>JADWPR010000003.1:726793-1354461 GCA_016109585.1 Phialophora expanda | reverse complement strand
CCCCCCCCCCCCCCCCCCCCCCGATTGAGAACGTTGGCGCTGCGTCGCGTGGGCAGCAGGATTGTTTGCCTGCGCGGGAGACGAGGGCAGGATGCGTCAACGGTTTCAAAGTTTTGCGGTGAGCATCATTCTTTGGGGAGAGCACGGACATGTTACACTCGACAGACGGCAGAGTCGAGTCTGGTATACAGAGACTTAAGAAGGAGCACCGACTCCTACACTATGAGGCTACGGGGGTGGGGACAAATGTCTCTACGATATTTGCAACTCAAACCCCCTTTTCCCCCTTGTTCATGATGCTATCTTCGCCTCTTGTTCAGAGAAGTTGGCTGGCACTGTAGTCGTGCTGACCCTCATGTCTTGAGCTTCTCCCACTTCGAGTCTCTCACCCAATGTCGAGGTGAAACTGGCCACGGCTTCCTTGACTGCAGCCGTGATGGAAGAGCTGGCCGAATCGACAGGAACTTCTGTGTCTTGGACATCATGATCGGCTCGATTGCTCAGGGAGCTCGGTTGTTCCTGCTTCCCATGCGTATCTGCCTCCCTCCGGTTGTCTTGCTCCGGGGTCAATTTTTCTCCAGTATGAGCATCGACGTATTGTACCGGTCCGCAAATGCGATCGACTTTCCATACGCCGAGTCCTCTTCGTCCCACAACACGCTCAACTGTAGGCCAGACTCCGTCGTCGCCAAAGTCCATATCATCGAGATTGACATGCCTCCGGAAGACTGCCAAATTAGTCATCTGCAATTGCGCTGGCGGTTGGTTCATGTCAATCGCGAAGCTGAAGTTCGAGACCGGAGGGTACTGATATGCTTGCTGCCCTGAACCCGGTGTTGGACCAAGGCGCCATGCGCTTAACGGAGCCACCACAAAGACGTCCGTCTTTTCCTTGTGTATAAAAAACCGTTCAATCAAGGTGGGGTCACATGTTGGCATGTGTTGCATGAGCATGAACACCAGCTCATTTTGTGGGTAGCCCATAAGTGGAACAGAGGAGATGTTTAGGGATCGATTCGTAGCTGGGTGAATTGGCTCGGATCCAAGGAGGAATGTTGGGGGTGGATAGGTTTTCCACCAGAATACTTCGATGTTGTGGGCTTCAGAATGAGTGGTATTAGTCGATTGCACGATGAGGGAAGGCATGGCGAGTTGGGCAGTGATAATCCCGCCTTGGTGATAGATTCCCATCAAAACGGCAAGGACGGTGTTGAAAATGATCCATGTCGCCCAGAATATGCGTGACCAGAGCTTGGAAGAGGGGATTCTGATGCTGGTTAAGATCAAAGGGACATTCGGAAGGAGGAACCTTGGTTCTTGATGAGGGATTAAACTCAGGAAAAGCGTCCCTGAGGCAGCGGAAGCAAGACGAGTGTTGGTGAGAGCGGTCTTGAGCACGCGCAAGTTGAAGGGATAGGCGCTCGCAAGTAGAAGAACAAGTGCTGGTCCCAGAAGTTGAGGCAGGTTCGCGAGGAGATGTTGGTAGTGTGGGTGCAGGCCGTGCTTCTCGAGATTACTCGTTTGGGCGTTGTACAGGAGATTATTGAGGGGTGTTATTACGGGCTTGTGGCGGACATGGTCGAAGAGTGCTCCGAAGGACCTGGTCGCCGCGGGTCCAGAGTAGTAAGCTGTGTCGACGACGACAGCGAACAATGTCCAAAACAAGCCAGAGAGAGTAAGAGCGATAAGGCAAAATGGTCTTTTACGAAATGCATTAGGCCTTGTGCTTCAAGCGTTTGGAATACTGATTTTCTCTCACCTATTCAAGAAGTGTGGCAACAATTGAATGCCGGGTATCACAACGAAGGCTGGAAAAGTAATACGGTTGAACGTCCCGAAGACGAGAAGAAAGCCTAGCACAAAGCTTGAGGCGATCGCTGAACGCTTCTACCCTTTAGGTCAGTACATCTTCCCTAGGAATCCTGAAACAAGCGACCTACGTTTTCACGCAAAATGCGTTCTATCACCACCAAGCACCATAACACAACGAGTGTCTCAACAGAATTCGAAAAGGTATGTGTTTGAAAGGTCCAAGTGACATAAGAAGAAGTGACCAAGATGACCGCCTGTCGCCAATGTCGAGGAGAACGAACAAGATCATGGACAGCCCAGTCTTCCAGCACGAAGCTGAGAGCAAGCATTACGAGTCGGAGAGTATAATAGATGACAGCGGGATCAACAAGGGCATCTTCATCCTGAGCCCAAACCCATTTCAACAACGTCATCGGCAAGCCGTATACAGGCCATAGAGGAAAGACACTTCGGATGGGGCGCGAAGATGTCCATTCCCATGTTTGATGGGCCGGATATGGAAAGAGGTATCCTGCAAACGAAGTCAACCAAGTTGATCGCCATTGTGTCTCGCAGCGCCATACCAGCAATTGGTTCAGGACCTTGAAAGATCTCGTCCGGATGAAGATAGCTGGGACAGAGCGCGAAATACACACGGACAAACAGCAGGAACAAGTATAACAGCCGCCACATGCTTTTCGCTGCTTTCACCGTGCCGGATGTGGCTTGAACTGTGTCATTATTCTTGATCTTGTACGGTTTGTCATCCACCCCCTCCGACTCATTCTCAATTGTGATGGTTGCTGTGTGAGCGCGTCTCCAGACGCGTCACTTGCGGATGGCGGAAGCGCGACGGAAGATGATGGGCCTGCGGCAGCAGCGGAGAAGAGGACACGAATAGCCAGCAGACGGCCTTGACTGTATACGCGACTAGAAATACAAGCGGAGGGCTAGGGCAGAGAGCGGTGGATGTTATCGGAAGCCTGAAGTGAGATTGTTGTAAGTTGGCCTCTCTTCAGATTGCGCCGAATTCTTTACAGATGACGTCAGATAACGTGACACAGTTGTGCCTGCAAGACCGTCTGTTTCTATTGTTATGCTGTTTGCCGCGAGGTGAAGGTGATCCTCTTCACGGACAGGCTGTTGCAGGTCAAGCGATGCGAGGTAGTTCCTTTGCGACAAAGGGAACGACGGCCAACGACGCACCAACTACAAAACTATCCTCCTCCTTCTCCCGATACTCTCCAACTTGCACTTCCAAGAACTTCGACTTTGCGACTTCTCAGATACAGCTCATACGCAGCATCCTTCAAGTGAGTAATTCTTTGTTTCGACTTCCCTTCTATTTCTGGAGCAGGCGCGATTGCGCCTGCCAACAGGCTCTCGTTGTCCGGAGAGGAAAGATTGAGGGCTTTGTCAGGAAGGCAGGGCAAGGCTACAAAGACCGAGCTTGGCAAACCGCCGCTTGCGTTCGGTGGCTGCAGGCCCTCCCGCCACAGCCATTACACCTTCTTTCACAACTGCCTGTCTTCTGGATGCCGCTCAGTTCTTTCACTCCACAGCATATATCTTCATTCCTTCCGACACTTCATCTGTACTTTCTCTACTAAACCTGTTCTCGGACACTGAGATTGACCCATCCTCATTACAGTCATCAACTACACCCCGCACTGTCACTGATCAGACCCAGTCCTCGGTCAACATGTCTTCCGAAAACTCCAAGAAACTCATGTTGCAGAGCTCCGATGGCGAAGATATCACTGTCGGTAAGTACCTTTTCTAGCGCCCTTGTGCCAACCAAAGCTCACGGATCCCAGATCGAGACGTCGCCGAAAAGTCTGTCCTCATCAAGAACATGGTTGGCGATCTTGGTGAAGACGCCATGGAAGAGGCTATTCCCATCCCAAACGTCAATGCCGCTGTCCTGAAAAAGGTCATTGAGTGGTGCACCCACCACAAGCACGATCCCCCTGCGTCAAACGAAGACGACTCCGATTCCCGCAAGAAGACTACGGACATCGAGGAGTGGGACCAGAAGTTCATGCAGGTCGATCAGGAAATGCTGTTCGAGATCATCCTTGCAGCAAACTATCTTGATATTAAAGCCCTTCTGGACGTTGGCTGCAAGACTGTTGCGAACATGATCAAAGGGAAGTCGCCTGAGGAGATCCGGAAAACTTTCAACATTCAGAATGACTTCACTCCTGAGGAGGAGGATCAGATCCGCCGGGAGAACGAGTGGGCAGAAGAGTACGCGGCACTTCCATCTTGATAGAGTTTACCCTGCTAACTATTTCACAGCCGATGAGCAGCTGGTCGATTATTCCCGGGCTTGCATCTACAGGAAATGGCGTCGAGGGCGTTTTGACAACCATGCATCGCGCGGTGTGCACTGGAGTGGCGGTTTGGTTGGTGGGAGTGTGACTTGGAAGTGACGACTGCATGACTTAAACAACCAGAGGTCTAGAACACGATTGACTTCCACTCGGGCTTCGGCTGCGATGGTACGGATGATGCATACTGCCAGCACGCGGATGAAAAGTGGTCCCTGCTCTTGCAGTTCGCTATTGCCGACTACATAAATTCCTCACGTAAACCTGCGATAGCGGAGAGAGTTGATTTCCAACAGCCCTTCAATTCTCAAGTCACGTTATTCTTACCAAGGAAACGGAATGATAATGGCTAAGAACGAGAGCCTTCAGGTTGGGTTTCTTTTCATTGCATGTTCATGGCTAAGCCACTGCCTGAGACATTCACGCCATGGCATATCTCGGAGTTGCTCTAGTCTTCGCCATTCCAGTCCAGCAGTTCGACCTCGCGACTTGATGCATAGCGAAATTGACCACGTCCACCTAATGCTACCTCCACTCTCAATGGACCAATTCGTAGATTCATCCTTTCTCCGTCCCATCAGCACCAAAGTGTCTTGAATTATGAAGTTGCATTGATATTGAATCTGGTTGGAAGTCGAGATCTGATCGGCCTGGAAGTGGTGGGAGCGAGACCGGGTCCGAGTCCTGAGTCGTTTAGATGCCGATTCTGGTCTTGCGCCAATGTCTCCGCTTCGCATTGTATCTGTTAATGAAGACGCACCAACGTCAGCACATGAGTTCCCGCCGGGCGAGATGGGGGAGGATCAAGTCGTCTGATTTCGAGTCCGACCTCCGACCAGACTGCGCATCTCTCTGCCAGGGCGCGCCGACATGGTGGTTGACCCAGCTCTTTCCTTCCAGGCCTTCCTCAAACATTTATGTTGTACCCGCGGGCTTGTAGGGGAATGACGACGTTGATGAAGGCGAGGACGAGCGACTCACCTAATGGTATTCCCGGTCCTCAGACGGATCCACTGGGGGATAGGTCGGTTCTGCTTCTGCGCCTTTGCGAGCTTCTGCTTCGTGCGGAAGGATTTGTGGCTCTATATGCATTTAGTCCGCGTTAGCCGGTTCCCCATCCCTTTCGACAGAAGATTGAGATGGGCAGTCCACATTTCGAACAAGGGGAGGGAGGGGTGAATTGGCTTTCGAGGTTCATGGGGTTTTTCTTTGACGAGAGGCTACCGAATTTGTTCCTCGATCGGCAAGACTGATAGACAGGAGCAACGTAGCGTAACGTACCGGCATCTTGACTTCTTAGTTCGAGACCGAGTTGGGATTTGGTAGAGGGATTGATCGTGGACTTCGACTACATCTAACCGGCCTTGGGATGTCATGTATCCCGAAATTTCGCACCACCTGTGGGCTTGGCGCTTGCCAAGCATTGGGTCGGGGAACTTGCCTGATTTGGTCTCCAGGGATGGTGGCCAGAGGCCGAGTTGATGCCGTCACCGATGCTCTCCGCCGAGGCTTGTCGAGTTTCGGGTTCGTTCTCCGATTGCGGGCTCGAGATGTGGGAGCTTGGATTTCGATCTTTCCCAAATTCTTAGGTTCTCAACTTGGGGACAACTCAGCTCGAGTCTCTCTCTCTCTCTATATCTCTCTCTTACATCTGCAGCTGCCCAGTGGTAAGCGTACATAAGAAAGGAATCAATTCGAGCATCGGATGCGTTGACCGGCTGGCTGCATACTGTACTCGTCCTTGGGGTCTGCTTGAGGAGTGTCGGGGACAATAGGGCGCAACATGTCGACCAAGTTACGGATATTGGTCCCCGTTAAGAGGGTCATTGACTATGCTGTGAGTCTACAATACTATATTCCTTCAATGCTCTCCTCTCTCCTCTCTCCTCTCTTCCCTTTTCTTCTCTGTCTGTCGGGTGTACTTCGCCTGCGCCTGCCCTCTGGTACTCCATCGACTTATACTCACCACGCTCTACCGATCAGGTCAAACCGCGCGTGAAGTCCGACCGCACGGGTGTCGAAACCTCGGGCGTGAAACATTCGCTCAACCCCTTCGACGAACTCTCCATTGAAGAAGCCGTGCGGCTACGAGAGCGCAAGTCCCCGGTCGAGGAGATCCTCGCCGTATCCGCCGGCCCGGCAAAATGCGCAGACACCCTGCGCACAGCCATGGCCATGGGAGCGGACCGGAGCATCCACGTCGACGTGCCGGAAGATAAAGCTCTCGAGCCGCTCGGTGTGGCGAAGCTGTTGAAGGCGATCGCGGAGAAGGAGAACAGTAATTTGATTATTCTGGGGAAGCAGGCCATCGACGATGATAGCGGCCAGACAGGGCAGATGCTTGCGGGACTGTTGAACTGGCCGCAGGCGACGCAGGCGAGCAAGGTCTCCATCGAGAACGACACCGTCACCGTGGAAAGGGAGGTCGACGGCGGTGCGGAGACGCTGAAGGCAAAGCTGCCGATGATCATCACGACGGATCTACGGCTCAACGAGCCGCGGTACGCCAGTCTGCCGAACATCATGAAGGCAAAGAAGAAGAAGTTGGACAAGAAGTCGCTGAGCGATTATGGCGTGGACGGGACCCCAAGGTTGAAGACCGTCAAGGTTGAGGAACCGCCCGTCAGACAGGGTGGTGGGAAGGTCGAGGATGTGGATGGCATGATTGCGAAGTTGAAGGAGTTGGGTGCCATCTAGTCTGTAATTGTCGTCCTTTTCTTTTCGAGAGGGTGCACGGTTACTTTACAGGCGGCTATGGAAGCATATACACAAAACGGCAATGCAGGAATACTGGAACTGGTGGCTGTTGTTCTTAAGCACTCTGATATTATGAGAGCGTATCATCTCTCAGTGCTGTCTCTCAGCCTTGCAACTGAGTGGTGGAATGCTGTCTAGCTCTCGGTTGTGTGCTTTGTGCCTGCCATGGTAACGCCAACGCTATGCTTTGATGCCCTGAATGGGCGAGCTGACCACTCCCATTGACTGCGGTGAGCACTTCGTTCCCATTCCAATCCATCATTCCATCCATCAAGCTCATGAAAGCATTCCTGTAGAAGTTGTTTGTTGGGTTGAGTGTAGTTTGTAGTCGGATTGAAAAACAAAACCTCAGCGCATGTGCAGAATTGGTCTTCGAGACAGTGTAAATGTAGTAAGTGGACTTAGACCGTTCCAGCAATGGTCAGATCTCTGATTTCCGAAAGGACCTGCTCAACGCGATTATCCAAGTCGCCGCGGGCATACTGGTCTCTGGTTTCTGGATCCAAATACTGCTGAACCTGTGCCATGCGACTGTATGCTTCCGCACAGAATCTGAGCTGGATCTTGACAAGGGCTTCAAAGCTGGGGTCGAGGTACGGGACTCGGAGATCGATGAGTTGCGGAAGTTCGGTGAAGAGCTGCTCGTTGAGTTGTTCGTATGCTTGTTTGGCCATATCGGCTTCTCGCTCTGCGCGGGGGAGTTTTGTCACGTCCTTGTCAGGCTTTTCCACCAGTTTCTTGACCTTGGAGCGCATGGAGTCGTAGTCGAGGAGTTTGTTGTTTCGCTTCTTGATGCATTCATTGATGTCGGGGAAGTAAGCACAAAAGCGGGAGATCGGTTCGAGGACAGTCGCTCTGTTCGGATTGGTCAGTGAGGCGCAAGTGAGAGGACTGTACGACAGCTAGCATACCTGTAGGGGCCATCAAGTGCCTTGATGGTTTCGGCGTCCAAATCTTCGACGGCCTGTTTGTATGATCGGGAGACTCCATCTTTAGTACCAGCGTCGCCGTAGAATGCGTCGATTGTCTCGGCGATTCTCATCTGGGAGGCGGTCATTGCTGCAAAAGAGGCGCAGTCAGTCTCGAGTCCTCTCGGTTGACTGAGTGTAAGCTCACCTCGCAGGCTGTCCAGATATCCCTTCGCTTCCTTTTGCAGGCGGTTCGCTGCTGATTCCATGGTTCTGTAGCGTCTGTAGGACCGCGGTCAGCCATGGATGAGTTCGTCTTCAGGTCAGCTCAGGCTCACCTCTCCTCGACCTCGTAGTCCCGGTCGTTGGTCCTCTCCACCTGCCCGGTCTTCATCATCACCTGGGTCGTCGCCCGGTTGACGCCCTTCTTGAAGCCGGCCCACGACATCGCGCTCGTTTAGATAGAGATGGTAGGCTTGTTGGATCCGCTCGTTGAACTCGGCGGGGGTTTCGTCGGCTCGCAGGAGGCCACCCTCTATGATTTTGAAGAGGAGGAAGAGACAGTTGATGGTAGGGCCAGTTCGAGTCCACGGAATCTCCCGTGCCAATCGCCCCTCCCAATGACACTGGATGAGGGCTGCCTTCCGCAGCACATCCGCACTCTTGGTACGGCGAATCAAAGACATGACGTTGTGCGCGGATGAAAGTTATTCCGCTATACGGAGACGCATTTTGTCCAGAAGGTGCACTGCGCCAAGCCCTTCTCCCTCATTGACAACATGTACAGACCCCCTATTAACGACCACGGCCATCATCACTATTCACATTCACTGACAACCAGTCAACCTCTCATTCAACGAAGCCCCTTTGTCTGATCTAATAATTGCCTTCATTGCGATGCCTATTGTGCGCAGTGTGGACTTCTCATCAACTTCGCCAACATTGCTACGTATTGATAATCATGTGTCAATCCCATTAAAGCCAGCGTGTACTTGTCCCTATTGTCGTAGGCTTAGAGCCCTCCAACTATATTGACCTACATTTACTCTAGTTGACCACCTTTCACTAAAGGGACATGATCAATCAGAGAGCGCTGGTACAAAACACGTTGGCCAGTGGTTGGTATTGGTGGACCTAGAGTGATGCTGCTCACATGTAATCTTAAAGACAATGAAGCAGACAGTCATGGCTCGCATTCTGACGCCCAGGACACCCTCCACATGCGGACTCGGTTGCGACACCCTGATAGAACAGTTGATGAGGCTGAAGGACCTGCGCATCCAATCCTTTGGTTTAGCCTTGTATATGTGCAGTTTATTCTTGACAGGGCCCCTGCAGTTGGTCGGCAGTCTCCTTGCCTAAAGCGTCGATAACATATATCAGGTCTCTATCTCACAGGAGTCCTCGAGCAATGTCGACAACCTGAGGATCAAGACTTCATCCTCGGATTCGAGAGGCGGCAGGCCTGCGCCGTGGTCCAGGTGAAAAATTCATGAAAGAACGGAGTGATGTCAGACGCCACCATACTAGAAGGTACCCGATGGGACCGAGAACAACGTTCTCGCCATCATGCCGACAACACGATCCCGAGTACTATGGTCCGACTCATTTGGCAGGGACCCCAAGACCAGACAGCCTCTTGATAGTATACTCGAGATTCCTTTGCGTCGCTTCCCCTGCCCGCCGTATAGCTCGTCTTCTCCAACATCTACCAGGGCGTTTGACTAAGAGCGTTAGATGCAGCAAAGCACTAGATGACCACGAAGATGAGCATGGCCTTACGAAGTTGACAAGAAGGGCTCGGCTCTCGATGAGCACCATATATTGGCCGGTATAGAAAGTGGTTCGCACATCTGCGAGCTGCAGAAGGCCTGGCGGACCGAGCAGGAGAGGATATTTCGGCAGTGTTTGCAGTGCGTGCAGACGGCGCAAAGTAGCTGGGTAGGTAGCTAGCATCAAGGTCGTGGCAAAACAAGACACTAGCTTGAAGGTCGCAAGCGGGATCAAGAGAGCAGTCGATGTGAGACTGGATATGGCCTTCCTAGGATGATGAGCATTACCCATTAACATTGAGGAACTCAGAGGATCGTGACCGAAGGTTATATCCCGTCTCTCTCATCTAGATGAAATTGGTGATCCATCGCCTGGTTGTACTCCCGGTTGAGTCTGCGGTCTCGCCATGTTGTGAGACCCGGCTGGTATTATCGAGGAGTTGAAGTCGTGCTCGTAGCTGGAAAGGGCTGTCCGCAACTGAGCAGGCCGTAGTGACAAGCGTCCAAGAGAGCATCGTAATTTCGACGGGCTGCTCAGTTCGAGAACGAGGGCATCCCTGATGCTGAAGAATGCCGGCGCCAGAGTTATAAATATGCATGCTAAGATCAAACAGATGTAACCCTCCGATTCTCCAGGCCAACGTTCAGATCACTTATGTCGTCTAGAGCACGAATTCTGCAACGATAAATGAGCAAGGATGACTGAGGACGAAGTGACGGTCAGACTGTCTACCGCGTTGGAGCATACATGTGCTGGGGTAGCTGTGGTGGACTATTGTGACGGGCGACGCTTCCTATCACTGGTGCGAAATCAGGACTGGAAAACCCTTCGAGCCATTTGTGAGGTTAGGCGAGCCGATAACTCCTCACAGCTCCTCTCATGGGCCTCGACATCGAGATACGAAGGCCAAGTTGATTGACCGATCCGCCCGGAGCCCACCTCATTTCCTTGCCCTCAAAGGTCACACGAAGGTTTGCTAGTCATTGGAAAGTGAGGAAGCTATGAGCGTTAGCCTTATCGTCGTTGTGCCTTGCTTCGCTACGCTGAGCCGGGCGCACGCATCCTCCGATATCAGCCCTGCGGCCTAGGGTACGACACAGGTGAGCGATTGATCGCTATCGGATCGCCGTCCAGCACTCACGCGTGACCTTGCTGCCACTCTCGTCTCGATCACCGCCACCGACCCAACACTCCGGAGCAAGCAGTAGAGAACAGAGAGCACCAGATTCTGAAATCGAGCAGCGATCACCTCAAGTCATCGCCCTCCATGTCCCCATCCATGTCCTTTTCCTCCCGTGTGTGAAACGATGCCCCAATGACACCTCGAAGATGGATTTGCCTGGCTACCGCCTGATCGGGCGGTCCAACCACGACCATTACGAAGCCGCGCTCGAGAAAAACTCCTTCACCGGCGAATACTCAGCCGACTCGGTCATCGTGACCCTGTCGGTGGCGTTGGCGCTGTACAATGCCCTGGAAATGGTCCTCCTAGTCGTGTCGGCGTTCAAGAGATGGAAGGGCCTATACTTCTGGAGCCTGTGTGTCTGCAACTTCGGCGTCTTCTGCTACGCGACGGGTATCCTGCTGACGTACTTCGACCTCGGCGTCTTGTGGTTGGGCAAGACAATCCTCGACATCGGCTGGCTGTGTATGATCGCGTGCCAGTCTCTGGTCCTGTACTCGCGCCTCAACTTGGTGTTGGACAACGTCGTGATCCTCCGATCCGTCAAGTGGATGATCATTACGGTCAGCGCCACCATCCTCCCCATCGTGGTGATCCTGGACTTCGGCTCCACGTATACAGACCAGCCAGCGTACTTCGAGGGGTATTACTACATCGAGCAGATCCAGTTGATCGTCATCAGTGTGCAAGAACTTGCCATCTCAGGGCTGTATCTCTGGAAGGCCGTCACATTCCTCAATATCATTTCGAGGGCTCAGACACGGAGGGTAATCTGGCAGCTTTTCGCCATCAACGTCATTATTATTTCCATGGATGTGAGTGACCCAGGCTGTTTTAGAATTTGACCCCGACGATGATGGATTGACCTCTTTCGATGTAGATTATAATCGTCACCCTGCAGTTTCTACATTACCAACTCTATCAGGAGAGCCTCAAGGGGTTCTTCTACAGCGTCAAGCTGAAACTGGAACTCAACATCCTCTCCAAACTGGTTGACCTTGTCAATGGCAATGCGTCTCTCAGGTCGAATGCGTTAGAGGTCATTGACACGGATGTAATACTCGGGCAGGGCCCAACAGCGGTGCAAGGAGGAGCATCACCGATGGAGCAGCCTGCCCGGTGGAATCCAAGCTACAAAGGCGTAATCGAGCACATCAAAGAAGACGACCACAACCACACGGATCACCCCAGCCTCGAAGCGGCATCTTCATCCACAAAAGCCGTTGACGAGGAAGACGGAATCATGCGCATAACTCCTCAACAATCTTCAAGAACAAGAGCACGAGGACGAGAATCCGATGTCTGGTACGCCGAAGTTCTCCGTTCCATGAAATGAGTTGGCGCATTCAACACGGTACCACAGGTATTTACTGTACCCTGTACAGATGCGGAGACTCTAGTCAGCCAACCCTTGACTTGCAGACTGTGGAACCGTGTTCGCCGCGGTCCCAGCTACGTACATTCGAGGAAGCAGCACCTCGAGCATCCGCGCCGTGCTTATGTTCCGATCCAATGGCAACACGACATGAAAAATCAAACCGCGGTTGTATTACAACACCGAGGGTACTTTTGGCACAGCACTAATATGCCAACCGGAAACAGTTTACCCACTCCACCCCTCATACAGTGCCCGGAACCATGCATGCATCCTCGACGTCAAACTCCTATCGCCGCCGCCTTTCTGTATGCGACCCGTCCCAAAGCGAGGTGCAATGCTACTCAATTCTCCGATCCAATCCAGTAGTGACAGGCGACAGATCTGTTGGGCGTCCATGAATGATCTCAGCCGTCTACTTGCCGGGGTTCGTGCAGATGAGACCCTGTTCAAGCTGTCCACGGGTGTTAGCGATGCGTTCCGTTCGGAGAGCACTACAGCCCAAGGGCCACAACTCACAATAGGCAACAGGCAGCACCGAGCCTGCTGGCCGATGGCGGCGCAAATGTTGGTGAAGTCGTCTGTGCTTGTTGGGGGAGTTGGCGCTGTTTGGTAGCAATGAGCATGTCAGTCAGTCTACCCTTTCCCCTTTTCCACACGTTGCGGACTGTGTGTATGTATTTGGAGAGGGGACATACGTGGTGCACAATCCAGATCAGCCACACCGAGTACATCCGTGGCGCAGCAGACGGCAGAACTGTCGGCGCCGGTGCAAAGAGTGACGGCCGCTTGGCGGTCCATGAGCGTACTCTTGCCTGGTATAGCGGATGCCAGCACGGTGCCCGCGCCGGCCATGGCCATGATGACGGTGGAGAAGTGCATTTTCGATGTGGATTTGAGATACAATGCTCGTCGGAAAAGAAGAGGAGGGTATGATTTGAGATGTTATGGTCGAAGAGCCGGCTGGACCTGGTGAGCAACAGGCGATGAGATGGGACCGAGATGTGTTGGAGCTGCGATGGATAGAGAAAATTTCACCCGATGGGTTGTGTCGTCTTTATACACGATACTTCCCTTCTCGCCAGAGCTCGCACAGCTGGCTCACCGAACCCTGGGATCGACCATTACAGTTGAGACACGAGCCACTCCATTCATCCAGGATCTTCCAAGTGTTCAGCTCGAAAGTCGTCATGAATGACGACGATCATCCGCCCGACGCGCTGTCCATGATTCCACGAGCGAGTCGCTGCACGTCCCTGCAAGGCTCTATCGTACCTTGTGCACTGATCGACGTCATGTCCATGGGCGAAAGCTGGAGAAGCAGGACTCGAGTGGCACCAGGGCACAGAGTACCTGCGTCGATCGCTGGCAAGGGCAGGGCGTATAATATAATTTCCCTTGGTCAATATGACAGGGAGCCGGCGACTCGGGAGTCGGTCCACAGTACTCCTGCTGACATGGGCAGTCATGTCTAGACTTTACGGTAGACTCGAAGCGGCACATCGCCGAGATGAGCCAGTGCGAGTACTTGCTCGACACCTGACTCTTAGTCGATTCGACCGACTACTTGGGCTGAAACTAGAATCGACCAAGCGAGCGCCTGTCCACGGGACACCATAACCCGTTCGATCGCTTCGCAGCCCCAGAGAGCGCGCCATGCACACGAGTGATAATATTTCTCTGCCAGCAGTACCAAGTACGGGGGACGAGTCCCGGTACTATCGCACTCGACATGAGGTAACCTCATACCCGTGATGTTAATGCCCTGGGTCAGTACGAATACCCAACACTACTGTAACTCGTAGACACGGCACGAATAGGGAACGGGAACGGGAACGGGACCAGAACCGGAACCAGAACCAGGAACCAGGACAAGGACAAGGACAGGAACAAAGTGAAACACAATTTGGAGAAACCATCCAAGTTTTTTTCATGACCGCGCCGCCGCCAAACGACGGGGGTTAGATGCCCTATGCTGTGCTGGTGGAGCAAAGCCACGCTGATCTTCGAAACGGTCTTGGGCGATCAGTAGATCAGTAGATCAGAGCTTCTGAGCCAATCAAACCAGCACTGTCTGCACCTTTTTGTCCACAGACCGTTCTCTGACGAGGACGAGTGCCTATGTACCTCGCAAGGTAACTCATTCATATGAGGTGGGTGTGTGTGTGAAGAGAGGAACTAACCACAACTCAACCTTGTGGAGCGTCAGGGGCGAGCACGATTCACGAGTAAGAGGGCAGCCGGGAACGCCATCCGGATATCGTAACGATGAGTACTCGTGCTCGTGCTGTGTAGACCTAGAGGTGCTTTGGCAGGCAAATAACTAGGGCGAGTTATGTATGTATGTACGTGCGGATGCTTGCAGGCGAGGCAGGCTCAGGCTGCTGAAATTGGAAAAAGAGGGCACGGTACTACTGAGGTAAGAGCGTCTAGTCTTGCCCGCTCCTCGCTCGCTCCCTCGGCACCACCTGCCTGCGTGCTCTGCGGGGAAATAAGTCAAACACGCGGACTGTTCCTTGCATAACATGCACGAGTAGATCCTGCTACGAACGAGCAACAGCACGTAGGTCAACGTTGACTATCCTCGTCCCCCTGCGCCTCAGAGGCTGCGAGCTGTCAGCTGCAAGTGTCGATCATATGGACCGCGGTGGAGAGGCAGGCCGTTGGATCGACGCGGGCCTGTGCCACCAGTGGCTTGTGTGCTGAGACATGATGTCGCGTTAGCACCTGTACGAGTAGGAGAGACGAGCACAAGTCTGTAGGCGAGGAACAGGTAGACAAGGAGACGAGGTAACTCTCTAATTACTCACCGTCACTCGTGACTCGCCACTCGTCACTCGCCACTCGTCACTCATATAGCATGCCCACTACTCGTACGAGTACTATGATCGGCCGACGCATGTGGTTTGTGCAGTTTGATTAACTTGTACGAGTACTCGTGCCTTGGTCATAATAAGATTGACGAGCCAGTAGCGGTGGCAGCTCAGGCGACCAAGGGGTCAGTCAGAACACTGGCGCGCCGGGAGGGAATATCAACCAAAGTAGGCAGGGGGGGATTCATTGGCTGCATCGGGTCATTACTGTGACAGTTTGGTAACATTCAATGTCGTTGATTTGCTCCATGTCCTCCTCGACGACCAGTAGCCATCCCCGTAGACATTTCCGGTGTCCCGGAGTCGTCATTGGAAGGCACTGCTTTGCGCCGGCGTCAGTGCAAAAGTTTGAGCTCACAAAATGCTGGCTTGTTCTGAGAAAAGCGCATTCTTGCCGAGACGCTCAAATCTTGAATTTGGTCTACATCGGTGGCGCTCTTGTGATTTCGCGTGGGACTCGCAAGGTCTTGTTGCGGGTGTGACCCCTTTCACTCCTGCTCATACGAGTCGCTGACGCAAGTATAAGCTCATGCTCAGCACCGTGATACTCGAAAATGCCATCATCATCCCAGCAGACGACGCATCAGGACTCTTTAACCCAAAGGGCTGGCCCACACCCATGGCCAGTGCAATCGCTATTGCGTTGTACAGCACCGCCCACCGTGTATTCCATCTTCCCTGCGCCAATGTCTTTCTTGCAATGGTGATGAGCTTCGGCACCGCCGCGAGGTCGGAGGTCATGACAATCACATCAGCCGCCGAGGTGCCTATTGCCAAGGAGGATGCTGAGCCCGAGGAGCGGGAGGACAGGGGAGAAGACGAAAACAGAATGCCGACATCAGCGGCAGCTTGTGCTGGTCCGTCGTTCAGACCGTCGCCTAACATTGCCACAATATTGTTCGTCGTGTTCCCCGAAGACGCTCGTTGCAGTGCGATAACTAGGTCCCTCTTCTCGTGGGGAAGTGATTTCGCCGCCAGCACTGGAATGTGCAGCTGCGATGATACTCGGCGGGCTTCGAGCTCCGAGTCGCCGGTCAGCATCGTCAAGCTGAGTCCAAGGCCCTTCAGCGACTCAACCACAGCAGATGCGTTCTGACGTATGCTATCTTGCAGGACAAAGCTGCCTGCATAGCTTCTGTCAATGGCAAAATGCACCTGCGTACTTTCCCGGGCAGGTGCCAGTTGTGTTGATGGCGCAAGAGAGATATCGTGCTCTGACAGAAAGCGCTTGCTGCCAATATGCACGGTGTACCATACACTGTCGTGCCCCTGCACTTCCGCAACCACGCCTTTGCCTGTGGCATTGGAAACATTTCGAGTCGGCGAAGTGCCTGCTTGGACTGTCCCTTCAGCCAAGTGAGACGACGCCTGAAGCTGCTTGACACACCATTGAAACACGGTTCGTGCCACTGGGTGCGTCTGCGCCTCATCCCTTTCCGCCGCACTGAGGAGACTGTAGCATAACATCATCTTCTTGGGATCTGACCACAGCAGCTCGGCAAAAAAAGCCTCTGAAATCTGCAGCTTTCCCTCAGTCAGCGTCCCCGTCTTGTCCAGCACCAGATGGGTAAGGCGAGCTAAGTTTTCAAGAACCCTGGCGCCGCCGGGCAGGAGCACCCCGTGGAAATAAGCCGCATCGATGCCGGCCATGATGGCAGAGGGGTTGGCAAGGCCGATGGCGCACGGGCAAGCCGCCGCAAGAATCGCCATTGCTCGCTCACATGCCAGATTGACTCGGTCGATCAGCGGCAAGCAGTGTGGTGACAGACTGTACGTCGCGACAAATCCCACGACAGTGAGGATGAGAACGGCCGAGACAAAATATCTCATCATCACGTCGGCAACCCCAGGGCCGGGGCCGTGGCCAGAACCTGCGCCGTTATATCTATTCTCAGTCGCTTCTTCGATGCTTTGAACCAATTTCTCCAAACTGGACTCGCTCTGCTCCTTCAGAACGACTGCGACAACCCCAGCAGACAGATTGCGCGTGCCTGACATGAGCATGTCGCCGACCGTCTTTCGAACCGGTGCCGACTCGCCGGTCATATTGGACTCGTCGATTAATGAACTGCCCCTGATGATGTAGCTATTGCACGGGATGAGGCTTTGGGGGGCAATGTGGTACGTGTCAAGAGGTGCGAGGAGACTTGACGGACACGGAGTTAGGATCGCTTCACACATGTCGCCCTCAGGTTCGTCCCCATTCCGCCGCAATGTTCCCTCAATCATTACCGTCCCCATTTCGATCTCTCTCTGAAGCCCGTAAAGACGGGTGAATGATGTTGCACCTTGCCTCTTCAGTGTAACGTCGAGGTACCTTCCTCCACTGATCACGACAGTAAGAAAAGACGCCGTCGCGAAGTACGTTTTCGTCTGCGGATTTGCTGGACCATCGAGCGCGATATTGAAGAACGACAGGATGATGCTCAGGCTGAGTGAAAGTGACAGCAAAGAATCCATGTTAAGGTTGGGCAGCTGAAGCCGTCTACGAGAGGAGGACCTCACCCAAGCGTTGCGGTGGATCCATCTGGCATGAGTTCCTTGAACGTAACACGCAATGGCCAGCGCGCCGAGATGGGAAACCCGGACCAGTAGCCGTTGCAGTTGGCCTTCTATCGCGACCTTCGTCATCCAGTCGAGCACTGAAGTAACCGTTGCCCATTTCGCAGCACCATTGAACGCCTTCTTGAGAGCCTGCAGCTCCTGTTCGCTCTGTACGAGTCGGAGATTCTGCTCGGATCCGCCAGTTCCCGGCTGGAGTACTTCAGCACCGTAGCCCACGTCCTCAACGGCAGAGATCAAGTCCACTGTCGATGCCTTTCGCGGATCGAAGACTACCGTCGCGCGTGACAACGGTAGAGAGATTTTGGTGCGCGAGACGGATCGATGGGATGTCAATGCGTGCGTGAGTGTAGACACACAAGCAGAGCAAGTCATACCAGTTATCAGAAGTCTAACGGTTGCCCATCGCTCGGTCTGAGCAGGTCTTTGTTTCTCGCGGGCGTCACTAATGGCGGTGGCAGCTCCTCGTGTAGTGACCCTCTGCTTGTCCAAGACGGGCTGGAAGCCAAAGGCTGGATATGCATCCGAGTCGGAGTCATTGTACTTGACCTCGAGGAGACGAACGTCGAACAGCTCGCACGCCTTGATAATTCGACTCATGATGTACGCGGTGAAGACGCAGCACGCCATTTTGGGTGGCCTTGTGGAGGCTTGCCCTCCGAGGCTTTTTGGAAATTTCTCTGGCTTCTTCGGTCAGGAAGCAAATAACCATAACTTGGCCTGTTCACAGGAACAGGCCCGAATACCAGCAGGTTCTCAATATGGCTGCGCCCGGTGTGTTCGAAAGCACCTAGAATCGCTTGGCAGAACAACCATCCTGATGCCGTGATAATTACCTCGAGGGAGGGAAATGCACATTTGAAGGGATGCCCATGACTTCTGAATCAGGATCCCAGAAGTCGAGTCAGTGCCAGTTCGTCGTGGATTCAACCTGCGTAACCGAGGTCGGTCGTGGCTGGACCTGCACACGTGATTCTTGGTCTGGTCTAGAATCGGCGGCAAGGATCGACTTGGCTTGCAGTTATATCGCAGATCATGTCGACGTGCAGAGGGAACAAGGAGCCATTTGAACTCGTGCGTCTAGATTGCTCGATACATATTTGGGCGCTGCGCCAGATCCGCCAAATGCCCACACCATATGCAACTCCCATGGCATATCCCCCAAGGTACGAAGCCAGATTAGACACAATCTTCAGCATCTTTCAAGCCGAGTGCAGTCGGCGTCTGCTCAAGTCATTTCGTAGTAGAAAACCCTCTCAGGGGTTGAAAGCAGCCAATAGGAGGACAACTCTGCGGGAAAGAGTTCTGTGGTCCTTCGGGTGGGCGCCGCGGTTCATTAAAACTCCTGAGCGGGAAAGAAAGAGGTATACACGTGCGCAGTAGTTGGAATCCAGTTCATAGCATTCAAATGTACATGGCTTCAAAGATCGTCGTTAGAAAATTCGTCGTACTGGGGGTATAATTCACGCATCGCCTCACGACATCCGTGCGTAGTCCTGAGGATTGTATCTGTATTGCTGTTGCTGCTGCTGCTGCTGCTGCGCCGACATGTGATTCGGATCAGGAGTTCGGGGCGACCTCTCCGGTGCAGGTCCATTGTTGGCCGGCAACTCAGCAACAAAGGTTCGCTTCTCGAGACCCGGAGACGCCATGCCGCCGTGCCGGGCTACCGAACTGGGCATTGAGCTCACCGACTCTGCGTAGCTCTGGCGATCTGACTGGCTGCTTTGGTGCGGAAAATCACTCTGATTCGGTGAACTGGCCGACAGCTCGGAAACAGCGGACGAGAACCGGTGGTTGGGGTGCAACTGCTGTTGCGATGGTGGTTGCTGGACGAAGTGTGTGCTTCCAGGCATTTCAATGGCGAGGCCTTGTGCAGGTGGCAACTGAGCATATTGTGGCTGTGGACTGGGCGTGCCGTACGTTGATTGTCTTGCATACGCTGACTGTGGGAACCCCGGCGCGCTGGGCGACTGAGGATAGGCGGATTGCGGCATGGGGGAGAGCAAGGAAGGGGAGTAATGACCCTGCTGTTGGAATGTTTGTGACCGGTCCGCCGGGTTCAAGGTCTTCAGTTTTCCTTCCTCGAACATGGCGCTGAGGACCCCCGAGTCGATCAATTCAGCCTTCTTCACCAGACGGTCAACCATCGTCTTCGAGGCCGCCTTCATCTCCTTCTTCACGAAAGACACCATCGCAGGGTTACACTTGATCTCGATGTCTTCTCGCAAGTAGAGGCCTTCGGGCGGGGCGTTGCTTCCCAACTCCCTTGACTCGGGAGGCTCGCCAGGCTGGTTGCCTCGGATCTGCCATTTATTGCGTAAGTCAACCCCCATAGGCGCATAGACGTGTGTCTGTAATCCCCACGGCATGTCGTGGAAACATCCCTTGAACGAGATCTTGCCCGCGCCAGCCTTGCCTATGCCCGGCACGTATTGGATTCTCTCGTTGATCTCATACCAGGTCGAGAAGAACTCGTCCGCGGGCGCAGTCTGCGGGGCTTTAATGGGTTTGTAGCCGGTTACAAGGGGATTGAGTTCAATGATCTCGCCATGACTGTGCAGCATGTCGATGGCGAGCTGACGGGGGATATGGGAGGGGATGGGAGTGATGTTCGTGTAGACGGATTTCTTCTTCATGATGGGCATCGTCCGGTGGAGCTTCACCGAGGGCGAAGGGAGGGACAGAAAGGTGAGGCGACAATGACGGCGCTGGTCAAAGGTGGTCAATGATCCTCAGATGGACTGGCAACAAGAGAGAAATTATCGCTGGCAGGCAGCAAGATGTCAGATTGCGCAGGAGAGGTGCGGTGGTGACAGGGTTTATGTCACTAAATGGGCGTCCAATTTGCGAAGCTGACAAGAAGCTGAGCCGGGGGGGAAATGCCCTGAGCGACTTCAAGTCTTGGAAGCTGAATGCGCAGGTCTCGATTGCGTCAGGCGCACGCAGACACGATTAATTGCGTTGTTAAAGGCACGAGTGTCGAGAGGCTTATGCGCGGGCGCAGATTATTTCTCGCCCTCTGGAAGACAGTGGAAGGCGATTGTCTAGTCATCACCATGGTTGCTATTATAATCTAGGGCTGCAGCGGCGTTGGGACGGATGTCCTGTACTCCGGACGGGACTGGCAGTTCATTAACGGGCGCATGGGGGGGCCTGACACTCCTGGGCGTGCGGGCGAGCAGATCCTCCTCCGCCGTGCCGCAGAGGCTGATGTGTCATGGGCGTGGCGGTGGGAACAAGGCGTCCCTTAACCATCGCGGCCGGGTCTCATTGGACGAATTTACTAGGCCTTGGGGTCCTTGCAACGACTTCAACAACTTCAACAAGTGTCCAAGACGAGATTCCCGAACACGACGAATGGATCTGATCGCCCTGTCGCCTTCTGTTGAACTAACATATCTATGTGTGCGGTAACATGAAGATGAAGGAAGGCCCGGCGGCGTCCTTGCCAGTCGCAGCCACGTGATATCACGTGATGGCCAACGCCATACATAGGGGCTCACCCGAGAGCGGGATCCTACTCGTATTTATCACCCTGGGCTAGAAGTCATCATTCATATATCGCTGGAGCCATTCAGTCCTGCCGATCCGCGATCGAATCCGTTTTCCATAGATCCTAGTCAGGAGTCAGCCTTACCGCGTCTTAGGGTCTCGGAGAGCGGTACTCACCAGAGAGGGATTGCCAACAGACAGACCAACAAGAACAGAGCTCCAAGGATGCAGAATACCTCCAGGGGACCGTCTTGTGCAAGCCAGTCATTGACAAAGTATGTCAGACCGAAGGTCAAGAGATTCCGAGCGTTGATGGCGACAAATGCTTCCTCATTGAGTTTCGGATAAGAATCGATCACATAACCAAAGACACACGTCGACGCGAAGGCCAGACTCATGTTGGCCAATCCGAAAGTCAAGACTGGACCCGACCAATGCGTCTGGTAGTGGACTGTGGCCCCGAATCCAAAGAAGCCAACAGTTCCCAGGATCGCGGTGACAACAATCAGCACCAGGCGGAATTCGGGTTCGTAAATGCCCTTGTTCTTCTTCGTCAAGTACACACAGATGGCATCGTTCAGAGGACCGGATATGACCTCTCCCACCAGGGTCAGGATGAAAGGTGACAAACTGATCAGACCGACTTGCGACACCGAAAAGTTGTACGGAGGCGCAACAAATATCACTCCATTGACTACGCTGAAAACCACGATCCATGTAAGTGTCGTGCCATATGTGAGGAAGCTCCAGAAGACGGCCGGATAGAAGAACAGGATGACCGGTCGAGTGAAGATTTTGACTATGGGTGCATAGCTGTACCGGCCGGTGAAGACCCGGAGCGACCGCAAGTACGACATCTTCGGTTCGGCGGATCCGCGTGTCACGCTGTAGGAGAGGTGCTTGTCCTTCTCCCCATGAGCCTGGGCCAGGTCGTGTTCGTGGCCCAGCTTCATATGGACGTGTTTTGCTCCGGGCTTCTCCGGATCGGTGATGGTTGTGTCTGTCTCCGGAACGACCACCACAGCATCTCGTCGGTAGGTGGTTTCTGGCACCAGGAAGACCACGGCAAATAGCAGCACGCCGAAGAAGATGGCACAGACGCCGAACGTCCACTCGTATCCGTCGTACTCGATGATATACCCGGCGACGAGAGCCCCGCCGGAGATGCCAGTCAAGAGGAACAGGTTCCAGACCGCGATTCGTGTCGCACGTTCGTGCACGAAATACAAGTCGCCGATGGTGCATTGAACCAGGACCTGTGAAGCAGCTGGTCAGTGTTTAGTCTTTCGCCGGGCGAGTGATCGACCAACGTACCTCGTATGGAGCCATGCCGATGCCAGAGATCACTCTGGAAGCTAGGAAGCTGCTGTAATTGCCGGCTTTGGCTCCCCATATCGAGCACGCAAACATGATGCAGCTGGCAAGGATATAGATCGGCCGTTTGCCGTACATCTTCGCCAAGGGGTTGGTCAGAAAGAGGCCAAGACCGATGGTGAGAATCAGCCACGCGGTAGCTTGTGACAAGATCTCAACAGTGATGTTGAGTTGAGCCGAAATCTCGACGAAGCCTGGCGACAGCATGGGCCCAAAGGCACCCACCACGGCGGCGCTGAGAGACACGACCAGGAGAATCATTTCCTTCTTCCATTGCGGCCAGTTGAGGGGATCATTGGGCGAGTCCGAGGGCTGAGGGATCAGGATGATATTTGAAAACCTGCCCCTGCCGTGCTTCAGTTGGTCTCGAGGTATGTCTGCGTACTCGGGCGGCAGGTCATCCTGGTCGCTCATGAACGACGTGCCAGGCACATTCTCCAGTTTCTTGCATTCGAGGATTCCAAAAGGCATCTTGACAGAGAGGTTATGAGGTCGGAAGATGACAAGGCTGGGCCAAAGACAGAGGGGCCGGACCTGGCTCAGATTAAATACCAGGAGAGCTCGGAAATCCCTCCGCACGGGTTGCCATCCAGATAGACGAGTATTTGCGACCACGCCGGTGGTGGCACAGTTTGAAGCATGTGCCAGAGCAGAAGGGTGCGAGCGTCCCACTGCATTGACGAACCACTAGACTCCATTCCAAGCACGAGAAGCATGCTGCTCAAACGCACTAGTGGCATAAAGCTTCGGTCTTCCCTTTGATGGCCGCATATCGAGGTCCAGTCTCGGGCAAGAGGCAAGGGCACGAGACCACCGGAGTACTCCCACTGACGAGGGGACACAATCGACATATCGCAGGCCCCAGATCAGCGGTCGCTATTGGCAGGGGTTCACGCAGCGAAGTCCCCAGGCTGGATGGACGTTTGATGAGGATCGATTGCCACCGACTTTACCCCACGGGCCTAAAGTGGGAAATGGGGGGGTTTTGGCTGGGCTGAGACGGACAAATTGTCGATCAGTCGGTGGAAGAGTTCGACATTTGGACGTCCAGACACCCACACAGTACTCTTGCTCGTACTAGGGTCCGGGAAGCCTTCCTCTCCCTCTGAAGGTGCGCTTCCCGGACGCAGTCATAACCCGCAGTCCGGCAATTGAGCCTCTGGCAGCGGAAAGCGTATCTCGACGACATGTCCATTTCGCTTAACCGGTAATCCCTGTGCTCCGATCTGGCGCTCATGTACCCGAGTCTGATCCAGGTCTCTGCCGGCCTGCGTAGCCTGGCTTCAACACGCTACTAGCCTATCGAAATGCAAGCAAGATGGGCAGGCGACATGGAGGGTTGAGCGGGCTGGACAAGACGCAGAAAATGGTGATACGCTTCCTGTCTGACAAGGAATTACCTCCGCAGAGCTGCTTTGAGTTTTTTGTCAGACCGATTGATTATCATCTGCTCAAGAGTTGCTTTCCCCTGAATCAGCAGCCTCTTCCAACCAAGGGTTGCTTCATCCCAATCACCAATCCCTATCCACTCGAGCTACGCAAGCTGGTCAATCTCCTGCGCAAGCCGGGCCTGCACGCCATTCTCGGCAGCAGGAGTTGGCTCTGTCACCGTGTCTGTCTTGACCGACGCTCCACGGTCCAGCTTCTTCAGCACGTCGTCTATCACTTCGTACGCGTGTGTTTCCGCATCGAAGTCAAGCAACCAGGCTTCGCGCTTCAGGTGCAGGGACTTGACATCCTTCCAGATCTTGTCCCAATCGGCCTTGTGCCACTGCTCCCGCGTTGTCACACCTGTCATCTGCGCTCTATGGACACGTTCATAGCGGATGGCTTCGTAGGCCCTAATAGCTCGAGGCACGTTGTCTCGACCGCTCTTCTCGAGCGTGATAGCGAGTGTCACACCGTCTTCCATCGATTGACTCGCACCTTGTATCGATGTTGGCAGGAAAGGATGTGCCGCATCACCGATCAACGCAATACGAGCTTTTGGCGAAATGAAGGTTGGTAACGGATCTCGGAAGACCAGTTTGTAGTCCACAAGCCGGTCTGGAGGTGTGGCGTCGACTATGTCATGGACCACTGGAGCCCATCCTTGCAGATTCCTCTTGACCTCCTCCTTGTCCCCGGGAAACTGCCAGTCTTCGTCGATATCTGCGTCGTCTTTGTGTGTCAATACCCAGCTGAACTCTTTGCCCCCCTTGATCGCCGCAGCGAGAAAGTGCTTGTCCTCCCCGATCTGGTCTCGATTAGCATGTGGTCTCCTTGGAAATGAACGAGACAGACACCTACCCAGCCGGAATGAGAGTCGCCATTGAGGACCAGGTGTTTCGTCCTCTCGTTCTTCGCCAGATCGTCGGAGGGAAACCATGATCGATAAACTGCATATCCTGATGGCTTAGGCCGATCTTCGAAGCCCAAAACGATCTTTCTTCCCGCCGATTTAACTCCTTCAGCCGCAAATACACAATCCGCCGTCAACTTTTCGCCGTTCACAATCACGCCTGCCTCGGTGTCCGTCTCGAAATAATCGGTGATGTGCTGGCCCAGTCGAATGTCGATACCTCGAGCTTTGGCATGCTCGAAGACGGCAAGGTGAATCTCGCCGCGGTGGCCGTTGATGCGTCGACCCCATTGCTTCTCGACGTCCCAGACTTGTCTCGTCGCGAAGGTCCCCTTCCAGTCATAGAAGTCGAGCCCGTCGCTGTGGTGGATGATTGGCTCGAGTTTGTCAACCACTCCCTCCCACCGCTCGAAGATGTGTCCCGAATTCGAGGCGAAGCTGATGATGTCTCCCAGCGGCTTCAGTTCAGCGACCTTTTCCAGGAGTATAACATCATGTCCCTTTCGGTTACATTCTATTGCGGCACACAGTCCAGCGAAACCGGCCCCGACAATGATGACCTTGATGCCCGAAGGTGGTAGTCTAAAGAATTCAGGCATCTTTGATTATAGCGACTCAGCTCTGGATGCTGATTCTACTGTTAGAGCCTTTCAGAGGTCAGAGCCGCAAGTCTCGTATATAAGGACCGTGTTGATACCTTAGAACCCCCGACGCTCCGGAGTCAGTGCTGATCCAGCCCAGTCCCTATTCTCCCAGTTCGTCGGGCCAGAATATCGCCGTCCCCCTCCCCTCCCCTCCCACGACTGGCTCGCTGCGGGACTGTCCACTATCCAAATCGGGCCCTGACGCACGACACGGGGAGCCATCTCAATGTCTGGGGTTTCTCCGGCATTTCGTCCACACCTACAACTGCCGAGGATCTCGAGCTCATGGACAGGCGGTGGGCTTTCTCCGCATCTGCAAGGCGACCCCACGACGAGCGGATCTCTTCCTCCATCGAGGCACCGCGACTGGAGTGGCGGAGTCCATCTTCCAATGGACGATGAGCCTTTCCTCGGTGTCGCCAACGGTGCAATTGGCTGACACTAGAGCTGGTCGAAATGCTTCTTTTTTCCTCCTCGGAGAGGGGGTACAACGGATTCAGTCCGGTACAGTGCCGATGCGGCGCGGATTTCTTCGACGCACATCCTACTACTAGAGTGCCTTCGAGCTTCTGAACAACCTGTGAAGTTCACATCATCGCAGTAAGTCGTCGTTTTTCTTCGTGGCTGTCCGAACCCCATACCTCCAAGTGGTCGTGACGGGCATTTACACAAAGACATCGGATCCGCGTTGACTTGACGGTCTTGGATAAGAATGAGTTGGTCAACCATCTTCTGGGCCTGGGCGGGTGTAACAGGGCTGTTGCTCGTGGGAGTCCTCGGTGTGGTGATCCACGATGTGATCTTATGGAAACGCATGCCTCCTGGGCCTCAGCCGCTCCCCTTCGTGGGCAACAAATTCGACATCCCGTCCAAATACCCGTGGATCCAATTCCAAGAATGGTCCAAAAAGTACGGCCCGATCTTCACGCTCTGGCTGGGCCGTCGCCCGACCGTGATCATCTCCGACCCTGTCATCGCGTCCGAACTCCTCGAGAAGCGCTCCCACAAGTACAGCTCGCGGCCGCGGTTCGTCGTCATGGGCGAGATCTACAGTCAAAACAGCGGCATCCTGGTGGCCAAGTACGGCAAAGACTGGTCGGTGCGGCGCAAGGCCCTCCACAGCGTGCTCACCCAGAAGGCCCTGCAACAGTACAAGCCCGTGCAAGAAGCCGAAGCCGTGCGCCTCTGCCAGATGCTCGTCGACAACCCGCAGGACTTTGAAAGCCTCCTCGACCGCTTCACGGCGTCCATCGTCTTCACCATCGCCTACGGCCACCGCATCGACAGCATGCAATCCCCGATCATTCGCCAGCGTCTGAAGTTGATGCACATCATGGCGTCCCTGAACGTGCCCGGCCGGTATCTGGCCGAGTCGTTTCCGATCCTCGCACGTATCCCCGCGGCGCTCGCTCCCTGGAAGCGTCAAATCCGCAGCTGGGGCGACGAGAACGAACAGGCCGACAAGCAACTCATGAACTACGTGCGCGAGGACATGGAGAACGCCAAGAAGCCCGGCGCGCCCCCCTTGGCCAACAGCCTGGCCAAGCAACTGCTCGAGCAGCGCGCCGCCGACCCGGCGACCTTTGCGCTCCTCGGCGAGCGCGACTTCAACGGCCTCCCCGCCAGCATCTTCGGCGCCGGCGCCGACACCACGGCCAGCACGCTGTGCAGCGCGATCCTCGCCATCGTGACCCACCAGGAGGTCCTGCCCGCGGCGCACGCGGAGCTGGACGCCGTCGTCGGCACCGACCGCCTGCCCCTGTACTCGGACGAGCCCGCGCTGCCGTACATCCGCGCGCTGTGCAAGGAGGCGCTGCGCTGGCGGCCCGTCGCCGTCCTGGGCGGCACGCCGCACGCGAGCACCGAGCCCGACACCTACCGCGGGTACTACATCCCCACGGGGACCAACATCCTGGGCAACAGCTGGGCCATCAACCTCAACGCCCAGTACTACCCGAACCCGGACCACTTCAACCCGCTGCGCTTCCTCGACACGGACCCGCACGCCCTGGGCTACCTGCCCCCGGACTACCTGGCCACCACGCCGCGCGAGAACGACGGCCTCGCCCACCCGTCGCGCCTCGGCCACTCGAGCTTCGGCTGGGGCCGGCGCATCTGCCCCGGCGCCGACCTCGCGAGCAACAACCTCTTCATCGCCATCGCGCACCTGCTGTGGTGTTTCGACATCCGGCCCGCCAAGGGCGTCGTCTACGACACGTACAACTACACCGAGGGCTTCAACATCCGGCCCCAGCCGTATCGGTGCGACATCACCATCCGGAGCGAGAAGCACAAGCAGGTGCTGCAGCGGGAGTTTCTGCAGGCGCGGGACCATCTGATGAGGAACTTCCCGCTGTTCAAGGAGCATGAGATTGTGGTTTGAGCGCGAGAAGCTGGGGCCTCGAAGGCGCGCCTGATGGGACATGACGTGGGGCCGTCTGTGGCAGGGGGAAATGTCGAGCATGCATGCAGGTCATCACGAACACGAGGTGCATATCTTGTTTAGGTCCGGGGTGTAGATTTTGGCGCCATGTGCAATGTAGTTTTTCGTGGGTATCATCTATCGTCAAGTTCATCGTCCGCCTTGCATGCGCTTCAATCTCTCTTCGGCGGCTCTTGCTCTCCTCTCCCGTTCCAACTTCATCCTCATTTCGGGCGTCAACCCTCTCGCCTCCTCTTCTCTCTTTTCAGCGCCCGTCTTCTCCACCGCCGCTGCGAGCGTCTTGCCGGCGCCGGCCTTCCGCTCGATCCTGCCCACATTGCGCTTCTCTTCTTCCTGCCTCAACCTCTCTAGGTCGGCTTGCCTCCGCCGAGCTTCTGCAGCATCTGAAACTGACTTCTCTTGTGCCGCTTTGGCATCTACTTCTTCCTGAGAGAGCCCCGAGGGGACGTGGGCGGCGGCCCAGTCAAAGGCGTTTTCGCCCAGCTGGTGGCGAGCGACACGGAACGCGTCCCGCGTCTTGATGTCTCCTGCGATTTCGTAAGCCGTCTTACCGTCGCCGTTTCTGATCGCCGGGTTAGCCTTGGCTTTGGTGAGGAGTGCTAGAATCAGCGCAGGGGAATTCGTGGATGCAGAGAGGTGGAGTGGAGTCGGAGCGTGGTGATGATCGGAAGCAGGGAAGAAGGTAAAGTCAGGGGAGAGTTCGTTCTTCGTCAGGTAGAGGAGGACTCCCGGTGCTTTCGATCGCCGGATGAGGGCTTGCAGTTGTGAGGTGTGGAATTGTGCTGCCTCTTCTTCTTTGCTCAGCTTAGGCGCCTGAGGTTTGGCTTTCTGTTCCTTCGGAGCCTTCTCAGGAGACGGCTTCACTGGTGCAGGCTCAACCAGCTTACCGACCTTTAGCCTGGTCAGCTCTTGGAAGGAACGAAGAAGCTCGGCTTGAGTTGCTCGACGGGTACTGAATGGGAAACCGCGTATCCGTTTGTCGGTACTTCTCAGGACTTGGCCATCGTAAGGTCCGAACAGCGTCCTTCTGTTGGTAGTTCCTGTTGCACGTATGAACAATACTTCGGCAGTGTCGATCATTCCTTTCCAATCATGTAGCACAGCTCTGACGTCCGCTTCTAGCGCCATCTCATTGTACCTTCGTATCGATGATCCTGCGGAATGCGCATTGCCTTTGGCGTTGTCGTTTGCAGATTGAGAACCGCCTTGCTTCCGTCTCGTGGTATACCGGTGAAACGTCTTGTGAGCCTTGACGACAGGATGGCGTTCCTCGACGCCGCCGGGCCCTTTCCGTAGCTCTGGCACCAATGATACGACCATGGCTGCAAAATGGCCACCCCCAATCATGCAGAGGAAGAAGTGTGGATCTTTCTGGGCAGCCTGCGTCGCATCCTTTTGCGCCTGTCCACTCGATTTTGCCAGCATTGGCTTCAGTTGCTTCTTCTGAATGATGTCCACCAGAGATGTCGGGGCTTGTTCCTGCTCCTCCGGCGACAAGATGGCCTTGTAGACCCCTAGCCCCACACCCTCCCCTACCTTTGGACTTGACAGCCATATCAAAGGAGCATTTCCAAATCCACGCTTCTTGGAGCCTTCTGTGTCCCCATTGGATTCTTGGTGAGATATTTTGGCCTGCGTTCTCAGCAAGGCTGTGAGTGTGCTGTCTCCATCTTTTGGCCGGTCGTCGTCCCCGTCCTCTGAGTCGTCCGAGTCTGAGCCCGACAGTGACTCGTCCAGGTCACCGATTAGGCGCACAAAGGTTGCTTCGTCGACGGGAGGCTGTTGCTTTATGCTCAACTTGAGGTTGTACCGGTGGAAGTCTGACTTGACGTGATTCCGCTGGTCTTGGACATCGTTGAATGTGGCTTTACACAACGCACACGAAGTCGAACTCGTAGCGCCGTCCTCGTTATGGTTGATGCGCCGACTGGTGGGTTCATCCACGAGAATGGGGTCTTCTGGCTGCGGCTGTTCCTTTCCGGCGAGTGTAAGGGTGAATAACAACTCGGGAGGAAGATCGTAGATGTATAGGGGCCGTCGTAGAAAAGGGTTTGTCTCGGCTTGACCCTTGTCAGCCATGTTGGTTGGGCCCAATGTTCGAAATGGTTGGACGCTTGTGAATGATACTTTTTGGGGCTCCTCCGTAGACGAGGCTGCGATGAGTCGAACGCCCGTGCGAAGGCGGGGAGCCGACGTCATGTATCACGTGATCACGCGATGGATTTACTAGCGCAGTCGTGCCTGACCGCGCCTGGAGAAGTTTCCACTTCGCCGTTGCTGCTGCCTCGCATCTCACAGCTGACATTCACGTGCATGGTTCACCTTCAAAGGCCCATAAACACAGGTTTGTTCCTTTTTTCCTCGTCTTCGTGGTGTGTCTCAGTTCTCCTAATTCTGCTATACCTTCAGTGGAAAATGCCTCGCATCAAAGCGCCTCCTCAGCCAGCTGTGCCGTCTCTCGATGGCGTCACAATCTCATTTGCTTCTTACACCGCCAATGCTCATCCCGAGCTCGGAAACAAAAGCGTTGCGCAATTGAAGATTGACATTTCAAATTGCGGCGGATCTTACACAACAAAGCCCAGTGACTGCACTCATATGATCGCCTCTCAAGGTCAGTTTGACAAGAGAATTGATCGAATTAAGCAAACTGAGAAGAATCCCAACGCCTGTATCGTCTCTTACGAATGGCTTGCCGACTCCCTGGCGTCAAGCACTCCTGTCGATGTTGATGCTTATCTTCTTGGTAAACCTGACGATTCGTCGTCGAATGGCCTTAACACTCTCAACGGCAACAGAAGTCAACCTCCTCGGAAAGCCAACGCCACTAAGAAGGCATCAAAGCGGGCCAGACAACAGGATGACGATGAAGAGGACGATCTCATACCACTCAAGAAATCAAAGAAATCAAAGAAATCAGGCCCGGCGAAACCACCTGCACCCAAACCAACTGCTGCCAAGTCTGCCATCAAAGTTCCTGTTGATCAACAAGTCCCCTCCGCTTCAAATTACACGGTACACATCGATGATGACGGCGTGATCTATGACGCCACTCTGAACAAATCCGATGCCGGTGAAAACAACAACAAGTTCTACAGGGTGCAAGTATTGGAGGCCAACAATGTCTTCAGAACTTGGACCCGGTGGGGTCGAGTGGGTGAGAGAGGTCAAAACAAGTGGCTTGGAGATGGCGACTGCCATTTCGCCATTACACAGTTCAAAGCTAAGTTCAAGGAGAAGAGTGGTGTTGCATGGGAAGATCGCGATGGGCCCTCAAAGAAGGGCAAGTACGTCTACTTGGAGGTCAACTACGAAGACTCGGATGCAGAGGACGAGAAGGGGACGCCAGTGCCGGACCAAGATGACACCGAAGAAGAAGACCACGTCTTCGCCCCCAGCAAACTTGCAGAGCCGGTGCAACGCTTGATGGAACTTATCTTCAACGTGCACTATTTCAATGCCACAATGGCCGAGCTCGACTACGACGCAAACAAGATGCCGCTAGGAAAGCTCAGTAAGAAGACGCTGCTCAAGGGCTATGAAGTTCTCAAGGAGCTGGCTTCTCTCGTGGCCGATCCAACTCTTGCTGCCACCATGGGAGAGAGCCAGCACGAAGCTGTTGCAGACCGGAGCAATCAATACTTCTCTCTCGTTCCCCACGTTGTTGGCCGACGCCAGGTCCCAATACTCCGCGATATGGATTCCATTAGGGTATCATTGCTGCCCCTACTCTTCTCACACGGTGGCTCAGGTTCTCACTGACTGTTATGCAGAAAGAAATTCGTCTCCTGGAGGCCCTGACAGATATGCAACTCGCCAACGAGATCATGAAGTCCGCATCGGTTCAGAAACACAAGGACATCCACGTTCTGGATGCGCGATATCAAGGACTTGGTATGAAAGAGATGACACCCTTGACCACGGCTAGCTCAGAGTACAGCGAGATCTCCAAGTACTTGACCAAGTCAGTTGGCGGCACCCACAACATCCGGTATACGGTTCAGGACATTTTTCGTATCGAAAGAAATGGCGAATTCGACCGCCTCGACAAATCATCCTACGCGAAGCTGGGAGCGAAGAGTGACCGTCGTCTGCTCTGGCATGGTTCGCGTGCTTCGAACTTTGGTGGCATTCTCAGCCAAGGTCTACGCATTGCACCACCCGAAGCCCCTGTTTCGGGCTACATGTTTGGCAAAGGCGTCTATCTTGCTGACATGAGTTCGAAGAGTGCTGGGTACTGCGCGTCAGGCATTAGTGGCGGCACAGGTATCCTGCTTCTTTGCGAGGCCGAACTGGGTGAGCCAATGCTGGAGCTGACTGGCGCCGACTATAACGCTGGCGACCGTTGCAAGCAGGAGGACCGCATATCTACTTGGGGCAAAGGTCAGGTCGCTCCTCAAGCCTGGAAAGACGCTGCTTGCATCCACCCGAGCCTCAAAGGTGTCAAGATGCCTGACGTTGTCAGCAAGCCACCAGGCCCAACCAATGTTCCTGGCGCCTACCTCATGTGATTTACCACCCCCTTTCAAATGGCGAAGTATGCTGACAGACTTTCACAGGTACAATGAATACATCGTGTACGACGTGGCGCAGATCAAACTTCGATATCTTCTGCGAGTCAGCATGAATTAGGAAAGGGAGAATCTCCTTCTTGATTTGAGCTAGATCGAACAGCTGGACAGGCACGTGAAAGCACATGCTGCTCAAACTTGTGTCGTTTCATCGGCGGCAAACTGCGACAACCAAGCTGCGGCCAAGCTGCACGGCTCGTAGCGTATCAAAAGATCAAGATATCGACGAGTGCCTCAGCCGCATCATCCACATTGTACAGATATTCGGGAGCATTATTTCGTCGAGCGTGAGTCTAAAGACGGAAAAAACTATGGCATGAAGTCTGAAAGACTTCTCTCCTTACCTGGATGATTGTTTACATCGAGCTATGAACATAGCCATGGGGTCTTTTGCAGGACCGGCTGAAAATAAGAACAGCCTGACTTACTGTCTACAACCCGGCCATCATCCGGCCAAAGACTATTGAGCGGGCCCTTCGAAACGCCTGTTGCATGTGCTTCCGTCTTAATGCACGACAAACGATACTTGGTCCGCCAAATGGAATCTTGCTCTCTATGATCCGTTACATTGCAAGTATGGCTTTTCGTACTGTTTCGGTTTCTATGTACCCATGTGGTCTGGACAGCTTCTTCAGTCAGGGCTGTGCCGGGCTGTGCCATCCCATCCCATCCCATCTCATGTCATGTTTTCCCGTTCGACCCTTCCTCCCAGCTGCATCGACCTGACGAGTCAATGTGCTTCGAGGCCAGCAAAACTCATTTTCCCGTTTCCAGCGTACAAACGCCGTGCGGCTGATCTTGCCTTCCCGGCAGTTCAATGCAGGGACTCCTCATGCCTGAAACCCCAGCAATTGGAGGCCCTTTAGAAGGCCCGTTCGTGCAATCCCGCACCTAGATTTCGTCGCACCACATTGTTTTTATTCACCCTCGGCGCCCGTTTCGCCTTGTGCTTCCCGATCACAGTGCTAACCACGCTGAGGGCGTCGTCGATAATGACGTTGACTGCATTATCGTTGCTGTTTCCGCCAGCAATCCCCAAGTCGTTGTTGCTGGACTTGCCGTTGTTACTGGAGCCGCGGCCATTGCCGTGGCCGTTGCCGTTACCTTTGCCCTTTCCGTTTTTAGTCCCAGTGTTGGCAGAAGATGCATCGGCCGTGTTGTTGCTCACAGCAGCGGCAGCAGTCTCATTCAGTGCCACAGCCATAGCTGCTGCCAAGTCTGTTGAGTTTCCCGCACATGAAGCCACAATGGCCGCCATGGTACTGTTGTCCGCAGAGAGGGCTTCGGTGGCATCAGCCGCCCCCGTCGAGTTGGCAGCTGCTTCGAGGGCGGCAGCCATGCATGCTGCGGCCGCGTCGAGTTGTGCAGTGGAGTTCGCGGCTGAGGCGTCAATGATAGTGGAGTTATCAGCAGAGCCGGCGGCTATGGCGGTAGAATTGTCTGCCGAGGCAGCGTTGTCCGTACTGGCATTATTACCACCATTGTCGTTGTTATTGCCCTTCCCATGCTTGCGAGGGAGAAGGGAGTCGCGACGCGTGGCAAGTCCATGGCTGGACGGTGTTATGGGGAGCACATAGCCCAGTATGCCTGGTAAGACAAGAAGCGAAAAGGTGAGAAAAAGCGAGAGGAACCGGCCCATCTTGTAGCGTGAAAATGAAAGGACAACCTGTTGTCTGAGCTAAGAGTGGAAGAAGACAAGCCTTAGGTCTGAAATGAAGGTTGGCAGCAACAGGACCTGCCCGCTGTAACGAAAGTAAAAAGGAGAGAGAAAGGGCGTGGAATGTCGAGACAGCCGAGAAAGGAGGACGGGTGTGTGAGTGCAGAAGGCTCGATTGATATAAACCGAGCAGAACAAGAATGCTTTTTCCCATGTTGCTTTCCTTGCTTGGTCTCACTTCACCCCTCGTATGGGTACCCATGGAAAGTGACTCAAGGACCACATTTCTCTTGCATACTGAGCATCGAGCTTGTGGACTGGCCAGAGTCCAGCACGGTCTGTTTTCTGTGCTTCGGCCGTTCACCACGCATGTGCACAGCCTTGTTGGCCACAAATCCCCTCGACGCAGCATGTGAGCCGACGCATGAGCACGCGCGGCTGACGTTCCAGCCAAGCGAAGTCAGAGGTCTGGCTCAAGAACTGCGTGGTCGGTGTTTCCGATGCTTCGAGGCGAATTCTGACTCCGCAACGTCGACTGCTGGCACGAATGCTGTGGCAACATCATCTTGGCTGAGGCCAGTCACAGCAAGGGAGCCAGGAAGTGTGCCACCTGATCTACCGGAAGCACTGCAACCGTGAGACAGAGACTGCACCGAACTTGTGGGGAAAGACGAGGCTGTGGGTATGGGTGTGGATATCCGCTGAGACTCGCAGTGTTTCAGACGCAGGCTTGTCTTGGCATAAAAACTCTGTGCAGAATTGCCGTCTGGGCATGATGGAATTGTTTCTGCTGGAAGAGGAGCAGGTGTTTGATGTTGGGTATCACATTTCTTGTCATCACATGTTGTACATATTACGTCAATTCGTGTCGGATAACGATTTTTTCAATCACCGCCTAGGCGCCTGCCCGCGCCTCGACCGTTCCAAGAATTCGAGAAGCCGCTTGTCCATCCTCGACTTGGTGGTTGAGGGATGTTCTGGGCTGGTCTGAAGCTTGTTCCGTAGCTTCTGTGGGTATAGGTGCTTGTATTGGCACCGAAGTACCTCTTGATGGCAGAAGGAGTTTGGATGTAATTCCGTCCGCCCTGAAAAGTAGGATACAGTCTTGTTAGGAAGTCATAGAGGTGAGATGCAAAGACGCCTGTTGCTTGCTGTAAGGCGGCCTGTGGACCGCCCATGATCAAGGTGAGGGTAAGCATCGCCCAGGGGAGGAACTCGACGGGGATTTGAAGGATGACAAAGTGAGCTTTCTTCCCACGGTTGTCTTGGGCGTAGGTATAGATGAAGGCAAGCATGAGGGACTGTGTGAAGATGTTGGCACCAAGGACAAGACCACCAGACACCTGTTTCGATTGTCAGTTTGCCGCCAGAGCGAATGGAGGCTTCGAATCAATCAATGAGTTTTCGAGTGGCAGATTGTAGAAAGCCCGAACCGCCACCCGCGATTGGATGCATCGCGAACAGCTATTCTCAACCGAGCTATCACCATGCCTGCACCGCATACAGTCCTTTGAATGTTTTGCGAATGACGGATCTGTATGTGCCACAGGGGTAATCTCCCTCGTTTCCAGGAACCGCTTCAGCTAGGAAAAGGCTGGGCGGGCAGATATGCGAGGTGTGGTTTGGAAGAGACAAAGACAGGCAATAAAGAGCCGAGGTAGACCGATGGGAATGTGGAACGGGAACAGTAATGGGATCGTGCTTACTAAAATGGCAGTGGCCACGAAAAACACATAAGTGAAGAAGTCGCCAGGTTGAGTGAACCGTGGCGAATTGAGCTCCAAACCAGAGGCATACGTGAACACTGAAGCGGTCAGCATCGACGAACGAAGGAAACGAACTGGATTACCTACTAAAGTAAAGGTCGAACACAAACGAGAAGCCGCCGCCCGTGAGAAGGAAGGCGGAGAGGACTCGCCAAAGCTCTGGAGGAAACTTGAATATCCACGGCGTATAGTATAAAACCCTCATGCCACTGACGAGGCCTGAATGAACCAGAGCTGACTCGACAAACATGGCCGTCACGATCGTCCTATTGGAGAAATTAGCAACTCGTTGGAAAGCCGCAAGAGCCGTCAGATCGCCCACCGAGTGACTGGCGGAGCACTCCAAAACCTATCCATAATGTCCGTGCCGCCGCTCATTTTGAACCAGACTCTAGCGGAAACGAAGAAATGAAGAGCCGAAGAATTGAGGAGCTCATCAAGGCATAGATAAATTTATTCGTTTTTGGACAGCTGGCTTGAAGATGCTGGCTTGAAAGTCGGTAATTGGTGCCAAGACAAGGCTCCACTGAGCCTCGGAACGGAAGAATGAGCTGCCGGTTTCTCCGCTCGATTTTTTGCAACTCCATCTGTTCCTGTGCAGTTTGCTAGCACAATATTTCGAATTTGCGTACGGTTCTCCCACATTTGCTTATTACATCGCGAAGGGCACATCTTCTCGGAGTCGCCCGGTATTTTTAGAGCTCTATCCGGTTCCTTTGAGCTCTGCGGGCTTTGTGCGCGCAACTTCGCGCCTTAGGACTCGGTTCTCGCACGGCCAAAAAATTCCGCCAATATGGCAAAGGTCGAGGATGCCGACTTCAGCATCAAGCCAGAGAACATCACGCCAAATATTCCTACTTCCGAGTGGCCTCTGCTGCTGAAGAATTATGACAAGTGTACGTCTTTGCACGTTCTGTGCGTGCGACTCGAGCTCACACAAACACTGCAGTACTGGTGCGAACCGGCCACTTCACGCCGATCCCGGTCGGATGTACACCATTGAAACGCGACCTCAAATCCTACATTTCGTCGGGTGTCATCAACCTCGACAAACCCTCGAATCCGTCCAGTCACGAAGTCGTCGCCTGGGTCAAGCGGATTCTACGAGTAGAGAAGACCGGCCACAGTGGCACGCTCGACCCCAAGGTCACAGGATGTTTGATTGTGTGTATAGACCGTGCCACCCGACTGGTCAAGTCGCAGCAAGGTGCTGGGAAGGAATACGTTTGCGTCATCCGATTGCACGACAAACTGCCTGGGGGCGAAGCACAATTTGCGCGAGCACTAGAGACCCTGACGGGAGCCCTATTCCAACGACCACCTCTGATTTCTGCCGTCAAGCGACAGCTCCGTATCCGTACCATCCATGAGAGCAAGCTCTACGAGTTTGACAATGACCGACATTTGGGCGTGTTCTGGGTCAGCTGCGAAGCCGGCACCTACATCCGGACTCTCTGTGTGCATCTGGGATTGTTGCTCGGTGTCGGCGCGCACATGCAGGAACTACGACGAGTAAGGAGTGGAGCGATGTCTGAGGCCAATGGAATGGTCACACTCCACGACGTGCTCGATGCTCAATGGATGCATGACAACAATCGAGACGAATCGTACCTGCGAAAAGTCATCTCTCCGCTCGAAACCCTGTTGACCACATATAAGAGAATTGTGGTGAAGGACAGTGCAGTCAACGCCGTGTGCTACGGCGCCAAACTCATGATTCCCGGTCTGCTGCGCTTCGAAGCTGGAATTGAGGTACACGAGGAAGTCGTCCTCATGACCACAAAAGGAGAGGCCATCGCGCTTGGGATTGCGCAGATGTCTACAGTCGAGCTCTCAACCTGTGACCACGGAGTCGTTGCCAAAGTGAAGAGATGTATCATGGAGAGAGATCTATACCCGCGAAGATGGGGTATGGGTCCAGTGGCCTTGGAGAAGAAGAAAATGAAGTCTGATGGAAAGCTTGATGTATGTTGCATTTGCCTCCTCCTTGTTCTTTGTACTGACAATGTTTTTTCGAAGAAATACGGTCGGCCCAACGAAAACACCCCTGCGAAATGGAACGCTGGTTACACAGACTACAATGCCCCCGCCGCCGAGGGCACTATCTCCGCTCCAGTTGCCGAAACAACATCTAAATCCGACGTTCTAGCCGCTCCCGCCGTGGCACCGAACGGCGAAGACGGCGACACCAGTATGGCCATGGACGAGGCAGCAGCAGAACCTCCCACCACGAATGGTGACTCTACAGTCAAGACCAAGAAAGAAGAGAAAGACAAGAAGCGAAAGAGTAAGCATGAGGGCGAAACCCCCGAAGAGCGCGCAGAGCGCAAAAAGAGGAAGAAGGAGAAGAAGGACAAAAAGGACAAAAAGAAGCGAGAAAGTGGTGTCAAGGAGGACAGTGATGACAGCGATTAGAGGACTGAACATTCACCTATCTAAGTCGATCACACACGGAAACGCGAGAAGAAATCAGCTTCCTCGCCTCGACCAAGAAACACCGGAGGCAGGGTACTCTGAGAGCAGGCGCCGGGCGAAAAGCCGGCCCATCGACCTTCAGATCCTCCCTCGACGGCGTTCGAACGGCCATGTCTTCATGGACCGGTCTAGAGAAGCCCTGGGACTCCGTGACTCCCGTAACCAGCTCCAAGGAGCGTTGAGGCCTGAGAAAAGAACAGCCAGTAGGGCAATCGCAGGTGCTGGCTGCTTGGATCGTTCGTACAGCCTCTCCGCCGTGGTCTTGCTCAATGTTGTCTACTCTTTTCTCAAGAACGAGCATGGGACGGGCGAATGGAGTACGAGCAACTGAGTGCAAATGACGGATAGGCTGTGTGCTGCGGATCTTTTTCTAATCCTCTTTCTGTTTGTCTCAATCATGGAAAAGCAATGTTACTGTCTCGGGCATGTATGTCGGCTACCGTCTACCTGAACGGCGGCCACGGTCACGTATGTACGCAAGTACGCATTCAGGCATTTCATTCATGGTTTGGCTATCTGTCAGTCTATACACCAGCATGGTAATGTTCTGTGCTGTGCTGGGCCTGGAGTCAGGATACGCACACAGTGCGTTGCCAGTACGCAATAGATACCCAACATAACATCCAAATGGTGTCGGGGCTTCCCCATGAGTCCGATCTCTCCATCTGTCTGCGGGTTCCCTCCCGAGGCATATACATACCGACTGACCGACCGACCTACCGCGGTGACTGTACTTCCAGCCGTCCTAGTCACCCGGCCGATACCTGGTACGTATAGCCTATTCGTTCTCCCTTCATCCTTGGGCCGGTGTGTCCGTCTACTCGCCTCACCTGATCTCACCTGATCCTACCCCATCTGGCCTCTCCGGCTGGGGGAGGAGAGGGAGGGAAACCCTCTCCAACCGGCATGCACGCGCGGAGTCTGGACCATGTCTGTGTGGAAGTACACGGCGTGGACGTACGTAGTGTAGTAACACGTCCGTGAGACAGCCCCGGCACGGTCCTGGCTCCTTTGGTCAATGGGGAATGTACTGTGATATTTCGCACACGCACGCTGCCGCCACAGCCTTCCGCTTCCGCAAGCCGAATTTCGGATAATTACTGTACGTCCAGGATCTGCGCAGGCAAGGCACGGCAGGAGTACACGGGTCCACGCTACAAGGCGTGGCCAGCTCTCGACCCGCCTGCCCACCCCTGGAATGAAACTAGTCGTGTATCTCTACACACATATGGACATACACATACACACACACACACATACATAGCGCATACGGAATACTTGTACACACATGCAACATATTGTACGCACATACATAGCACAATACGGCATGTCCCGGTCTTGCGCATAGTCCTGGTCTTTGGGCCCCCCAGCCTGATAAATCGCTCACTTGCATGCCCATACGCTAAAGGGCAAAGGAACAAGGAACAAGGAAAAAGGTAAAGGAAGAGAGCAAAAAGGGAAAGCATTATCAGATCAGATCCGGACCGTCCCTTCCCTACCTTGCCCTGTCTTGTCCTGACCCCCCTGGCCCCGTCTTTCCGCCCTTCCCGCCCAGGCCCATGGGGACGTCGCCTGTCAACTGTCACCAGGCACCACCACTTCTAACAACAATACTATGCGTGGATCGGCTGGAACTACACGCAGCTCAGCTATGAGCGTGCGTGACTCGTCGGTCGTTCTGCTGCGTGAGCACCGCTGGATGCCGGAAAGGTGCCCACCGATGAATATGCTCTGCAGGGCCCGATGGCTGGCTGGCTGGATGAATGAATCGAGACGCTCACATTACTAACCAACAGCCACGCATGCGGATTTCAATCCGGAGCTAAATGACAGACCCGGCCGGATGGGCATGGTATGGCGGGCGATCGAGCGCGGGTGGTCGAGCATAGTACCACACCATGCCGTCACGGTAGGGTGGTATTGATATTGGTATTGGGATATGAGTGATTTTGCTGGAGGCGGGGCCGGAGGATGTATACCGTGACGACCATGGGGCCTAGCTGAGTCACTTGGTTCTCAGAGCTGAAAAAACCAACATGGATTGTTGGAACTACCGATCTGGAAACTGGGTGTGAAGGGCCTTAGTAACGGGCGTGCATGGTTCACGCTGAGCGGCATGCAGTCTCATTTAATCTGACCGGGTCCGCATATGCAAGGTACTCTGAAGCGAAGGTCTCGTCAGACCCAGGTCTGGCAGGCGAGGAACTGAATGCAGACAAAATGGCCGGACTAGTAGACGCTAAAGCAAGAGAAGGCGCTGAAAAATCAGCAATTCAAGAGCGTTGCTCAAGCGGCGCCGGAAGCGGAAAGACGGAGCAAGCCCCTTTCGAAGACTGAAGCCAGAGCGTTACCTCGGCCTCAGTTATGTAGAGTCTCAGGGGCTCGGATAGCGTACACTCAACATAGCAAGACAGCAATCGGACTGGGTAACGAAGGGGTTCAGATTCTTTTTATTCATCTCGCTCAAAAGATGGCGCTCTTCATGAAGTAATCAAGTATCAAAAGGGTCGGTATCAGAACAGCATCCCCTAGGTTCGTAGTACAGTGTTTCGGTCGGAAGTTGCCTGGGCCTTGAAGCAATGTGTAGAGATCCAAGGTCGGCAAAAAGTAGTTGACCGTGCCGGGCCTCGCGCTGGCAAACATGAAATTGTATGCTAGGTAGACCGCTGTCGATTGTTGGTACATGCAAAGGCGCGTGCTGAAGGGTTCCGCGCGGCGATGAAGAAGTAGAGGAAGAGTGCGTCGCGAGGTGCATTGGCAATGTCGGTCGTAGCGTGTTAGAAACAATGCTTGTGTGCGCCTTGTATCCAAATGCGACTCGTGAGACCCCTTTGCTCCCACATCTCGTCTTGGTCGGCTGTGGGATCTTTTGTAACCCTAGAAACGAACGGGGGAAGAAACAGACGCCGGTCTTTTTACTCTCTGTGGAGAAAACGCTTCAATCATCGCATCGTCAGAGTCGTCCTCGTGTCTAGATCACGAGCTGTTGAAATAGCCGTGTCGACGGCGTTCAGGCCACGGGCCAAAGAAGGGTCAGTAGCCTTCTTCACCCGCTCTGCAGACCTTGATATCTCTGCCCCATTCCGATTTCAGAACTTGAGAAGCGGTGATCCGGCGGCTAGGGTTTGGGTCAAGAATTGAATAGATCACGTTTCTGCAGCGAGCCTGTAATGTGAACGTTAGAAGACAGTCGATCGTGGTCGGAAAGTTCCACTTACCCTGTGCAAGGTCTCGATCGGCGCATAACCTTCTTCGTCTTTTCTTCCCTCAAGATACCTCTGATAGAACTCATCCTCCTCCTTGCGGGCCACTCTCCACAGATGGCGCCCCGTTCGCATAGCCATGTATATGACACCACAGGCCCAAACATCGACAGCACGAGGGTCGAATTCGCCACCGGCATATTCTTCCGGGGCTATGTAGGGGGCACTGCCGCAAAGCCCAGCAGTCAAATGTGCTTCCTTTTCCCAAGCCATTCGGAAGCATTCGCCATTTCCGAAGTCGGTGATTTTCAGGGCACCGTGTGTGGTCAAGAGGAGATTCTCTGGCTTGAGATCTCGATGCGCAACACCCATCTCATGCATGTATTCGACACCACGCATCAACTGCTTGAAGAAGCAATCGGCCTCGGTCTGGTTGAGAGTGCCAGCTGCGAGAACCAGGGTGTACAGATCACCGCCAGCGCAATACTCCATCACCTCGCAATAGTCGCCCTTGGCGTCCTGCAGAAGATCGAGGGTGTGAATAATATTCGGGTGCCGCAGCGACGAGGAGATGCAAAATTCGCTGGTCAGCCGCTTTTGGTATTTCTTGGCCGTCTCTTGTGGACGGCGACGGAACTCTTTGACGGCGTAGAGCAGCTCTCCTCCGGCGCTGTTGGGGTCCGGCTTGTGGGATATTCGGACGATGCCGAAAGCGCCACGGCCGACAATCTCCTGGCACTTCCCATACTTCTCGACCAAGTTTGCGGTGGCGTTAGGACCGCCTTTTCTGTCGGAGGCGAGGCTGTCCTTTTCCAACCTCAGCTGGTCCACCCAGGATGACATGAGCGTCAACTGCTGATCACCGCCACCGTCGTGATCTCTCTTCTTGCCACCTCCGAGCATATCGCGGAGCATGTCGGATAATTTCTCTTGCCGTTTGGCAGACTTGAGGTGATGGTCGTGGGAGCCGTCATCATGCAGCTCGAACCTCTTGAAAGCACCGTAGGAACCGTCTGAGGGGATGTCACCTTTGCTCTTTTCTTTCGCTGCACCGAGAATTGTCATCTTCTTGCCGTTCTTGTCGTCACTCGAACCCTGTCTGCTTGGTGGTTTTCTACCGCTGCTGATGCTACCGTTGTCTGAACCGGACCGGCCGTTGGGAGAGGTTTCTTTTAATTCGGACGCCACTCTGGCGGCTTCGACATCTTTGGGGTCGGACCGAGAAAACATTCGTGTCAGACGGTGCGTCATCTTGGGCTTCTGCTTGACAGGCGCACCTGCGCCCGAGGTTGAGTTCGTGGGGGAGAGATTCGATAGGCTGGCGGTAGGCAGGGCACCTCCGTTGGCGGCCGAAACCTGGTGATGTGCCGTGCCCTCCCCCGGCCTTGTTATCGCCTGTGTCGACACATCATCTTGCAATGACAGTACTGGAGTCTCGATGGAAGTAGCGGAAGTCGGGGGAGCGAGATGGGTTGGCGATGGTGCCTGATTCATGTGAATGGCGTGCGGCGGGAGGGCGTAGGTGACGAGTGGGGGGAGTGTTTTGGTCGGGCAGGGCGCCCTATCTCTCGACGTTTAGTGGCGGTAGATAAGGTGAGAGGTGTGCGGATGCAGTCTGAATCGCGAACCTAGTTATAATGCGAGGAAGTAATCTGACTGAGTTGGATTGTTTTTTTGTGTGTCGTTTCCCGGGTGTGTGCAGGCAAAGTTGGATATTGGTAATGATGATATTAGGGTGGCGAGGGCTAGGGTACGTGAAGGGGTGTGTTTTTGGGAAGAGGCCTGGAGAAACAAGAGCTGCGCTGGGTGCTGAAGCGAACTTGGCGGCGGATGAGGCCTTAATTACGGTGCGTTTAGCCCTCTGATCGTGTCGGTGCAGGCAAATTTCGCGATCTGTCAGGGTAGGCAGGATGCTGAGGACTTTTTTCGCACAAAGGGCTTTCGGTTCTCATGAGCACCAGGAGCCCCGCGTGTGCGGCCTGGATAGACGGAACAGGCTTCTGGGTGGATTTTTAGCGGTGGCTGTGAGGCCAGAGCAGCGGATTGGACTGCACACTCGCCGCTGACCAATGCCCGTCGCTCGCTCTTGGCGAACTGCGCGTCAGATGCGACACGTTCACTTGCCTTCGTTCGTCTCCCTGGCGAACGCACCAGTTTGAGCGTATTCGACACTGGCGGCGAAGGGAAACACGCTGCTGTCTTTCAGAAAACCCAGCCGCTTTTGCCTACAGGTTCAGGCGGTCGGTGGACCTGAAGAGATTTGCTGCGGATGAGGAGTGACAGTTGTATGAGCGAATTTCTCCAAACCCAATAAAGCCACAGACGGTGCGGCAGACTTCCGCCGTAACGGGTCAATGGACGGACGAGATGACCAGGGTAAAGGGCCTAGATGAGGAGAAGAAATCAGTACTTCAATTCACCCAAATGTGTATGAAGAACCCGGAGCAAGATCTTGGTGGCAGTGTGCTGTCGAGCCCCAACAATGAACCCCAGCTGAGAATTCACTGTGCCGTCGGGGGCGGACGTGAAAGCTCGGCAAGGTGCAGCCCGTTTGCAGGCATGCATGCATTGCTTTGCAGGTCAACTAGCACTTACCGACGGAGCACAGTATAGGCGTTCCTGCAGGTGATCTGGCCAGGGAGCCGCGATGGTCGTTGGTCGTTGGTCTTTGGCCGTCGGGTGCAATTGTTCTCCAATTGCCGTTCTGACAGGATTCTGACCTCGTGCCGCTGCCGTGAGAAGATGGAAAGGAGGCTAGTAAAACAAATGGGTAATCGGAATCCAAGGCCTTTTTCACACAGGAGCTCCTCTGATGATGCCGGGCAACAATGTCAATATCAGCTCACTGCGACCTCTCCCAGGTTGTTCAAATAGTACAGCATGTCGCCGGCCCTCCAATTGCACCTGCATGCTTACGTCTTTGTGCTCTCGATGCCACAGCTACACACACAGGATATTTCTTCTCCCGCCCTGCTGGATTATGTACCATGTAGCCTAAATCTGCGATCCCGTCCATCAGCTTTCCCACAACTCACCAACCCGAGCCTAGGTCATGTCCGGCACGATTTCAAATCAGGATGACAAGAGCAACCACGACTTCCTCAAGCGTCAGCGGGGCTTCGACCACGCTGGCTGCCACAATCTGCGGCTAGCACCCTGCACCCTCTCGTCAACTCTTCTGTCATCGAATTCGCTCTCACGAGCATACCCGAAAACTCTCTCCGATGGGGCATCGTTCGGTACCTCGGACGCGTCGTCTGTCAACTTCGTCTCACCGCTCGAGCCAAGGCGAGCGGGAATATCGTTCCCTCTGCATGTGTTGTCCCTGACTCCATCCACACGTCATGTTCGCGCCGCGACATCTCACCGATGGATGTATCCTCCGTTCAACTTTCCCTCAAACATGTGCTCTCGTTCACACCGTCCAGTTTACAACTCAACCCTGCAGGAGACTTGGCCAACAAATCCACTGAGAGATCACTAGCCTGACATGTGCTTGCGGTCTCAACACTCATCGACAAAGACTGTACTAAGCTTCGTCCTGCCATGCTTGGTCTGCTCACGAGGCAATACTGTACAACACAGGACTCCCCTGGCCTCGTCTTGCTGGGGCTTTCGCCACCTCGGGCATAGCTTGCCTATCTAGCCCCGGCACAACGGCGGTAGTAAGATACCTTTGTCCGCTAACATGCTGCATGGCATGGTTGGAAAGGGAACATCCGCCTCCGCATTCACGGAGGAAGAAATCGATGATGGGCAAACGCCCATGCCACTGCTATTGGCCACTACCGGCACAACCATCGTGAGTTTTCGGAGCCTGGCTTATCTGAATCCCAGCTGAGATCTCCATCAGTAGACCACGCTGGCGAACAAGGATGTGGCATCCTTAGCTCGAAAAGTCCCGAGCATACTCCAAGCACCGAATCCAAGCTGAAACACTCAATCGACCGCTTGCATTCGCGAGCGATATACGCGATTTCTTGTCTGTGGCAGATATACCTTGTCGCACGGTCCGTGCTGTTGGACATCGCAAGCATGCATCTCGCCCGAATCATACCCCCCAGAGAGTGTCAAAGAACACCAGTCGTTTGAGCACGAGCTGAAGGTGCTTTGCACACGAGACTACCCCAACGGCCATGATTGCCTGCACCCGGCCGTACAGCACTCTGCGTCCTCTACGAGAGTCTTGTCTGTTGGAGGACCAATATCCCTCGCTGTAAGGCCAACACTAAGGCAAATCTATCGCCACCATAGCCAGCGGTCAGGAGGGACTCGCAGTGATTCCGAGGATCTGATACTATGTAATATTTGCTGCGCCGATTTCCTACGGGATCATTGAAGCACGACGAACTGCCGAAGCCATGTCTGCAAATCCACGAAGGAAGCTAGGGTCTTGCTATCGCACTGATGCCGGCGCTGCCCAAATCCAGCAACGGCGGCAAGCACTCAGGTGGAACAGGGCCCCGGTGCATCGCCCTCGGACAGTCCAGGACTCAGTCCTCCTATGTGCGCCATGGTATCTGGAAACTCTCCTTAGAGACTACTTTTCGAAACAAAATTGCGGGATATGATGTTCTCGGTTGTGTGCCCATCCGGCCAAATCATTGACCACCTGTGCGCCGCAGGAGACAAGACGCTTCGTTGTAAAAGGCATCTCCAATGTGGCATTTCAAAGGCTGGTTTTGCCAGTCCGCTCAACTGCTCACTATCACCGGCATCACCATACCAGTAAACCGGGATATCCCCACCGTTACACTCTGGTTTGCTCTCATGCTCCTTTAAGCATTTCCTTTAGACTGTCAGTACCGACTCTGCCGATTGGAAATGTAACGCTCAACCGCTCACAGTCACGACTCAAACAATCCTGTCATTGATCGTTTGCGGTCTCGGTTGAGTCTTCCTGAATGACTGACCTCGGATATGACTCCTGACACGGACGCTCTGTGTACCGCACGCGAAGATATCCCGGCACCCAGCTGGAGCCGCGACATCTGCGAAGGAGGTGCGATCGTCGAGAATTGAACCCACTTCGTTGGCTCCTTCAAGCCACTCACTACCTACTTTACGTCGTGGACGTGCCGGCCATTCTTGCGAAGGTGAAGGCTGTTGTTTCTTGAAGAACATCAGGACGCAGATCCTGTCGGCGATGACTATGCACATGTTGGGTATAGATGCGTGAGGGCTGTTTTGTTGGAATCTCCTCCCTCACGCTTTTCTTCACAAAGAACTGGCCCGCCCTTCTTTGGGGTGCCAGCACATATACTACGCGCATATACAGTATTCATTCATCCAATCGAAGACAAAGCGCGATCCATATACAGGGTTGGCGACCCTTCCTCGTTTTCAACCTCTATGTCCTGGGTGGCTTCAAGTTCTCGAGAGGACTTCGGATTTTATTGCCGTGTCTGGGTCGTGCCTCATGGTTGGTTGCTCCGGATGCGTTGTTTTGAATCGATCAAATCTCTTGGGGCTTGTCTGATGATCCCCTCGCTGGAAGGCCGACTCGAGGAGTGCCGTGGTGGGACTTTCTCAATCACCTAAGAGGACTGACTAACCAAGGGGTCTCCTTGTACGATGAGCTCCATTGCAACGGCCACGAACTGGAGTGCGTGCCATGCAGGGCGACTAATTGTGCTACTGCGGGAGGAGTCGAGATGAATCGTTCACAGTTGGGGTCGACACAGTCAAGTGCATTGGTTCGGTATCGTGTGAGTTGACCTTCGTCCCTCATCCGCCGTGCGCTTTACAGGCTTAGGCGATATCGAGGCAGGTCGATCTGCAACTTCCTCAGAACCAGCCTAGTTCGCTACACAATGTAGTACGGTGCCCTTGGCATAAAGTATCTTCAGCACCGATCCTTCCAGGTACATACATGCAGTATTGCCTTGGCGACGCTGTACGGAAGCGTCAACAAAATGACTTCCATGCCTGGATCACTGGGTGTCTTGTGGCCGAAGGGGCCACCTGCCGATCGGATGTATCGTATTTGTCCCAACGGAGGAGAGTCAGAGCGTTGTACAATACTATAGTAGCCAGATCCCGCACGAGCCACAGCACGTCACGGACCATGAAACAACTTGATACCATCATCAACCCGCGATCGTTTGCATCGTCTCCTGCCGCTGCAGAGGTGCATCAAGCAGGATGTCCTCCCCCGTGATTCTTAATGCTATCAAGAGAGCGGTCTTCATCCCTCAGCTCATTCACATTTCTTCGCGAACGAACAATATTATCATCACCAACGCAATCCACTCCGTTGGCCACTTTCCGCCGTTGCTGGTCCTTGCAGGTTTGGCGTCCGCACGACGAAGCTTAAGCCGTACTAACTACTACAGTATGAGGACTTTACTAGCTCACTATTCCATATTTTGTCCGCCAACGCAGAAGTCGACACGACATCAATAAATGGCAAAGACAATCGGCGTGTTAAACCAGCTATAAAACCAAATGAGCGCCGAGTTAGAGTTGAGTTATAACTAACTTTGGGTGAGACTTTGTAATTGAGTCCATTGTGCGAGTTGACTAGAATTAACTCGTCCTTAATAAGGATACGAAATTTGCTGAAACGGGCTTAGCTCGGTGTATTTTAGCTTCCGTATACTCCTGTCAGTAGGTAAGTACATACACACTGGGTGACTACAATTTGCGAGTGACTGCTCTTCCTTCTGAGTTCAATCTCTTCGAAATGACGACTCTCTCTCTCTTACTTAGAGCAAACTGAGACTGCAGGCTGAGAGCGAGTTCAGGCTGGGCTGTGAGATTTACATAGATTCGATCAATGTGAGCCTGGTTCGACCTTTGTAGATCTGATCCGGATTCTTATGTAGTCTGAGCCGATCTGATCTAGGCTCAACGTACAGTACTGTAGGGTCGGTCGATCTGGGAGTTCGCAGCGGCCAAGTCTCGTTTGCTCACGACTCTACTACTTTCGAGGATCTATGATGATTGCTGCTGTACTGCTGCAAACACAATACTTTATACCATAGTGCAATAGTACTGACAGTTACTTAAGTGAAGAGAACTCTAATTTGAAAGTACAGTACATTACCTTCTTGAGTAACAAGATTCAAATCTCCAACACAGATGGTAAAGCAATGGAGACTTGGTGTTTCTCGAGCTGGGTGTTTGAGGTGACGATGAAGTGAAGGAAGCCTTCGCACCTCGAACTTGGCGGTGATATCCATCCTACAGAAGTAAATGAATGTAACATCCAGGTTGATATCACTTAAGTGAGGATGGTAAGTAGTGATACGTTTGAAGCCTTTTCCAGAGTTGTCGTCGTTTTGAGGGACCCTCTTCTGTGAGGACTTACATACTGTACGTTAATCCTTGACCTTCTTGACCTCCGTTCTGTTGGACGAGTTTGTGTCGTGACAGGTTAGCGGGAGTCAACTCACGTCACCTCTCTTGCCTGGGATTGGGAACGTGACCGTGGTTAAGATCTTCAAGACATCATATTTAAGACCGCGCACACCCAGGTACTTATTCGTGGTGTCAAGTGTGTGCTCCATACGATTCTGAATTTAGTTTGATCAATCATCTGAAAGATGCCCATGATGGATAATAAGACAACAGCCCCCAAAAACTGGCCGACAAGAACGTAACTGACTGAAGAGGCGAAAGTCGAGATGAAGAGGATTCGGAATGCGAAAGAGTCACGCTCGACCCGATACTCCAGGACTTGAGGTTATGTTCCCAAATTGTTGGTATGGTTGTGAGATGTTCTCCTGGCGTAATACCATACTGTACCTCGCGGGATGAACATAACCATTATGAGACTGTGAAACGTGACCGCATTGCCAGGTTGAAGTTATGTCTCAAACACAAGGTCGAACTTTCAACGCGATGCTAACTTTCGGTACAGCCAACATATTCTTGGGGAAGAGTGCACGAGCGACCGAATGCATATATGCTGTGGACGGTACTTTCTCGTACTCTGGAGAAGACAAGATCCACCTTTATCCGCCTTGTACACCCGAGGGACTTACATAGGAGATGACGGACCACTAGCCGGCACTCAAAGCGAGGCGCTTCAGTGTGCCCGCTTGGTTCCATCGAGGCCTTCCTGCGCGGGAGACTTCTTGGCATATGGACCAGCATGTCTCAAAGAAGCAATTTCTTGCTACCTGCTGAGGGTCTCGAACGATATTGTCGACGGAGTCATTCGAAATCGGAGGATCCGGAGCAAGCTACTCTGTATGTCGGCACCAAATCCTCCCGTTTGACGTATTCCAGAGTGGTGAGGCAGATTCGCAAGGCTTGGACGGTTCAGCCGTCCGCCAGGCTCTGCCAGACGTGTTCAACTGGGGAGACTGTCGCCATCATTGTCCTGCCGGCTTTGAAGGCATCTTTGACCAAGTCTTCGGTCACCCATCACCTGATCCCCAGGTCTACACGAGAGCGATGCATGTACCGAGCAGGCCTGGACCAGGAAGGTTAATAAGCCGCCGCCTGTGTGACGAAAATGGACTTCGAGAAGTCCATGGTGCATGTCGGGTTCCAACCCCTTCGCATTCGAGTCGAACAACCTTTATAGAGGTGCTGATAAGGGCGCTCTACTTGCAACTCAGCCTTGACCACTTCACTTCCTGCAAAATGGTCATTGTTCTCGGTAACCCCGTATTGGGCATCGACTGTTCTCCGCTGATGTGAGAATGAGGAAAGAGAGAGGATACTCATCCCCGCGTTTTGCGACTGCTACCACTTCAATCGGCCAACATGATGTGTCATCTCAGTTCTCGCCTTACTTGCACTTCGTCGTCCCTCAAGCTGCGAGCGTTGCCAAGTACTAACTCGTGCTTCCAGCAGGGTCTGGGAGTGTGATGGTATCGGGCAACACCTGAAACGATGGGGTCGGTCCATGTCCCTTTTCTTCAAAATGAACCCCGGCGCCGCAGCAGGATCCCAGAGTCGGAGTTCGAAGATCGAGACTGCCCCTGAACGAATTGCCCGGCGCAGCTTTGCACTTACCGCGGCTTTGACGGGACCAGGCTGAGGTCTCGGTTAAGCAGGGTCCCAAGTAGTAAGCTGACAATACTGCTCCACGAAAATTGATCAACGGACAAAACTGGCCTGATCGTCACAGTATCCTATCTCCTAGAGGCCCGCTGATGAGTGCTGCTTACCCAATGTGCTCCTCAATGATCGTCGCAATGGAAAACCAGGCGTTCAATTGCTGACCCCTACCAAAAAATAGGTATCGTGTCCTGCCCTGAGGGAAGCCAAGATCGACATGTTGCTCGATGTGGTGGTGGTATGATGATGCGTCCAAAGACTCGTGAGGTTCAGACGGATACGTGATGCTATGATCGTCATCAGCCAAAGGGAGAACATGGGGCAATATAAGCGTGTCTGCGTCGACATTTCTGCTCAACTTCCCAGAGTTTGACCTGGCAGTCGACTTTGCCGCTTTACCCCTGGCTTGTATCTGCCTGATCTCGGTACACACGCACTCGATTCCCAAGGAATGAGTGCACGTCCCTCGGAACCCCCTGTGTAGGAAATCTGAACGTCCTTGCACGATTGAGCAAACGACTCGTTTGAACGGAGATTGGACACAACTTCGCAACCATCGTGGACAACATGAATAAATACCTGGGATACAAGCCACTCCCGGGTGCAGACGGAGACAATGATCCCGAACGACGGCTTCCTACCGAGAAAGCTCCCCATCGCTCATCGGACAAGGCCAAAATGGTTTCTATGCTCGGTGTTGTCATAGCTGTTCTTGCTCTAGTCAGCCTAGGCCTCCGCTTCATCATTGCAGAGAGCTCACACCCTCCCGGCCTCCTCACGCATTGCGGCTCCACTCCCGGCGAAGCACTCTCCAAGAACTGCAAATTTGACATACTGAGCTTCTCCTGGATGCCACCAGCCTGCCATGACGCGAAGTTGTGCGGTGACTTCTGTACGGTCCGTGAGTGGGAGTGGTTCCTAGATGAAAACATGACACAGGCCGTGGCGCGATCCGAGGTTGATAAAGGGACGTATGAGAAAGTGTACACCTCGAGGGAGTATGAGGAATTGCAGTGCGTGTTCTCGTGGCGGAAGTTGCATAGGGCTGTTTTGAAGGGGACGCCGATTGACGGGTTCAGCGGCGATCAGGGCTATTCGGAGTATTGTGGCGCGTTGCTAGTGGAAAGGGTTGAACAACCCAGCGAGGACAGTGTACATGCGGACAATAGGGAGCACCAGGCCTTTTTGACGGAATTGAAGTTCCCGCACTGTGGCGTTGGAAACTTCAAGGCGTAGCAAAGGAGTGAGAAGACATGATGAGAGGTAGACTTGCTGGGAATGCCAGTAGCACTCAACGAAAAGACCATTTACACTATCAGGTCACGGACTGCTACTCTCAGCAGCAATTGAACCCATTATGCTCTCTTCATAGCCCGCATTGTCGGTTTCGCCGAGCCCCTCGCTACTCTATTAAGGTACTGAAACTCGTGAAAGTCGAGATATGGCATAAGCCCATACATACGGTGCAGCATTGAGTCCACGAACAACAATATCAGCCCTACGTTGCAGCATTAAAGCCCCGAAAGACATGTCAGTCCTCCGGCGCAGCATTCCGACCACAGATTCGATGGCCCCCATGACCTCATGTCGGACTGCGTCCCACGGTTCCCTTCGAGACGGTAAAGCCGTTCGCCCTTCAAAGGACTCTCCGCGATCGCGTTGTTGCTGTTGAGCTTTTACGGTCATGGTATTGTTCTTCAGCTAGACTATTCTTCTCCATGCACAGGAGCTCAAGATGAGCGGGTCAGGCGGGCTGCCTTCACGAATGCGCTTCTGCTCGTTACCCGCCTCCGTCAACCATGGGCCAACTGGGCGATATCTCACCTCAAGGCACCATTGCTGTATGCATTTACCTGCTCTTTCCGGTCACGTATTGACTCTCGCATAGATTGGAGTCATTGTTGGCCTCCTCTCGACCTCGATTCAGAGCCTGGGCCTGACTCTCCAACGACACTCACACATTATTGAAGATGACAAACCTCACACCGAGCCTCGAATTCCTCCGTACAAGAGACGGAGATGGCAGCTGGGCATGCTGATGTTTCTGGTGTCCAATGTGGTCGGCAGTACCATCCAGATCACGACCCTACCGCTCCCCGTTCTTTCGACCTTGCAAGCCTCGGGCCTTGTGTTCAACACCGCGTTTGCGACGCTCTTGCTGGGCGAACCCTTCACTCGGTTCTCTTTGATTGGCACACTTTTGACATGCTCGGGGGCGGCGCTGATAGCGGCATTTGGAGCCATTGGCGAGCCGGCGCACAACCTGCAGCAGTTGCTTCACCTGCTCGGCCAGCGAGACTTCATCATGTGGATGGTGGCTACAATGCTTGTGGTGATTGCGACAATACTGTTTGCCCATGTCCTTAAGATATGGTCCTCTCACAAGCGTATTGCGGAGAGCCTGGCAAAGACCGAAAGGCCAAGGTCGCGAGCTGAATCGATATCCACCGATCGCCAACGGACCTTTTCCCGGTCCTTCACCGCTCAGCTCCCTCACCCATTGAGGATTCGGGTCAACCGGCTACGATTGACTCGAGGTCTCTCATACGCTCTGATATCTGGCATTTTGTCCGCTCATTCACTCCTGGTCGCCAAATCAGCGGTTGAATTGCTCGTCCGGACCATTGTCGACCATAAGAACCAGTTCGATCGTTTCCAGTCGTGGCTCATCCTGGTTGCGCTACTGTTTTTCGCCCTGACGCAGTTATACTACCTGCACCTCGGTCTTCGTCTTTGCAGCACCAGCGTACTATACCCCTTTGTGTTCTGCATTTACAACATCATTGCAATTCTGGACGGTCTGATATATTTTCAGCAAGGGTCGAGGTTGAGTTCTCGGGATGCCGGTCTGGTGGCGTTGGGTACCGCAATACTCCTTACAGGTGTCTTAGCGTTATCCTGGAGACTGGATGATACCAATCCGGAGGAGGCTGCTCATCAATCACCTGCTCCTCCTCAAACCCCGCTCACACCAGGAATGGGGATACTGCGGTCACCGGTGGACGAACGAGCTCCGCTACTTCCGACGAGAAAACGGAGAAGCTCCAGTGCTGTCTCGCAAGACTCTGTCGACAACCAAAGGCCTATGCCAGTCGGCCGCACCCGGACGATCCCACCTACGCTTGCAATTCATGCGCCGCCGGACACCGAAACAGAAGGTATCTGGGCGGAACTGGACGATGAGGATCGTCATGGCGATTACCTCGCGTCTCTCCCTCGGACCCCTTCACCATTCCTGACTCAAAACTTCAAGAGACGTCGGAGAGGTGACTCTGTCCCTTCACAAGCTGTCTCGAGAAAAGGTCAGCGCGGCTCAGATGGTGCTGGAAATGTGGATGTGGAGAACAAGGGCTGGTCAAACGAGGAACGAGATGGTTTTCACCGAAGGCGCAGCAGTGCACCCCAGGAGACGTCGGCGGCAAAAGTTGTAGGTGAAACGGATGAACCTCGTCCAACCACGCGCCATAGGAGTACGTCCATTCGCTTCGCTGACCAATCTGCCAGCCCTGAGGAGCAACGTCAGCCGCAACAGCCCCGGAGCCGGTATGACTGTGATGGCACGGCTGCGAACGCATCCAAGGAGAATAGCGCATAGACTGGTTGTGTGGTTCTGCCGACGGAGCTGGCGACGTGTCAGAGGTGGAGGGCAGAGCAACGTTTTGGGTTCTCTTCTACTGATGGTGCCTAGGCATTAAGCGATGGATATTCATATAAACGGCCACGATTCGAATAATGAAACTAAGGGAGCCTTGGTGACACTGCTGTCCTATTCTTCTCTTGATTTGCCCCTCCTGCCCACATGTTCCAACGCGAAAGCTACGCAAACGCCATTGAATATCGTAAGTAGCTCGGGCCTCACTTTCTCCCACTTCTGTCCGACAGATTACTCCTGAATGGTAACGCCAGAGAGAGACCGTGTGGGCCCACCCCTAGCTGATTCTTTGTAATATAGGATATATTGAACCTGATGCACCTCTGGACTTCCGTCTAGAGCTTCGGTTGCTGGCCATTCGCGTTGGCATTGGTTTCAAACCTCGTTCACATTGTCGAGACGACTTTCCGGCCTCCCCGGTGTCATAGAAACCGCCTCCAATAGATACACTGGCCCACTGCCTTTACTTCCTCCCATCCTCGCTGTGACTCGCTTTGATTTGAATCAATTCAATCCCGAGTGCTTTTCAGCTAGGACGTGATCTGCCTTGAGGGTACCGACATGGAGTCAGCCAAGCGTTTCCAACAACCAAACCCCCTTCCGGGAGACCCTTTGCGACCACCAACGTATTGGTCCTCGTCCGCTGGGGTAGGGGCTCCCCTGCAGCCTATAGGGAAGGAAGCTCCATCTGGGCGTCCTCCATGTCCACTCGGGCTTCTTCGCATAGGATCAGGTTCCTGGTGGCATGCTCAAGCAGCGATCGAAGGGCCCGGCAGAGAGCGACTGGAGGCGAAAGGTTACTTGGAACCACGTCTCTCATGCGCTGGCCGGGGTTACGGATCGTTATGTCGTTCCAATATACGCTCATCCATCCTTCCTCACGGGCACAGGACTGTCCGTCATGCCCGACCGTCCCGTTAGACTCCCTCCCTCGCCATCAGCATCGCCTTCCTCGGTCTCACTGCCCGCCGTCCTCTCATCGTCGTTGTCCTCCTCATCCGTGCTCTCGTCCCAGATCTCCCGGCTCTCCCTTTCGACTCGCCTCATCGCCCCGGCGACCTCGTCAAGCTTACTCACCACCTCCAACACCCCGCGATTGACCTGCGAGAAGTAGCGATCGTTGGCCTCGCGCCGCTTCCTCGCAAGTTGGATGTCCCGCTCCGTCTCCTCCTCGAGGTTCTTATTGTTCGTGAACGCGCTGGGATGCCCGCCATCCTTACTGTCCTTCCCGTCCTTTGCGGTCGCGGGAGACGACCCAGTCTGCGGGGTCTGACCCTTCGCGCGTCCGGTGCTCGGCGTGGACGTGGGCATTGGCGTCAGCGTGGCTGTCACGGCCGAGGTCTTCGTCTCCAAGGCAGCCCCCACATTGGCTTCGTTCCTGCTCGTATTGTCGAAGTCGTGCTCGAGCTGTTCGTCGGCTTCGGTCTTCGCCCAGGTCTGCGCAAGCGAGAGCTGCGCCGTGCGCAGGTCCTCTAGCGCGTGCAGGTGGCTGGGGCCGAAGACGTGCGACGTGTTCATGGCCGAGAGTTCCACGTCGGCCAGCGTCTTTTGCATTTCCGCCCAGAGTTGTTCGGCGCGGTCGTCCTCCGCGCTGGCTGGCCCCGCGCCGGGGGCATGGTGACGCAGGGGCCCCGTTCCGGAGCCTGAGAAGGAGGAAGCGGCAGGGACGCGAGACGGGCGGATAATCCGATGTTGATGGCCTGCATTTTCCGTATCGGGGGAGGGGACGCCGGGGACGCGGTCGGTGGGTAAAACGAGAGAGATGTGCGAGGCGTTCTTTGACGGTGGGCCTTGGAAGAGCGCGGGCGGGGGCAGGCGGTGCGTTGTAGTGCGGGTGCTGGCGGTGGTGAGCTTGGGCCGTTCGAGGGACGAGGTCGCGCTGGGGACCTCGAGTTGAGGCGGCTTGCGAGGCACACCTGGCGAGGTCATGATTGCCAGAGGGCTGGAGTAGGCTTGGGCTGAGAGCGGTGCTCTCGCCTTCGTACCCAAGGCTACGTTTCTATCATGGAAGTCTGAAGTACAAGAGACATGATACCGTTGTTGAACGTGCGGTCCTAATGCAAGCCTGGAGGGGTGTAGGAACGATCAACTGCGGAAATGGGGCCTCACTTCGCCGTACTGTGCACTGTGCAGTGTTCTGCCGAACTGGGACCCAAGCGCAATTTCGTCTTGGCAGCGCACCACTCCACTTTTCGAAATCTACTCTCAATATCGTCGCCGCTTCGCACAGTCGACCTTTCAGCGCCGTCAAGCCCTATCTACCCTCATCAACCACCTGCTTGTCATAGAAGCCAGTACGTTCGATCTTACCCCCGGCCCTCGCATCACCAGACATTGCCTTTCACAGACATACGCACAAACTCTCTCCCCTTCCCAGAATCCCTTCTTCAGTCTACACCTGAGGTCGATCACCAATTCTTCATCACCTCACCCTACCCTACTCTTGCGCTCTTTTCACACATTAAACTGACAAAGTCCCTCCCCAGAAATGACAAACAGAGGCAAACCCCGCGGTCTCAACGCCGCCCGCAAGCTCGTCGCCGCCCGCAAAGAAGGCCGCTGGGCAGACCTGCACTACAAGAAGCGCCTCCTCGGCACGGCCTACAAGTCCTCGCCCTTCGGTGGCTCCTCGCACGCCAAAGGGATTGTCCTGGAAAAAGTCGGCGTCGAAGCCAAGCAGCCCAACTCGGCCATCCGAAAGTGCGTGCGCGTGCAGTTGATCAAGAATGGAAAGAAGGTGACCGCGTTCGGTACGTTATCCTGTTTGCGCTCTTGTTCTACAATGCCAAAACACAATGCACGCAACACGTATGAGAGAGGACTGAAAGATGGGGGAAACGAGGACTTGGGTTTCAAGAAGAAGAAATTTCTCCATCACACCTCCTAGGATGTTCACTAATACTAATACGTTGTGCCTGGCAGTGCCGAACGATGGTTGTCTCAACTTCGTGGACGAGAACGACGAGGTCCTGCTCGCTGGATTCGGTCGTAAGGGCAAGGCCAAGGGTGATATCCCTGGTGTGCGGTTCAAGGTGGTCAAGGTCTCGGGCGTGGGTCTGAGTGCGCTGTGGAAGGAGAAGAAGGAGAAGCCTCGATCATAGACCATTTTGCCAGGAGTGGAATCGGAGTTGTGGAAGGCGGAGGGGCAGAGCATGCGAGGTGAGAGATGCAGTGCCCGGGCGAAAACGTCCCTTATCTGTGCCAGGGTCTGGTGGTCGTGGTGCACGTATCAAATCAGTCAATGAATGAATGGATGAAGGACTCGCCTGATGAAGAGTTGCTCCGGAGGGGACGATGCACCGGGCAAGTGCAAGTCGGCTGGAGATAACTGTGCACCACATTCACGAGGCACGCCTTCCCATCTTGCACAGAACATGAAGTCAATGCAGGGCATGGACATGTCTGCAGCGGGACTCTCAAAGCTAGGGTCGATAGACATTGCGAACCGAGACTGGCAGAACATGAAAAACAATACACCACACACACGCCTTGGTCGCTCCACAGCATCGATGCATATGAGCCTCTCCTTGCGTCGTTACGTCACAGGCCGAAATAAAAGGTTCTTTGTCGCTCGAGCAACACATTATACTTTTGATGGTGTCTGTCGAATACAAGCCTGGTCAACGCCAGCACAAAGCTCCCCAAAATGATGCTCTCCATGCCTGCGTGTATTTTTCCATGCCGTGTTCTCAAATCCCATGCTCTCACTGCGGACAACAGCAAATGTAATGGCCACATACGGAAATCAGGCATGTCGGCCCAGAAAATGAATGATAGGTGAGTCGTTAGGAAGTCCTTGGGCCCAAAGCGGGTTTTGAGCAGAAGACGCCGTGTGCTCGCTGCGCGAAATCAATGCAAGACATCCAAAGCTTCTCGCCTAGGTTCCTGAGGTTCGTCCTTAGCAATTTTTCCCTTTCGACCTCTTCCAAACCCCACAGGAGGCGTCAGAGTAATAGCGACGGTCTCGCGATCATTCCCATCATTGCTGACGGGACTCCTAGCCTCGTCGTCCTCACTTCCGTCGGGACTCGGAGCCTGACTATCTCGAAGCGCTCGTTGGCCACGCATCATCTGCAGAGTTCACGTCAGCAAATCGACTCCATATCGGCATGACATCCCCGTTTGGGGTCTTGATGGGTATGCTTACCCATGATTTAACACCCCCGATCAATCCTAAGCTGTACCCCGCGGCAAAGTCCTCGCTTCTACTGAGTCTACCAGGGGATTCGCTTCTCTTGTCGACATGACCGGCTTCCAACTGCTTCAACTGCTCGACCACACTCAGGCCACCAGTCGGACTCCTAAGGACACCCTCGCTCAGCTGTCTGTGAAACGGAGCTGGGCTAGCGGGACGCGAATTAGCGTTTGTCCAAAACGACCGTAAGTCTCGTGAGATTTCTCCGCCGGCGGTGATCCAGTTGGACTTGACGCTGTCTCGCAGTTCCTGCATGTGTCTTTTCAGGTCCAACTCGTTCTTCTTGAGCCAGCTTATGTTGAGTTCCTGGCGGCTAGTTCCTCTCTTGAGTTGCCGCACAATGTATTTCTCGTAGTCCCGGACAATCTTAGTGATGATTCCAGTCGTCGAGACACCCTCCGTGCGTTGCGTGACGAGGAACTTGCCCTCTTTCTTGATGGGTGCGTAGATGTCGTCTCCTTCATCTGCGCCATATGGCTCATCATCGTGAGCCACGTAGTCAATCTTGTGTTTCTCGAGAAATTCGGGGGTGACGATCCAGGGACAATTTGGAATGACTTCGTCAACCCATCTGCAATGGCGGAGTGTTTCTGCTCTTTCTGCGCCGGTGAGCACGGTCAAGCCTTTTCTCTTGTGCGTCTCTGCATCTCCTGTTACTCCAACAATCAAGTAGGTGTCGGGAAAGGCTGTCTTTGCTTGTTCGAGCTGCCGCATGTGCCTTTGCACATAGTTAGCGAATGGTTGCAGGAGGCGGTTCCTTAGCTTACCCCAGGTGGAACAGATCGAAAACCCCATCAGCATAGACTCTGACGGGCCTACCCACAGGCGGTGGATTGGTCTTGTATCCTCCCACGGGATCTCTCATTCCAGCTTTACCCGCCTCCTTCATGGTCCCGTGGTCGCCAGCGACGATAGCTTTTGTCGAGGAGCTTGTGATTTTGCTCTGTCTCCCGAGGGCCTGTTCCTCATCACTGCCCAGGGTGGTGCTCGAGGGTTCACCAGCAATATCGTGCATAGCGTCTGGCCCAGGGGACCCATTCGACTCGAGTGGTTTAGCGTTTGACCGCGTGCGTGCTCGCTTGCTAGGCGGGACATTGTTGTCAATTGAATTACTCGAAGTGTGCTTGCGGTTCCGTAAATTATGGGAGGGAGAATCAGCCAGCTCTTCACCCGATGCATCGCGTGAGGATGGTTGGAGATCGGCGTTGACCACCATCCTCTTTCGCTTTGCGGATGAAGTTGACGACGGAGAAGACATGATTGAGAGGTAGATTGCGAGAGACCGTTCCGGGACTCTGGACGCAGAAGCAACAGGAAGCGATTCCTAGAGCACGTCAAGAAAGAAAGTTGGAATGATCTATGCCAAGCTCCGCAGTCAGACAATAATTTCGGCCGGGGACGTGTGAAGCGAAATGGATCCAATAGTCGGAGGTTGCGTGGTCAGGATTAGCGGCGAAAGGTCAGGCTGGCCATGGAGAGATGCGGTCAGAGCTTGAGTCTACGTCGTAGGCTGCTCACCTCGCAGCATTCGACATGGGAAATAAAAGCGTGCCATGGGGGAATAGAAAACCTGTTGTTGGCAAGCTGGTGATGCCGTCACAGGCGGGAGGCGAGCTGCTGCTGGGCATGTGCGTCGCCTTCTCTGCACCACTCACTGCCTCGACACGACGACTGCAAGTCCAACGTCACAGATCGTTGTGCCTTCCATTTGTGATTGGATGTCATTGGAGAATACAAAATGCTTGCTTGCTCATGCCCACTCATGGCTGCAGGCAGTCCCGTGCCGGGTTCAGGTACACGGACCGTTGTCCTGCCCTCCCTCCCTTCAAACGGGTGGAAGAGTGGCATAGAGCTGCTGCTGTGTTCGTCGCCGCGTCACGACAACATGAACACAATGGCCCACACGAAGGAACTGAACGGACAAGCTCCCCAGGTGGTTCTAAACCGATGTCATGCATGCTAGATACTCTTCATCAATGCGTGGATGACAGCGGTGTTGCTAGTCGTGGTGGAAAAGATGTGCCTGTCTGCCCTGGAGCCTCCTTGCATCTTGCTATCAGGCAACTTTATTCGCCGTCGTTTCGCTTGCTACCGCCTCGATTTCTGTGTCCTTGCCATGGGATGCATCATGGTGACTTGATCCTTTCGACTCATCACTGGCTGACTGTGGTGCTGGTGTACCCTCTCGCTCACCCCGAGCCGACTCAACATCTGACGTATCCGGCGTGCCCTTCTTAACCTGGTTTGCGGCGTCTTTGTCTTCTTCGCTGTGATCGAACATGTCCGTGTCATCTGAGTCCGTCAGTACTTCTGTTCCGTCTCCAAGCAAGATGATCCTGCCACTCCGACCTCCAAAGCCTCTCGGTCGATGATCTAAATCCAGCTCATACTCATCCGGGCTGTCGTGGTCGAATTGATGACGGACACCCGGTCCACGGAATTCAGCTGTAATGTGTCAGAAGAGACTTGGTCTTTTCGGAATCAAGGCTGGACTTGCCGTACTCTGGTGGCGCACAGGGACCATCACCGTCTGCTACTCGTTTGCCGATCATCTCGTACCACTGCTCTTTGGTCTTGCCATTCAGAAGAGCGATGACGATCATGGTCATGTTGTCACAACCAACGCCGCCTGTCTCACTGTTGGATGCAAGGCAGTTGTCCATCATATTCTCACAAATAGAGTGTAATTCTTGCTTGGCGGCAATTCCTCTTCGCACGAACTCGATCACCGCTTGCGACGATTGGCAATCCCAAATTCCTGTTCACTGTCAGCGCGGCGCCCACCATCGATGCAGAAACGCGGGGGTCGCTACCATCACAAGCAATGACCAAGAACTCATCGTCGGGAGAGATCTCATGTGTGATCACGTCAGGGAAGGCCGTAACAATCTGCTGCTCGGGCGAAAGATCGGCACTCTTCTTGAACTCGAAGTCTCCGATGGCACGTGACAGTGCAAGGTTGCCATTGACTCGACCAAAGTCGACGAAACCACCCGCGGCACTTATACGAGCCTTCTCGCCTATCCTCGTGTCAGCTTGACGCAGTGGTTGATGCAGAATGGAGCATGTACCTTCGTTCTGAGGCTTGTGGTCGAAAGACAGAGGCTTGGCTCTCCCCTTGACGCCAAGTACAGTGCGCGAGTCTCCAGCGTTGGCCTGAAGCAGGTGAGTCGCATAAACGATGAGGCACAGGGATTTTACACACCACCCAGATCTTGTCTTTCGATATGATGCCGACAGAGGCGGTACATCCGGACACCTCGTCTTCGTATCGTGCATCTGGGCGGGGCTTTAGCACGTCAATGGGCATCATTGTTAAGCCTGATGCGTACCGTTGAGAATAGCTCGGTCCGTAGCTAAAAATCCGTCTTTCAGAGCTTGTTCAATGTCACCCTTGGCGAAGGCGTCTTGTTTTGCGACAATCTTGTGGATGTTTTCGCCCGCGAACTGCGCGACTTTTTCTCCCCCATGGCCATCGTAGACCCCGAAATAGGATAACCGTTTGTCTGGAGCGGCAGCCTGCGGGGATTTGCTCTTTCCTTCTGGTTGTAGGTCGAGCACGGCGGCATGCGCATCTTCCATGCTTATACGCCATCCCTGCATGGCCGAGAGGCCATAATACACGCAGTCGTCGGCGCCGCTATCGGAGATCTGTCAAGTAGATGTGTCAGCCGCCGTGTCCATATCTATCGCGGGGATTGTGTTGAGACGAAGAGACCACGATCCGGCGTCATCGCCTTGGTCACAAGGGTGCGCGCAACCACAGTTGGCCCCTTCGAAGCATCAGTAAGTGCATCAATGGAGAGCGCACCTTTTCGACGACTGGTTCTGACAGCGTCTGACCCATGCTGGCAGTTCTTCACGTTATGGCTCGGGTTGAGTGTGCCGGTGCTCATATACCCTCTGTAGACAATCTCACAAGGGCGGCGTGCAGCGAGTGGCAGGTCAAGGGCCTAGAACAGGAAGAGACGCAGGCTCTGCAGTAACGTAACGAGATATGCACGGCTGCCGCATGCAGCAAAGCACGATACAGTCAGTAATCTGAGTGAACAGTAGTCCTATTGCTCGCTATCAGCGGGTCGCGTGCAGTGATGAGGAAATGCTGTTCAAGCAAAAGATGATCCGGATATGAGAAGGTGGGCTGGTAAAGTTGGTGCAGGCGATTGTTGCTCAGGGCAAAATGGCATCACCACCGATTCCTGACTAAGAAATTCCATCCACTCACGCCGTCACTCGAGCCACTCCGTCGCTCACGCGCCCGTCACAGCCTTACTTCTAGAAATGCAGTTCAACTGTGTGCAGATGCGTCGTGAATTCTACTTTACGGCTATCACTTGTCTAAAGAAAACGGAAGCTCCCTCTTTGGCTGCCGTACGATCTCTTCAGCCCTCCCTCTTCGACACTGACATGCTTTCTCCTGTCCGCCACCAGCCTGTTTTGCCGGGCATCATCGCTGGCACTCCTCCTGGCCGAGTTCTGCCTCGAAGCAGTGACTGGGCTGAACGGTAGACGTGGTGATGCTTGTGAGCGACTATCAGTCTGCCACCGTCTGAATCCTTGCTCGGTTTCTTCGACCACCAGATCGTCGTCATCTTCCCATTGACTGTCAGAGGACGTGACCGACTCAAATTGGTCCGTGCTCGCAAGGCTGGGCCTGCTTCTTGACAGGTGCCCACCGGGAATATGTGAGACTGACGGGCTCTTCGATTGTGAAGATTCCCGGGCTGCCACTCCAACTCCTGACCATTGGGACCATGAGTGCTCATGTGAGCGTCCGCCAACCATGTTGGGCCTTCTGATTGACTTTGACGGTTCTCGAGTTTCTGTTGCATTGCTCCTTACCCGCCATAACGTCCTACTGGGCGTGATCGTTGGTGCCGACCCTGCGTTGGAAAATCGTGAGAGCCCCTCAAGCCTCGCTCTTGCACGTTCAGTGTGCCACTTCTGACGCTGTTCCTCGAAAGACATTGCATCATCGGCACCTTCGGAGACAACTCGTAATGATGGGATTGTTTTCTTCGTTTTAGGGGGGCTCTTGGCTGGATTTGATCCGTCTCCAGGAGGCGCCGGGAATGATTCTAAGACCATAGTCGTCCTACGGGGGTCAGTCGATGGGTTCGATGTCCAAGTGTCTCGCCAGGACATGCGGCTAGAGGTAGCAGCCGGGGGCAAGAGTATACCAGCGCCGTGTCCGGCACCACTTCTTCGGTCTGGTAATCCCACTATGGTTGGCAGGGTACTCTGTTGACTCAGTCTGAAAGAACGCCTGTCTGTGCTTCGACCGCCTGCTATGGAGGATCTGGGGACTGTTGGTGACGGAGGGCCTTGAAGCGGCACGCTCTGGTTGCCTAGCGCAGCCTCAGTGGCATGATCTGTTATCTTTTCCGGGTCTGCGGCATTTGCAGCTTGGCTAGGTGTCGCAGTGACAGTAGCTGGGCCCGGATCATCCGCAAAGATTTGTGAAATCCGGTGCTGAGAAAGTGGCCCAAGTCGAGCTGCAGCTGACAGTCTCTGTCTAGGCTCTCGCAATGAGTCATTTGACCATACAAGATCGAGCCTAGGAGGCCTGGGAGGGGCTGTTTTCTGGGGCTTAACAAGTCCCAAGATCTCGGTAGATAGCACAGTTCGTGTCGATGGATCTCGCCCATGACCCTCACTAGACCCAGGACTATCCTCGACGGAAGTCTTGCTCGTCTGCTGTTTACTTTGTTTCTTCCTTCGCAAGCAGCACAGAATTAGAAGAAGCAGGAGACAAACTGCAAGTACGGACAAGACAATGGCGAGTATGATGTGCAAGGTGTGCCTGTTGCTCGTTTTCTGTTGACTGGGACCGATTGTTGGCATTGGGTCTCTGCTCGTCACGCTAGCTTGCGGAAGAGTCTGTGTCTCTGAAACTTGCGTCGTGGTGGCCGCTGTTGCTCTCATGCCTTGCAGCAGGTGCAATACGACATTGCCCGTGGCAGTTGATGTTGTATTCTCAAACGTGATTTGAATATCTTGTGTCCGGGCGTCCTGATCCAATGGAACTTTGCCGGACAGAGTCCAGCTCACAGGGTCAAAGTTAAGCCAGCTGTCTGTGTCACCGAGGTCCGCTATCGCCCGAATCGAAGGGGAGAATGAAGGAGTAACCAAAGTGTACGAAAAGTTTTCTCCCGCTGTAACATTGAGAACTGCAAGAGTTCCCAAGGACTCGTTCCGGTCCGCCGAACTTTGCAGGAAGACAGTGGCGTGGGCTATATCTCCATAGATATCCGTAACGCTGATTGTGATAGTAGCGTTAGCGGAAATATCGGGAGTTCCGCTCAAAGACAACTGGCTCTTGTCAAATGCGACCCACGTCGGAACATCCGCATTGACATTTGCAAGTTGATTATCTGCTACAGCCTTGCCATCCAGGCTGAGGAAGGATCGGAATGATGCGGACCGAAAGGGAACGCCAGGAGAGATGCTGACGTTCTGGGACGCGGTGGAAAACCCAAACACTTGCCGGCTAACGACAATGTTGAAATCGATTGCTGCTTCCGCAAATCCAGGTACGTTTGACGCAATAAGTCTCAGTCCGTATGTCTCGGGTCCGGCCAAGGACGAGACCAACGCAGGAGTTGTACCCGAAAACGACAGTTCCGATCCATCAAACTGTACCCACGGAGGTAGAGGTGTATTGTTTGCAGAAACAGCATAGTATTTCGTTTCAGGGGTAGTACCACGAAAGGTATCCTTCCCAAAAGTAAGGTTGAAAGGTTCTTGGGGATGTGCGAGCAGCGAGTTGGGTGATGAAGTCGTCCCGCTGCGTTCTAGCTGAGGAAGTATGGTCGCATCGGTATACAGGTCGGGAAATTCAGCGACCACGAAAGTGACGCTCGTGGATGTCTGCCCTGTCGAGTCCGAGGCGACAAGCTGGAAAGTTGCCGCACCCACTTCGTCACCATCAGGCACACCCGAGAATTTGCGGGTAGTGCTGTCGATGTCGAGCCACTTCGGGCCGTTTGTGATCGTATAGGAAATCTGCGGAGCGCTCGAGACGAAGGTTGTCGCAGCGAAGACAAAATCGTATGGCCGTGATACGTACGCGACTGGAGGGACTTGTGAATTGATAGGAAATGCCAACTGCGGCGCAGCTGTGACAAGGCATAACGCCGATGCAAATGAAGACGCCAGTAAAGGCTTTCTGATCCCAGAGAGATGCATTCATATGGCCAGTTGATGGGGAGAATGCATGCTGCGACAGAAGGTGAATTCTCTCTCGACAAAGTATAGATGGTTCAACCGTCAGGAATCGATCAACTAGTAAACGCGTGCGCGACATGACGCGACTGCTACCACTGGATAATATTGGAATTGTCGAGGGGCTGGTCGGAATCCAACAAGTGATAAAGCCTGCAAGGGGCTGGTCCGCGAGGGAATGTGCAGAAGCCTCCTCCTAGAACGTACTCACACGTCAATCAAATCAGATCGAGGGTCATTTTGACTCCATTTCTACCAGGTGAGTAGTAATCTGGGACAATTTCTTGCGCATTGAAGCCGTGTTTGGAGTACAAGTCTCTGGCGGCCTGGTTAGCCTCATCGACCCAAAGGTCAATGCCGCGGCAGAACCGGCGCTTTGCATCGCCAACGAGGGTCTCCATTAGCAGATGGCCGATTCCGCGGCGTCGGAATTCTGGCGAAACACATATCTTGTGCAGAAGGAGGCGTCGATTGGAAGTCACACAAACAGCATAGGCGACAACGCTGGAGCCCGTTGCCTGACGATCAAATCCGACAAATACTTCCATATTACGCTGCTTGACGACTTTGTCATCGAAATGGAAGACCTCGTTAGCAGCAAATGACTTCCGCTCCAGAGTTCTCAACTCTTGTAGGATATTAGCAACATTAGAACGTGGCAGCTGTCGGACGGTCTTGAAGATGGGTCGCGGTGGACTGGAGACATCGGCTGCCGGGTGCCCCATAATGGTCACGCACAGAGCGAGTATAAGTATTCATTGGCCCTTTCTCGGGTCTAAGCACACGTTCGTAGCAAGCAGCGGAGCCGCGGAAATGGCAACAGGCCATTCGCGGCCATTGTTAGGGATGATTCAAAAGTGAAAGATTCAGAAGCAAGTGAGAGGACTTGGGCGGAGCATACAGTAACGAAAGTGCGCGTTTCCAATCGTGCATGTTTATTCCTTCAACAGTCACCAAAACACCCAAACAAATCAAGGAATCTACGGGTCAACGTTCCTTTGCTCGATTAGTAGTAGGTAATATGCCTTCGACGGCCGATAAGCGAGAGAAAGCTCGCGAGGTTGTTGATATTCTCGAGGAGATTTCCATCCTCCTTGTGAGTGAAGTAGCTCTTCCATATTCTCTCGCTGACCCCCAGTACAGAATACACAGTTGGACCGCACGCAGCTGTCACTATGTGTCTCTTTGATCGAGAATGGCGTTAATCCCGAGGCGTTGGCGGTAAGTCAAAATCTACAGTTGGCCGTGCTCAAGCAAGTCAAAGTGCTGACTGCAGCCTGAGACCGCCATCAAAGAACTGCGACGCGAAACTCAGGATCTACAGCCGGAATCTGGAACGTCTGAGTGAAGCTGTGAGAGCCACTACTGCATCTACACTCATCAGCTCACCGCAAGGGATTGCTTGCGAAAAGGAATGATCGTTTGTCGTGTACTTCGCGTCGCAAACAACCGAGCTCTGATATTAAAAGCGTCTTAGGCTGATGCGCGCGACTGGGCTAGGCGAAGATGATCTGGGTTTTGCAAGCCGCTGACAAGCTTGAGCTCTGAGCATTCAGACTCTGCATGCATGCGATTGCGTATTATGGGACCGGGAACCTTTGCCATTAGAAGCGCACGAGAACACAAGGGCGGTGGCTGTTTCATTGTCTAGAAGTTGATTTTCAAATCAGCATCGTATTTGTGTCTCGCATCGGCTCCACCTCCTTTGTTCTATGCCGGAAAATGCCCGCCAGCGAAGTGCAACACCACTAGTCGATAGTTTGTACTCAGTGCGATCCAGTGCGATCGTTCGAGCTGAAAATGAGAGATACGCGGCGGTTCACTTGGCACTGAGCATTGTGGTTTGTCTCCCAAGATTCAACATAGTATAACCTCCACGTTTCACGTGACCATTCAGGATGCTATTCTGGTTTTGGAGGAGACGCGTAAGATTTATGGGTTTATGCTCATGCGCCTCGTACCTGTAAGACGGAGTCCAGCCCAGCCCTGAAACCTGGCGAGAGTGTGGTATCGATAGACCAAGTGCAGGTCCCTGCGCACTGCAGTTGCCATTTGACGTTGAATGGTGTCAACAGACTTGGAATTGGATCTTTGAGCGCCTCCCTGCCTGTTGACGCGTGATCGGGAATCGTGGCCATGACGTCGCTTTGATGCTTCACGGTGACGATCATGGTACAAAGTGGCTCAGACGCCAATCGACGGGCCCACATCCACCCTTAGAGGGCGGCCAAGGCCGGTTCAGTTAGAAGAGGCGCCCTGACAAGCCAACCAGCGATAAGCACAGGCCCTGGTTTGGCCTGATCTGCCCCGGGAGGCCAGCCATTCTGTGGCTGGCGACCCAGCCCGTTTTCATTGTGGATCTGGTCCATGTCTTGCTGGTTGGAATTCTGACCACACGTCGAGTGCTGTCATGGCCAAGTTTGACGCAAGCTTAACGTCGAGAGTGAGGCTCAGAGGCAATCCTTGTGGGTGATCCCGGTGTCGTACACAGTATAACGGGTCCTTCAGCGCCATTCTCATCATCGCATGCCCGACTTGCTCACTACTCAAACGTCAAACAAGCTGGGGTCACTCTGCCCTGGACCTTACCAAGTCGTTGGTTTTTGGAAATCCATTCGTTCTTCCTTATAGGTAACCCTACACAGTCGAGACTCATACAAGATGCGGTTGTCATCCCTCTTGACGCTGGCTTGCGCAATCACTGCATTCATTCTCTCCATCCTCTGCTTGCTTGCAGGCAACACGCGATCGTTCTTGCAGGATACTGAGTTATTGACGGTTAGCTCGTGTCCGACTCTATTGTAGAGAGAGTACTGACTTGAAACCAAGCTCAATATCTCCCAAATCGGCCATGGGAGTCTCTTCAATACATCCGATGGCGACGGCGGGTTGCTCTCGACTTTGGGCAATGATATTCAGCAAGACATCAACAATATAATCAACGATTTGACGGTTGATATCGCCTCACTCTTGGGTCTCCCTGATCTATTCAACGTGCATGTCCTGGACTTCTGCCAGGGCACATATTCACCCAATTCTACCGCGGACAACGCAAAGAAGAACATCACGGAATGCTCCCCCTCGAGCTTGAGCTTTCACTTTCAACCAACCCAATTCGTTGAAGAGCATCTCCCTGCCGGAATAACATTGGATGACATTCACTGGCCAAGTGATGTGACTGACGCGGAACGTACCCTCAAGACCGTCAGTCGCATCATGATTATCTTCTACATCATTGGGATAGTATTCTCGGGTCTCGCTATGATCACCGCAATTGCGAGTATTTTCACTGATGGGCGGCTGTCAGCGTTCGTCAACTGGTTGGTAGATATAGTAAGTCTTTTCGCCTTGCCGTGGAACCTGGAAGACGCTAATCCTGTTGGGCAGCTTGCATTCGGTGCCCTTGCTGTCGCCTCAGCTGTGGCCACTGCGGTCATAGTTATCGCGGTGGACAGAATCAACAAGTACACAGACGAGATCGGTATATCGGCCAACAGAGGTGGGAAATTCCTCGCAATGACATGGGCGGCTACAGCAGTCATGCTCCTTGCTTCATTTGTGTCTATTGTGCAATGCTGTGTGGGCAGACGCAGACCCAAGCGATACGAGAAAGCAGGATACTGAAGGGCTAATGCACAGACCTGGTGACTAATGAACTATGGACGTGGACGAATGCGAATGCGTGCCACGTGGCACAGAGTTGTATATTATTGTTGCACACTGGCTTGGATAATAGCTTCACACCGTGGGCCAGCCACCCAGCTTCAGATAATGGCACAACCCAACCTGGGTACAAAGCCCATGCTTACGGTCGCAGATATGTAGAGTAGTGATTATTATGGTGATGAGATGCAACGCACAGCTCAGTGTCCGCGACAAGAGACAGCCGCCTGATGATCTTCGAACGCTTGTGGCTTCACCAGATTTGCTTCTTACGCCCACACTTCAGATCGTCCCCCAATTCTGACTCCATGACGTAGGGCACGATCGACATTCACAGCCAATCAAGCTGCCACTGCCACCCGCATCTTTCACTACTCCCAACCATGACTACTGGTACTGAGGGGCACCGGGAGCTGCACGATGCTAGCCTTCCTCCACTTCGTTGGACCATCCCACTCACTCTTTGTTGACCGCTCCCCAATGCCATAAATAATCGATCTAAGAATTTTCTTCTCGCAGACCTTGAACTCTACATCATTGACCATTCCATCCTGCAACGGTACTTCCCTCTTTGACCAGCGTGACCGACCCAACTGGACAAGAGAAGGTATGTGCATGGCCATGACCTCACCGCGTCAGTTTTGGGATGTAAACTTATTGACTTGGCCATCAGACCCTCACGACATACCCTTTCACAAGTTCTCACGTCACCTGCACGTCACCTAACCATGGGTTTTGGTACGGCAGTCCACTTCGGGGGTGGCAATATCGGCCGTGGCTTTATCGCTGAACTCCTCCACGAGACTGGCTACGAGGTGATCTTCGTCGATGTTGTTGACGACCTCATCAACCGAATCAACGAAACCAAATCATACAAGATCACCGAGGTTGGAGAAGATGGAGAGAAGAGCAAGACAATTACCAACTACCGCGCCATCAACTCCAAGTACAACATGGACGAAGTGGTCAAGTGTATTGCAGATGCAGACATTGTCACATGTGCCGTTGGCCCAAACATCCTCAAGTTCATCGCTAAGCCCATTGCCGACGGCATTGCCGCACGTACCAAGTCCAAGCCACTCGCTGTCATTGCCTGCGAGAACATGATCAATGCGACAGACGCCCTTAAGGCTCTTATCACAGACGAGAAGAACATGAAGCCCGAAGTCCTCAAGGATCTTCCCTCCAAGGCCGAGTTTGGCAATTCTGCTATTGACAGAATTGTCCCAACTCAACCTGCAGACGCCAACCTCGATGTGGTCATTGAGAGCTTCTACGAGTGGTGTGTTGAGACCTCGGGTTTCAAGTCAGGTCACCCCGAAGTCAAGGGCATTCACTGGGTCGAGGATTTGGAGCCATACATTGAGCGCAAGCTCTTCACCGTCAACACCAGCCACGCCACAGCAGCCTACTTCGGCTACTACAAAGGCCTCAAGACCATCCATGAAGCCATGGCAGATCCAGAGATCCGACAAGAGGTCCACGAGGCCTTGGAAGAGACGGCACACCTCATCAGCGGCAAGCATGGCATCACCCCCGAAGAGCAGCAGAAATACGTCGACACCATCATTCACCGCATCTCCAACCCTCACCTCGAAGACGTCCCCGTTCGTGTCGGCCGTGCCCCACTCCGGAAGCTTGGTCGCAAGGAGCGCTTCATTGGCCCCGCTGCGCAATTAGCCGAGCGTGGATACGATGTCACTGCCCTTATCCGCGGGGTGGAGATGGCTCTGCGTTTCCAGAACGTCGAAGGTGATGATGAGAGCAAGGAATTGGCCAAGATTCTGAGTGAATTGAGTGCTGAGGAAGCCACCACCAAACTTACTGGTCTTGAGTCTAGCCACCCTCTGTATCCCAAGGTCTTGGAGAAGGTGAAGCTGGTCCAGAGCGAGAAGAAGTAAGCTTGATGCAATGGCACTTTCTAAGAAGCCTTGAATCACCACAGTCCTCGTGGGAGGGGGGAGATGGGGAGCACTCCGTGATTTCCTGTTGACTAACGGGACGGTTCCTGAATTGCTTTCGCAGTGCCAGGGGAAAGGCACCAGTTTTCTCTCAGATAGATTTCGCACGAGAAACGCTATGAACGGTGATAGCCTAGGCGTTGTCAACCGACACGACATGATGATACCAGTCAAAAGCCAGTTTTGCTGTACGTGCAGCTCTTGTCGAGGCTGTGGATCCAGATTTCCGAGCCCGATATGAGCCTTCCCGCTTGGTGTTGCTAAGTTGATAGCAAAGAATTTTGCTTCTTGATCAAGCGGCAACGGTCGCTTGAGGCAAGATCGGGAAGCCTGCCGGTTCATGTACTGTTTTTTTCATGAACGTCAGAAACCCAAAGACAAGCCTGGCGAATGATTTTCATTCTGACATCGAACCGCGTGCGCGGACTTTTGCGACATTCGGCATCTTCGACAGAGACCTTTCCAAAATCACTCGCACAAACATCTCTAGTTACAGAGGCCAAGAGGGGGCTGCTGGAACCACGACATCCAGGGTCATAAGTAGGCAACATAGGCTTTGGCTTCTTGCTTTGGATAACCCCTACAATCGTAAAATGACCGACTTCGTACCAATTCCCCACCCTCTCTCCCACCAAGCCTGGGCCAATGAATGAGCAGCGTAGCCGGAGGTGTACAAAGTATCTCACCCAGAAGCTCACTGGTCGTCTGATCTTGGTTCGGAGCCATTCCCGATAGCCGGGCAGATCTTCTCGGGCCGTCATTAAATTCTTGAAGGCCTCAGAATCTCAGCAGGAGACATTGTTGCCGAGTCTGCAAATTCATCTACTCGTAGTTTTCGGGAGACGGGCAGGGACGGGCTAAGTGCGATGGATCTGGCCAGATGAATCTGGCCAGGTGGGAACAAAGATCCGGTAGCGCCACCGGCAGGGGTTGCACGACCCACTGGCCAGGTTGTGTGCACTTGTTTGCTTGAATGATAATGGTCCGTTCACCCCTGACCCAATGAGACGCCTAGGAAGTCCTGTTTCCGAGGATAGCTGAGAGATGCCGAAGAGACCTCCGACAACGCTTTTGTGGCACCAAGCTCGTTACAAGCACGAGTATGGGCACACATCACCCTTGCCCGGGGCGGAACATCGTCCCGGAGCAGTCCTGATGATGCCGTTCAGGCGAAATTGAATCCCCAATGCCAGGGCGAGGTGGAATAAATTTCCAGTGGAAGGGCTGTGCCCGCCCTGAAACGCTCTTCTTCCTCTGACAAAGCTCGTATCTATGGATAGGAAGCAATTGCAACCTTTGCTTCCCAACAGCAATTCTACACGCTCAAACAACCCTCGACACCCTGACAAACTGGGACGGAACAAGATAAAGCGCATTGGAACAGCATGTGAATCCTGTAAAAGAAGGCGATCCAAGGTAAGTGAACGCCCCGTTAGTATGCGGGATGTGACGGGGTCTCAGACTGATTTAATCGCCGTCCGCAGTGTAGCGGGCTCCCAGCACCGTGCAAGTTATGTTTGCAGAGCGGCCTTGAGTGCACCTTTGATCCTTCCCTCGATGGACGGCGCGCGTGCCATCGTGAATACCGTGAGGCTTTCGTGCTACAGAACAGAATACTCACATCACTCGTCCAAGTCATCCGATTTGGCTCGCCTTCACACATGGAAGCCGTCATTGAATGCATTCGTCAGGACCATTCGAGTGGAGACATCGTCGACACCATTCATGAATCTCTTCAGTGGCAGGAAGACGCGCGCAAAGAGAGAAGCGGACCGTTCGCGTTCCTGTCTGAGTCTCATCAGCAGGAGATTGCTTCTCGTCCCGACGCCTCAAATAAGGATGGAGGCGCTGACAGCCCTTACCTGAGGAGAGATACTACCAACCAAGACCACCCTGATCATGCCATTGTCGTTTCAGAGTGTCCCCGAGGGAGTCAAGATGAGGTGCCCACCGCTCAATCCCCTGACTGCCGGAAATTTTGTCCAACGTGCAGTCGGCGACTCCTGGTACAAGTTGGCGCCATCACTCCGCCAGAAAGTGTTCAAGACTATCAAGCAGCCACGCAAGTAGTTGATTCATGCCTGCAGGAAACAAGTTCTCAACCAGGGGGCCCTCAATCAGCTGGAAAAGGTCCACGTGCCGTCGCCGCAAGGTCGCTGTCGAGGAGGCAAAGCGATGCGTCTGATATACAAAGTAACCGCCAAGGGTGGCATTTCTCCCTGCAGCCCGAAGGAGAAAAAGCAAACGAGCAGGACAGTGCGTACCTAGCAGTAACTCAACAACCCAGCCAAGACACAGTATCTACCAATATTGTCCCCGGCTTGAAAATAGATGGGCCTGGTCCCTCCTATCACAACATATCCCGGCTGTACGGAATTCAAACATTGGTTGCACAAGAAGAGACGCCTCTCAGCAGGATTATTGTTGGATACAGGGATGGTGCAAGAAGTCTCATTTCAAATGGTGCTGATCTTGCCGGTATCCTTGGATCCGATGCATTCGATGTGGAGCTCTTTTTCCGCGACCGAGGGACCGAGGATCAGTTCACGGTCTGCAACTGGGCATGCGAAGTAAGAACCACCCATGGCACAACAAAATATCAGAGGCAGCTAACAACGAACTTCTGTAGGTCTGGCGGAGCTTCGATGACTGGGACGTCTTCGTCCGGCTGGCGCACATCATGGCATACACGGTCGTCATGCGGTGGATGCTCGACTCTACCTCAACGTCCTATGCTGCCATCCCGGACATTCTCAAGCCGCGGCCTATTCAGTACCTCATCACACACCATATTGCGCTTGACTTTCTGCCTCTGCCGCCCTTGCGTCAGGCCTTGATTAAGAATCTCCGGGATTGGATGACGGCCCTACCTTTAGCTAAGCTTAAGGTCAACTGGACTCGGGGAATGGACGAGGCTGTAGTGTGGGATGAACAGCACCGACGTCGTCGGCTCTCTCACGACTTCGTGGAGCACGTTACAAACTACCAGAACTGGAGTATTGAAGAGAGTATCCTTACTGCGTTCCCCGAGGTCAAAGGACTGATTCGGATTGATCGGGTTTCATATTCTTAGCGTTGGAACTACTGGCGGATCACAAGTGACCACTGTCCCTATTTTCTCACCTATACGACTTTTGATGACCTGAGGACGAGTTGCGATTATGGAAGGAAGCACATGCAGGCACATGTTCCTGGAAGAAACGGTCAGCGTACGCCGAATTACGGTATCAATTCCCAAGGATTCGCCATGGCTTTGAGCCTTTGGAGGCGATTTCGATGTCGGCAAGCTCCGAGACGCGGCTTGTCATAGCGCTTCCTTCCGTCTACACTTGACATTGGCGATCTTTTTGTGGAGCATGTCGGGCTGCTTAACGAGCAAATTGCGCCGCAAACTTCGCTCATGGAACCATCTTCCCAAGGCAGCACACAAGACTCAAACCATGTCGACTCGTTCAAACTGCTTCTTGCCTCTGGTAAACAAAATGCCTGGCGGACAGACAGCAGGACATATACAATTCGATACAGAGGGCTCAATGACTGAACGACACCACATTCCCGAGCACATCCAGTCCCACGCACGGTCGCACGGTGGACTGACAAGTGTTCGTGCCTTTTGAGCGTTACACCGCAGCCGCAATATTACACCGGAACATGAAATACCGTAGGTGCTGATATGAGAAATTTATTAGACTACCACAAGCCCCACGCCATCCGGGGAAGAGCATGATAGTGGGTCACGGTCGTCAATATACAGTTCGTGTGTCCAAAGTCATTGAAAGCTCATATGCAAGTCTCTCGACTCCATCTATACGGGGAGGCTGCATCGATGTGCTCCGGGAACTCAAGCTTCGAAATGAGCATTTCATTGTGCTGGCCGGGGTTGGCAAATTCTGTTACGGCAGGAACAGGTCATGCAGTGACACTGGCACCCAGACGGTGAAACAAATCGACCTGACGAGATTCCATGGCCGATACTGACGCAGTCTTCCGCTCCCTCTACAAACTCTCTCTCTCTCTCTCTCTCTCTACATCTCACATCCTAGGACTTGGGACTGATTTGAACTCTCTCGCCCCAGAGACTAAGGCAGCCAGGGCCGGAGCATTGGGGGCAAGCCCATCGTACCCTACTTACCTGGCTACGACTGGTGTTCATAAAGCGTCTTCTAACTCCACCCCAAGCCCTGCGGAAGCTCATCTGTGGAAGGGTGGCCTCGGCCGCCAACATGACCCTTGGGTTACGGCATGGCACTTGGCGCCTCTTTGTAATAGGGTCCAGTTTCATCTGTCCTGGCAGTGCCTCTCCCATGAGACCAAAGGTATAAGGTCCCGGTTCTGCTCCTCCATCTATCCACATGGACATCCCAGTGACATTTCACCTCTTGCAACATGTCGAATCAAGTGGACCTCTCTTCCCTCGGCGGCAAGTCCGCCATAGTCATAGGTGAGTGCTTGGGGTGTTCCCAACGCAATCTCAACTACGACTTGAGACTAGAACCCTGAGATCGGTTTGCAATATCAGCCTGCCTTCCTGCTGACATAGATCAGGTGGCGCGTCAGGACTAGGCCTTGCCATTGTCAAGCGCTTTGCCCATGCAGGCGCCCATGTCACCATCGCTGATCTGGACGCCGATGGTGGCCGCCATGTTGTCACAGATCTCGAATCGAAAGGTCTTTCCGCGACGTTTGTCCGCTGCGACGTTACGGACCACTCTAGCTCCGTGGAGGCCTTTGAACATGCTATCCGGCACTCTCCAAGCGGGTCCATTGATGTCGCTGCTCTGATGGCGGGCGTCATGGGTGAACCGGGCAGCCTTGTAGACATGGTGATCGAAGGGCAAACGGAGAAGCGGCCGACTCCGCGTAAACTGCGTCATCCCGCTCTCGAGGTGAATCTTCTGGGCATCTATAACAGTGCCTATCTTGCGCTGTGGTACATGAACCTGGATCGAACGGCGAAAGGGGCCAAGGACGGGCCGGCAGCGCCGCAGTTCCCGCAATTCTCCAAGTCGCTCATATTGATCAGCTCGACTGTGGCCTACGCGGACGTGGGAAACTTTGCAGACTACCATACCTCCAAATGTGAGTACTTGCTCTATGTGCTCTGGATCTGTGGGCACGACCACGCTACACCTGTCGGCTTGTCTGTTAGACGACGCCAGCACAAATCCGAGGCAGCATTGTCTCTCAGGCGATTTAGCAGCGAAGTTCTGGGTTCAGGGACCGTATCTGACTTCTGGTAGTCGGCATTCGAGGCCTCTTCCGCGGCCTCCGGCACGAAACGCCCCGTCTGAACATCCGCACGAACTGTCTGGCGCCGTATTTCATGGACACGCCGATGGTGCAGAATGGGTTGGAAGCATTCGCCGCGGCTGGGGTGGGGCCGGGCAGAGGCTTCACTTTCGTCGATATCGAGAAGGTGGTTGACGTGGCTGGCAGGTTTGCCGTTGATGAGAGCCTACACGGCAAGGCGATGATGATCGTCCCGGACCCAGAAGGGGTGATCGATGTGAAGGATGACGAGGACGGATTGTGGGGCGGGCCGGTTTTCAAAGGGATACAGGACAGGATGAGGGCCGTCGGGCTGTTCATCTGACTCTGAGGAATTCAGGAGAGGATACGAAGTAGTTGTGGAACCCCCCCAAGCAACGCGCGGGTGTAAATGGCCAATGTGTTGTCGCTGATTGTCATGTCGAGGAAGGTGTTTCCCGTTTGTACAAGGGTCTGCAACCGACCACGGCGCAATGCGAATCTCATGGGATCGCTTGTGGCCAGTCCCAGTCAGTCAGTCTCGTGGTCAACTCTGCGTCTGTATCCCTTTGTCTGTTGTCTCTGGGCCCTCGGACTACACTCGGCTCCCAGTATTCCTACCCGAGTACGGTGTACTGTATCCGTACCGGCGCTCGGAGTCCCGACTTCAGACATTCGCGGCCACACTGGGTATCAAACAGACGTACCTCGTACAGCAGCCTCGTCATCCTCTATATGGAACATGGAGTAAGTATGGTGGTCCAGTCCACCAACCTCACTCACTCCCACGGGATAATTATACCACGTATTATTATTAAGCAAAGGCGAGAATGGCCAGCGGGAAAAAAGGAGTAAACTATCGAATCCACAGCATATACGAGGTACGGAAAATACAGGCCCAGCAGCGCGGAAGGGTTTCACGGTCTCTCAATCCAGCAAGGCACAGCACAGCACAGCGCAGCACTGCACAGCACTGCACAGTACGAGAGTACTCGTTCCAATACAGGGGACTAGCGGACCATGAAAAAACTAATCGTGGTGTTCCGAGCGCGATACCTAGTTCTCTACTTGTGCCTCGGCTATGCGACAAATAGTAACGCTTGTGGAGTTGGAGTGCTGTTTTGTCGTCCATCCTCTTGCGACAATTCCATTGAATTGGACCTTCCCCTCCAACTTGACTTGTGGAGTGAGATTGAATTACGACCGAAGATCTAATAGCCTGTCAAACTGGGACTCGGAGCTTTGAGAAAAGGGAGATAGAAATACTTGACTACAGAGGTAGGTAGGTGGGTGAGCGAGCAAGTGCCCTTGCTCATGTGCCTTCCTAGCTAGAGCTCCTGCCTTCCTTGACACTACTTGTTCTCACAGCCGTGTGCACACAGTTTCTCCTGGTGGATGGATTGGACAGATCAGAGACGTTGTACTCGTACACAGACACTAACTTGTTGGTCGACATAGATTTTGGCTGCACGAGGACTCCGTACACGGACGGGTACTCTGATACGTAGCATACCTCGACAGACCACGAGAGCACGCGAGCCCCGAAGATTCAGAGGACTCTTCGCCTACCACAACAAGAAATACCATCCGGTGGTACCTACGTAGGGACAGGTAGAGGGCCCGGTATCATTTTCAATCTCCCACGGCGGCAGATCCAGTGTACCCGTGACGAATCGAATCAAGGACCTTTCTCCTATCAGATCAGATCAGAACAGTTCAATTGCCACACGCTACCGGGGACCAACAACAAGTGAACCAAAGCAAGGTAAGGCAAGGCAACCAACATGTCCGCCTATCCAACCTCTCTGGCCACGCCACCTCCCACGACGCCCAAGACGATCCTCAGCTTCCCAACACAAGATACCCTCCTCATCGTGCTGAACAACCCCCGAGGCCTCAACTGCCTGTCCACCTCGATGCACCATGCCCTGCACGATCTCTTTGAATGGTATGACAACGAACCCTCATTGCGCTGCGCCGTCATCACCGGGACGGGACGTGCGTTCTGCGCCGGCGCCGATCTGAAGGAGTGGAACGAGAATAACGCTGCGCGGGCGGCGGGGAAAGGCGCCGGAGACGGGAGGAGGGAGATGCCCAGGTCAGGTTTCGGCGGAATATCGAGACGGATGGGCAAGAAACCCGTCATCGGCGCGATCAACGGGCTTGCATTCGGAGGGGGCATGGAAATGGTCGCCAACATGGATTTGGTGGTTGCCGCCAGGTCGGCTCAATTTGCACTCCCGGAGGTGAAGAGGGGGGTTATTGCGCTGGCGGGCGCATTGCCCAGGATCGTGAGAACGCTGGGCAAGCCGAGGGCAATGGAAATGGCGCTGACGGGCCGAACGGTCAGTGCGGCCGAGGCAGGGACCTGGGGTCTGGTGAATTCTGTGACCGAGGACGCACCTGTGGATGCGGATGTGATGGATAGACCAGTCGTCAAAAAGGCGTTGGAGTATGCAAAAGAGATTGCTGGGAACAGTCCTGACAGCGTCATTATCTCCCGAGCAGGTATCATTCAGGGCTGGGAGGACGGGTCTGCCGAGCATGCGACTCAGAGCATCGTGGACATTTATTCGAAGAGATTGAATGAGGGCGAGAACATTCACGAGGGCGTCAGGGCCTTTGTAGAGAAGAGAGCTCCGAAATGGGTCCCGAGCAAGCTGTAGAAGAATTACAGTTTGATAGGACGGCGAGGAACTGAGTAGACAACTTCGCTTGGTTCAGTATGAAGAATTGGAGATACTCAGGAACAAGTTGCTGGGTCGGCAAGCTGCGGACGTGATGATTCTCTTTTGACCATTTTCTGTGCCTGTAAAAAGCACGTCACGTTGACCATGATGCTAGAAGTATTCTTGTCCCGATTTCCAGTCTTTGCTCACCGTCCCAATGCTCCAGTCTTGCAAGATACTGATCCATACACACAATGGCAAGCGAGGATACCGAACTCGAGAGAGAAAATCACCTCTGAAAGCACATAATCTGCGAAAGAACTCCGGTGTCGATGTTGATCGAGCAAATCTCAAAGACGCTGATTTCACTGAGCTGCTGAATGGACACTGCCTGACGACCGTCACACCATACAGGCAACGGCAAAGAGGACCGCTCATTAACGGGACGTGTTAGTCTCTGCTGTCAGACTGACCAGCCGAAGGCTTGGGTATCAATGGGTTGGGATAATCTGGTGGTTCCTATGCACGTTGATGTTGAGGCATCTGGGGCATACCACCATACTGGCCACCCTGATTTTGTTGTTGCATCTGCTGGTAATACATAGCTTGTTGTTGTTCTGGGGTCATGGCATAGCCAGCATGAGGTGCAGCTCTAGGGACACCAGCTGCAGGAGGCATCGGAGGAACGTCTTCGGGTGAGGGAACGTCATCAGCAGCATCGACGCCGTTCTCATTGCCAGAGGGTTCAGGAGCGTTCAAACATGCCTAGAGAAACGTAAGCGGCAAGTCACGAGGAACTTAGGACCCAACACATACTTGGATGAGATTTTTGCCTTCAGCTTTGGTGACAAGAGGTTGCAGCTTGGGCGTCGTGAAGGTGTACACTAGACCCGTCTCCGACACGACCAGCAGAAGGACCTGAGTGCCAGTAAGGACAGAGAGTTCGTATGCCTGGGTGGAGTGTCAATTCTGAACTTTGCAGGTCAAGGTGACGACTGCGCCTACCTTCTTCATGATGCCAGCTTTTCTCTTGGAGAAAGTGATGTGGCGGCGCGACTTGTCTTGAATGAACTTGATCTCGATCTTTCTGCGTTCTCTTCCGCCTTTCTCGTCGTCATCATCGTCGTCGTCACCTGCCATGGACGCTCGAGGTCTCTTGGTGCCTCGGGAGTCAACTCCATTGCCCGCCAGGTCATCGCCAGGAGAAGGATGGTCGAGGCCACCAGTGGGGTCGGTGATGTCTGCCATGATCTGCTGTTGTAGAACAAATCGAGTGACGATGTCTGCCTAAAGAAGTAAAGTGTCAACAGACGAAAGCGGAAGTCGGTCGACGGATGGAATACCTTTTCGGAAGTGGTGCAATCAAGTTGCTCTGGAGAGGCAGCTGCACTTGCCCGAGGATCTAATTAGAAAGTCACGGTCAGTAACTGCAGCAAGTGGAGAGCGCGGAACAGTGAAGGACAGTGAGAGCAAAGTCATGCATTGAATAGCGAGATCACTTCAAGAACACGTACTGGGGGAAGTGCAAGTACACGGGTGCGGCGGGCGCAGGTACAGGCGAGGATCACGGTTGCGGCAGAACAATCCGGGGTAGATGACGAGCACTGCAAAGATAGCAGGGTCAAGCTTTGTGGATTGGAAGGGGATGTGCAACAGTCAAACTGCAAATGGACAGAAGTGGATGTTGGATACAGAGGAAGTAACCACTTTCTGTATGGGCTGAGAATGCGATGAAAAAGGGTATGGTGGGCAAGGACGAGCTCGAGGTCTGAAGGAGGAAAGGAAGTCGAAGGGGGGACCAAATGGAAGAGGGGCGGCAGTCTTCGGCAAAGTCCAGACGGCCAAAAAACGTGTGGGCTGTGTGGGCTGTGTGGGCTGGTGGGTTGGAGCCTGGTGGGCCGTTTTTGCGACAACAGGTGGTCTGAGAGATGCCGGGGGTCGCGCTGGGTTGCAGCTGAAGGTCACCGTAGGGTTCGATGCTGGCCAATGGTCGTCGAGTTACTGATGACAAAAACTGGAGTCCGAAAGCCTAGCCTTGGCAAAGTCCTGGTGGGGACTGTCTCTGCTCGGCCTCGAGGTGCTCTTCCAACATTGTTGGTGAACCGAACCGTAAGGCACAAAGGCATCGGGAGCATCGGTTCGAAACGCAAGTTGGTCTAGGCGCGCTTTCCCAGATAGCTGTCGACTGAAAAAGCTCTCGTCGAACAAGAGCTGGTCGTGTCGAAAATGGCATACTCAAAGCGGGATGGTGAAAGGACAATCCTCGCGTTTTCGGTTGAGTAGGAATCATGGAAATAACGCCAATCCAAGCGAAAAGAATAAGAAGTACGTACCGGTCAAGCGATCGAGACAGTCTCGGAATTGGAATTCCCAAAATCAAATCGGTACGAATATGATGATTCGAGCAAGAGAAATGGTCGATTGAATGGAGTTGAGTGGACAGGAGGAGTCGCAGAGAGTCGGCGTCGAGATCGACGACTTGGCGGTAGGAAACCAGAAAGGTATGAAGGCTGCGTACTGGTACACAGAAGGTACAGTTGCTACTTGGATGAGACTTCGAGAAATCGAGCCTGCAAAATGCACTGTGCCAGTTCTGCTCTGTGGACGGGCGGGCAGACAGATGGACGAGAGAGGAAAGGGAGTCGGAAAGGGCATAGCGGCAGCTGCCTGCCTTTTGTAGACAGAGGCTGCCGGGCACCCACTGGCAGCTACGGGGCCTACGTGTCTCTAATTGGCTGTAGGCAGTAGCGGATCATTCTTTCCCCGACTCTTCGAGGACTCACCCCAAAATCCACTGGCTGAACCAACGCTGGGCTCACAGTGGTCAGTCGTGCCGGAAGCCCACTCCAAAGCGCCATCCACGCAACTAGGCCCCGTCGCTAGTTTGCTCCTGCGTCTCTTTAGCTTGCCTAGCAGGCTCTCGCCTAGGCTCGCAGGCGTGCTCCTGCACTTTTATCACGGGCTGCACACAAGTGCTCACCGGGTCATGTTTTCAAGTCTTCTCCGGCGCCAGATAGCAGCGACGCTCTTTTTTGTGGCCTTCTCGAGAGGCCTTCTCCGGTCTTTTCGTCTTTGTTCTGGATACGTTTTAGATCCCAACCTCGAGCTCTATCTGGATCCCTTTCAACTCCTGTCTCCGGCTCGTGCTCTTGCTCGACACGTATCTCCCCCTCCCACCACCCACCCCAGTTTTCCAGCCCGAGGCTTGCTCTCTAGCGCAGTCCCGAAGCTGACTAGCCCCAAGATTAGCAACACAGCCCCAAAAGTCCAGCTGATTCATCACCGCCACCAACCACCGTGCTTCCGTTGCTCGCCAGCTTCCACGCTTCCCACGTTCATCCGCATCCTATGGCCACTGGGATGCCCGGGAACTATTGGCATAAGAACACAGTAAGCTCGCATATACCACACCTCATATCATATCAGAAGGCAATGCATCGGCTCGTCCTGTTTTGCACTTTATACCTACATCCCCACAAATCCTGCTACTCGGCCCAGTATTCGGAGTCCACCGGCTGTGTGCCTCCTGACTGAGCGCACATCATCCTCAGTCATCCTGTCCGGCAAGACGGACGAGGAATCTGTTAAACAACTTCATGACGTCGGAATCCATCGTCCGATGTATGACAGCCTTGTGCCGTTCACTTACTCATCAGCAATTATCATATGCACCGTGCAATACGATGCTAATTATGGAGGAATCTCCTTGCTTTGCCAGTCCCAACACCTTCCTCGACTGCTTTCTTCTAGGCCATTGACGACCCTAATCAGTCTCTCCGCGCTGAACTCGGGACTGAAAAGCTTCTCCTTCGGAGTGGTCTCCCAAAATTCCTTACTCAAACTGGTTTTCACCGTGCCTGGATGGAGCCCGATGCACATGGCATTGGTACCATTCTTCATCTTCAGGAATATGTCTGTGGACCTGACAAGCTGGCCCAGGCCTGCCTTTGATGCACGATAGCTGTACCATCCACCTAAGCGATTGTCCCCGATGGATCCGACTCGGGCACTCATCAATGCCAGCACTGCCTGATCGGGCAGACACTCCTCTGACCCAAGAGTCATTGTTTTTCGTGGCAGAAAGCCGATGAAATGCTTCACAAGCATCATGGGCGCCAGGAGGTTGAGCTTCAGGGTATCCAGAGCCGACTCGTATTCTATCTTTTCCGGAGCCTTCTCGGGAACTAACATGCCAGGAACCATGAACCCCAATCGCAAGTGCGCATTCTTGTCCCTCGATGTCTCGTTATATCGACCTTTGCAGTACCCTGCCAGCTTCTTAACGGAAGTTTCGGAAAGGACGTCACACTCTTGAACATCCAGTCTGGCTGATTGCTTGGCGGAGAGCTCAAGTGAGGAAAGAAGATTCTCCTTGACCCCTGGTAGGTCCGATCGTGCTGTTGCAACAACCGGAATTGGTGGAGGAAGCGTCCGCAGTAGATGACGGGTCAACGCGAAGCCGATACCTCTCGATGACGGGGTTACAATTGTCCAGGCCATCTCGTCTAGGCGTGGTTGGGCTCAGTTGCTCCCACGGTTATGCAATGCGTGGAAAAGTGCTTGCCTGCTTCCTGCTCACAACATCGCTCTCTGTACAAGAGCCCTGCTCGTCGTTCTTCCCACTATTTCGATCGATCGCTTTGAACTCTCCGCGGTGCGGCCGATGAATAGAACCACGGACCTGACTCAACCCCACTGGTAAAATCCCAAATCCTCTGGGGCGAACCAGAACGTACTTATCACATATACCTGATTCGAAAATCCCGAGGAACTGACCTCTCGATCATTGCTATCATTGCCTGCCTCATGTTCGGTTGGAAGAGACCGATGGTAACAGAGGAAGTAAATATAAGAGTAGAGATCCCTTCGTGGCTTGTTGCTTTGGTAGTTCAATCCACCCAAACCCAGGTGCTTCTCTAGGCGTGCCGAGATCGCCAGGTCAAACGATGACGATGTCGATATCCGATGCTGATCGAACGCGCCCAGGACGATCAGCGGCAACTTCCAGGAACCTGATATGCCACATGCTATGAGTACTGCTACGCACGTCAATCATTTCCGCGCGATAGTCATATCGAGTGACAAGTGGCATTGATTGTGTCTGTTCGTCCATCATGGATTTGTACATATAAGTAGCCTTTGTGAATTCTATTCTGACAGAAAGCCCCCAGCATGGAAGGTACACTGCTACCTCCGCAACATTTGAGATCACCAGAAACCAAACCATAGGCTCGCTAGAGGATTTCCATCTGCGCCCTCCTAGTTGCAGTGCTTTGTTTTTTCTTCAGTATACGAGTAGCACACCGTCACTGCAAACGAATATACCCGTCCAGTTCCTGCCGCTTCAGGTCAACCATGCATCATCTCCTCTCTTACAGCATCTACTCCAGTCACGCCCACAACTAGCCCCGGTCCCGGAGTCCAAACACCCCCTGTTGCACACAATCTCTACCCGTCTAGATGGGTCCAAATCCCCTCTTCTCATCAATGAGTCGATAACGCTCCTTCTCCTTGCGATCCTTGATCAAGCACAATGCGGCCAACAGCAACATCATATCCACGGCAACAAAGCCGAAGAAGGTTGTGAAAACCACGTCTAGGAATCTATTCGCAAACACCCCGAACGGTGTGATACACGGGCCTAATCTGGCGGCCGTGGCCGCACTGACGCAGGTGTTATCCTTGACGAACAGCGCCGGGTTGCTGTACCCGCAGCACTGGAACTTCTCCTGCAGCAAGGTTTGGATTGCCGGGGTCTGGCCATTCCAAATGGGTGCGAGGTTTTTCTTTGTCTGCAGCGTGGAGAACCAGATATCGATGCCGATTGCGAGCGTCAGGAGCGCAGCGATCACCACGCCCGTAGCATGGAGTTTTAGGTAAGCGCGGTTGCGGTGCATGAAGAAGGCGGGGACCGAGAGGAGGAAGGCGATGAACATGATGATCGAGTTGACCATGCTTGCTGAATCGGAGGTCAGTACATGCTCGCTCGGAACCCTGTGTGAGAGCGTGAGCGACTGCTCCTTACCTGTAAGGGGACAGTGGTCCAGCAGCAGGTTCGACGCGATATTGTCCACATTGGTGTTGTTCTTGATGTTCATACGGGTGTATAGTGGGATGAATAGATGGAGGCCTGCGCATAGCAGGAAGATGATGTCGAAGACGATAAACACGATGAGGATTTTGTTCGCCATTGTTGCTGCTGCGGCTGCGGCCCTGCCGACGTCGTGTCAAGCCGTCAAGCCCCGATATATTCAATGCTTGCCGTCCAGATGTAATGAATGTGGCAGGAAAGCTTCGTGGGTGAACGGAAAGGAAACGAGTAACGAGACCTGCTCGCTAGATAACAATGGCACTGTCGAAGTGACCGAGAGCGCGTAAAGAACTTGGCGTAGAAGGAGTGAACAGCGGTAGAAATGAATGCTGGGCAAGAGAAGAAATGGGAGGGAGAAAGTGAAACGCACAACGCAAGAAGACGATGAAGCGACCACGCCAGACGCAGGCGTAGGGAGACTTGAGTTTCGTGTCAGGATAGAGATGGTTGGCTGTGAATGCAGCTTCGCCGTCGTAAGGAGGCGCTTGATGCGTTTCACAATGGCTCCACTGGAAGAGTTTGGGCTCTGCGGTCTAGACTGCACGAAGGTCATCTGCGGGCTTTTTGGACACGTCGTAGGTGGGAGGATGCCGTTGTAGAGCAGAAGGCCACACAGCACGGAGTACCCTATAAAGAAAATGCAGCGAAGGTGAATCTACAAGTCGCGGGCAGCACCAAGAAACATCTACGAGGTACCGAGTACGGAGCAAGGAGACACAGATGGGATCGAGCAGCCACCAACCACAGCGTTGCTTACAGCAGTAAAATCCGGGTCGGTCTCACTTTTGTCCGGGCCACCATCATCCTTGCACTCCTTGATACCGAGTATAGACGGGTCCAGCTTCGTCCGTACTGTCTTTTCTAGCTGTTGCATGAGAAGCGAATTTGTATTACATGTCTTTACGATCTGGAATCAATCGATCTTGCCCAACGGGAGCGAGAAGCCGCCGTGAGTCTGCGCCGGCCTTTCCAGCAATACTGCCTTTACCGGGCCACCAGCTCTAACATGATCCCCTAGAATTTGAGGCCCCTGCAACCATTTTTGCCTGGCTAAGCAGACTATCTCCGTGATAGTTATATCGATGTCATATCCCCTGTCAGAAGACCAATAGTCCGCAAATATCATGAAGCGAGAGCAGAAGTTCGCTTTCCCTAATGTACAAAGACCCGTTTTACTCGAGCCTTGGGTCATGTCAGGTCGAGTATTCAGGTAGATATCAAGGTTGATGGAATCATCCACAGCCCATCGATGTTAGAGAGTGGTTTCGGACTAGGGGCGTCAGTTTACCGCTGGGTTGTACCTCTTCCTTCGTAATCATCATGGCCGGCCATTCGAGCTGCTCTTGCCAGACCTCTGGTATCGACTCGGTGATTGTTTCGAGCATGTATGCCGCCCATCCGCTAATAAACCAGGTATCTTCTTTGACGCACTCTCCCCAGTGGATAAGAACACAGTAGTGTGCAAGGATGACCATAGCCTCAGGTTGTTTCTCGCTGAGGAGATCCAGGAATCTCGGTGGCAGATTAATGGGCCAAACAAATGTTGCCAGGACTGTTCCGTCTCCCCTAGTCTTGAGCAACGAAGCTTGGACAAAGGTGCTAAGAAGAGAGTGGATCGCCAGATCAATTGCTTGAGCGGTCTCCTTGTCGTGCTCCGGTGAATTGCACACACGAAATAGCTTTGTTATCTGGTCTGTGTCTGGAAATCTGTAGGCGGCGGTGGTCTCCATGTGAGCCATCTCGTCCAGGAGAGGCTTCAGGAAGCTAGATCGTATAGTGTCGTGGTGCATGTTGAGCACGATGTTTGCCCCTCTCAGCAGATAGAACCAATGAAGCACGTCACGCGTGAAATCCTCTGGCTTTTCTTTCGCGCTAGACGCAAACGCCAGTACAATAAGCAAGCATGAGAAGGCAAATAGTGCATGACAATTCGTTTCGTCGACATGCGCCAGAGTTTCTTGGAACTCTGTTAGCCCAAGACTCTGATGCCTCGTCCCAATGAGCTCGTATTCAGCCTTCCTTTCCGGATAAAGATAGGCGAGATGAAAAGCCGAGACGGCAAGGATACCTCTGAGGAGGAATTCGTGCTTCAACCCCAACTGTACTGCGTGTACTTGCCACAGCGCTTGCGCTTCCGGAGTTTGCGCATTGGCCAGGTCAAGGGCAACCACGCTAGTGAAATGGTGCATCAATCGGAGATCAGTCACGTCCAAGTCGGTTGTCTTCTTGGTGGTAACAAGATCGGGTTGCTGGAAGGGATCTACTACCAGCTGTGTTGGCGTACGTTGCAACCCGCTGCTGACTGACCCTGCTTGGCTCGATTGTGTTCGCGCATCATTACTCGGCGAATTGCTAGCCCCCGGGGTTAGGGAGAAGTCGCAGATTATCTGGCGGCGCTCGCAATTGTTGCAGACCGGATGACTCTCATTGCACTAGGCATCAAGTCAGCAAGACATATCAGTCGGACTCTGGCAGATGTAAATGGACCTTGATGCGCCGGACTTTGCACTGAGAGCACCCGTTCTTGCTTTTCGTGTGAGAACGTCGCTGATTCTTTGGCGGCATGAGAAGGGCGAAACTCTAGCGAGACTCCGATGTGTGAGCGCTGAACAACGCGGAGGCTGTCATGACAATGATGGATGATTCAAGCTGAGGAACATATGAGGCCAGTGTTTTTGTCCGGATGCTACGCGTAAGCTGGAAGCTGATTCTCGAAGGGTGGTCTTTTGGGGTGATGTCTCTCGGCGCATACCCTAAGTAGTCAGAGGGTCAGATTTCATAGCACGGGAGGTGAGCACAATAGATTGACAGAAGGACTTGTTATCCTTGCTCGCGAACGGATGGGCGATGAGGATTTCAGGCTCCCGAGTTCAGGAATATTCGGCCAATCAGAGGCCGGCAGAGTGTGCGTAATGCGATGAGTCAGCACAAGCCTCGCGTGACTGCCCCGGGCGGCTTGCGGATCGGTGAGCAGCCAGCCCTATGAAGCCGGGGTGAGGGTACTAAACTACGCGACTCATCACCTAAGATCACCATCTACCAATGTTGGGGTCTCCGTGCCTTGTTTTCGCGCTGCCGCTTCTCCTTAAGCACGGTCCTTCGTCGCAGCTTCCAAGCTCGATTGTTGTCAGCTCGATTCTCCCAGAATTTCTTCTCGAATTCGCTTGGAGTACGTAAAGACGTCTCAGCTGGCTGTTTCTTAGGAGACGGCTCGTCTGTTTGGTGTTCTTCATCTTCCTCCATGTCCTCATCCCCTGGTAGTCCTGAACTGCCATAACTGTTGAACCTGCTTGGATGAGCTGTGTCGGGCGTCGGGGCGGCGCTACGGAGACCCCTCGAACGATACTCTTGGGAGCTGAACGGTGTCATTGGAACAACTGCGTCTTCATCTTCGAAATCGTCAGCGTCCTGGGCGTCAAGAAAAGAGAAAGACGTTGCGATTTCTAACGAGGGCTTTGCGATATCCTGGGAGGCGGGCTTGTTTGGTTTCTTGAAGAGAGCTTCCAGAGGGTGGACTTCTGGCCCGTTCGTCTCCAGGAAGTCAAATGTTGTCCGCGGTGATGTGTCCTCATGGATTTCTTCTGCTGATTCTGAACTCGAAGAGGATCCTGAACTACTTGTCTCATCATCGGAGTCGACCTCAGTAGGTTTGGAAACGTCTTCCACCTCATGTGAGTCATCGTCATCAGATGAAGACGAGGATGTCGCAGAAGATTGATCCGGTTCTTTCGGGGGTCCGCGCTTCGACTGGGGCTGTGATTTAGCTATCTCGTGCAGCTTAGCAGCGCGCGGCTTCTCTTCCTCAACCACCTGGCCGGAGTCATCCAGCCACCCTTGGCCCTCAACATACTGCAGGTTGCCCTTGATGCCCAAACCCACCTCTTGTTTGAGGAAGGAGGGTTGTAGTGTTGACTTCTCGAACTCGTGCACTTGCACCGTGTGGTCTCCGTTTTTCATCCTTTTTGACTTCCCCTTCTCTTTCTTTGCCGTTCCCAGATCGGCCTTGTTGGCGGGCAGTTTTGTGCGAAAAAGAAGTTCATCCTTGTCTGTATATTTTGAGGTCGTCGATTGAGGTTTGGTCTTGTCCTTCTTGCTTGACCTGATAGGCCTTGCCTCCGTCCATCCACGCTTGACTTTGCGGACTGCCGGCAACTCATGTCCTGTAATGACATTGTGTTTCTTCTTCGACTTCTTCGCCCTCATCGGTGTCGTAGCCTTGGGTTCCTCTTTTGTCGCCTCTTCTTCGGACTCTTCGATGCGCCGCCGCTTCTTCGGCCGCGCTTCTTCAATCTTTATCTTCCTCCCTTTCAGGATTGCTCCATTAAGCTTCTTCTTAAGCTTTTCGCCTTCCATCCTCGGGAGTTCAATGTATCCGTAGTTGTTCTCGGGGAAGGTCTGAATGGTATGGTAGGAGATGCTGGATACCAAGTCTAACAGATGTGGACCAACAACAATTTTCGAAAGATCGGGGCTGAAGGGGGTTATATGGAGTCGCATGGGATCTGGGACCATGTCGAAAGCATACCTGACCGCACGCGCCCTCGAAGATCGTACACGAGCTAGCGCCTGAGATGTCTGGCGGCTACGTTGTACGCCTGGTGAGGTTGGACAATTTCGAAGATTCAATTTGCAAGCCTTAGGCATGCCAAACTTGGCTGGTTCAGGCACGCAAGCACCCTTAAAGCTTGACGTGAGGGGGGTGCGGGGCCTTTCAGCCACGGTGCCGGCTGAGCCGCCCTCCGTATCGTTATCATTTGAGCCCGGATGACACCTCTCGGATTCCCCTCGTTCCTCAATCACGTATTGCCGAACATCATCCTCATCCGTCCCTCTTCTAAGCACCCTGCATCAGGTGCAGCGCAGCAAGGCACAGTAAGGCTTGACGTCGTGCCAGTGCACAAGGAACTTGGCGGGCTGCCTCTTGTCCATCTGCTACTGCATCGACTACTGCAATATCTTACTGCGTGCGTGGACACTACATATCACCGCCGTGTGAGATCACGCATCATTCCACAACCATTTTTACATCATCCTCATTGCTCGTTAAGATCTATTTCCCATCGAACCTCAGCATCCTCCTTGCCACTCCGTCTACTCCTGAACGCTCCGCTGTATCCGGACCGCGTGGTGATCGTATTCTAGCTCATCGGAAAGCTGCTGGGATCAACTTCCGCATTCGACAGAGAATCCAGTCCATTTCCCACCAAAGCCTCCCATGACCTCCCCCGGAATTTCACAGGAGGCCTAAAATGTGGCAACGACTCAGCAGTACTGGTGTCTCTTAACAGCAACGAGGTTGTCCATCGATCCAGACATCAACCCATCATGGGCAACTCTCAGACGAAAGAAGCACGTGGCCACGGCTCTTCTGGCCCTCGAGTCAGTGGTAGTACAAGCCCAACCACACGGCCAGATGGGCAGCCGAATGGATCGGAGGCTTCGTTTCGCCCTGGGCACCCATCTCGACAGCGCAGAGGCAGCCGACCCGACTTTTCCTTCCTCGGCATAGGCGGAAGCGGTGATCAAGATGCGACTTCCCTTGAACAGCGGCGCGAGACAAAGGTGGAGAGGGAGGCCAGAAAAGCGGAAAAGGAAAGAGCAGCAAGACTCCAGGAGCGCGAGCGCAGTATGAAAGAAGAGCATGTCGACGGCGGATACCTCGTCACTCAAGGTGTCTATGTCGGCACAGAGGACTTCAACAAGGCAGTCGTCCGGCAGCTTATGGTAAGCACACACCTTCTGAAGAGGTGAACGATTGCTGACACCATTTAGATTGAGCGCCGCCTGGCCCCGTTCTGGAGAGGACTCAACGATTACTCGGACTCGTGGGCTGAACATCAACTGATGGCTGCCGCTCGAGGCATGACTATTCCTCCAGCCGACGAAGTGCCTCCCGAGCTTGAATACCAATTGGCCAAAAATGTAACCAAAGATTGGAACAAAGAATCTGCTTTGAAGAGCCTTACAGTGCCGATTGGAGGCAGGTCGCAGTCCTTTCAGTCAGATAGTTCCGGGCCGTTGTCGCCTCCTCTCAACTCACTCCCGCTTCCATCCCCCGGCTCACCTCCATTATCTGGCTCACCGGGCGGCACCACTTTCAGGGCTCGTGCAAAGACGTTGGCATCCTTAGCGACCTCATCACGAGGTAACTCTCACGCGAATATGACCCCTAGAGAAATCCAGCTACCGCACGATCCCTTCGTCAACGGACAGCCCATCGAGGTGTATCTATACAAGGACGCGTCAGAATGCCCAATTTGCTTCCTATACTATCCTCCATACCTCAACACCACTAGGTGCTGCGAGCAGCCAATCTGTTCGGAATGCTTTGTGCAAATCAAGCGACCTGATCCTCATCCCCCGGAACATGAGCAACCAGACCCGAATGCACCGCCCGTCTCAGAAGCGGAGCGTGAAGCGCAGGCGGATGGTCTACTTGTTTCTGAGATCGCAACTTGCCCCTATTGCAAGACCCCCGATTTCGGTATTACCTACACTCCGCCTCCTTTCCGACGAGGGCTTGCTTATGGCCATGGATCTCACCCTTACCAGGTCACGTCGGCCATGTCCTCTCAAACCTCATTTTCCTCCGGGAATCTATCACCCGTGCCTGGCCGCAGGCGGGGTACATCCTTGTCTGCAAACGCTCCAGAAGTCATTACGACAGACAAAATTCGTCCTGACTGGGCGAACAAATTAGCTGCCGCTCGAGCTCACGCTGCTCGACGGTCCGCCGCAGCTACGGCTTTGCATACAGCAGCCTACCTGATGAACGGTCAGGGCGCTGATTCTCGAGCCTTTGCCGCATTTAGTCGCCGTGGCGTGCTGAGGCGGCCGACATTAGAAGGTGGCGAGAACGGTGCCAGCTCAAGCATGAGTGCGCTTGCTATGTTGGCAGAAAGACATGCGCAGCGCCAGCAAGAAGCTGCTGGCGAGACCCGGGCGAGCGTCTTCCTGCCACCTCCGAGAGGGAGTAGCTCTCGGAGAAGTCGCATGGATGACTTAGAAGATATGATGATGATGGAAGCTATAAGATTGAGTCTGGCCTCGGAAGAGGAGCGTCGAAAGAAAGAAGACAAAGAAGCAAAGAAAGAAGCGAAGAAGAAGGAGAAAGAGACCAAGAAAGCCGAGAAAGCCGCTCGCAAGAACAGTCTGTTCACAGTGAACTCCAATGGTAGTAACGGGGATGCGTCGAGCAGCCTGATGGAGAGATCTCGAAGCAACCTTTCCTTGGGCCAAGACGATGATTCCACAAGTAGCAAAGGCAAGGGGGTCGAACGCAGCGAGACGCCACCTGCTGACGGCACAAAACCCGAGGACGACCCCCCGCGACCATTCTACATTCCAGCTTTGTCACTTTCTGGTACCACCAGTCAGGAGTCTGTCGCCAGCTCTATCCCGATTCCAACGGCGGCCGAACCCTTCAGGCGGTCCCATCTGCGGCAGATGTCAAATGCTTCGTCCGCATCGTCCTCTTTCGTTGAACCGGGTCCAGCAGCAACATTTACGGGCACAGGAACCCCCCCACCAGGAAGCCTGGAGCCCATGTTCAATTTCAGAAGTCTTGCCGCTATGATCGGGGAGGACGAGAAAGATAGCGACAGTGCTCATGTTGAGAATGCTGCACGCGATCAGTCGCCGAAGCCCCGGAAGTACTCTGAAGATGAGAATCCGTTCAGAGCTGATGAAGATTCAAGTGCTGATGACTTGAGTCGTGCTGTGTCTTCAGATGCGGATTCGAAGCAGCAGAGTAACTCAGGTGTGACGGAGACAAAAGCACAGCCTGTTGTTGAAGCATCTGCAACAGTGTCACACCTATGAACAGGGCCTTCCCGACATCTGGAAGACCAATGGGGCCGGGATCACAGTTGGCCGGCGGAATTGCTAATCACATGGCTCCGAGTGTCTGGTGGTAGTGGGATCAACCCATGCCAATTTGGCTTCACTCCTGGCTTCACGGAGCGTATGAAAGAGGGTTAGAGATGTTATGGCACTTTACGGAAGTTGGTGGACGACCATGTCAACCGGTATCTGAAAGACACGGGCAATAACTGGATCGGTCAGGTCAAGGTGCCTGGCGCAGCAATGGTCCTTGGGCCGCTCATTAGCTGGCGGCGGCAGGTTGAAGCAAACTGCATGTTCGAGATAAGTCTATAGATTTTTGGCGGATGTCCGAGAACGCTGCTATGCTGCTTTTCACACACACTTCAAATCCTCTCTTTTTCAGGAACCGAACTCGTACGGACTTGGTGAAGCTGCTCTCACAGAAGATGATTGGCGCAAGGCGCGTCGCGACCACATGTTTCACTTGAGCGTTGAAAGGAGCACCTGCTGCGTTGGCTTGCGAGGCCGCACCCAATCCATTAGTGTTGACTGCTTAGACGCAACTCGATCCCTTTGACGGATTCATTTCGCTTATTATAGACAATACCACTGAGGGCTGAACGTGTCTGGACCCTCCCTTGCTCCGGAGGCTGTCACTTCATGCTAAACTTGACTGTACCCTTCCGCTCCTACTTCACCATCTGATGCCTCATAATTGAGGAAAACCACCAATAAGTCCTGTTCATATACGCCTTTACCAAGCGCCTGAACATCTCGAGCACTTAGACTCCAAAATGCCTGATCTAAACTCCGTCCCCAGGTCGCCGCAAGGTGTATCCAGTCCGCAGGCTCCCACATCTGCCGCACCTCGACCACCGTCATTGACAGCCTCGAGAAGGACGTCGACACAGATGCTTCCTCCACCTCTACCCCAGAATTCCAGTCTGCCGAACTCCCCTCGACCGGCACAGGCCGCTGTTATGGACAATACCGGAGTTGGAATAGGGCCAGGTGAGTCGACGAGAGTGAATATAGAGCACGAGATATTGAGTGGAGAATGAACAGGGCCTATTCGTCACCCTAGACCTCTGACAGCGGCTGAACTACACTTGGAGCTGGAGAAGGAGCAAGAGAGCATTGTGAGCCTCCTGCCTGGTCTAAGACACTCTGCGGGAACATACTGACACTGACGATCTGCCAGGTAAACCGCCTTACCCGCGAACTCTCCGCCCTGCGAGCTCAAACTGCCTCCGTCGCCTCCACTACATCCTCAACTTCAGACCATTTCTTTTCCGCCGACCCCTATAGCACAAACACAAGCGGCAATGCGATCATTCCAACTGCAACCCGCCGACACCGCTCCTCGTCAAACCTTTCTACGCGCTCAGCACGCTCCATCCGAGAAGGCCTGGTCAATGCAGCGAACACGAGCGTCTCCGGCGTGGCAGCACCAAGAGATCAATCCGTGCAGGCGAGCGCTCGACCTAGCATGGAAATGTCCAGACCCGACATGAGTAGGCAGAATTCCACCTCCGCATCGGGCTTTCGCTCAAGCTCCATGACGTCCTCACCACACATCTCGCAGGGACCGTATGCATACCCGCATCGCACTTCCGTGTCCTCAAATGTGGATGCCGCCTCAGTTGTCCCCCATGCTGCTATGACGAGGAGTCCCAGCTCAAATGCGGCCCTCGCGCAAGCGAGGTATGAAGAAGCAGCGTTGCAGAGAGCGGAGCTGGAGGCTGTGAAGAGGGAGAACGAGGCATTGAGGGCCAGGGTGAAGGATCTGGAGAAGAGTCTGCAGCGGGCAAATGAGTTGGCGTCAGCAACGGGGACTTCGACGCCGAGTGCTCCCTGATATATTCCAATGGGTGGCTCAATCCGGCAGGAACGTTAGGGAATGACCATTGATGATGATGACGACGTATTTCAACAATCTTTCCAGAAATTGCCACGGAGATTGATTTTATGATTGGGAGGACACACGATATTGCAAGAGGGACTCGCGTATGCATGGCGTTATCGGCGCTTTCGCCTACAATTTTCACACACTCGACACGGCGGCAGGCGGCCACGAGTTAGAGAGAATGCAAGGCATGTCCATCGAGGAGGCAAATTCGAGCAGAAGCTCCTGAGGAGCAGAGATAGTCAAAAGCTGTCTCCAGACTTACAAGGAAAAGCGATGTTGAATCTATACACAACAACGGACTGTCACATGCAATTTTGATAGCTCGTGACTGCTCAGCATCTCATAATGCCAAGTGCCAAGCGTCTCTGTTACGTTCTTTCGTTGGAGCTGTCCATCGTTTTCTTGTGATATAAGAGGCTCATCTCTGTAGTCCTCAGGACCAACCTTGTATTGTCCCATAATGATGCAGAGCAGCAGCAGCAACAGCACCGAGCAGACCTATGGAGCTCACCATGCCGTCGCGAGATGCAAGACGCCGAGCCTCGCCGACGGCGCAGATAGTCTCCGGGGGACGATATTTTGGAGAGGGAGGACCATCGGAAAGGGATTATCGATCCTGAGGGCAGGTCCCTCAGAGTGAGCAAGATCCGAACCCGCGGATCGAATGACGGGGAGAAGCTGCCTAGGGTTGCTTCTATGCTGCCGAAGTTGTGCGACTGGATTCAGTCAGAGCTTAGTCGAGGCCACGACGTTCTGGATTTGTTCTTGAGAAGGGAGATTGGACGTTCGAAGCTGTTCCCGCAATCGACATGGCTAAGGTTTTCTTTCCACAGAGTGACGACGAGCCGGAGCTTGAGTGAGGCGACGACAAGGGATCAGAGAGCTCTCTTCTTGTGCAGAGGATGCGGAAAAGGGGGGACGGGAGCTCAACCAATTTCGAGCAGTCTCTTCGGTCGCCCCGACGTCTTCTCTTCCACCTTGGCCTCCCCTGCTCTTCCAAGGTCCTCTAGCTTTTCCCGCCCAGCGCCCACCGCGTCTTTCACCTTCTGTCCGCCCAGGTCTACTGCCTCCTTGACTTTCTCCTTCCCCGAGTCGACCGTCTCCCTTAATTTCTCCCGTCCGTCCGCGACCGTCTCCTTGACGCCCGTCCGGACCTGCTCCCCTAACTCCTTTGCTCTTTCTTCAACCTCCTTCCCCGTTTCACTCTGCCTCACGGCCCGCCAAAGCCCGGCGAGCCGCTGCTCCGCATCTTCCCTGACGGCAGTCCAATCCGTCTGTTGCACGTTCACGACTAGCTTCTCGACCTCGCGATTCCATCGATCTTTCAATTGTTCGGCCAGCCCCGCGCGACGGACTTCATATGCTGGTGGGTCGGGAAGTGGCGGTAAGGGCTCGACTACGCTGTTGAGGAGTGCGGATTGTTGGGATAGCAGGGTGCGTTGGACGGTGCGGTTTGCGCGGTGGACGTACAGACTCAGGTAGAGGAGTGAGTACGTCAGAGTGGCGCCGCCGAGCTACAGATTGTTAGCCCAAGCACGGGAGTAAGTTGGACCATTCCAGGGATTGAAAGGTGGGAGGGGGGATTTACGAAGCCGGTTGTAAAGCCCATCGGGGGCGACTTCAGAGCTTTACTGGCTAAAAGTAGATCGAAGTCCTTTGCGACTGTCTTGCCAGGCCGAGCTAGCTGGGCATAATCGAGAAGAAGGTTGGTTGAAAATAAATAGACGACTTGTGGGGAATTTCTTGTGGAGAGCCTTTCAATTATGCGGTAGCGCGACGAGAACAGCGGGTACGAGGAGAGTTTGGCTTCGACGCAGGGAGGTATCTTAGGATATAGGAATGAGAAAGTGGTAAATCCCTATCATGACTTTTATCTAGAGCCAAGCTGGAGCTGCTTTGACGTCGAGCTCCGCCGAACCGCGCATAAAGCGCTTGTGGTTCACCGGAATAAAGGAGAACGGCGCAGCATTGACCCGTACTATGCTCTGGGCTACAATCCAGTAAGAACGACACTGTCGCGATGAGAAGATGATTTGGGCGGCACAGAATTGTGATATCTTTCGCTAGTGGAACATCTGTATCGCCAATGAGCCTTCAATGGGTCCATCCGTTATACCTCTTTCCCTCCTTGTCTGCTAAAGTGGTAAGCTCGGTTTGTTCGAGTATTACTGATAGGAGGGCTGGGGACTTGCCCAGTCTATAGTTCCCACACGGCACGTGGAGCCTTCTGGACGAGCGTGGGATCGCTGGATGCTTCAGTGGAGAGTACTGCAAGCAGGGTGGAAAACGCGGTCAGGTTGATGCACGCCTGCACGCGGGCAAGGGGAGCGACGCCTTGCAAATTACCCGAGCTTGCCGTCCTGAGTTGGCCTACCTCTCTCTCTCTCTTCTTTTTTTTCTAAACCCGGACTGAAACACGGGAGGGAGCTCTGCATAGTTATCTCGGCGGATGAGGCCAGCGTCAGGCGAGCGATGACTGGCGTGAGTTGAGTCAAGCACCATGATCGGGCCGTTGCGTTCATGCCCTCGTGATGGTTGAAATGCCACTGCTAGATGTGCAATTCAAGACATTTTAACTGGTCTGCAACCCGTGCATTGTGCTCGCAACAAAAGCAGCTCAGAAATACATGTTTAGTTGGCCGCTCGAATCGCTGATTAGAGCAGGACGGCATAAATCGACAACCCCTGGGTCTGAAGCCTGATCAACCCTGGTATTTGGGACTTGGTGAACCTCACCTTGGGCCAGCTCTGTCGAAAAAGAATGTTCGGCGGACTATGAATTGTGCCATGGAACACATCGTCGGCGATATGCCACCTTCCCCACCTCAGTTGCTGTCGGTAGTTAATCAGTTTCCCATGTCCAGGATGACCCACCTGCTCGCCGACAGGTCGGGCGAACGAAGGCTCCTGGCTGCCTCGATGGAAGATGGCGAGACGCGCCGTCCATCGATGTCTTCTCATTACGGCAGCTTTGCCAACCTTTTGGAGCAGTGGGTACCTCCCCCAGATAGCCCTCGCCGGGATGTAGTAAGTTAGCAAGTGGGAGAGTTGCCGCTGCCGCGGAAAAAGACAGTGTACCATATACTCTGTGTTGATTAGTCTCCTTCACACTCGACGGACCACGACTCTGGCGGCCATGGTGACGGTCCGTCTTTTTAGGCAAAGATGGTACAGAGACACGATGGTGCATTATATGAAAACTCTCCATGTGTATATACTTTTGGTTATCGCTCCCATGCCAATAATGGCTCCCAGCTCCATGTTGTATGTGAAATGTAGTACCCTCTGGGATAGGTACGGTATAGATCCACTGCGCCATTTTGTGCTGCGAACTATCTCCTGGGCAGATCCTGTGTCTAGACTCTTAAATTGCTCCTCTTCCCCGTTCCCTGTAAAGCGCCTATACATCCCCTTCCCTACCTTGGTTTGAGATGAGCACAGCATATCTCCCGAGCGGTGGTAGCAGATAGCCAGAGAGACAATCAGCTCACACTGCTGGTTGTTGGTCGTAATTCATTCATCTCCACACTCTCAAGTCCCTTACCGTGCTGGCCATCCTGACGCCCCGCACCAGCAACATCATCACCATGTTCGTCATGAATGTCGTTACCGTCATCGCGACCGTTCATCAATCCTACGGCCTCTTCATGAGTAGCCTCCGGCCCTGAAGTTCCTTTTCTTCTCAACATGCCAAAGACCGAGTGCTGACGTGCGTTGCCCTCGCCGGCCTGGTCCTTCTTATCCTTCGTGGCTGTGTCCCTTGCGGCAGCCACCCACACAGCGCCAGCGAGGATCAGTACGCTACCTATCCAGCTCATCGTGTCCGGACTATTGCCGAAGATGAATTTGTCAGCGGCCAGCGCGAAGAGCATCTGCGTGTAGCACATGGCTGTCGCTCGAGTACCCGATGCTTTGGGTTTCGGTCTGCTCCGGCTGCCATGGTGGAGATGAGGTGGCCCGTCGCTTTCGAGATCCCTGATTTGATTGCCTGGTTGTTTCCCGTTCTGATCATCACCAGGGCCACCGTATGCCATGCCAGCCGTAAGGAGGAATTGCATGATGAAGCCACAGCCGCCTAGCACGGCGAGCAGACCCCACTCGGTGCCGTTTCCTGGCAGTCGGAACTTGACGTCTTTGAAGATCACCAAGCACAAGAGCGACACAATACTGCACCACCAGCTGAAGTAGTTGATACTGATGAATGCATGTGCTCGTTCGCCAATGACGCGAATCGAGGTCAGGGCGCCAGTGCCGCCAACGACGCCGAGCATCGCAAGACCTACAGCGGCCAGGTGCTGCTCCGAAGTAATGTGTTGAGGACCATCTGCGGCGACAGTAGAGTTCGAGGGGGGTGACATTGTTGCATCTGAAGGCTGTGTTGATGAGGTAGACAGCGCAAATAGAGACGCTGGTCGAGCAATAAAGAGGACGCCGAAAAGACTGACGAACCCGGCCAATTGCTGCTGTCCGGTGAAGGTCTCACCAGGAATAATGAAGCTGCAGAAATAGCAGGTTAGGATCGGAGTAAGAAAACCGAGAACCGTCGCCTCGCTGAGCGGCAGGTACAGCAGACTGAAGTACAGGCCGAACACTCCGAGGAAGCCCGCGACGCCTCTGAGGACAAGGAGCCAGCGAATGCCGCGTTGGCCCCACGGAAAGTCGGGGATTTTCTTGGTGGACATGCCATAGGCCGTGCAGATAACGGCGGTAATGGATTGTCGAACGAAAAGTATCTGAAATGGATGCATTGGTTTGCCATGAGGACCGGGTGTTTCGAGCAGTCGAGTACTGATATTCATTCCGGTGCCAAAGCCTTGTGAAGCTAAGACAAGAATTGCACCATAGTTCGTCTCGATGAACGAATCCCAGGCCGCCCGGAAGCGGGATGTTGCTGGCCGGTGGTTCTGGCTTGAGGCGGCAGCATTGTGGGATATACTTCGAACCAGAGGCTGTTGGCTGTGTAATTCATTCGACTGAAACGAGAGCTCGGTGAGTCCTGAATATGTGCTGTCAAGAGAAGGGCGAAAGGACGGGACGTCGAGGTACGAGTGCTTGACATTCGGTTGAGCCGGATCGTTGACCAGCGTCGGCGATCCCTTCCAGCTAGATGGGGAAGCTACGACTGTGCTGTCGCTCGAAGAAGGCTCGTCTGGTGTGATGCCATCTGGAGTGGACGTATTGCTTATTGACATTGTCCAATATATGCCATCCCACTGGGCTCGGTTGAAGCCTTAGTCCCAGAGGAAGAGTGAAACGGTGCCAGGTACCAGGACTTGAAGAAGGGCATTCAAAGGATGTGCGGGGCTGACGGAAATAAAATGCTGACAGAGATAACGCTGAAGCCGTAATGACAGAGGTGCAAAAAGGCAATAAGAAAGACAATGATGGAAAAGAGAATTGAGAAAATGGTCACTCTGGGTGCATGGTGCGACTCGACCTGCGCTCATCATCACCAATACTGCACAGATGAACCCATTATTGGCGGAGGCTCGCAGGCGCCCTACGACGAGCCTATCGGTGTCATAAACGTGTACCAGAGCCCTCACCGTTGGATGAGATACACGCCGGGACATGTTAGTGCTGGTTCGGTTCACTGATCTGCAGGGATTGGTCAGTCATGGCCGTCATCCCGCACTTCCGTGGGCTCGTATTTTGCCCCGTAACTCGTACGGGCTAGTGCGATATCACACAAGTTCCTCGCATTGTCAATATCAGCACGCGCCACACATCGAGAAGGGTGCGAGTGTGAGTATGCGAAGGCTTCTTTTGTACAGGAAATCAAACAAGGTCTTCTCCAGCATATGCATATTCCACCCCAACAATACGCACGGTAAATTCTATGAGGCTGCCTCTGCCTCGCCTCTCCTCAGCGCGAGCAGTGCCCGCACATCCGTCACGTACTGTAAGGCCTCTAACATGGGTATCAAGTGAAGCAAATCGTTATCCGTAGGGTCGTTGATCCATCCTTCGATCGGGATTGCGTTGTCTGAACCCATCCACGTCAGTTTCGGTGCTTGCAAGCGACGACCAGATGTGCTTACCTTCATGGAAAATGTAACTGACGGGACTGTTGTCCAGAATGATGGCCTTGCTCAAATCAGGCTCTATGCTGCTAAGATCTTTGATGTACGCGCCGTTGCGGAACGTGCAATGCTGCCTGTAGTACCTGCCTGCAAAATACTTCCTCTCTTGCTCGAGCCAGTCGATGACAGGGTCTGCGTACTCCTGCACCGAAGCCGTGAAGACGACTAGCTTGTACCATTTTGCAACCTTGCGGAGAAACTCGTCACAGTGAGGTCGCTTATGCACGTAATACAAGATAGGATGCTGAGGCCCAAGCACCGATGCAGCCTGTCCTGGCTGAGGCGCAGACAGGGCCACAGGGGCGTTTAACTTGACCTCGACCATGTGGCCTGACGACATGCGACCGCCTTTCGCCAAAGAATGGATCAAAGTCTCGTCAAGATCCAAAATCAGCGTTTTCTGCTGCAAAGGAGGTCCGTAACGGGTAGGGGCTCTGGGAATGGCATTGGCATATGAAGGTTGTCTTCGAGGGATGAGGGGCCGCGGTGGATGAGGAGCGTGGGGGTATCTTGTGATTCTCAATGAAGGAGAAGGTGACCTCGGCGACTTGATGTTGTCAACTGTTAGAGGAGTAGAGTCAGCCAAAGGGCTGGTGCCCTTCTTCTGCTTCCGCCTCTTGAAGGCAGGATCATTCTGCTCCTTGATCCTGATGGAGGATCTTCGGGTCTCGGAGTCCTCACGCGATGCCTTCTCGCGCTTGGGTTTCGGACGTAATTTGGTCTGCTCAGCCTTCGGTTGATCAGCGTCTGAATCGGACGTGGTAGTCTCTAGAGAATCGCTCGAGTACGAGTCCCTCAGCTTTGTCTCTTGTAGAACGCGGTTTGTAGGCCGTGTAGGCTTTTCGGAGTCCCATGTGCCTTCCTGCGAAGGGCTCGTCAGCCCAATGGCCTGCGTCGCATTACCATTCTGCCCTCGTTCCGGTCGCACCCATCTTGGGACAATGGTAAACGCGCCGTTTTGAGCCCGGAAACACTTCGCGATATAGATGACAGGAGCACCGATTGCAGCCAGAACGGCAGTGACAGCATCCGCAAGTCTCTTGACCCAGGTAGGCCAGCCCGTTGGGGTCCCTGTAATGTCTCCTAGCAAGGGACGTTTCTCATCCTCCTCACCGGCAGCTGGTTCCGCAGATAATTTCTCCGAATAGAGAGGCCCAGATTCCTTCTTAATCTGCGCGGTGAGCTCGGCGCTGTATGACCTCCCTCTAAATTCGTCGTCTGCGGCATCTTGCTTCAGATGTTCCCCCTGTGACCTGGAGCGAGGACGGGAAGGTGATGTTGATTGTCCGATAACTCGGGAGGATATGAGGTTGAGGGAGTTCATCTCCCGTACCAGAAGACGGCCACAAGCAGGTCGCTAAAAGCCGGCGCATCCACTTGTCGCAGCGGTGGTCTTTGTATGGCTATCGTGCTCGCATGGGTGCTTTGCGACGGTGGGGGGCGGGCGACAGGAAGCGAAGAGATGACACGATATGCTCACATAGTTTAGGGGAGGGTTCGCTGTCACTTCTCGATGATCTCAGCGGCTGTCGCCGGTACAGACGAGTGATGGCAAGAGCAAAGTCGACAAGGTCAAGCCTGTCGGGGCTTGGAAGAGCAGGAGCAGGAGCGAAAGAGAGGAAGTGGAAGGGTGGCTGGCTGGCGCAGCTGATCAGATGGAGACTCGGTTGTGGATGCGATGCGGGATGGAAGAAGACGGACGGTGGTCCCACTTCCGCGTCTCGATTTTGGAGTATGCGAGTCACCAAACAATGAAAATACGCCCACGTTGCGGACTTCGTGCCAGAGTACATGACCTTGAGCAGACGGCAAATCCTTTACATTCTTGGTGGTAACATCACGAGAAACTGCTTGCAACTGTTGGCATCCACAGTCCTCCTCCAGCGTCAAGAGTCACACCCAACCAACATCACCGGGTAATAGTCATAACATCGTCAATTCCACTGTTGCTGCTGAAGGGCGGGCCTTATGGCGCCGACCACAGCGCCCTCGACGCCGGGCTTTGCAAGCTTCCAAAGAGTCCTGTCCACAGAGCCTCTGGAATCTGCTACAGCATATCTAGTTTCGTAAGTCCTGAATGCCACCATCCTCCTCCATTCCTGCTAACGAATATTGAGGCTGCTCAAGAGACGCCAGGTCAAAGGGTCAAAACGATGTGCCGTCGTTACCACCCTTCTTCTACTCCGAACCGTCGAAGTGACCAAGCAAGCCGACTCAGAGAGACTGATAACCCGAGTCAAGGAGGTGGGCAAGCAGTTGATCGAAGCCGCCCCGCATGAGCCAGCCGTTGGCAACATCGTCCGCCGAGTATTGAGCATAATACGAGAAGAAGATGAGGAAGATGCTGCCGGCCAGAGGGGGGGAGATGATGGAGCCTCCATGGCCGACGATAGCCCGCTCGAAACACCTTTGGAAACTCCCCAGCACTTGAGACCGTCCGTACTCCACACCCTGCCAAACGGTCTGTCGTCTTCCAGTCCGTCACCTCAGCGTGGCCCGGGCAGCTCTCGGCCTCCTTTATTAACTTCCCGCACTGGTGCGGCCGAGACCACTGCCCGTCCGGTGACTTCCATGTTCAGCATTAATGCCCATCCAACAATGAGACATCTGGGTGGTGTCGACTCGCCCTCAAACCGCAGCGGTACTGGGACTCCCCAACTAGGAGCATCGGGTCTTCTGCCGAACCTCCGACCCGAGGTCATACATGGAATCAAGGAAATCGTCGACGAAATTAATGGCGCTGATGATGAAATTTCTGCCGCTGCTCTCGACCAAATCCATCCTCAGGAAAGCATATTCACCTATTCTTCATCCCTGACCGTCCAAAGATTCTTGCTCAGAGCCGCGTCGAAGCGAAAATTTACGGTCATTCATGCTGAAGCGTACCCCAATAATCACCAGCAGACACATGCCTTGCTTGCGGGCAATCAGAAGGTGATTGCAGAGGATGAAGATAATTTACCCAATGACTCCTTTTCCAAGACTTTAACCTCGGCGGGTGTCACTGTGATCATGATACCAGATTCAGCCATATTCGCCGCTATGTCTCGCGCGAGCAAAGTGGTACTAGACGCCCATGCCGTGTTGGAGGATGGATCAATAGTTGCTGCTGCCGGAAGCAAGGCTGTTGTGAAAGCAGCCAAGTTTTACCGAAAACCCGTCATTGTGTTGGCTGCCACATACAAATTGTCTCCGGCATATCCTTACGACCCTTTTCAGCTAATCGAGTACGGCGATGCCGGTAGAGTGGTACCTTTCCAAGACGGTGAACTGCGCAGGGGATTGGACACCGGCGTTAGGAATGCGCTGTATGACTTTGTTGAGGCTGCAGATATTGACCTGTTCATCACGAACCAAGTCCCTGCTGTTGTGAGCACATGTTACCTCTATAGGGTCGTAAGGGATCAATACGAGGAAGAGGACGTGGAGCTGTGACCCGGGAGAGCAACCCCAGCTTGCGGTGCACCCGAATTAGAGAGCTGATGGGTATTTTTGTTGCAACAGCAGAAGATTTGTACGAGGACGAACACCACGATACCCAGAAGATCCCTACAGGAAATGAAGCATGGATGTTCGAAATGTGTTTCTATCTCTACAGTCCTGAAATCTGCTGTACATCACCGATTTTGGCTGCCCGGCAAGCTACAGCGCTATGCAGTAAGTAGGAGGTCCCAAACCCTTCCCCTAGAATATGATGGTACAGTTCCCTCGGTCCTATTCTCGCGAATGGACTTTCATGAAGGCACCTCCTTGTCCTCACCAACTCTCTGCCTCCTCAAACGACCTGGTCCTTTCTTCTCCTTGCTCCTAATCCCACTGGGACGGGACTTTTCGCCTCTAGACCATTCATACATCGTGCCGTCCTCTTCAAAATCACTCTTCTCCCTCTCCTCCTGCTCCTTCAAATCCCTCTCCAACCGCTGGACCTCCTCGTCCAGCGCTTGCTCGCCATTGATTCTAAACCTCGTGACCTTCCGCATATTCGCCAGCATCATCTCATTCAAGTCCAAATTCTCCTTCCGTTGCCTCACGATCGCCTTCGCAGTCATACTAAACCGCATATCCCTGGGCCCATCTACCAGACTCAAAATCGCACTCGGCGCAGCATCGTCCCTTATCGCTTCCTGCCGTAAGACTCTGGTATAGCCTCCTGGCCGAGCGGCATATCGTTCTCTGAGTTCCCCAAACAATTTATCCATATGTCCTTCCCGTTCGGGCTCGAAAAAGATCGTCTTCGCGCGTTCACGGGCCGCACCAGTATTTTTCTTGCCCAGTGTGATGAGTTTCTCGGCCAGCCGTTGGGCTTCTTTGGCCTTGGGCCAGGTGGTGGAGATGGACTCGTTGGCGATGAGGGAGGTGACAAGGTTGCGGAGGAGGGCGCGGCGGTGGGCCGAGTCTCGGCCTAGGTGCCGGTACTTGAGCGTTGACATGGTGTGAGCAGTTTATGGAGTAGAGTATGACAGGGAATCTACAGCTCTCCTAGCTGGATTGTCCTCATGTACGGTTGATGTTTTGGTTCCGGGGATTTTCCAAACGGTCGAGATGCGCTGTGCTTATGCTAACATGGTGGGTACAAGCCCCGGCTGAGGGGACTTCAATAAATTGATGATACAGCAATCCGTTAAGTGGCCGAGGACCCTTCACTTTCTGCAGAATGTTGTCGTCAAATCGTCAATGCGCAAAGATGGAGATGGAACGTGTGCAACATAAGTAGGTGTGATCCGCAGTATAACTCCCTGCTGCGGAGCGTATCTGGGATATAGCAATTCGGCCTTCCAGAGGCCTGACCTGAAAATTCTCTTTAGTTGACAATTATCTCACGATCTAATGGAGCTTGATGACTCTGCAACTTGACTTACTCTCCAGTTCTTCCTATTACTTTTACTGTCAATGTCGTTCTCACAATCGCCTTTCGAGGCAAGACTGTTTGCAGTCATCATTGACGAAAAGCCTGCTAGCATATGTCTCGTGAACCAGGTCTATTATAGGACGCGGAGTGGGAGGCTGCTCCACTGGACACAGAACAGCTCGAAAATCTCACGCACACATCAAAATTTGTTACGCTGATTTTCAGGAGCACCCTGTCACCAGAGTCCGGGAGTTCGGTGTTGCTAACTTCAGTGAGAGAATCACTCACACACTTCAGGAAGCTGAACGTCAGGAAAAGTGGGAATACCACGAATAAAGCGCGAGTGACACCTCTCCAACGCCTGCCCGACCTGTCGTTGACAAGTTGAACGGTCTCGAACGAAAAATTCACAAATCCGAGTATGACAACAATGCCACTGAAATAGCTCATCGCGTGCGGTCTACAGCACCACCAACAACGTGCCCTCCAGAGGCTGCAAAATCCGAGACCTCTCTACTGCAAGCGGACTACCACCTATGTTATTGATACTCATACATGGCGTATTTCGTAGATCGAGAGCGTTGTCATTGAGAACAGTGGTTACGGCACCCATCCAAGAAAGCATTTCAGCTGAGTTTTGTATTGAACCCCGCCTCATTTCCATCACAGTCCTACGCAGGATCTCATCACTCCCATTGAGATGCTGTTGTTCTCAAGATGTCCCTCCGGGCTTCTTGGTTGGTGGTAAAGAAACTCAACCCGATTCTGTATCTGCTGTGCTGGACCAATGGGATGAACGCTCAGTTCGTCTTTGATATCGGACAGACCTCAACTCACAGAAAGCATTGCAGGTCTGATAGCGAGGCAAGTGCGGTCCGCTCCTTAGGTGCAACGCCAAGATGAGAACAAACCCTCTGCCCTTGTCACGACATGATACTTGTCTGCTTCATGGTCACGAAAAATGTGAGGCTCGTCCCAGAATCGAGTCCGTCTTTTCTTCTACCTCTGTACCTGCCGTCAGAGTTTAAGCTACCCGATTTGGGGACGCAGTCACCCCAATAGAGGGTAGTTCTACAAACTGCTGCCTGCTCCGGCGTACCAGCTGTCTAGCCTCCAAGAAACGGTCTCGGTATACCATGGCTAGCATAGTTACATTCGCGAGTCCCTATTGCACGGAACTATTCTGTGGGTCCTATTCCTGGTATTGATCGCCATATCGAAGGATAAGGTGGCAGACAATTTGGATTGAGAGCTCTATAGTTATGGCGATGGGGAGGATGGATCTGCCGGGGTCGGTATTGGCTGGTGACATCTTTGGATTGGTTGTGAATGTACCGAGTACTGTGGAATGCTCCAGTTACCGATACCTAGCCATAGTCTAAATATTACCTTGATCAGCGTGGTCACTGCCAGGTGGGCAGAGTGGGGCGTAGCATTTATAGACCCGAGAACCCTGCTTCTGAGAAACAAACGCGCACCCTATCGAGCCATGGGAACGGCTCGCGGAACACTTGTGGCGGTTTCTTTGTGTTCGAACAATGCTGTCGCATGGGCTTTATGCGCTTTTGATTGGCCTCTAATCGCGAACGTGTCGGATCGCGGGCGGCGAAGCGCGTCAGACGAGCCTCGGTGGCGTGCCGCCTACCAATGACCTCAGCCTAACAACATCAATTTGTGGTTGACTCGCCGCCCATCATTTGATGATAATATACCTACGTCTCAGATCTGATATGTCAAGTTAATCGCTCTCATGTCTTCTTCGCAGCCGGCGAACAAACCGAAGAAGACGATACACGAATTCTTCAAGCCCTACCTCAAAAGCACTGTCCCAACCAAAAGATCCTCGCCGACGATCGAAGAGTCAGAGCAGGCCAGGGCCTCCCGCAAAGATGAGGCGTCCACAAGGACGCCAAAGGCAAAGGAGAAACGGAAGATTGACAACGGTCGCATGAGAACACCGGGATCCTCTGCACGATCACCATTCTCGGCACCTGGCTCTAGAGCGTCGCTTTCCATCAGGAGTAAAACCACTCACACAAAGACGCCTATAGACCCACCGTCGACTTATAAACAAGCCTCGATATTCAGCTCACCCAGTCACAATGACGCTACTCCGAAACCACCGCAACCAAAGTCTTTCTCGTTCGCCGACCTACCGAGTTCGGCGCAAGCGGTGGTCCAGAATGGCAAAGTAATAGAAGTGCTTGACTCCGATGAGGACGATACAGACTCGCTTGAGTCGCTGGAGGATATCTTTGATAGGAGGACGACCGGTCACACCACTTCCTCGTCATCCACACCTGGGGATGATGCGGCTAAGCTTGAGGCAGAACGCATAAGGACGTTGAATCTGTTTATGGGGACTTCCCGCAAGCAGGCACCGTTGGTGGGCAAGGACAAGATACGAGAACTGCGCGCGAAAGAGAAAGCGTTCACGTTCAACATGGCCGGCCTGTTAGACGACCATTTCGAAGACGAGGAGGTGGAGAGTAATGTCAGGAAAGCCAGAGCTGATGTTGAAGCGGTCACCAGGGCAGCAGAGGCGGATAACATTCCGAAAGTGGACAAGAAACTTCTGGCTGCTGTTGCAACTACGGAGGATGGCGAGCACGGAGTGGCGAGACTCATGGATGCCGTTGACCGCACCGAAGCCCTGACGTCGGAACCAGTCTTCTCATTCTTCGGAGTGAACGGGTTGAATGACTGGCAGAATGAAGAGCCTCCTGAATATCCCTTCCCTGAAGATGCGATTCCAGATGATCTATGGCGGGAAGGAGACGATGAGGCCAGGTCAAGGACATACCTGTCCGGTTACATGGCCCACGTGGCAGCAAGTCGCGGTGTGAAAGACCAAGCCCTAAACTGGACCTTTGAGAATGTTGTCCTCGAGCGGTCAGATGAAGTCCGACAAGCATATATCGACTGCTTACGGAGTGCAAGTTCGTCGTGGACGAGAAATTACGTCTCAGCTCAGGACGTCCAGAACGTCTTTCAAACAATGGGCGCCGACAGGAACAGCCTTCAGGACTCTGTCGAGATCAAGCCTAAGCATCGACTGCTAAGAGCACCGCCCAGGCGCAATCCGAAATACCTGCTCGCAATTTTGGACCTCTTCCAAGCAATCTGCTCAGACATGGATTTCCTGGCGCTAAGCAAACTGACTTCTATCCTCTGTCGTCTTGCCCTTGACGCAGAACTTATGAGCGACGGGCGGATCAGCGTCAAAGTCGAGGATCTTCTGGGACTTCTGCTCTCTCTTCCAGATGTCGAAATGCGCACCCACGTCGCGGAGCGCATGCTAGCCGACGCGGGCAAATACCTCAAAGCCCCAACTCTCCAGGCTCACCTCTTATCTCACATTCCGCCGACATGTCGCCTAGCACGCAACGTCCGCGTCCTCCTCAGCCAAGTTTTCCTTCTCGGCGCATCCATCCTCAAAAAATCGACCTCGCTCACCCCCAACGTCTCCCTCGAAATCCTTACCAACCACATCTCCACATCGCCAGACTTCGACACGAAACGAAGAAAAGGAAGCAGCACAATTGATTACGTCGCCCTGCGTGCTCGCACGTACCTCTTGGATGTCGCCATTTCCGATGGCGGCCGCCCAGCGTCTTTCACCCGCCGCGCAGACGAACACGCCTTCAACCAGTCCGTCGATCGCCTCGCCGGCGCGATCAAAACGGTGGAAGTAGCTATCAACGACCCCGGCGCCTCACACATGACGAGGACAGAAGCCAAGGACGATCTTCGAGCCTTGCAGACACGGTTACTCTTCAGTGTCAGGACGGAGGTGCGCCCGAAGCGGCATATCTTCGATGGCACGAAGATTAGGGAGGCTGAGGAGGTTAGGGCTGAGGAGCAGGGGAAGGATTTCATGAAACGGTTTTTCGGACGGGTAAAGGAGAAGCAGGCAGAGAAGGGAAGAGATGATGAAAGCGGCAGGCTTGTCGTTAACGACGAGAACTCGGTGAGTTCCGCTTCGTCGAGCGGGACGTCGGAGACAGAGAAACAGATTCGAAGACAGTTGAATCTCGACGACTGAACGTTGTTGATGGGAAGCTTCATGGGATGCTCTTTTCTCGTGATGTGGGTGGATACGGTGTAGGTCTGCCGTGGGTTGTTGCCACATAAGTCCTACTTTATGAGCATGGCGCTGGTGGCATTTGTGCGGCGGCTTTGATGCCTGATGATTGGGATTGGTAACGATTCAGCTGACATGCCTTTGTACGAAAATGTTCACTTCGTTCGCAACGGTGATAATATTGGTAACAGTGGTAACATCCACCGAAGAGACCCATCCTTTCCTAGCGAATAGAACTGTTGTCAGAACATTCTATTACTGCTTCGCTTTGCCTTTGGCCGGTCAAATACAGCCGCTGCAGCGGATCACGGATCCCGTTGCCTGGCAAACCTTGGACATCTATACGCCGGTCCCAGTCCTCCCTCTAATCCTTGAACTTCCTGTTCTGATTATCGCCGAATAACGTGAGTCTGATGCTAGGAAGAGCATCGGACTCGAGCATATGCAGTCTCTCCTCGAAGGTGTTGTTCAATTCGATCTTGCCATTGCTGCCAAGGACGAAGACTCCTCCCGCCCTGTTCACGCGTGTCAGTATCGCAGCAATTGGTCTTGACGAGGGGAGGAACGTACGAATCCTCTGGTAACCACTCATTCTCGTCCACCACGACCTCGCTCTCACTACCCATGTGCTTCTTGTATTCCTCGCTCGCCTTCTTCGCCGCACTCTGCACCTTGTCCTTATCCGCCTTCCGGCACCTCACGCTCACCTTCTTCTCAGCCAATAGATACATCGCCTCAAGCATCAAGCCCTTCAACACCTCTTCATAGTTCTTGCTCTTACTGCCCGTGTCGGCAAGCTTCTTCCTCGCTTCCTCAAACAGCTTGTCCAATAGCTCCTGCCTTGCACTCAGGACCTTTATCCTCGTCTTGTTCGCCATGGTCGACCGTGTGATTTGCTGACTCATGCTCGCCTGTTTGAACTTCTTCTCATACTGCGAATCTATGGCGGCGATTTCCTCGCGCACGAGCTTGGACTTTTCGATGGCGAATTCCTCGTCGGCCTTGAGCTGAATTTCGCGGGCCTTTTCCAGGGCTTCCTGGCGGATGAAAGCCGTCATTTTCTTGAGCTCGGAGACGACCTGTAGAACTTTGTCAGAGGCTTTTCGGGAGATGGGCGGGGTGTAGCCCTACCTGGTCGTCCGAGAGCGCTTGGGACGACATGATGACGGTTGATCTGGAGGTTGCAGACGTTTGAGGTTGAGGTTCCTAGACGGAAGATTCTTGTATCGAAGCTCGACCACGAGAAGGCAGCCGGTCGACGCAGTCTGTAGGAGGAGAGCTGCAGCTGGATCGGCCACCAAGTCCTCCTGAACGGCTGTCTGCCTCCGACTCGAGCTCGGTACAATGATTTGCCGCAGATTGTAGCTCTTTGAGACTGCAACAAAAGTTTCGAGAAGCTTGGGAGAGACAGGTCCTCGAGGGAGAATGCAAGGTTGATCAGCAGCTCGAGCAAATGGCAGGTGCAGCGGAAGCTTTGTTACGTATGTATGTACGAGTAGCTGTGGGTAGTGATAGCAGACTCGCAGGCACAATCATGCACAGCGTCTCGTGTAGTTTTGATTCTACGTACTGCCACTGCCACAGCCGCACGCCACAGCGGCGCCTCATCCTCAGCTTCACCTCTTTCGAGTACGAGCACATCAGAGAAAGCCACAAGAACCAATGGTTAAGCGCCACACCTCGGTGACCATGAACAGGCTCTGTCGCCTGGAAGGTCAAGGTGAATCAGGCCTGAGAGAGGCTCAACCAGTTCCCCTCCAAGAGTCTGTCCACCTAAGCGACCATAGCCCTCCGTCCATCTGCCTGTTACACAAAGAATCCCCTCTGCGCCCTGCCTTGATGCCAGACCTGAACTCCTGCAAAATCCCAATCTTCGTGTTTGTTGTGATCCTACCTGATCTGTTTCGATGCTTCGACGGCATTTCTGGGGACTCCTGCGAAAAGGCTGAAGGCCGATATCCTTCTCCGAATAGTTCATTGAACTACTCTGTATAGGCATCACAGTATGGCCTCCTACTTTATTGACACCGCAGATGCTCTACGATGCTTCCTCGGTGAAATCTACTCTCTTCCCACCGACCCTCCGTCGTTTTATATCGACACAGAGGGCCACAAGCTAGGGCGGCTTGGTACGCTCGACCTCTTCCAAATCCACGTCCTCCCACTGCAAGAAACCTTCATCGTCGATGTCTTTACTTTGAAGAACGCGGCATTCGATACTTCGTTTCGAGGCAACTCCCTCAGAGTTTTGTTGCAATCATCATTTGTGCCCAAGGTCTTTTTCGACGCTCGTAACGACTCAGATGCCATGTTCAGCCACTACAACATAACACTTGACGGTGTGGTCGATCTCCAGTTGATGGAATACTTTCAAGAAGGGCGCACAGGTCGGGGTCTGGCCGGCCTCAAACGTTGCATCGAGCGTGACAGTGGACTACCATCTGATGAAATCCGACCATGGATTCAAGAAAAAGAAGAAGTCGCTCGGTCATTCCAGGACGCTCATCAAGACCATTTGCCCTTCCAGACACGGCCTCTACCCGAGAATCTCCTTTTCTACGCCGCCGGAGACGTTGAGAATCTTCCCATCTTATATCAGACATATCGCCGAAAATTGACAAAGCAAAGTTGGCAAGAGGTCAAGTCGGAAACCCAGAAGAGACTTAGGCAGTCGAGGCAGCCCCATTATGACCCACCAGGTAAACAAAAAGGCAAGGGACCATATCGACGGCCTTTATATAAGGGAAGTCTGGAAAGCACAAGCAATGGACCTGGAAAAGCGAAGGCCAGCGTCGAACCACCAGGAGTCAATAGGCGAAAGAACCCAAATCCTTCCAAAGCCCAGCAAGCTTCCCATCAGAGAAGCAAAGCTAAGCCAGAGATGAGGAACGTGGAGATCCACAGCCGCGATAGCATTATAGCTGGCCTCTACAAATCGTCCTTGGCAGTTGGCCCACCCGAAAGTTCTGTCCAAGCACACGAGGTAAGTGAGATCGCCGGCTATTGATGTTTCTGCGCTCACCATATCACAAGGCGACGAACCAGACGATGCTTCGCAATCGGCCCATCAATTTTGTGAAGGAAGGACATGCCCCAGAACCTCGGAAGAAGAACCCAAACAAGAAGCAGAAGCAGAAGCAGAAGCAAAAGCAGAAGCAGAAGCAGAAATCAGCACCGGGACACAATGGCAGTGATGCCGCCCCACTGTCACATCATGATCTTTTCTTTTTCCCTTTCTCCGATCCATTCTTGGACGATTTGGATTGGGCCCTGTGTGATAAAGACTGCGGCTGGTGCGGACATTGCTATGAGGGGTTCAATATGATATATTGATTGAGAAGGAGCGCCCCTTGGTTCAAGGGTCATCTGCCTTGCCGCGAGGATCATGCAGCCCGAAATCTTGCCATAGAGGCGATAGCCCGCAAGTGGCTTGGAAGCCACGACAGATAGTTAGCAGCTTGAAAATCCAGCCCGCTTGATCTATGGTGTCCTTCATTTTCCCGACCAAAATGTCTTCGTCGCGGGTACACAGCGTTAAGCCTCATTTTGGATCGGCCACCTTCAATAACGCCTTCCCAACGGCCCTGCTTCCTTCAAGCATAGCGACAAAAGCGTCAGCAGCGTTCTCAATTCCCTCAGTAACGTGTTCGATGCTTTTCATCTTGCCTTCCTTGAGCCACTGCGAAAGGGGAAAGTTCGATCAGCACAGCACAGCACAGCCCAGACAGGGGGTATAGATAGAGATTAAACAAGTCGCCCTCTCCCGCGGCGGTCGGTTGAGCGGAGTCTTACCTGGATCATCTTCTCGTCCCTCTCCTCTCGATACTTGAAAAACTCGGGATCAGTGACGACGAATCCCTCGATCTTGAGTCGTTTGACGACGATGCTCGTGAGGCCTCGGACGGCGTATTGCTCGGCCGCGGGCTTGTTGTACTGCGAGATCATGCCACACACGACTAATCCGCCCGCACACAGTCAGTAAATCAGTCTCGTCAAGGCACGTCAGATGGCCCGATCGGTCGATCGGTCGACGGTACACGTGCCCCAAGGAGAGGAGAACCGAAAAGCCAACTCCCGCCCTCCCCATCCCTCCGCCCTTCTCTCAAAATGAGCAAACTCTGCAGGGGGAAACAAAGACCTACCGATCCTCCCGAAGTTGTTCATGGCCTCCAACGCCGCCTCTAGCTGCTCGCCGCCCACATTATCGTAGTAGATATCAATCCCCTGCGGGGCCAAGCGCTTCAACGCATCCGCCGTCCGCTCCTTCTTATAATTGAATCCGTCGTGGAACCCGTTCTCCCTGATGAAGCCCAACTTGGCGTCGTCGCCCACGCTCCCAATGACGGTGAGGCCCTCGATGCGGGCGATCTGGCCCACGAACAACCCGACCGCCCCGGCCGCGGAACTCACAAAGATGGTCTCCCCACGCTTGGGCACCCCGATCTTGTACAAGCTCGCATAGGCCGTCAAGCCCGTCGAGCCCAGCACGCTGAGCCACGCGCTCAGCGGGACGTCACCGTCCACCGCGCGCACCTTGCGCACGACCGGCCGGTCGAGCATCTCCCGCGGAATGGCGCTGTATTCCGCGACGGGGAACTGGCCGTAAACGATGTCCCCCGCGTTGAACGCCTCGGCGTCAGACGCCAGCACCTGCACCAGCGCGTACGCCGTGAGGGGCTCGCCGAGCGTGTAGGCTGGTGAGTAGGAGGCGGACGAGGCCGGCCGCATGCGGCCGCGCATGTACGGGTCCAGACTGACCCAGAGCGTTTTGGCCGTCAGACCCTGTGGAGGCGGCGCCTGGGACGGGTCAAAAGGCCGGTCCTCGAGCGTGATGTGCTCGCCTGGGATGGGGGCGTGGGTCGGCACGGCGCTGAAGATAAGCGACTTGTTCGGCACCATGATGGACGGATGGTCTGCTGCCTGGCTGGGAGAAGGAGGGGCGCTTGAAGTCCTGAGTAGAAGGGGGCTGGAGAATGCGGTTCGTAGTTTGTCGTGCTAGTCACGGGGCGTTGGAAGGTTTGGCGCCTACAGATGGACAGACAACGTGTTTATGGCGTTCGGACGGCGACAAGATATAGGTCCACGATGCTGCTGTGGTCAAGCTTGCCACCCTCTCCTCACGGAGCAATCTTACCTCGGTAGGATCACCATTTTTGCACGCGGTTCCCATTGATTTCAAAGCTCGAGGAGAGAGGGGAATCCTTCAAGCATGACCAATCGGGACTGGGTGTGGAAGTGCAATCGTTCCAGAGACTCACGACATCACACGAGTTGACCACGACTGGAATACTCAAACTTTGAAAACAATAGCTGGAGGTAAACGGGTATTCTGTGGAAGGTCTTTCTTTTCCCACTGCGCGAGGATTATGCCTCACTTCTGACGAGCTCCCCCCCCGGTCCTCGTTCCTTAGGTAGTCCAAGCCCAGTCGGATTCAATACCCTCATCGACTTTTGAGTGCCCCGACATAATCCTTATGCAAATGCAGTCATTCATTGCGCCCGGCTTTCGAGCCATAACCTTTTGACACTCCCTTTCCCCAAGTTTCATGCAGATGGTCCGTCAGCTTGTCCCGCAACCGACCCAGATGGGGTATTCGTAGTAGCGGCTCTAGTACCAGCTGGAGTCCCAGCACCTTGCGAGTTCGAGGTTGGTGAGCCCGCAGCCATCGCAGTATTAGTGATGTTCTCCACATCATACGATGACGGCACCTGCGACGGAGGAGGCTTCTTAGGCAAATGTGCAGGCGCGCCATACTTCTGTTGGAGAGAATCTTCCTTGGCTGGAATTCGCTGTTGAGGTGAAGATGCATTAGCCGCAAGTCCGCGTTCGAATCCACGAGCTGATGGCGGCGGTGGTGTCCCAGAATTTTCAGAGCTGTACGATCTCGAGGCAGCAGCAATGCTGTTGTTTCGACTTTGGTTCTGGCTTGAGGCAGGCGAGGGCTTCTTCCGTCCGTTGCGTCCACCGTTGCGGCTTGTGGAGTTGCTCGGGACAAAGGAGCGCGTCTGAGGATTGAAGAGCGATCTAGAGTATGCGCCTTGGTTTGGGAACTGAGCATTATACGGCTGGTTAGGGTTCCCGCCGAAGTTCTGGCTCGGCATTTGTCCGTAGCCATATGGCACTGGGTTGTTCATCGTTTGGTTGGGCTGATAACCGGACCAACCATTTACGTTAGGGTTCGCTTGGCTTTGGGGGTGCGGATAGGGAGCTTGATATTGGGTATTCACCCAGCTCTGTGACTGCTGCAACCCTGCATGTGACTGTGGCATGTATTGGTTGTTCATCTGGTTCATCATGGGCGGCATGTTAGGCTGGTAGTTAGTCGGAGAGGCCGAGTAGTTGTAGTACCCGCTGGCGGGTGGTGTTTGCATTGACGACCAAGAATCTGCAGGACTAAACGGTTGAGTATTGGTGGGTCCGTAGCCCATGGGTGCATTGTAAGGCATGGTCTGGTCAAATCCGGGGTAAGCTTGAGTCGGTGTAGTCCCATAGTTGATGTTTCCGCCGTACCCATTGGTTGGGCTCTGGTAAGCTCCTTGGTATCCCTGATCCGAGTAGTGAGTCTGATATTGAGACTGCATGTTCGCCACATGTATGGGAGTGTAGCTGGGGATGTATGCGGAGCGTGCTTCAAAAGTATCATCCTTCGGCGTCTTCTGTTTTCGTGCTTTCCTCTTCCCACTAGATGAGCTCGACCGTGACATACTCGCCGAGTTCTCGCCAGTCGAAGCACTCTCGCTCGTTACCGATTCCTGGAAGTCACCAAAGATGCGTTCTCTTGCAGCTTTGTACTGGGCTTCACGCTCTTCTCGCGTGAGCTTTGACTTGTCCTTGTTCGGTGTTCCCTCAGTTGGGGACATGACGCCCTCTTCGCTGGTTGTTTCCAAGCCCGCTTCCGAAGTGGCCTTTGAGGGGGCCGAAGAGCTTGCAGGAGTACTGGCGCCGGCAGAACCCTGTCGTGGGCCCAGTCCACCTCTCCGCATGATCTTAAAAGTGGCAGCAGAAGGAGGTTGCAATGGCCCGGCGGGGATGGATAGTGCTAGGACATGCAAAGGGGTCGGCCTAGAAATGAGTCAGTAACGTATTGTTGAGAGCGATTGCTGGTCTACCTACAACGTCGGATTCGGCGTCCGGAAGACGCGTATGGAGGTGCCGTCCTCGTTAATATGGTGGGCTAGCGAATAATAGTCGGCCAGTTTGTGTGCGAGCAGTCTGGCGAAGGAATTTTGAGGGGGTAAGTCGAAAAATTGTGTCCTGTCATGCGTTAGGACCATTGGTTGTAAAAAAGTCAAGAAAGATCAACTTACGAAGGATTCGCAATCAAGGCCAGAAACTTCTCCTCGAGTTGTAGCAGAGGTAGGCGATCCTTGGGTGAGGCCAAAGCATCGAGCAACTTCTCATCGGGAGCAACTGGAAGCGACGAGGCTCTTTCGTGCGGATCAGATTGCTGTTCGCTCGATCCCTCTGAAGGAGGTGCGGGCTCGGGCTGCTCGGGCTGTGTCATTGGGCCTGGAAGATCTCCAAACCGTGGAGGATTGGTCAATGTCAGTGTGTGGTAACGGCGTGTAGCGATTGTCACACCAGATATGCTTGGTCGCAGGGCGTGGCGCGCATTCACTGCTGATGCATCGTCTTTGTGGTGGGCGCTGGATGTTTCATCGTCCTCTACAGCCCTGACACTGGCGCTGTCATCCGGACGAATGCTCTCCTTCTCGTCCATTGCGAAGGTAGTGACAGAAGCCATGCTTTTGGTATCAAAGCTCTGTTGTTTCATGGAAGAGGTGGAGAGATGAGATTGATCATCTTCAAGAGATTCTCCGCTCCCTGCGCTCTGTAGACCGGCCAAGGCAGTGTTTGCGTCCTTGACCAACGAGAGACCTTCAATTGCGGTCGTCACATATTCTGGCTGGCTGCGCTCTCCGAGGTTCTTCGGCTGCGAATCAGGCTTTCTTGGTGATGTGGGGGGAGCTTTGAAGACATTGCTCTGGACGGGCTTCGAGTTGTTGGATTCGGTGGAGCGGGGCTTCTTTTCGTCTGCATGATTAGGAGTTGATGCAGGGAGCGCGGGAGCGCGCATAGCGGCCACCTAGCAAACATTAGCAGAAGTCTTTCGACATGACATTGCCGAAGCAAACCTTTGCAAACGATAACTTGGCCGGGGCCGACCCAACCTGAGGAGACGCCATAATGCCCAAGGAGATTCGTCACGTCGTATCCAAGCAGCACGATGTCAGAGCTACCAAGCTGAGGATCGAGATTGAAAATGAATGTAGATTGTCCGAGCGAAGAGTGCTGGGTCAATTGTTCCTTCCACTGTCTCACACAGAGTCTTGCTCATCACACGAGCCTGCATAGCACAACCTGAAAGGCTCCATGGATTCAATAAGGCAGTCTTCTGGGCTTTCGAAGTGCGTGTCAGAGGTGATGACACTGGGAAGTCCTCCGTGAGTCCAGTTGAAGCGTTTCTTCTGCCCTCTGTATGTTGCAGGTGTGGACAACAGTGACCGACGCAGAGAGGTCACTGGGATGGAGGGGTTTCGGGACGTGAATCCAAAGCGGGCTATTGCCCAGCTCGATTATGGAGGGTTTAAGGCTGTCGTCACGCAGCGGAGATATTAGTTGGTTGGGGGGTTGTGGGGTCTGTGGGAGTAACTTTGGTAGAAGAGTCAAGCCATGGTACCACGGCCAACGGGAATGACTGGCATACTATCACCGCAGGAAGAAGACAGGAAGAGGACTGGTCGGCTCCAGCAGAGCGAGATCAGTTGTTGTTCAGAGACTTGGTTCGCAAGGCCATGATGTGAAATGCCAAGTTTAAGGATCAAAGTATTTGCGGTGCCGACCAGGGAAAGTCTGCCTTTTCGACAACCAGCCATTCGACTTCGGGGGGCCATCACGACCGAGCCGGTTCTGGTTCATAAAACGTTCCCTTCGGCCTCGAGGCCCCCCCCAAGTTTGCCGCTGCCTGTTTTAGAAGAATTTTCCTCTATCAATCATTCTGACCTGCAACACTTTGGCAGTCGGATCTTGTCTTGGGTAGTATCCCTTTGGTGCTTATATTGCTGGATTACGCATCGCATTCGAGGCAGCAGTATACCCAGATCCATCGATAACGAGTTCTCCATCAGCAGAAGCCCGTACTTCCGCCATTGTCAACTCATATAACTTCTGACAAAACAAGACTGCCGTCCAGTCAGCGTCTGTTTTTGACGCCACGCCTTGACTGTCTCTCGTGAAACTGTCGCCAATTTTGGTGTCTGGTGGTTCTGAGTGGTCCAACTTCTGATGAACCGATATCGTACACTTCCCGGCCTCGGGCCACAAAAAGCCACCACCACTACAGTTTGCCAGAAATGTCTCAAGAAAGATATGTTTATCACAATCCCTGACATGGCATTTCACTGACCGGCTCTGAACGCCATTACAGTTACGAGTGCAAAACAAGCGTACAAGAACGTCCATATGCCTCAAGACCGTCGAGGACACAGCAGTTGTCCAACCCCAAACTGGTGCCAAAACTCGTGAGCGACACCCCGAACAATCTGCTAAACAGGTACCGACCACCCCATTTCGTTTGTCGTGGTCCATTATTTGTCTGACGTTATCTAGCAAGGGAGTGGCGGACCAGCAGCTGGCCGAGGCCAATACTAGACGGTCAAAACCCGTGATGCCACCCGAGGGATCTCGGTCACCATCACCAGACCTCCCACAGCGCAGTTCAGACTCAGATTCGGTCTCGACCGTGTCGACAAATAGGTCCCGGTCTCTGTCACGCCAACGCTCAAGAGGACGGGGAGATAGCTTTATGACCAGCGGTCATGCGAGCCGAAACCGCTCAAGCACACCGGAGGCACCGCGAAAAAGAAAACACCGCTCCATTTCCAGTTCTTTTTCTCGATCACCCAGATCGCCGCGCCGAGAACCCGGCTCGCACCGCAAAAGCCGACGTTATCGTACCATTAGCCCCATCGACCGTGGTAGACCAAGTTCCATACGCCGCGGAAGCCATCGCAGCCGTAGTAACAGCCCAAGCATGGACAAGAGTCAGATCACCAAAGAGAGAAAGTCATTTGACGTTGAAGATGTCGACAATAGGTCACGTGGCGGACAGGACCGTAACGACGAGAACCGTCCTATACCCCGATCGGACTTCCGTGGAGAACAGAGGAGGGGGAGAGATCAAAGAAGCCTGAGTCCGTATAGCAGGAGACTAGCGTTGACACAGGCGATGAATATGTAGAGCACGATGGTCCGACCCTAGCCGATTTGCAACCGGGTTAGGCACGGCTTGTATACCAAGGGGAAATCAGTGCAGATGACTGGGGTGATTATTTTGTATTAGCTTGCATGGCGTTGGTGGACTATTGTTGATCACTCGGCGGCTTCGTCATTCTATCATACCCTATGAGCAGTGTCGGAATCGTAGCCAGTTGCCAATCTGGACGTGAGTCCTGGTATGTTGATCTTCTCCTTCCTCTGGACGACACCCGCAATTGCTTGCGTCGTTCTCTCGTTGCTTGCTTATCGTGCGACGAGAATCGTGGGCATGGTCTCCAACGACAACCCGTATGAACCCCTGAATTGAGTGTCCCCTTCACGTCCACGAGTGCGTGGCTTGACGAAGTCGAGATTGTAGCTGGGCTCCTCTGACGGGAAATATCTTAAGAGAGACCATAAGGAGCAAGCTGTCGCCCATCATGCATGGGCAGGCTCCGTCGTGCAGGGATGCACGACAGCGTAGCCCGCATCTCGCTGAATGGCGACAAACCTTGCGAGAGTCAACACCCAAGGGTCGGTGACTCTAAGCAATATTGAGCTTCTGTTGTCGTCGTATACCATTTAAAAGTATGGCAAGTGGAACTCAATCGGGAATGTCCTCTTCTTCTTTCTCGCGTGCAGTCTCCCGCTCTTCCTCTTGCTCTCGCAGGTGTATACCCTCGACAAGAGTGTTCCCTTCGATCCCTACTTCCTCACCATCAATCCCATCTGGGCTCGCTGATTGCGCCGGTTGGGTCTTCTCCAGCGCTTGTTTCTTTGCGTTCTCAACTCTTTCCCTAACCAGCCGGGCAATTGCATTCTGAGTCCGCACATTCAGGATCTTCATTTTCTCCTCAAGGTCTCTCTTCAAATCCCAATTTGGCTTCTTCGGCCGCAGCTTGAAAAGGTCAATGCCTTTCTCTGCCTCGGCCTCGTCTTTGGCGGCTTGTTCGGCAGTCGCAGCGGCTATTTGATCGGCCTGTTCCTCTAAAGTTTCAGCTTCGGCGCTGATGGGCGCATTCTCGAATCCGAGCTTGGCATTTTTGGTGGCTGTATCGTAGTTCCGGCCCGAGAGATATCGGTCAGTCGTGGTCCCGGAGAAATCTTCCTTGTCCTCTGCATCTTCTGTGCTTGGTTGTAGACTGGAAGCAGGCGCGTCAGAGGCTGGGTGCTTGCGTTTTATTCCCGCGAGTTTTGCGAGACGGGCCTTCCTGTCGATGGCGGCGGCATCGAGACTGGTGTGCGTAGTTGACATGACGATGCTTCTGGACTCGGCGATTGCATGTCTCTCTTAAGAGGCGCCGTAGAAGAAAGTTATGGACGCGCAGCCTCGGATAACCTTCCCCAGACTGGTTGCGCTTTTCTGTCTAGGCGACTTGATTTTCGACTGCGATCGATTCCTTGTATGCGCGCCGAGTATCTTCTCTCAAATGGTCCGATTCCTCACACTCAATTTCCATCTCTAGGAGAAGATCTAGAGCCAAATGTCTGTAATCCTGAATGTTCACTAATTCAACCACCATTCTACGAGGATGCTTACACCTTAACTCTCCAATCTACGGCCGGTGCCGATGCCGGTTCCAAGCTCGATTCTACAATTCTTCCAAATCCGTTTCCCCTAGATACCGAGAAGCTGAGCTCACCCAGCAACTCCTTGCTGAGGGATCCGCCAGTAACAGACAATCGCCTTTGCCCCAACCCCCGGCAGCAACCGAATCGGCGGACCCAGAAGCTTCTTCTACACGACCCGTTGAAGCTCCTCCGCCTGTAGAATGCAGCGGACAATCACCCGGGAAGCAGACTGAGGATTCAGATCGCAGATTGCGAAGCGTTGAATACCACGCAACGAGAATCTTTGGCTACACAGACAGATCCGTTTCGAAACATCTCGTCGCACTCAAGCGGCCAGGTCCGCAGCGAACATCTGATCTCCGACACCTGGGTTTGGGCCGCTCAGCCTCGCCGCAATGGTCCTTCCCGCCGGGGTGGAGAACGATCTCTCCTGAAACAGAGGGGGTTAGTCCAACAAAACATGACGAATTCCGCGCGTTTTGGTGGACGTACTATAAGGAAATAGTTTCCCTGTGGCACGATGGGGATTTGCCGAAGGCACGTCAACATTTCGACGTACACCGACAAGTTGCTGTTGCTTTTGTTGGAGATCGCAGTCTTGAAGAGCTCCGTGATGCCTGGACTGTGATGCTAGCACGCGACAAACTGCATCTTGCGACCGTTATGCTGGGATGTCTTGTGGACAGTGCTCGGAGAACTCTTCTTATGCTCTCCCTTGATATTTTTTTCCCTCGAGACTGGAGACTTCGTTGCGAATGTCTTTGTTTCTTGGACCAGGTATACCGAGACGAAATCGATGCGGACGTCTACCTCCAAGAACTGTTTGCGCAGCAAATCGAGCGGGTCTCGCGCATTTGGACATGGCCCTCGGACACCAAACGCATGCCCTGGTACTTCCTAGTGCTTTTCCTGCGGCACAATAGCCCAGAGCATATCGAAAACATTATCGACACTATCATCGAGAATTACAAGGACTCATCACCGCGGCTCATCTTAGTCATAGTCGACCACTTGACCAGACTGGGCGACACCGACCGAGCACTCGAAATACTCTCGCGTATCCCTCCTGAGCAGAGGGAGGAACATAAGGTGCGAATTCTTGAGCGTTGTGCCAACCTTATTTCCATCGACACAATTGACGAGTCTGACTCTGTGGCCAATTTCAGGGCGCTCCCACGGCTGGTTGGACTCGGCCTGCCAATGGATTTCAAAGTGCATAACCGCATCCTCGAGCGAGCACTCGAGCTGGGCAGGCCTGAGGTGGCATGGGAAGTCTTCCGTTTCATGGAGGCTAGAGATATATGTGTCGAGGCAAATGGCTACCTCATGCTACTCAAGAGTAGCTTTGAGCAGAGCGACCACGAGAAGCTGGATGCCATGATGTCTTCTATCCACAGACGCGAAAACCTCTACCAGTATCCTTACCTGGTGACGTATATGATGAACATTGTGAGAGTGGTGTGCACGATCGACCGCAAACTATCCCCAGAGACATCCGTCTCACATCTCCTGGCCATATACGACAGAGCCTACGACAGGGCACCTCTTGTGAAGCTCGGTATTGTCAACGCGCTCCCGCCTCAGCACACTCTGCGGAAACGACTCGACCAGCCTCCACCAGCGGTGCTGGGATTTACCATCTGGGCTTATGTACTCTGTCAACGCGATGAGCGAATTGTGTCTGCATTGTGGTTCTGGATAATGCACATGATCAAACAGCAGGACGAAAGCATTCTCGCGTGCGCAGAACACGACGTCATGTGGAATGGATTTATCCATTTCTATGCACGGAGTCGATTCTTCTTAAGAAAAGCCGTTTATGTGGTTGAAGCTATGATTGAGCATAATCTATGCATGCCCACCGAGCGGACATGGAGCGAAGTACTTTGCGGCTTTATGAAGCATGGCGAAGAGGAGACTGCGGCAAAGATCTGGCACATGATGTTGGCACGAGACGTTCATCCCACTGAGAAGGGTTGGGCTTTCTTGCTGGAGAACTACGACCAGACTCGGCTTGCCGATTTGGTGAAAAACGGCATCGATGAACGACAAATGCCAGAAGGCCTGGACACAGCCCTTGGCTGGCCAGCGGCAAAGACAGCCATTGAGAATGCACCAACAGAGGCTAATGTAGCTCCGCAAGCGAGTCAAGACGAGTGCTAAGCAGTCAATGAGTAGGAAGCCGACGACTCAAACCCCGCCCTGGCAGTGTGCCAATAGGGCATGTATATAGTACCCGTCTGCTGCTGTACCACCAGAGAGAGGTGCAGATGTTCACTGCTGCGCCGTAATGGCTATTGACCGTAATTCCAATGCTGGAATCCCTGTTCGCGCTGTGTTGCGGTGGTGACACTTAGATCGGGCCCCACTTCCGGCTCCTTCAGCCTGTAACATGGCCCGAGTAGGCGCCCGACGTTCCAAGTTTAGGCGCGAGCCAATAGGGCGAGTCCGGCGCTTCGCTAGCGCAGCAACTCCGCTAGTTTCGAATTTGGTATTTAAACTTCCCTTTCGCCTCTTTCATCTTGCCGTCTTCCTGTCAAGAGAGCCACGAACCAACATTCTCTCTTCAGACCCAAATAAGCAATAGCTAATGCGCGCTCTATCTTCTTTAGAACCAAATTGGCTCGAGTGGGGCCTTAGGTTCTAAGCTGTCTGCTCCTTCCGACTCGTCTCTCTGCTTTCACCGCCCCTGTCGGAACCCCGCCTATAACGAGAAACCTCTACCGAGAACCTATACGTTGACTGTACGTTGCTTTTAACATCAAACACTACTTCCCATGCATGGTGGGCTGAGCCATGGGAGTGAGGTCAGGCTGCGGCTGCGTGGCAGCTACTGTCTTAGGATCATTGCCTAATCTCTGTGAGTCAACGTATTTTCCTTCATAGGCGCGTACAGCGCCGACTTCGCCCAACTGCTATAAAGATGAGTCAATGGTAAAAGGTCGGATTGATCACCTGCGGTTAGTGGTCGCTTGTCATGAGGACCGCTTTTGCATGCCGATACACGAGAGCGGCCGTGCAAGGCCCATGAGCACTCGCGTCCCTACAAGTTCTTTGTCCTGCAGGCACAGTAATCAGGCAAGAATGGTGTGCTCTGAGCAATTGGATTGCGCCTTTGGAGATTTTGTGTAAAGAACAAACCAACGCTTCTAATATGGGGCATACATCCCAATAAAGCATGGATGTATCTGCCAATGGCTGCAGCGTACATTGCCCATGTATCCCACACTGCAGGATCGGAGTTCTGGTTTGGATTGCTGGGAGCACATGATCTCTGTGAGCCCTATGCGCCTTCCCGCTCTCCGTCGGCTCCTGCAACAAAGCGGCCCTCGTTGTCACAGCAACCCTAACAACACAAAGTGAAGACCCAGTTAAACTGAAAAGATCTGAGGCACTGGACCTTGAGAGTTGTGCTTCTCTCATGTCGACGCTAATTGCAATCAATCGCTAACGTGCGTGTCTGAATAGTTCCCCGTGGTCCTATGGAGAGTGTTTTGAGAGTACACTCTCTTGCAAATTTTTAAAATATTGAACATGGCCACAACCGGTGGCTCTGAGAACTCAACCGAGGTGGACTGCTCGCCTCCATCTCAGTCAAAAGTCTTTGGCAGAAAACCGCCTTCAGCACCCCGTGCAATGCGGGAAAACATCAGTGAACCTCCAAGGCGAGCAGAGTCTCTCAGGGACCCTGGGCCACTTCGTCCGGAACGATTCGAATATTACAGACCGTCTCAGCCTCTTATTATTGATGGCGTCATAAGGCCTGAAAGACTGCCTGGTTCTTGCCGACCATTCTCTCCGCATTGTCAGGACCTGACTTGGGCTATCAACAATACAAGGGCTGGGTCTAAAGATGAAAATTACGAACGTTACTTGTACAGTTCAATTCCAAGAAAGCGCAATGGATCTTGGAGGTATGAAGAAAACCAGCCCAGGGGAAGAGAGGATGGAGCAGCCTTCGGTGAAAGCCCGCGCGAAGTTAGAGGGACAAGCCCCAGCGAAGAAGCGATTTCCAGTGAGCGCGAGGCTGCGAGGCCTGTTGCTGCAAGATTAAGTCTGGAAGTCACCCCCTTACCGCTTAAAGCGGGCAAGGGTGAAACAGGTCAAGCCACGATGAACTCAGCTGAGCATCAAGGGGCGAACCCAGTCAAGATGCCTATATGTCCTCGCTCGGAGGCCGTTAGCGAAAACCACTGTCGCCCAAATGGAATATGCCCCTACACCAACGCCCCGTCATCAGAGTCTTGTCTCGACCACTACAATAAGGGGCAAGTTAGGGATTCGGGCATGTGTGATGTTGGTGGCCAGGCATCCCCTTCTAGCCTGTCATCGACGGATATAGAGGGTTTTTTGCGAGACTCCCCTGAAACTGCCCGGTCGACTACAGACAAAGCTACAACTCAACCATCCCAGCCACAACATTCGCTTACGAGTCGCGTCGTCTCACCACCCGCTAATGCTGTCGTCACGCAAGAATCAGCAAAGCCGGTGGACGACGCGTCTATAGACCATACAGTGGAGCGACCTCTGACTCGCAGGGGGGCCGGCCGAACTGCTAGACGAGGCGGTTTGTTGTGCCGCCCACTATCGGCAAATAAAACAAAAAGTACCCCTGTGAAGGACGTTGTGCGGCGCGAGAAACGGATTTCGGCAGCGGAAGTGATATCTATTGCGTCTACCGAGACTGAGAACTCGGACAGCCGGGTTTTGAGATCTCCTACTCCAAGCGCTAATTCAACGGTGCCGAAGAGATGCGAGTCGTGCAATCATCCGCTTTGCAGTTCAGGAGGCGGCTGCAAGCACTGCTCAGTCAATCTGAACCCTCTGAAGCCTGCCGACGATAAAGCTCCCAACGATGGAGCACGTGACGCGTCCTACGTTACGATGCGATCACAGTCCACAACCCCAGACCATACCTCGGACCCGCCCCTGCTAAGCCCACCGCTGCTAGGTGTTCAATCCAATGACCAAGGTTATGTCACATCAGGTCCATCAGCTCAGAAGAGAGCAGGTGCCAATCCTCGTAAGCCACCAGCTAAAGAAGACATCATGTTCGTCGTGAACAAGCGACGGAAAAGGTCTCTCAATGTGCGGGAAGCTGCCATTGCCAACCTCCGTCAAGGACGTCGGAAACGTGATCTGGGCGTGGAGAAGCACCCGGTTCGTGGAACGGACGGTTCTGAAGACCCTGTGGATTCGGAGGTGTTTGTCCATGATTCCGGGCCGCGAGGGCCCTCTATGTTCATCCGCAATGAGCGAAGAGCAGTCCTAGAGGCTGCTCACGAGGACATGAGGGAGAACCGCCCTCACGAAACAAGCGCCAAGATGTTGGCGATCCGGCTTCAAGATATAGAAAATATGGGCGGTGAGTTGCCAGACAGCGAATTCGATTTCCTAACGGAGGACAGTCCGGACTCCACCAAATCAGCAGGACCGCCCGCCACCGTAGCAACTAATGAGAGTACCTCAGATACTCCACTGCCAGCGATACTCGGGCCAAGGGCACGTAGTAGCTCGAGCGCTTCCCAACTAACGACGCCCCCTCAGACGCCTTCTGATTCTGGCAGGGCTTCTGTCGCAATGAGGGGGCCTGAGGAGACGGACGGTTTGAACGAGGACGATGCGCGAGCGGTTGAGAGATTGAAAGCCATGGGTGTCATGTTCGAATCTGATTCCCAGGACGAGGAGGAAGACATGGACGGCGATGATTTCCAGCCACTTCCTCCAACGCGTGTCGATCCACTCTGGCGACGACCCGACAGGTCTCGCGACTTATTTGATATTGATCCTTCACTCGACATGAGGGACCCGGCCAATCGTCAAGCAGCGGCCCGAATCTTACCCTCCAGTACGAGACCATCGAAAAAGGAAATGATGGGTAAGCTCCTGTTGTATCAGTGCGCCGAACGCAAAAAGAGATTCGGCAATCCTCATCAAGAAGTCCGCCGCTACCCGGAAGAAGCACTAATCACCACGGTCGTACAGCTGGACATCGACTTCGAGGCACCAGGAGGTCCCCAGGTCCAGACGGAGAAGATCGCCATGACGTTTGGAGAATTTCTAGGCGTGCCGAAGGAGCCGGTCATCGAGACGAGGCAGGGTCAACTTGTGTTCCGCGAGAAGGAGCAGGTGCAGCAGGTGCAGCAGTTTGCGGGGAGGAACATTAGGTCGAGACGCAAGACGGAGTTGGTCTTTCCTTTTGTGGACCGCGGCAACTAAGTAAACTTGAATTGAGAGCGTCTTTTTGGGCGGCAGCGGAGTTTGAGCAGGAGGCATTGATAAAAGTTTCTTTCATTGTGAGACCCAGACTCTGGAGATAAGACAGGCCAAGGGCAGTGGCCACGATACCCATGCTGCGATGGCATCTCTTCCACGATTATACTCTTCCGATTCACAGCCAGGCGTCTCGATTTTTGGGTTTCGAGTAATATTGGGCTCGGTGGGACATCGCGCTGTATATGTATTAGAGCGAGCACCGGAATCATGCCTAGGGCCAAACATTCTCCCGGAGACGAAACAGGGCTCGATGCAACATGGCATGGCGTGGACGAATCATTCGAGGTGGACTTCTGGTCGTGTCTCGGTGGTGCGTTCCGAGCTGTGAGTATACACCGTACATGTATATTGAAGATGACGAGTTTATTGATGCAAGTCGTCATTCGGGGGGGATCGAGAGTCTGGTCTTAGTAGCCCAGCATGATCGAGCACTGCGTCCTTCTCGTTAGCCCAGGGAACAAGTAGTAAGGGGGTAGGATGTAGACGTCCAAAGGCCACTACGCATGCAAAGGGCAAGCACTTTCGCACTTGGGGACTGGGAAATGGGCCATGCCAGGAAGATAGCACATGGGGGGGTCAACACTTACCGCCATAGCAATACAGATAATACTAACATACGGACTGAGCCGTTCCCCTATGCGCGCGCATTTCCAAAATACCCCCAACGCGCTGCTCATGACCAGGATGATTAGCACGCATACCAGCCACGATTCAGACACTGAAACACAAGTCTGTTTGTACGCAGGAGCCCAGAGCTCGGGACGGGGCGTTCGCCAGAAGATGGAGGACTTACCCGTCTTTATTCCGGTCCATGAGCGAAGGCGCCATCGAGTGCACGTATGTAGACGTGCAGATGAGCAGGATGATTACGAGGAGGAGGGACTGGAAGTTGAATATCGCCGTCTGTGATTCCAAGACCCACGAGTCAGTGGGTGACTGCAACTGGACAGTATCGGTCTGTATGCTTCGACCTCTGCGTGGGGTTCCTTGCTCCTCGTTGCTTGCGAGCGCAAACAAAGGAGACGGCGGGATAACATACCATCTCGGCCGCGCTTGCTTTCTGTTTCACCCAACGTTGAAGAGATCAAGGCATGGGAAGATGAACGCGAGGCAAATCCTGAGCGAACGGGCGAGTTGAGAGCGGGACGGGTGATGCGCAGGGTCTTGGAGTATCGAGTCTGGTGTACTGTAAAACTGTCCGGAGTAGACAGATTGGCCAAGTCCTGGAGAAAGTGAATGTTGAAACGTGGTTTAACGAGAGTTGCTCCGGCGCCACAGGCGGAGAGTTCGCTTAGCCGGGCCGTTTTCTGCTTGGCGACACGGAACATTGCGCCCAGGCCTGACGTCTGTTTGAGCCTTGATTCTTCCGTACCAGTGTGCCAGCAATCAACTACTATCGTGATCTGCGTGATGAATACGAACGCTTCTCTGCACCGGGTTGCCACATGACTCTTTTGTCGAAATGTCACTTTAAGAGGGCGCTCCTAGCCTCTTCCTTCACGTCAGATGCGTCAGTTGCGCCTCATACGGATATGAGTACGGTTTAGTCTCTCTCCACCTGCTTCTCGTCTACTCGTATGGTTCTTGAGACGGACTTCGATCAACCTAGACAACACACCACCTCCATCTCCATCTCGTCCCTTTCCTCGCCCGCTCCCGATCCGCCAGAATGGAACCCCGCGCCCGCGCTGGCCGGCACAAGGGCAACCTGAACTTTGGGCCCGAACTCTCTTCCCTCCTCTACGCCTACGGCGCACCCACCCACCCGGACATCGTCCACCCGCTGGGTTCGTCCTCTCGCCAATACCTCTCCGGGCCGAATACGCCCAACACCACCCACCCGCCCACGCCGTTTACGCAACCTTTCCCCGAAACATTACGCGTGCTGGACGAAATGCTCACGGACTTCATCATCGAGACGTGCCATGACGCCGTCTCCATCGCGACATACTCCGGGCGCGCGAAACTCAAGCTCTCCGACTTTGAATTCGTGCTGCGGCGGGATTCAATCAAGCTGGGAAGAGTCCAGGAGATGTTCAAGAAGAAGCGGGACATCGACAACAAGAAGAAGCTTTTCGATACCAATGAAGGGCGAGAGGGGACCAAGTTGGCCGTCGGCGATTTGGTCAATCTTGGCGAGGTTGTCGGGGAGGAAGGCACGGGCAAGGGGAAGGGGAGGGGTAGAGGTCGGCGGAAGAAGAGGGACAGAGAGGAGGCTGAGGGGGTTGGCCCGCTCAATGCAGCTGGGAAGGAGAAGACCCCCGGGACCCGGAGCGACGATGATGGTGAGGAGAGGGCGACGAAGAGGGCGAGAAGTGATCTGGGTTGAAGGAGCGCCGTTGAAGGGGAGATCTTTCTTTTGAAGCCCGAAGCAGGATCTTGGATCCAAGTCCCATGTCAAATCGTGCGAGAGAAGGGGGGGGGGGGGGGTGAATCTGACCTCTCGCCCACGGTTCACTTGCAGTATGAACTTGGACATTCGTCGTGCTTCACCTGTCGCGACAGCAGCGCCGGTTGGAACTTGTCTCCCTATACAGTGGGAGCCCGGATTGGAGTGCTTGTCTTCGTCGCCAATTCACCATCACACCATCTGAGACGAAGGCAAACTATGTGTCTGTTCATCTGGCAACAGCAGCCCAGGACTGAAATCTCCCCGGCGTCCTCTACATGGGAAGCATCGGTTCGCTTGCTCAACCACCTAACGAGAACGTCAAGCGACAAGCCAGACCGAAGAATCACACGGCCGGTACTGGCTCATTCATGAACCCAGATTGGACTGGGTGATCTATCTGTGCAAGCATATTCCAGCATGCATGAATACTTTTGACCCTCTTCCTCCGAGCAGGGTATGGCTGGGCCGAGCGTTCCAGCTCATATCTGTATCAGAGCAACCGCCATGTGCTTTGAGACGAGGATCGCTCGACCTGAGCATCTCGTTCACCACATCGAATTGGTAAATTGCCACATGCTTTTGAAGGCATGCTCCTCCGCACCACTTCTGACACGCCTGGTGACCATTGCCGCCGATAGGTCAAGACAATATTCCATAATCGCCAGAATGAAGGTCGCTACTCGCGCCGCACATGCCTCCAAATTTAGGCCATCGAGAAACTCTCTGCTCTGTTCTGTCTCTGCTGTCCACCTTGTCTATTCTGTCTTCGGTCGCCCCGCCCTTCCTTGTTGTCATTTTGTTGTCCACCTTCTCCACCACCCATGGTCAATTGTGCAGTCGCTAACCTGTTCGACAGATCCATCTGTGTTCGGATCATATTGGCGAGGTATGAGACGGTAAGCACGTCCTGAATGTGGTTGTTGAAGTCCTTCTCAATCTCCGCGGGGTCGACCTTCGGCGCCAGAGCCAGTGTATTGAGCAGGAACTGCCCCAGCGCGGTGGACGGCTCCGCCTCCTCCTCAATGACATTCTCCACGTACTTGGCCACTCGATCCAGCATGCCCAGTGTATCTTCAAGTGATTTCTCGAGACTCTCGATTTCGGTGAAGATCGTCGCCGTCCTGCTCTCACTGTCCTTTGCAGACTCTACAGCCTCTAACCCGGCGCGGTCGGCCTCGCCGTAGTTCACCGAGTAAGGAATCGGAATGAACGCCGCGGAATCGGCCGCCCGTTCAGGACTAACGCCCACGGGGGACGAAATATATGTCCTGACCTCGACGTCCTGGCCTGGCTGAGTTGAGACTGTGATGTGCACGGCTGGATATGGATACGTGCCCTCGCCCTGACTGCTGTAGTGGTTCTGGATCAAGGCGGAAAAGGTGTTCAGTTCCGAACTCGTCGCGTACCATCCGACCAGCACTTCCTTGGGGTTTGCGCGCAGGTGCAGAGCGAGCATCGCCTTCTGATACTCCATGTCGACTTCGACTTGGTCGGTGGTTTCGGTGTGCGAGACGGCAAAAGATGAGTGCACCACCACCTGGGATTCATCTGCATCGGACCTCGTGCCTAGTAAAGTGCCGATGACACGTTGTTGGTCTGGAGGGCGGCGGAGGCAGTGATCGAGGATCGAGAAGAGGGCCTGTAGAGATTGGTATTAGCATCAGGATCAGCATCCGTCGATGTTCTGTAGTGATGTATTTCTGTTTCCCGGAATTGAACGTACTTGCGGTTGGATCACGACTCGAAGAGGCGCTGTGGTGGGTTGTGCGCCGACTGCGGCGGGACCCAGAGGGCGGCTGAGGTGGAGGAAGCCATCTTGTTCAGCCATGCTGGGCGAGGGAAGGTCGCTGCAGGTAATATCGCCGTGCGGGCACACCTCTCTTGTTCGGGTGAGAGGGCGAGGGTTGGGGTGGCTCCAGGACGAAATACGCTGTGGTAGATCAGGGTCGAGTGAAATTTGGGCACAGCCTCGCCAAAATTCAAAGCGAGGCTGAATGTGGGCTGCGGCGAGCAAATGCGCTAAGGCAATCGATATTGGCCGGATCTAATCTAATCTTAATGCCGAAGACGCATCGATGTGACGAACGATCGAGCTTCTTCCGTTTCTCTTTTCCTCTTTTCCTCCACGGCCTGCCGTTGCCACTGAGCTCTACTTCCCTTCCCCTTCAGAGTCGATACGATGACTACCGATGGACTCCTCCGCAAAGACCAACTCGAGCGCAACTTGTTTGACGAGAGGAGACTGATCGAAGAGGGGATCCTGAAGGAAGACAATCCCCTCGATTTCAGTGTCAACTTCCAGAAATTATGCGATGCCTGCAGACGAGGTGACCTTAAGGTCTGCCAGGAGATGATTCAGGAGGGGACGAATATTAATGCAAAGGATCAGTACGATTACACGCCTTTGATTCTGGTATGTCTTATTTCCGTGTGATGGGCATTGCCGGTCGCCACCCAGTCATATTTGTCGGTGGAGCGTTGGCTGACTCCAGGAAGGCTAGCTTATGTGGACATTATGAAGTTGTACAGTTATTGCTTGAGTCTGGCGCACTTTGCGAGCGTGATACATTCCAAGGCGAAAGGTACCGCTCGAGTCAACTTCGATGGCACGCCACGACATGCTAACTCCGTCGTAGATGTCTATATAACGCATTGAACGACCGAATACGAAACTTACTACTACAATACGACTACTCGAAAACTACGGACCCCTTACAGCCATTGGCATCACATCTTGTCTCATTACTGACCAGAGACCATCCCAAGACATACGACATCACGGTCATCACCACTAGCGAATCATTCCACCTGCACAAGTTCATCCTCTCAGCCCGGTCACCATACTTCCGGACCAAACTCGCTCAAGCTCCAGAGACCAAAGTCTGGAAACCAGCACCCACAATCCCACCGCAATCGCTCGCAATCGCTTTGAAGCACTTATATCTCGGAGAGGTCCCACGAGATCTCGGGGGTGGTCCAGGCACCGGTTTCACCGACTCGGAAATTCTGGCCGGCGTGGACCGAATTAGCAAGCATTTGGAAATCCAAAACCTATCACAGTTGATCCTCGACAGCAATGACCGTCGACTGGCACGCCAACGACGCCAAGACGATGTACAAAGGGGTCGCGACCAATTGGAACAATGGTTCCGTGACAACGTACTGAAGCACGCCATTGACGTTGAAACTTCACGGGCCGACAACATCAAGTGGGACCGTGACAACGGTATCTTCGCAGACATCCTCCTCCGCGCCGACGAGGACGAAGAAGAAGCCGAAGATGGCAGAGACGTTCCCGAACCAACCAAAAAAGAGCCCCGACAATCTTTCACCAACGCCCTTGGCATTCCCGTCTCTCACTCAGACCGGTCGCGCTCGCCCTCCCGCACGCGCAAACCGCGACGCTCGAAAATCTACCCCGCCCACAAGGCTATGCTCATACGCTCAGAATATTTCAACACGATGTTCTCATCGTCCTTCCTAGAAGCCCAACCGACGCCACACCTCCAGATCGTCTCGATAGATTGCTCGCCCGCCGTGCTCGAGATAATTCTGACGTTCTTGTATACCGAGAAGGCGGACTTTGGACTGGACATTGCCGTGGACGTGCTTTTCGCGGCGGACATGCTGTTTCTAGAGAAGGTCAAGGCCAAGGCCGCATTGGTGATTAGTTCCTTGGGCAATGGCATTGCAGTTGCGGTGCCCGCCTCCACGGCCTTGTCTCCGGAAATCAATGACTACGAGAACGGATCCAGATCGCAATCACAATCACTGTCCAAACCGACACCGAACGGTCTCAGAGACTCCCGGCCCGCGGACGACGACGATGAAATAGACATCTACGAAATTCTCCGCGCGGCCTGGCTCACGCGGGTCCAGCGCCTCGAAGAGTTTGCCGCCCGGTATATCGCCTATCGATTGGAATCCTTCATCGACACGCCCGAGTTCGCAGAGCTGGTCAAAGAGAGCGCCGAGCGGATCACCCGCAGAGAAGAGACCGACAGTATCGAATTGCTCGATGATATCCGGTATTACCTAAGCGAGCGGTTTCGGCTCCGGTTCGAAGATTCCGGGCTCGAGGATGTCATGGACGAGGAGGCCGCTATGGCGGAGGCGCTCGCGCAGTCTCAGGCTCAAGAAGGGACGAAGAATGGTGCAGAGGAGGCGCCTGCGAACCCGCCAATGTCACTGCCCCGCTGGGGTACCGAGCGCGAGCCGAGACACCCACACGAGGACGAAGGCGTCGACATGTCCTCCGCCTCGACCTCTACGACAACACCGACACCGACGCCCTCAACAGCATCTCCCTCCGTCCCGAACCCGACCCCGAACCCGACCTCAGGCTCAAGCAGCGGATCCGCGTCCGTCCCCTCCACTGCCTCAGCGCCCTCTACAGTCCTCGACCCAACTCCCGAGCCCAATCCAGACCAGCAATCCATCCAATCCCTGCTCGCGTCCGGGGCCGTCCGCACTCTGGACGGCGAATTGGCAGGCGACGAATTCGCAGCCATGGCGGTGGATTACCAGATCCTGCTGGGCAAGATCGATCGGTTGCTGGAGAAGTTGAAGCTGGATGCATAAGCTGTTCCGAAACCAGGGGGTGGGTTGTCCTGGGTTTTCCTGCGGGAGCCGCAAAGATAGGGAGAAAGAGAGGGATACATATATATCTATATATTATATAGATGCCCTTCGTCCTAGATAGAATAGACGTCACGCCAACACAATATACATGACACCGGACGATTCATGCCATTCTAGTTCATCGCCTGCTCCCGCTGGCTCTAGTCTTTTAAGCCATCACCAAAGCGGGAACAGGCGAACGAACGACCGGGATGCAGTACCGAAAGAAGCAGGAATGTTCGATGACAATATCAATATTGCTTTTCAATTTAAGAGCTTGCAAGGTAAAGACTAGCTCTAGTTATGCAAGCTCTCGTGTAGTGATCAATCTGAATTGTGGTTCCCCTTTTCTGCCCTGAACCTGGATTCCCTTCCAGCAACTTGGTAATACAGCATACATCAATAGTGACGTTGGCCTCCAACTCTCTGTCCATCGGCACAAAATGTCACTGTTAGTTCCACCCTTTCTAGCCCTAGGACGCCATGTAGGTGCTTGAGTCGACGCCACCCTCCGGATAAGCCGGCACCTGGGCATCGAATCTCTTTTCAATCTCCTTAAGCACCTGCTCGTCCTGCTCGCTGCTGACGAAGCTGATACTGAGCCCTTTGGTTCCGAATCGACCAGCGCGACCCACACGATGCAGGTACGAATCGGCATCAGCGGGCAGGTCGTAGTTGATAGCAAGGTTGATACGTTCGATATCAATACCACGGCCGAAGACGTCGGTGGCAACGCAGATACGCTTGTTGAATTCCTTGAATTCCTTGTAGCGCTTAATTCTAAATAGAATATTAGAATGGTGGAGGGCTCGAGATTGCTGTAAACTTACCGCTCTTCTTGGCTGACACCAGAGTGAACTGCAATGCTGGGGAAATTGCACTCTCGAAGCAACTTGTCGAGCTCAGTTGCACGAAGTGTGCTCTTGACAAAGATTATGACCTGATTGAATTCGAGGCTGTCGAGCAAGTCGTTGAGCTTGCGATTTTTCTCGCCTTCGCTGAGCTTGATGGAATATTGCTGAAGCCCGTGGAGGGTAAGCTTCGTCTCATCGTCAACGAAGACCTCGAGAGGATTCCTCATGAACTTCCGGCAAATGGGTCGAATCTCTTGAGGAAGAGTGGCGCTGAACATCATGACCTGCTTCTCTGTAGGAGTGGCTCGGAAGATTTCTTGGACGTCGCGGCGCATGTCTGTGGCTCGCGTGTCAGATATTAAGCGACTGGAGAAGACGGTGGCATCACTTACCGATCTGGTCGAGCATTTTGTCGCATTCATCGAGCACGAAAGCCTTGACGTTGCGTAGTGAGAGGTACTTGTCGCGGACAAGAGCATTGAGACGACCAGGAGTGCCGACAATGATGTTGGGGAACGACTCCTTGTTTTTGAGAAGTTCAATGTCTTTCTGAATTGGTGTACCGCCGTAGAAGACTGCGGTCTTCACATCAGGTAGATACTTGCTGAACCGGGCGTATTCATTCTTGATCTGATACGCGAGTTCTCGGGTATGGCACATGACCAGCACTGAACATTCGCCAGGAACAGGTTCCAGTTGGTGCAGAGTGGTCAGGACGAAGACCGCCGTCTTACCAAGACCAGACTTGGCTTGACAGAGAATGTCGACACTGAGGAGAGCCTGTGGAATACACTTTTGTTGGACTGCAGGATATCGATGATGTTAGACTTTGTTCGAAAATGAATGTGTGAAGACGACAAAAGAGCATCGCAGGTCGGTCCGTCCATCTCCCGAACTTGTGCAATCCAGATGTAGCAAGCGCAGTCTATCCATTCCACCTCTTAGATGGCTCTTTTACCGAGCCACCGGCAACTCGACTCCAGGACAGCCTCGTGCTGCGAATTCACAACATAGCTTTGGCTGTTGTCTGGCGCCGCGCAGCCGCGTTTGGCAGCAATTCTCAGCATGCCAACTCAGGAATGCACCCACGAGGATTCTGCTGTCGCTAACAATGTCCTGGAATTGCGACTTCCATGAAAGGTGCCGGTTGACGACATCAGACTGTGGCATTTTATTACCCGCCTGTCTTCGACCGTAATACCACTGGCCGGAAACTATCGCATCCGCGGAGAGAACCACTCTCAAGTATCTTGCTTATCTGGCTTTTCTCTTCTTTTCTTGTTTGGAGATGGACGGACGCGCTCGCAGCAGAAGAACCAGGAGGGTGGATATATGTCTTGCTTGCAGGGATGGATGAATGACTAACCCTCCGATGGATGTTCGAAACCGCAGTCGGTGATGGCTCGGAGCAGCTCGCCCTTGAGTAGGAAGTCTCTGAAGCCGGTTGAGTGGATGCCGACATAGCTGCCTTTTCCTTTGTCGGTTGTTTTCCCTCCGCTGACTGTTAGATCACCCTTTTTCGCGGCGCCATTTGTGGCACCTGCGGCCGGCGCCTCGGGTGCTTGGAGCTCCTCGTCGGAGTAATCAATGAGATCCTCTTCGGCAGACATGGTGGGTGAAGTGGTGGGTGAGGCTGAAAGGTGACGTCGCCGGTTGAAGGATGAGAGGGTGAGGGGAGACCTAGGGGGTGTTGAAAAGGTCGAGAGGATTAAAGCGCTTAACCTTCGATGACACAGCCGATGTCTGTGGGAATCGCAATGCGAGTTGGTGGATGAGAAGGTAGAGAAGAGGATGAGTCGGAGACAAAAGAAGTGAGGAAGAGATGAATGCCTGCGGCGGGAATGTTCGTGGCTGTTTTCAGCGGCGCCGAAGGGGCGAGCCAAAAGGCAGCCGCGCAAAATCGCCAAGACCCGGCTTAGTCAGCCACAGCCTTGTTCAGGTGGCTCATGCCTGGAGGTTTGGGTTTGTCCGGTTGTGAAATTATGGCTGCTTCATCCGCAAACATCACTCCAAGGAAGACAAATATGGCTATTAGCTACAGGGACGATCAGCCACGATATTCCCAGAATGGCTAAAGACAAGTCGTCCAAGGGTGGCGGGCCCGGCGTCCCTCAGAAACATCTACACTCGAGACTCTCATTCCTTCACCAGGCTGCATCTTATTTGGCCACAGCGAGCACCGGAGCTTCGATTGAAAAACCTAGTTCAAGCGCCAGTAAAGGCACGTCGATAGCCGCCGGGCATACACGCCCACCGAAATCGGATGATGCAAGCCGACTTCTCCTGCATGTTCGGGGAGTGTCGCGAAAATCCCAAATCCGGCTCGCACCCAGCGTGAAGCATTCCATCTGCAAGCGGTGCGACGCTCTCCTCATTCCAGGAATGACAAGCAGCGAATCTATCTCCAACCCAAGCAAAAATGGCAAGAAAGTGTGGGCAGACGTCTTCGAGATCAAGTGCCACAGATGCGAGACCGTCAAACGATTTCCAGTGGGAATGAAGAGGGATCGGGCGGATAAAGCGAAATTGGAGCCCAATGCAAAGGATGGATGATCATCGCCATTTCATAACGTCAACGTCGATCGTCTGGTTTCGACGCTCTTGCTTCCAGAGATTACCGTGCCCGAATGTGTCTCTTTGTTGGCGTGAGCCTCGACACCTCTAGCATGACTATAATCACATCAAAGCCTCCAAAATACCAGTTTCATGTCGGCTAGTCAAATGCACAAACTCGTTATCGGCACGTCCTCCAACGCCGGGAAAAGGCAAATATTTGGTGTAATAGGCAACAAATTACCCCGCAATACTCGTACAGTTCATCAAACATGAGTTCATTAATCCATGACCAGCCGTGAGGCTTCCATCTCTGCCTTCGCCGTCGAAAAGGAAAGTGATAAGACAATATTGAAATCTGAGGGTGGTGGCAAGGAGTAGAACCTCAATCTCGAGCACCGTAGAATGCCGTAAACAGGGGAACGGGTCCGTTGTGACTGTCCCAGCAGCCCTCCGTATGGTTGTTGATCGTACGCATCCAGAAATCCGGGATTCTCTGTGGAACGGCTTGGGATTTTATCGTCGTCTGGCTACCCCAGAGCCATGTCCGCTTTGGCGACTGCGGTCGAGTTTTTCGCTCAACTGATCGACGTTGTTTCTGATGGCCTTGATTTTGTCTCGGATCCGCTTGATCTTCTGGAATTCTTCTTCGAGTTTGTCTATCTCCTGCATGATTCGGCGCATTCTGGCGATTTCATTGTCTGCATTTTGAATGGAATTTCCCGCTCGACCAGTTGAGTTTCTCACAGATTGCTCTGTTGCGTCTTCGAGCTAGATAACCACGTTAGCCCGCGTCCCCGGTTCTTCATGGCAGGGTTCGTACCTCTTCAATGCGCCGCTGAATGGTCCTCATGACATTCTCCAGATGCGCATGTAGAGCTTGCAGACTGTGGGGATCCAGCATAATGCGACCTTGCATGCTTTGACTGCTGGCCGCACTGACCGCACGGGAGCTAGGTTGCGACTGCCTGCTAGCGCCACGGCCACGGTCTGACGGGCCGCCGCCTTGGTGGCTTCTTTGGGCCATGAGTTGCTGCTGGTGTTGGAGGGTCAACAGTTCGGCTTGAGTAAACACGCCCAGAGCAGAACCGGCGACTGACTGAGGCGCGGACATGGACGTCCCGAGCGGACAACAGAGGCAGTCGTGAAAGCGACCAATCTAGGCGTTCTGGCAGATGAACTTCGACAGGTTCCCGTGATGGTCAAACGGCACATAGCAATTCTGAGAAGCTGATAGGTTTGCGGGGTGCCGTCAAGAGTGGTGCAAGACACACCAGACAGCGAACGAGCTGCGAGATATGGCAGTCGGGATGAGCCTGGTCATTGTAGCTTGAGCGTATCAATCGAGCGAGTCGCTGGCCACCGCAGAGCCTCAGGGTTTGGCGAAGCGCTCGAAATTTCTCCTTGTCAAACGAGCCCGCCCGATTCTGCTCAGCCTCAGACTCTGGCGGCTGCGCTTGTGTCCTTCTTGTTTTTAAAGATGAGCAGCGCTGGAGCCGGGGGGTCAGGCCAAGAGGGGTAGGACGGTCGTCGGGACGGCGGTAGCAGTCGAAGACGGCGGGTAACGAAGCAACAAGTTAGAGACTAGGCGCGGATGCGGAACGGGGAGCGGGGATTGCAACGGTCGAGACGGCTGAGGAGGAAGAATGTTTCATCGCCTGCAACGATGACCATGCGAGTAAGAATGAATGGATACCACGCACGCACACGCACAAGAAAGGAGAAGGTCGAAGCTGAGTTGAGCCGACCCAGAAGCTGAAGGGAGAGGAGAGGAAAGGAGGAGCGCGGCTATTGTTGTAACTTGACTTTTAGTGTCGAGTACCTTCAACGGTCAGTCTAGTGCCTGGCTACTGTGAGCAGCAGGTGACTGGCCTTGATCGCTGTGTGTATGGTGGGATGGGGGGAAGCGAAGGGTGCCATTGGCTGCGTAGCGATGCATTTGAGGAGGAGTGGAGGGTCAAATTCGTGGGGCATCATGGTAGAGAACGAGTAGCAGCGGAGGGCCGAGACGAGGGTGTGGCTGTTGTCTCTTGATTTGACCAAATTGCGAAATCACAACGAGGGGAGTGGTGGACGAGGTGGGAGCGTGGGAGCTGTGCCGTCTGTGAGATACTGGATACTCCCTTCACATTGCCAGGACGGTGGCCTGTGCCGGTGCTGCTGGGCTTGCGAGTCTCTTCTGCATCGACAGTTTGCCAGATGAACACCAATTACCACGGGCCGCATTGAGTTCATGCAGGCTGTCACTCAGACGCCGTGTTGCACGACCTGTGACAGCCGAGAGAGCTCAATTTCCATTCGGCCTGCAGAGGCTCAGCAGGAGTTACTGTTCTTGACAGCGTAGCTGCGTCCACCGCTGCGAGACTACTGCAGGCTACCCAGCTCTCTGCACCCTCCTCTGATCTTCACCCTGCAGCCTGCAGAGGAGAACCTGCTTGTCGGGATTCGTCTGCTCCTGACCGGTGAGACCCAACGTTTCATGGGTGTGAAATTTGCTGCGGACGGATCGAACACTAATTCCCCGAATTTTTGGGCATCTGACGTCGTGTTGCAGCTTCCGAGGCCCAGCACGATCAATTATCTAGTCCCATACCCAGACGAGCCCGTGTCTTTCAAAGACGCGTCCCGCCGCCGCGATGGCCAAGGACAAAGAAAGATCGGTCAATCCTGCACAGCAGCAGCGAAAGCTTGAAAAGGCAAAGCAGCTGAAAAAGAGTCGAGCAGAACTGCAAGCGAGACGCAATGAAAAACTAGCCCGTCGAAACCCCGAGCGCATTCAGCGCCAGATCGATGACATCAAGGCTCTTGAGGCTGCCGGCGACATCAAACCGCGCGAACGAGCGATTCTACAAGACCTTGAGCGAGACCTGAAAGCCATTCGGAAAGCACGAGAGGCGCTGGGCGAGAAAGCACCAAACTTTGGTGGCGGACAGCGAAGAAGAGAAGGCGATGGCAATAATAACCTTTTAGGCAAGAGGCGGCACGATGGTGAGCGCAAACATTATCAGCGACGAGAGTCCTCAGGAAGCGACACAGACGACTCTGTCCGGCGTATTCCTATGCCAGAAGACACTCCTCCGCCCCTCCCGAGAGAATCCAGGCGCTACTTCCCGCGCAGCGAGGACGAGAACCACGCCGCACGGCCGGATACCGCACTACCGCCGAAACCAGGCTCTGCGCCAGTGGTGAAGACGACATACGAAAGTGCTCCCCAGATCCGCGATCTGCGCAAAGAAGCCGTCAATAGGTTCGTGCCAGATGTTGTCCGCAAAAAGCAGCAAGCCGCCAAAGGAGGACCTGCAGGTCGGTTGCTCGAGCCTGAGGAGATGGACAGGCTAGAGGCGGAGGGATACCTAGGACGGACAAACCGTGACGCACAGGAGTCGGCAGGACCAAGGGAAGATGAGGAGAACTCAAGGAGGCTCGCCGAGGAAGAAGCACGCTTTCTGCGAGAATTGGAAATGCAAGACCAGCACACGGCTAGTCCAATGGATGGCGACGCTCGAACTGAGGTCGAGACAGTCCAGAGACCCAGGCGGCACGTCGAGATCGAGGAGCTCGAAGATGAGGATGCATGATGGCATCTATCATCCTTCTCCGGCTGTTTATTCGTTATGTCCACCACCCATCCCGCAGCCCTCCCCCGCCGCAGCGAACAATCCCCACCCGTCTCATCTCATCTCGTCGACGACGTATGTACGTACTACTTTGATGCTTGGATTGAACAGCGGCTCGGACCAGTTTGCATTGTCCGGACGTCAGAAGACATCAAAACCCAAAGAGTCTCTTGGAAATGGGTGAATGCTCTGGCGGCGGTGATACCCACCCCTTGCACGGCTCAGAGTTGGTAGCAACTAAGATATTTGAGCATCCCGTTTTGTGGTCACCAATTCCTAACTCAAGACGAGGTGGCACCCCCCTGAGTGATCGCAGCCACATACAAAGCATACTGGAATCTCTATCTTCCTCACTAGATTGAATTGAACGTCATCTATTCCAGTCATAGTGAGCAGTCATGCCTCGTTCGCCAAGCTCATAGTTCACGTCCCCGTCCCATCAGCTTCTTGCACAAGGCTATCCAGTCCGTCATGCTCGCACCAAAGAAAGTCGTCTGCAAGGTTTTCCAAACAAGTTCCGTTTTTCCCAAACAAAAGAAAATATTTCAAAAAGTCTGTACACATAGAGATGGGACGGCATCATCGCTATCGGTCAAGTTCGCCTTGAGTCGAAACAGCATGCCTATCTTGCACACAAGCTGACACTAGTTGTTTCTCAACTCGGCAACCAGACGCCGGGTCATGGCAGCTGTCTTTCATCCGCCTGCGGGCCATCGGAGTGATACACTCGTTGACACATGATGGTCATCAGTTCATCGTCTGTAATCGACCTCCCTCCGCGTGATGAAGCCTCCTTCATCACCGTATAAGCCGGATTTGCTTGACGTCCTTTTTCAAGAAGGGACTTGGCATCTCATCGCCACAAATCTCTGGGTCCCAAATCGGAACAGGAGGCAGGTCCTTTTCAGCAAACCTCGCCTTTGCCGGTACGCCTCCGGCGCGCGCTTGATGCAGTTCCACGCGCGTCCGTCCTGCAACGCCCAAACCACCCGCAGGATCGTTACCGCCTGCGAGTTTGCTGCGAAGTCCGCCGCCTATGGTTGCTGCTCGTCGCAGAGGGCTCGTGCTCCCCTCTTCCGCAATGGCATGTTCCCTCAGGTCGTGCCGACTTGGGATCTTGCTGAGGCGTCGGTTAGGGCTCGTAGCCTTGATTGCGGTAGATTTGAGATCGCCGTCCGTGGCATTCCGCGGAATACCTTTGACGGCGTTGGCGATATTTCCCGGAGCCATTGCCGCTCTGACTTGGGTAGCTGTGTTACTCGACGGGAACAATGTCGGCTTTGTGATCAATTTCTGCATGGTCGCCGTGGTATTCTGCCTCGTGATGACCGGCCGATTCTTCAATGGCGGGGGATTCTTAAAAGGATCAGTGTCTACTATCTTTGCCTTCGGTCTCGTAGGGCTATGCAAGTCCGGGAACTCATCATCGTCAGAGTCGTCAGCAGGATTAATATTTTCCTCGTCGGAGGAGTACGCCAGCCGCGGTTCCCACCGAGCCTTCTGACGTGCTGCTTCAGCGAATATGTTCTTTGCCCCTGCAGCAGTGACCGTGGTGTTGGCGGTCGCTTGCGCTGCAGCGTTCCTGCGAGGTGATAGTGCGAGAGATGAGATGGACATGGGGGACGGTTCGGACATTTGCACATCGACTGGTGAATCAAATGTCGTCTTGGACCTGGCGAAGGGGGTTTTCGCCTTCTTGGGCGGCGGCTTCGTGGAAGTTTCTGGCGAATGGATTGAGAGGTCTGACAAGTCGGTGATATCGGTTGTCGACGGAAAGTCTTCCTCGCCAGTAGTATTGAATGACGAGCTCGGGTTCAAGTTCTCTTTGTTGTAGACTGGGCCAGGAGGATTGCGAATCTCTCTCAGTGCTGAACCTTCAGTTAAGTGTTTCTGTTTTGCCAAAACTTGTGCGGCGCGGTCTTCGACCTCCTTGTCGAACTTCCTGCGGAGCCTTTCCAGCTCCATTTGAACTTGTCTGTCAATTTCGAGTCGAGCTTTGAGTTCCCACTCGCGGCGCAGCTGAGAGTCAATTTCATGTTTCAGCACAGCTCGATCGGCTTCAAGTGCCGAGAGTCTTTCTTCCGCTTGTTTGATTTTGTGCTCTGCGACCTCCTCCCGTGTCTTCAGCTCTTGCCCAAGCGCGACCATCTCTTGCTGCCTTCGGGCGAGCCAGATGTACGGCACTGTTAGCAATGAACTGGTATCTGGGCGTTGTCTCTGATTTGTCTTCAGACAATGCGCAATGACGTTGGCGAGATCCTTGGAGTATATGTCTGGGATGGGTTGGAAGTCTCCTTTGCGGATTCGTTGAACTAGCTGCAGGTGGGTGTTGGCGTTGAACGGCGGTTCCTTGGTGCAGAGTTCGTACATGATGCACCCTAGCGACCATATATCTGAGTGTAGAGTGTACTTCTCTCCAGCACAAATCTCTGGTGACATGTAGAAGGGTGTTCCGACATAGGTCGAGGCAAAATCATGCGACTGAATCATCTTCGACAACCCAAAGTCACCTAACTTGACGGACTGGTCTGCGCCGAGGAAGATGTTCTCCGGTTTGAGGTCCCGATGGAGGATCATCTTGCCTTTGTTGGAGGGAGGGAGGACCTGTCTGGAGAAATCGCTGCCGGCTTCAGGCGGGTCGACTCCATAGTGGCACCGGTAGAGGGCGGTAACGATCTGGCTGAAAATCCTCCAGACAAATTCTTCTTTGGCGTACTCCTTGTTCCGCTTCAAGTCTTTAATCACAGTGCCCAAGTCGCCGCCGCCGCAATATTCCATGTAGAGGTACAGCTCCTGCGTCTGTTTGAGATGTTCGCGGTGGAAGTAGCCAACAATGTTCGGGTGATTGAGGGAGGAAAGGATGGAGAACTCGGCGTGCAACTGGTCGCGCTCCTTCTGAGACATCTTGAGGTAATTGATCTCTTTGCGGCATAGGATCTGGGGACTGTCAGTACACACCATGAGCACTTCCAGGACAGAGAGGCGTACATGTCCATCCTGTTTCCGGTGTACTTTGCGGATAATGCCAAAGGCGCCACGGCCTGGGCGGTGTCAGTGACGGTAGGCAACGACTGAGAGGGGTGAAGCTACCAATGATCTCTTTGACTTCGTACTTGTCATTGTCGGCAAGTTCGACGGCCATGGCGCTTGCCTCGTCGATGGTTTGCGAGTAAGAAAGCAAGCGCAGTGTTAAACTTACTGGGATAGCTGCGGAAGGAACATTCCAGGACAATAACAAAAAGCCCAAGGCAAGAAGGACGGAGGTACTCGCTAGCAAATAGCGCAGCAAACGTTAGAGATGCGGTACACAAATGGCATTTGGCGCGAATAAAGGAATCTTTATTTACTCAGACGTTGCGGGGCAACCACGACGACATGGTCAAATACCCACCACTGCTGTGAAGTAGTTGCTGTTTTGTGCATCGCAGTCACAACAACGTGAAGCTCAAGTTAACTTGTGTCTGGCTTCTGCTGGCGGCGCGGCCAAACCACCATTGGTGTGTCTAGTTGGGGGATCGGTGTTGTTGGTTCAAAAAGAACTCACCGGGCGATGTTTGGCTACTGTACTCAACGAAAGGACGCGGCTGATCAGGCTACCCACCCATTGGGAAACTCTGAACTCAAAGCCAGAATGGGGTGCGGCAGCTATGTACGTACGGCCTTGCTTGCCTCGCACAAATCCAGACTTCATGCGGTGGTCCCGGACAATGTGTGAACAACAGAGACACGCTGCTGGATCTGCCCATAGCGTGTACACCACGTACTAACAATAAGGACGGTGCAGTCGTTGGGCGATAAACCAACAGGTGCTCGTACGCTGATCGTGGGAAAGCTTCCTCCCTTCAGGCAGCTGACCCTACCTCCATACAAACCCGTACGCACCCACCGTAACGAGTGCCAGAGATGCTGAGCTGAGTGGCGCACGTGATTCAGCCTTACCTCTGACGCTTCGAGTCTTCCAGCGAGACAAGCCTGTGTGTAACGGCGGGGAAGGATCGACAGCTGATCGACAGCTGATCGCAATGATCAACCATCGGGGCCGTCTCGTCTCGAGCGCAACTCATCTCATTCCTTCCTCTTGTGGAAGGCAGTAAGACACGTATGCAGCGCACCACGGTAGATTGTCAACCTGTCCTCTGCATCGACCGGAGCGTCAAGTACCACTGGCGGGCGGGGTCCAGAACACAGTTGCGCAACCTACAATGGACCCGGCAGTGGGTGTTCCTATGCCAATGACAATGGTTCCAGCAACAGAGCTACTGGGCAGCTCTGTGCGGGCAGCATTGATCATTTTACGGGGAGCACTCTTGTCGGGCTAGTCCGTAGGCACATGCGCTCGTCGCTCAAAAGATTGAAACTGGCCCTGGACTGGCGAGCACTTGCGACGGCCGCTATCCAACTCAGGCTGGTAATACTCGTTAGAGCCATTGTTCGAAGACCAAAACTGTCGAGTCAGTACTCCAATTCCACTTGACTGGGTGTCAATGGGAGCAGATTGTTCGCAACAAACCGAGGTCGATCAAGTCTGCCGTCACCGACTTGGTGTGGTGGCCTCAAGAGGTGTGGGGTTTGCAAACATTTGAGAGAATCGCACCAATGTACGAGGTACACAGAGATGGAGTGCCGGAGTTGGCGTTGTGTTCGCTGCTTACGATTCCGCTGATGACTACTCCGTATCTTGTCGGGACCTGGCTCGGCTCGAAGACTTTGGATCCTTCTCGGTGTTCGTGATGGGGGATGGGCGTCAGTCTGACTGCCCATCCATGAACTGGCACCTGATAGATTGTCTTTGTCGATCAGGGGAACACTAGCCCTGTTCCCCCCAACACGGTTGTCAACTTCACCTGCCCGACTTGGCTCCCCTGGAGAATGAATCTGTTTGCATCCCCTGTAACAAGGCTTCCGAGCGCTTCAGGGCCTTGGAGAGCAAGCATGATTTGGCCTTGATTGGACGCTTCAACGATCTTTATCACGTTTGCTATAAATCCAGTGGAAATGAAGGCCTTAGACAAGCACCAACAAGCCCAACACCTTCTGACGACGGGGGTGGTGTTGGATGCCGCGGCCGGCGCAGTTCGTTCAGCCAGCCATCGTCGCTCTGCCAGCAGGGGGTAGTGGTGGCAACAGGAGCAACAGATACGAAATTCCGGGCCCGATCCTGATGCACGCTTCTGGGACTCTGTACGTCAAATACAGTCCAGAAAGACATGGGTGAGGCATCTGAGAAGACGAACAAAGTCTCCACATGGTTGACTCTTGTCCGGCCTTGCGGTTAATCTTGCCATGGGCGCGACCGTTTGTGCGGGCCTTTCGGGGACCCGGGGATTTCGGGGTTTCGAGTCTCAACGTGAGAGTTCGGCACCACGTGCCCTGAGGAGGCTGCTAACCAATTTTGCCCGGAATTTTGGTGAGAACAAGGGTGCCATTCTTTGGTGAAGGCTGTGCACGGTCATGGTTGCCAACCGCCGGTGCTCAAAACGGCAGGATTACTTTAACCCTCTAGGGTAAGCCGACATGGTCAGCTCAGCAGAGCCTCGATGTGGGCTGCAGTTGTACAAAATGAGAAGCCTGGGTTGTTGCCGATGACTCGTTTGAGCATTTGTTTCAATCCCCAAACGTTGTGAAAGAGGCTAGTTGCATGAGCAAATTCTCCCTGACCAGGCTCCACGGAATATCCCCACACGCACGTCGAGGAAAGTCCCAAGCTTCCAGGACAAGAGTAGCAGGCGACTGGCTAGGCTCTGGGCGACTAAAAGGAGCTCACCGATCCCGGATGAGAACGTACCGTGGTATGGTTTGGGTTTCACTGGCGTCCGCCTGTCGTGTCTCCTTGATCCTGCTTCGGCCGCGAGCTCGAGGATGATCAGGGGCCTTGCTCGTAAAAAGTGGAACGAGAAGTGGCCGTTTACCAGGGATGGCTGCCACGTGGAAAATTGGCGGGGAAATGATCCGGCTGGTTTGAATTGTTCGCGGTGACTTGTCTGTTACGCCTTTGACGTTCGCGATGAATCGCCGATAGGGTACCCCTGGGTGGGCTAGCCTGTTGGAGGGCTTGGTCGCCAGGAATCTTACGGAACATCTCAGGCTGTCACTGGTGGCAGGAGGGGAGACATCAGCAGGGGAAAGCGAGATGAGTAGCCGAATACGAGGCTTGTTGGGACAATTCCACTCGAACTCTAACAGTGTGGACGATCCTGCAGCTTGGGAATATTAAGGATCAATGGAACGGCAGAGTGTGCACTGTACTCTTCGGAGACTGAGTCGGAAGGACCGAAGGGTGGCTGGCCCTTGTCCTGGTAGAGCCGGCTGGTGCTCTCGCCCAGAAGTCGCAGCATGCCGCTGTTGCTTGGTGAGGGCCGAGAGCCCCACGAAGCGAGACAATACTGTCAGCCTGGCTGGCCTCCGAGGCAACTGCCTTTCAGATGGTGCCTTTGACCAGGTGAAATCTTGGACCACAGTCGACGTGCAGCCCAGTAGCAGCGTAAATGATTAGCCCTCCCAAAGGAGTGCTTTTATCCCAGTCTTCCAGTCTGCTGCTTTCGCGAGCTTCGGACAATATCTCACTTCTAGAAGCTGGCTTGACACCCCGAAGAGTACCATTCCCACTCCGGCCTCCGGCCTGCTAGATTCGAACTACTATGTACGAGAGCGGGGCCTCCTTGGGAGTGGAAGGGCGACGTGGAGCAAGTTGCGACAGCAGAATTGCACCATGCATTCCCTGCCGAGACACACCGTCGACAGCACCGCGCCATACTCCAAAGGTGGGTCGCCCATGCAGTAGCACGACTTCACCATAGAAATGATGTTATGGCTGTCTTACTCTGTTGGGGATAGCGAAGCACCGAGCTCTAAAGAAGCGCCCTGGCGATCGTTGCACATCATTTTTGCATCGCTTGGAGCTCTGGCTCGCTGGGCATACAATGTCACTTGCAAATGACACATCGTAAGTTATGGTGCAGGGTGCAGCGGCAGAGCCTGGTAGAGAGTAGCCACGGTCTTTGTCAAACATGATCGCCTCCTCGGATTTTTGAAATCTCGAGTCAAATCGGCCAGAGACACCCAGGGAACAGGGCTTGCGGGTAGCGTGTCGTTAGGCATGCACGCGACTTCGGTGCCACGTGGCCCACCTAGGCGTTCAATCGAAGCTGAAGAGAACAGGCAATAATCCCGTCTGATGGCTAGTGTGCGCCATGCACTTCGTAGCGGGCACTTAGCAACCTTGAAATAGAGAATGCCCTCGTTGTTCTGGCCAGGCTCGCTGCATCGTGCGCGTGCTGACTCTACTGCGTGGCAGGTACAGGCGAACGCTGTCAAGGCCAGAACATGCAAGTCCAGTACGTTTGCTCGTATGAGATTTCCATGCCCTAGCGACACTAGAATATCATTACTGTGCAAATATGCAGTGATAGCTCTTCGGACCACCGGATCGTTCACCTGCGCAATAGTGAAGCAATTCCGGTGTTCACGAATGGCGGGCTGCCGGGCTTGATCCAAAAGTCTAAAGTCCTCGCGTGGCCTCGGATAATGCGAGGCCCCTATTCCACATCCGATAAGCATGATGTACGGTGAGTGAAGACATGAAACCGGCGGTAAGAAGACGGACTGGCGGGCCTCTGCGCCTTTCATTTCGCATAAGGCAGTCATCAACCGGGGTTGGGTAGAGCCGCCTGTGCTGGTGTGCGGCCTGACCGTAGATTTTACGGCATTTCTACGGGATCAAACAGGAGAAAGTCAAGGAGCAACAAAGCCTGTGCGATCGATAACGGTCCAGATGAGGAAGGCCAACTCTCGGCAGCTGCATGGGAAATCATGAGGATGACGCCGGGATGATCAAACAGGCCCCACGAGACCATGTGCAACCAGATCGACATGCGTGGCTTGGGTCAGCCCGGGTCGCACCACGAATGGGCGCTCTGGTTGGGCGGAGGCCCAAATGACGCCGCTGCTTCGGAACCAGCAGGGATGCAAGGCCGCTGTTCGCTAAGAAGCAACTCGAGCACGGGGAACGCTTGGACAAATGAGGAAAAGGAACCAGCCGACGAGAAGAAAGTCCAACGACGGCAGCGAAAACAGCGGATCCTTGCCTACACAGGCTGTCCATCTTCTGCCACGGCGAATGTGCCTGCCGGGTTCACTTGACGGCTGCCGTAGGCACCGCCATCCTCGAGATTGCTGTGTGTGAGAATCCTTCTTGGATCTGCCGGAGGCTGAACTGCGATCGTGGAGATCTCTTCTTCAGCTTGCCACAGAGCCAAGGATACCAGGGTAAAGGCTCGTGATAGAGTTCATTGGCAAACACAGGACCAGGTCATCGGTAAGCGAGTCCGTCGAAGGCTAGACACTAGAGAATCGTTATGCGCATAATCTCCGAGCGAAGCTCATTGGATCGACTCGCCATCCCTGCTAAGCGAACTGTCCCCAGGCTTGTGCTCCTTTCCAGTTGTCCCACCTTGATCTGAAGAAGAGTACCGAGTAGGCATCGAAGTTTCACTAGATCGGTGATGACCTAGGGAGACTCTGCTAGACAACGTCCTCCAAGATCCTCTGTGCCCCAGCCCGTGCGCGCCCACGGAGCACATCCCTGTGGTGAGTGAACGATTATCTATGAAGGACTGTCTCTGCGGTGGTTAATGGATGACCACTGCGAGAGAACCAATGTCCTCAGTTCGAGCCTCCTTCGTCACATAACCAAATTTTAAGGCGTGTTCCCACAAGTAGGAGACACAGGTTATGTCTGCTCGAAGCTCACGTCGAGGAAGCTGGTGTTGGATCACCCTTCGCCGCAGAGTTTCAGCCTGCCACTTTCTCATTTCCCACGCTGCAACTACAGGCGAAGAGCCTTGTGCCGGTCGGGCTCAGATAGCCTTGCAAGTTGCCGCACACCCGTATCTTGCGGTGAGTCAAGGGCATGGATTCGATCCAAGGCCCAGAGCCAAAAGCAGCTTTGTTGAAGGTTTGAGCTTAGCGGCTTACTGGGTACAGACCTGCCAGGGATGCCCGGAGCTGCTAGCCATGGGCTCGACAACCCTGGAAGAGACCTCCACTCTTAGCATTGGCACTAAGGATTGCCGCTTGATCGCCTGATCGTGTTTCGGCATCACAGGGGCCACCAGTCCGGTAGATCTCTGGACCTCACCCCTCCGGCTGCTACTGCGAACCTCGAGCCGTTCACGGACAGACACCATCATTACGCTCTCGTACTATGTATCCTTTATCGAACTTTACAGCCGGCTTGATGCCTGGAACGTTGCGCCTGTCAACGCCCCTCGCTAAGGCCTTGCTGAAATCGCGTTCAGGATGTTCCCCCCCCCCCCCCCCCCCAGCCCTCACAGGCCCTTGTTCTGCCATGCTATTTAGACTCGTGGACGGCAAGGGAGAGCATGCGAATTATCCCTGATCACCGTGTCAACGGAGGGATCAAGTAGCTCGCCAACAGCATCGTAAGCAGTGTGATAAACTTGGGAATTTCGACCTCTGAGAGCTCTCGTTGGCTTATTCCTTCGGCGCCGTTCCGAGTTTGGACTGAAATTCTCCTCATCTGTCCCAAAATAAATAGGACGTACTGTAGTACGTATCGCATGTGGCAGCGTCCCCGGTATCGCTAATCCCTTACCATGTCGGAGTGAGTGCTGCAACGGTCCTCCTTCTCCTCCCTGCGCGACAGCCCTCCAACGGGTGTGTAAGTCGGGACAGGTGTACGCCCACATACCCGCTCACTTGCCTGTGAAGAGAAGCTTTCGACACCATCTTTTCGCGCCACATCTTAGGTTCTCACTAACAGCATTCCAGCAGTTTTTAGAATCTCGCCCGGCGGGACAAACAGGTGTCCGCTGCCCTCCACCTCGGCGGCTGTCCATTGTGGACTGAAACGCCTTGACATTTCTGACGACTTCGGCAGCTAGCGAGCGATCTAGACAACCCAGCAAAAAGTCGGCCATCGTTGAGAGTGGTAATGACGAGGTTGTGAGAACAGCCTTGACCACCGATTACACACCCGGACCTGTGGCACTCTGGAGTCTGGCACTAGTTCATCCCACTCCCTTACGAGACGGGCCACATTCTTACCAACAGTGGCTTTAAACTCACCTTCTGCCCACTTTTGATCTTCCACCAAGCCCGCACATCACACGCCTCTTGGTTGCCAGACCAGGCACAAGTGTACGAGTCCCTTAAGGCCGCTGCATTACTCGACGACTGGGGTGGGATAACCCGTGGTCTGCCCACCCTCCCAATCACCTCTCGCTCACCTCTGGCTCCATCTTCGTCTCGACGATCTTCACCCCTCGAGTCCTCGGCCCCGGAAGCGCCCTGCTCATTACTGTGGCCCACAAGACTTCGTCTTCCTCTGTCGCTTTTAGCATCCTTTTTCCATAAGCGAGCCGTTCGTCGAATGTCAAAAGGCAGCGATCAGTCTTGAACCTGGACCAGTTTGCTTCATTCCTGCTGCAACGTCACAACCCTGATCCCCACCAACCGACGATTCTTCTCCCTCTCAACCAGTATCTTCTTTTGGCCTTCGCAACCTTCCCCGCCAGTGCAGAGTAGACACTTCAACTCAATAATTTCAGCATAATCTCCTCCTTACCCTGCCGTCACCTCGTCGTAGACCACCGATCACTCTCCATCGCCTGCAGCAAGCAAGAGTTCCTCAGTCTCTCTTTGGAACGTTGACAAGGAGAGCCATCGATCAGTTCTCGGTTGAAAGCAGGGCGTTTTTCACATCGACCCAGGGACTTGCCCGCACAGAAGCTGGCCCTTGCCCTAGATTCATGCCATAAGCCGGTTCGACCAATATACATCTGTGCTATGGCATTGGCGTTGCTTCCACCTTATGAGTCGAGTCGATCTCTGCAGCCTCCTTTACCCTCACCCACCTTTCTGGTGGCATCCGCTGCCATGGACCAGGCAAACAAAGTCAGACCTTCATTACCGTCAATTTCTAGCCTCCTTGAACACGTCAGCGAGCAGTCTGTGAGAGGTTTGTCTCTTCTGGGTCTGCTTCGTCGAGAGGCCTTTTCACATGCTGACAAGTGCCAGGAAATGCTTCCTCTCCAACATTCGATCCCGTACGACGGATATCGGGAGGCTCACATGGACACGGAATAAGCCCTGACCGGCCGAAGATAGCAGGAAGCCCAAGATCTCTGCCTCCACCAACACCAGAATTTCTGCCAACATCGAATTTCGACTTCGCACGACCCTCACCCACAAATACTTCACCTGGAGTCGGTTCCGGCCGGAACAGTTACCATCAGAGCACGAATCCCGAACTGTACGCTCAGCGACCATCCTCATACCCGTCGGTCACTGAGCCGGCGACTGCTTATCCTTCTTCGGCCGAATCCAATTCATGGCCAGCACATTTTCTCCGGCGTGTACCAGATGCTGTGCACCAGGATCGACCGCTCCGTCCTGGAGCTGCACCATCAAGTGACGTCCAAGTGGACGCCCCTGTATTTTCTGGACTTTCGCAGCAGAGGCCGCTGCCAAACGACTTTCCCGGGCCCCTCCCCGGTATAAGTTTGCGGCCGATCGATCCATCACTGGCTCCGACGTGGCAGCACCATCATTATTACCCCCCTGCCAACCCTCCTCCATACCCTCAGACCCAAGAACGGTACATTTGTCCGACATGCAACAAGCCCTTTTCGAGGCCAAGTTCTCTCAAAATTCATACGTATTCGCATACAGGTGAAAAGCCCTACAAATGCAAGCACGAAGGATGTGGAAAGTACTTCAGCGTGAGGAGTAACATGAAACGACACGAGAAGGGGTGTCACGGAGGTGAAACAGTAGGATCCGCAAAGGGACCCAGCCCACGAACAAACTCATGACCTTGACGATCAAAAGAATCTGTACATTGTGGCATTGGCCACTTCAGTCACTCTGACTACGACTATTGATACACTGGAGGTTCACCCTCCAGCTCTATCACGCTCCTACCGCTTGAGGACTCAGCAAACCCCGAAACGACTGCGTTACGCAGCGACCGAAGAGCACTCGGCGAACCATACGTCCGTATGTCCGAATCCTTTCAGTGACAACAGCTGCGCTTGCAGTGGACATGGGGGTGTGCGCATGTTTTCTTCCTCCGTTTCCTGCATTTGAGCGACAATGTGTCAGGGAGTGGGTTGTGGGCGAACGTCGCGAAGGGCAAATACCGTCGGCAGATTCAAAAGGCAGCTTGGGGCGACCGGAAAAGGTTGCAGTGACGGAGATTTGACCCTGCGCCGCGTGCATGCATTGTTCTTCGCCGCGCTTGGCCAATGGTCTCGCCCGGGGCGTCTTCGTAGGTGACAAAATGGTCAAGGAGAGGATCAATGGCAGTGACATTGACGTATGACCGTCAGAGACTTTCAGTTTCCCCGATGCGAGAGCTTCCAAAGAGGAGCATGAACCGGTGGGCACAAAATGTCTGTACATTATTTCGCGACAAATACATCGCTATACTGGTGGAGATAATTACTGTACAATATTAGATGATTACAGGGTTAGAGGTTGCTCGCAGTGCCGATGGCGCCATTCTTACACGTTCCTGTACCACCCGCGTTCCTCTAACGTCGCAGCCCGCGGAGTCGTGGCAAAAATCCGGATAAGCCTCTGCTGAGGAATCCCAGATCATGGCCTCCGCCCGTTCCACTCTGTCGGGTTTTGGTGTCACTCGTATGGGTGGTAAGCTAAGACGATGGCAGCGCCATCGGAGCGCCATCAAACCTTCTGGCATTGCCAATCGAGGACGCTCGCCTATCCAGTACACGCCACATTAGGAATGCGAAGCCAGCGAGGCCGGTCCAGACCGCCATCGACATTTCCACTCTCCCAAGCCCCGTGTCCTGTTTGGGGCTTGCGAAATCGCGCTTCTCGTTCTCTTTCCCTTTCGGTCAACTTCTGAACATTCCAGGTCACAGCGCACGGGCTGTCAGCCATGCGAGTATTGAGTTTCGACATTCGGACAGGTATTGACTGGTAGCGAAGGCCAGCCTCAGCTGCAGGCGAAAGTTATTCTGGCACCCTTCTCCCACGTGGTCTTCCCATAGTTTTGGTACTAGCGCGCAAGCCACATGATCGGTGACACCGATGGCCACGTGGGAAATTCGGGCGATCCAGCTGCTGACCTGGAGCGAGCCGGGGGTCGAGCTGGTCAGCGACTCAGCTGCTTTCCATGCTCGCCAGACGGTGGTTTGGCGGCGCCTAACACGCGAGCCCAGGCGCCGCTATTCCCAACCGAGGTGGAGGCTCTGACCACCAAAACTAACGTCCCGCGTTTCCCAGTCACACCACTCCCTCAGCTCGCTGTTGTAGTCCACAGTCCTTGTTCCATTTCACACGCGACGGCTGTTTGTTGAGCCGCGACCCTTGCGGGCATGGTTCCCGTTCTCGACCCTGCTGACCACGACGTGCGATCGTACCCGCCCATCTGTTGTGCCGCATCTCGAGGCCCGAAGGACCCCTGAAGTCGCGTAGCCGTCAAGCTGCCCTTGGTGCAATTGTCATTTTCGATGACAAGAATGACGCGCATGCAGTGTGTCAACCATGTGGCATCTACGGGCCCTTGCTTCCGGTGTCGTTCTTGCATGGAAGTAGTTGCCTTCGAGAGCCTGACGTTGCCGACCTGTGAAGCTCCATGCAGAATCATCTGCAGCTCCACCAACCGACAAGGCGAGGGCTCGATTCGTCTTCAGCCCAAGCTGCCCCCAAAACCACACCTTCGAAGAACCACCGTCGCTCTGGGTAAGGTCTCGACCTGGCCCATATCCGACTCTCCCCCTGTTGACGTTTTCGACCGATGTTTGCAGCTGCCACATAGTACCCAGTAGGTTATGAATGTGTAACGGTAAGTAGAGAATCTGAGACTTGAGCCGTCGCGCAGGCCTACAATATTGGCTCCGAGGGCCTCCCAAATGCCTTGCATTCATGAGGCTCTCCCCAGTTGCTGAACTCCGGTTGGAGTCACGCGGCTGGCAAACCTCCCCCTGAGGTGCGTCCCTCCGTATGGCCAAGCTCATCTGTCCCTGTATGGAACCGACATGGCTTCGTTCTTGCACCCCAGCGGAGCCATGGAGCCATGAAATGGGAGAAGGCCTAAGGCAACGCCCGGGTCCTTGAAGTCACCGAAGAGAGGGTACCAGTGCAGTCCCAGCCGCCCAGGAAATCAAACACTCTACTCATGGCAAAACATTTCCCTTGACCGGAGTGTGCTAGCCTAGCGCGTGTTTGTCTTGATTGCCGTCGAAGAGACCGTTCATGCATTTGTCGCCGGTATGCGTGAACAACAAGCATATCGAACAAAGGGACAAGGGATATTGGTGCGAGTGCGTCCGTCTTTGGGCAAATAGCCCAGACCTCCAAATTCCAGTGCATCGACAGCCACAGTATTTCTAAGGACAGTCCTGTTGTTGTTGGATATACACTCGCATTGTCCGCGTGGAGGATCAGGCTTCCAGGGGGTTTCGGAGGTCTGGAAAGAACTGGATGTTGTCGTCGCCTCCAATGGTCGGTCCACGATCATAGGGCGTGTTCATGCCAGACCCATGGTCACAAGCAGCACCATCCATATGAGATATTCTTCACTGCGAAACAACGGAGCTTGGCTTGGCGTTCTTTCGCGGGCATTGAGCTCACTTTCATCTACAAAAACATTGTTCTCATGGTTCCTTCATCTCATCCGCACTTCACCACCGTCTAACACCCACACCACTGTTGATCCCTTTGCAACTCACTCACAGCCTTCTTACGATCCTGGTATGTCTGCCCATATCCCGTGTACGACCCAAGAAGCCTGTTGAGAGTGTTCTAACCCCAAAATTAAATGATACCAGCGATCAGATCCGCGAAATGTTGGTCTCAACCGTCCCTCTTGACCGCTCTCTAAAACCACTGACAAGAAACCAGACATCATGGCTCCCAACACCGAACGCAAGGCCAAAACCCCCACAGGCAGCGAGGTCTTCCTCAAGGCTTGCATCAAGTATGCTAAGGAGAAGCCGAGCATCGACTACGATGCTTTGGCTCAAGAGACTGGTATGAGTGCTGGCGGTGCTGCGTAAGTCTTCATCTTCCTCATCCACTCAGCCTCTCTCGACATATGTACTGCCCAGCTGTCCACGGCGGTTGCGGCAGGTGACTGTCCAGCACCTAGTCATCACCTTCGTTGCTACTCTCCTATCCTTCTGGTGAGATAACCGGCAAACTAACGCGCAATTGCAGGAACAAAGTGCGTGCCTTCTTGAAAGAACTCGAGGATGCCGGCGCTGCGTGGGTGAAAAAAGATGGCAATCAGGCTACTGTTGGCGCCAAAGACGCTGCTGCTGCGGGCACCAAGCGTAAGCGTGCGGCAAAGAAGAACGCGAAGGATGACGCTGGTGATGATGACGCCGCCAAGTTCAGTGAGAACGACATGGCTTCTCACACAGAACCTGCCAAGAAGAAGCAAGCTCGTGGTAGGGCCACTAACAAGGACAAGATTGTCACGAACAAGGATAAAGGCGAAGAGGTCATCTTTGCTGCTCCCGAACAAGAGCTTGCCAAGAAGAAGCCGGCTCGTGGTAAGGCTCCTGCCAAGGCCATGCAGTCTGCACCCACCATCAACAGCGAGGATGAAGGCGAAGAGCTCAGCGATGCTGCTGGCAAGATGGAAGTCAAGCCCGCAAAGAAAAGAGCCGCCCCGAGAGCCAAGGCCAAGACCACGATCTCTGCCCCCACCAGTGACGACGAGGACGAAGACGTTGCTGCTGCCTCCGATGGCGCTGAGGCGGAGACGCCCACCAAGCCGAAACCTACTGTTGTCAAGCCATTCACCCGGAAGGAATTGCCAGCCATCCAGCTGGTCGACGTCAGATCCAAGATTGTGAAGACTGAGACGGTGCCCGAGAGGAAGCCCGAGCCTGTTGAATTGGACGGTGACGAACTCGATGTTGCCGACAAAGAGTGACTTGATCAGCCAGCTCTATCGCCTCCCCCTCATCGACGTTTCGGCCTTGGATTTACGGCATCAATCACAGTTGGGTGATTTCTTGGTGGGCATTGGGATTGGTGTTTTCATTCATGCTTGGAAAGATAAGCATTCACCAACAAATGACAGAGTTTCAGATCACCGGGGCTTTGGGCGGACGGCTTGCATGTGCAGCAAAGGCCAGAAGTCCGTAGCAAGAGCTCGACTAAGCTCAAGTGCTGCTGCAGAAATCAAGAGAGAAGACAAATGAATCAACCATCCCTCACCCTGTAGTTCACTTGTGCTAGTAGTTTTGGTGTGATTCCCACCTGACGTGTCTCGAGAAGTGAGAGAGAGGTCAGGCCAAAGGCTCTCTCAGTCTCATCGAACCGATCCGGGATATTGTTTCTGCATGTGGCTCTGCCCTGCCCCTGCCCACGCCGACTATATAAACCTGGCTTTTCCCTCCTTCATGATCTTGAGTTTCTTCTCCTCGGACTTTCTGTTTCTCGCTTCAGCATCTTGCGTGCATCGATCATCAATCGTCCATTCTACATTGACTTTCCTCTGTTGGAGAGCCACTCTTCCTGCACTCTTCCTGCACTCTTCCTGCACTCTTCCTGCACTCTTCCTGCACTCTTCCTGCACTCTTCCTGCACTCTTCCCAATCCTGCACGTCCAATCGCTTCCGTCTCACTCCCGTGTCTCTTCCATCATCAGCACATCAGGTAAGATGAGATGACCACCCTGCAGGCTCATGTTCAGCCTGTCGTCGCTTCTCCCGCTTTTTCAATAAAATGCTTATAATGATTGTCAGACACCATGGGCGGAGCCGAAGGCGAAAACGATGACTTCAAACTCGTCATGACCTGCCTCAAGCACACGGCGGAGAAGCTGCCCAAGCCGAACTACGACGAGGTTGCGAAGGAGATCGGTGCGAAGAACGGGACCGCCTGGTGAGTGCTCTCCCTTGCCTTTACTGCCATCACCTTGGCAGCCTCCACCAGTTGGACGCTGACTCCGTATCGTCTCTAGCTATAAGCGCCACTGGAGTATCCTCAAGAAGTGGGGTCTCGCCGGTAACAGTGGTAAGGGTCGCAAGCCTGCTGGAGACGCCATGGCAAAGACAGCCAACCCCCGAAAGCGCAAGGCCAAGAACGATGACAGCAGCGGGGACGACAATGCTCCAGCTAAGAAGATCAAAACAGCTCCGAGGAAGAAGGCTGCTCCTGTCAAAGTGAAGGAGGAGGATCCTGATGAAGGTACTGACGAAGGAGACGAGGGAGCCAACGAGGCAGAGGCGGACGCTGAAGAGTCATAACCGGTAGATCAATCGCCTTGCTCAGTACACATAAGCAACGGCCGTTGCCCACTTGCGGAGCCTCGCTGCAATGCGCGCTCTGTCACAGGGCGAGCCTGCGGATCATTGTCATTGACAGCGAGCTGGTGACCGAGTCAACATTCGGAGCTGAAGCATCTTGGAGACAGACGAGCGGAGGGTTGGAAAGGTGCTGCGTCCTGGTCATCAACGACTGACGGAGGCGAGTAACATGGCCTGAACTCTAGAACCGAGCTGCAACAGCACCAGGGGGTGGAGAATTGAGAGACAGAAACGGAGAACAGAACAGGCAGCGTCTTAATCGAAGGGACAGCCGGCGAGAACGTGGTTGTGCTTCGGGTTCATTTCTTTCCTTGCGGGAACATGTCGCTGCTTTAGTCGCCTGCCAACCAGCCAATCACAATGCGAGACTCGGCCACCGCGCCATGTCGATGGATTTCCTCTGCAAATCACTTCGAATTGTATTCTGCAGCCGCTGGCCGTTCACCTTCCACTTGCGTGCCACTTCAAATCCTGTCCGCGGTCGGCACCTGCTCAATGTACGCCTCGAGAGACTTCTTGTCGTCGAGCTGCTCCAGCAGCTCTCTTCCCTTCGCCGTCGCCGCCTGGCCACCGACCTTCGCGTCCTCTCCGTCGAAGCACACGGCAATCGTCTCCAGAGTATGGCCTTTCGTCTCGATGTAGAAGAAGTATACCACGGCCGACTGGATCGCCAGCCAGATGATGTAACACAGGTAGTACTTCCACTTTATGTTCTCGAGCGCGACGGGGTTGACGTAGTTGGAGAAGAACAAGCCGGCCGCCACGCTCAGGAGCATGACGGTGAGGTACCTCGACCGGAGGTAGAAGGGTGAGATCTCCACGACATACCCGATCAGCAGGCCCGACCAGGCCAGATTGTAGAAGAACATGAAAACGAAGATCAGGGCAATGACGGCGCGGCCGGCAGCGTCCGTGCCGCGCACCTCGTATTGCTGGCTCGCAATCGTCCAGCCCGTCATGGAGAAGCACATGCCAAAGGTGGCGGTCAGGAAGAGCGGGCGACGACCGAATTTGTCGACCGTGAATGCCATGCCGGTGGCGATGCACATATTGAAGATGGTTAGACACCCGTTCAGGATGAGCTGGTCGTTGGAGTTGGTGATCCCAATCTGCTCGAGCACCAGGAAGATGTAGTAGGACACGATGCTGCGGGTCGAGATCAGCACGGCTCCCATCTTGCCAGAGTATGTCATGGCCTTTTCACCTCCGGCGAAAAGGAACACCTTCTCGTGAAATGCCGCGGAACGTGACTTACCCAGATCCTGCGGTCTGGCTGAAGACGCCAGCCGTGGTGACAATCAACAACCGATGACGGTTGCCCTTGGTCGACCAGAGCTCCGAAATGCCGCGTTTGGCGAATTCCTTCTCCAGCGCCATTGTTTCCAGCACTTCGCGATACTCGCTCTCGACGAAATCCTGCCCGGACGCGGGGCCGTGGAAGCGTTGGAATATCTTCTTCGCGACGTCGTGGCGCCCTTTGACAATATGGTATCGGGGCGACTCGGGGACCAGCCAGATCAAGAAGAGCTGGATCACCGAGGGAAACGCTTGCAGGATACTGGGCAGCTTCCACGACCACTCACTCTTCATTTTGAGGGTCCCGTACGTGGTCCAGCTGGCAATGATCGACCCGAGATACCACAAGGTATTGTAGATTGTGGTCAGCTTCGCGCGGTATTGAGGGTGCGAAAGCTCTGTGATGAGCATGGGAGAGCAGCTTTGCGTGTAGACGATGCCGAGGCCGATGATAAAGCGGGACGCAATGAACATTCCGATATTGATGCTGACGGTCTGCAAGATGACACCCAGGAAGATCAACGAACTGCCCACCAAGATGGTCCACTTGCGCCCGATGTGATCGGCGAGATAGGGCACCAAAGGCAGTCCCACGACTTGTCCGACCGAGAAGATGGCGTTGAGCAGCCCGAGCATGGAAGCAGATGGATGGTGGAAGGAGTTCTGCCAGTAGTCCAACGTCTGGAGGCCGTTCACTGTGCCCGATCAGCTGTGCTCGAAAACGGGCGAGGCGCCATCATACTCATCGACCCATCATATCCGTTGGTGGCCGAGGAGAGAAGCAGAATCGCACACAGGCAGTGCAGGTGGATGAGAGACTTGTGCTGCCACCATTTGATCTCGGGGTATTCCTGACCGCCGACGACCAGCGTCTGGGTCTTTGGGATCCGATCGAAGACTTTCACCATGTTTGCAGCGACGGCAGTGCGCTGTCGACGAGGACGCAGTCACGACGAGGGTTCCGTGGAGGAGGCGGGCTGAAGTCCTCGATGTGATCTCCACCGCTTCTTTTCTATTTCATGCCGACGAGATGCCAGAGCGGAGTCAGGGGCATGTGCCGGGAAAAGCGGATGTGGGCTCGTTTGATGAATCAGCACCGGATTGGCGCTTTCTTGTCTACTCAGCTGGACATTCTCATGTCACGGGGGGTTAAGTCGGCTTGGTTCCTGTGAAGGTCGGGGTAATGGGACAGTACAGACTGGTACTCGTCCCAAGACGACCTGGACTGTATTCTTTCAGACGAATGATCTGTGCAAAGAGGGGCAATCAAGGTCGACGAGCGTCCTTCGGCAACACTCCGATACCCCAGCCACGTCGCATATGCCTATTCCAGCAAGCTCTTCTTGAGCCGCGATCCAATTATAAGACGGCAAGCGGTGATAGCCCCCAGTGTGTATTGGCATCGCTTGAAGCCAGGCCAAGGGCTTTGTCTTCTTCTTCGGATAACGGCCCTCAATCGCCGAGCATGGGACTTCTGCGAGGGCCTAGCAGAAGGAGGGGAGGGGGGAGGGGGAGGGGGTTACCGCGGGGTAGACGCGAGATTGGAGACGCGAGTTTCGACGTCTCCGTTGGCGACACCACCAAGCTTTAAGAAAGGGAAACGGCCGATTGATCAGTCCGGCTAAATACGTCCTGCGACCAGCGACTCCTCGGCGAGCAGCGCAACCCTCAGAAAGGCAATCGCACTATACCCGGAGCAGCAAGGCCCCGTTATGTCAATCTTGACAAACGCGACGGTCCAAGCACCGCCGGACGATTTATCGGCACAATCATGGGCGCGCCGCGCTCGACTTTGCCGGCCTCTGCCCCGTGGTGGGGGTTGCAGGACGTTAGGTGCATGAACAACGAGGATATGACCTGACATGACTTGATCTGGCCTGGCCTGAATAGAAGACCAAATATCGATCATCATCTTCCGCATCATTGTCGTCTGGAGCTGCGAAATCCCTGGGCCTCAGACAGTTCGTCGACCACCACACGTAGTACCCTGCCCACCGGCAGCCCTCCCACCATGGCACCCTCGGCGATGATGGACCCGCCCGCCGAGCCGACACCACGATACGTGGACGGGGCGCTGATCACCGACGTCGAGAAGCACGGCGACAACCCGGTGGTGATCCGCCTGAGCGACGAGGAGCTCCAGTCCGGCAAGACGAGGCCCGAGACGCTGCAGGAACTGATCAAGTACTTCCACCGGGACGGGTTCGTGGTGCTCGAGAACGCCATCCCCGAAGACATCGTCGACCAACTGTACGACCGCATGGTGCACGACAACGTCGAATACCTGCGGAAGAAACACATGCACTGGAACCAAGGCGCCGCGACCGGCAATGTCAGCCAGATCCCGCCCCTCGAGCCCGCCTTCCTGTTCCGCGACATCTACGCCAACCCGCACATGGTTCGACTGTGCGAGAACGTGCTGGGCCCCAAGCCCGAGCTGCGCTTCATCAACAGCAACGTCGCCTGCCCCGGTGGCACCGCGCGCCAGGCCGTGCACAGCGACGTGCACCACGCGTGGCCCGACGTGCCCGCGTGGGGCCTCGTCATGAACATCTACCTCCAGGACACAGGCCCTGAGAACGGCGTGACCGAGGTGTGGTGCGGCACGCACACGGCCTACCCGCGGACGGAGCAGCAGGTCGCCCCCGACCGCGGCTGGATCAAGAAGGATCACCTGCAGAGCCGGGCGCGGGTCAAGCCCCCCGTGCAGCCGACGGTGCGCAAGGGCGCCATCTGCTTCCGCGACCTGCGCCTCTGGCACGCGGGCATGCCCAACACGAGCGACCGCCACCGCATCATGCTGGCGATCGACTACTTCGCGCGCTGGTACCAGTGTCCGATGACGACCAAGCTGCCGCTCGCCATGAAGGACACGATCGAGCGCGAGTGGGAGGGCATTTCGACCGAGGGCGTCGAGTGGGTCGACGGCCACATCAACAGTCTGGACGTGCCGTTCTTCCTCAACATGACCCAGGACCCGGACCTGTACCTGCTGCAGACGGAGAAGGGGTTCCAGGACCAAAAGGGCCGCCAGACGGGCGAGTACAAGTTTGACACAAACGTGGTGACGGATCAGAATTACTGGACCCCCGAGGTAGATCAGGCGGCTTAGTCTCCCGTCCGTGGCTTTGTTCGGAGCGGAGTATATTTGGCGCGCAGTACTCTCATATTGAATATTACACATTTGCACGCCCAGACACACGCCCACACTTTACGCGTACACGCATTCATGAATGACATACATTATTTGCTATGCTATGCTATGTTGTGCTCCGCTACGCTATGCCTGACCGAATCACAGCGCATCCTCCAATGGGCCGCCCTCATCTATCCACGCGCACGGGCGCGACGACACCGACGGACGTGCCCAAGGGTGGCGGCCGCCGCGCCAACCACGAACCAAGCGGCCAGAATGGGGACGGCTCGATGGACCACGGGCACGGCTCCTCTGGACCAAATGTCGGTCAGCAAGGCGTAAGCCTCGTTGTCCGGGAGGGCGTAGCCCCAGTGGTAGAAGCGCGGGTTGAGCTCGAGCGGGCTGACGGAGCTCGACAAGTTCAGCACGATCCAGGTGAGGATGAAGAAGGGCATGACGGGGACGGGCCAGACGGCGGCGGCCGCGTCCACGACGACAAAGTGCACGGCGTGCAGAAGCCACAGGACCATCCACGTCAGGACGAACTGCCGCGCGTCCACGTGCCAGGTCTCGCGGAACGCCCACACGTAGCCCGTCATGGCCGCGGCGGAGAGGAGCGTGTAGGTGCACGCAAGGCCCACGCGGATGATCCCCGTGGTGGTGGCCGCCACGTGTTTGTAGATCCCCAGCTCGTCGGACAGGCCGTTGAGGATGAGCACGAAGAAGAACTGCTGGAGCACCGGCATGACCATCGTCGCGGTGTTGTAGAGGAGGCGCGTGGGGTTGGTCGTCTCGGCAATATTCACGCCCGAGACGCCGATCGGGTGGAAGAGGACCTCGACGGCCGCGCTGTCGTTGCGGTTCACCTGCTGCAGACCGGCGAGGCCGTGCCGGTGGAGATAGTCCTGCTCCGTCGCCCGCGCGAGGCTCTCGAAGTTGGACATCAATGCTTCATCGGAGAACGGGGGGTACCGCACTTCATTCCAGACATACGTCAGCGCGGCAGAGGCGTTGTACGAGCGTGCGGAGGCGCCGCCGGCGGCAAGGGCGTCGCCGAGCCGCGTCGAGGCGGCTGCATTGACCACGAACGCCGCCCAGTAGGACCCGGATCTCACGGCGTGGATCGCTCCCGCCACGTCCTGTGGTCCGCCGGGCGAGGAGGGCTTCTTGAATGAAGGAAACCCCGGGCCCCGGAGGCCTTCGTACGCCTCGCTCACGGACTGACTGATGGCTCCGCCGTCGAGGTCCAACCACAGGACATCCAGGTTGGAGATGCGGCCGTTCGAACCCCACAGGGAGCCGTACAGGTATGATAGGTTCCCCAGGAACAAAAGCTGGAGCAGGATGAAGACCGCTGCAATCTTGGCGAGGAACGGTTTCCGTGTCGCCGCCCAGAAGTCTGAGTCTGAGTCCTCGTCCTCGTCCTTGGTCTCGCCGACGTCGGCGGCAAGCGAGTGGTAGGATTGCTTCGGTGGGATGACCGAGCTCCGCCGCCGCCCGGGCAGACTTAACGTGGCTCGCGCGGGCGGTGGCGGCGGTTTGACCTGGTACGAGGTGTTCGATGGAGAGATCGACGAGCCGAAGCTGTTGACTCGGACCAAGAAGGGAGCCCCGTCTGGAGCCCGCTCGGATTGGTACGATCGTTTGGATGGCGCCGTGGAGCCGAGACTCTCGTTGTCGAACATGAAGGGCGCCCAAACGGGCTCCAGCTGGGACATGGCCGACATGGTCAACAATGGCGGTGGACGATTGACGGAAGCTCAGGCTCAGGGCTGAGTTTCGTCCAACATCGGTGTCCATGCTCGCTGCTCAAATACATTGTCGACGAGAAGTATACGCGTACGGTGATGCGTGCACCTTTCTTTAGAACGTCAACCGTCAAGTGTGATTGGACTTGAACTCCGTGCATTGCGATGGATGCGAATCCGTGCGTCACAGGAAGTGTCCGCGGGCAATACCCGGGTCGGTCCGGGGGGGGGAGGGAGAGGCAGGGAGAGTCCCCGCCGAATTTGGCCATCGGTGCCGCCGCTTTTGGAGCAGGCAATCAACGTCCTGGCACTCCGCCTTGAAAAACCCGCCGCTCGACTCACCCTCAACTCACCTTCACCTCACCCTCATTGCCGCCCAACGCAGGAAGTATATTCTCAAACGCGCAATTGAGGGCCCTCTGGGATCGGATTCTGCTGGATGATTGCCACTGCCGCATCGGACGGAGCCATTACCCGCAAGTGGCTTCTTTTGACTCACGCCGGGGACTGCTGTAGGCGCAGCTACAAGGAGGTCAAAGGTCACGTCGGTGGCATTTGACTTGTTGCCTGACTGTGATTGCATCCTCTTTCCCATATCCGTGCGTCCTCTGCGGGCTTGTGGGATCTCTCTCTGTTGGATCTTCGGCAGCGGAGTGAACTGGTGTTTTTGAATACGGACACGGTCTGGCCATCGCCCACTGCTTGCAGCTGTTATGTGGTAGTGGATTGATTCACTAGACGAAGCAAAAGAGCGAAGCGTTCGAGACAAGCCAGATCTCCACCATGCCCAGTGATGACATGATCGAAAGTCACTAGTAGGTTCTGGTCAGAGCCCTTGGATGGGCGTTTGGAACCGGTCTGTCGGTTGACTAGTGTCTGCCGGCAGATACTGTGTGAACAGGATGCAGGTACGGCGACATGGTATGCCGTCTACCATGGAACCAGTCCTGTTTGACCGTTGGGAATTGGACCCGCTAACATTGCCGGCGCATCAATGTCCCGCGCGACGGAACATCCGCCCCGCAATTCCCTTGCATCACGCATCTGCGGGGCGGCGCGTCAATGAGCCGGTGGTGGCGCCACGGGGAAAATCACAGCAATCCTAGTCCTCGCGGCTTGTCCGGGGTAAGCAACGGGACTTAGTACTTGGCGCGCGTGAGTGCTGCCGGGAGGGAGAACCGACATACGTATGTAACCCGTCCTTGAGGCTCTGTCCGGGTCAACCAGCCACCGATCCAAGACCGGACTAAACCGACCACTTCTCGGGGCCTTTCTTGGAGTTCGATTTCTATACTGAGTACTTGACCCTCTTGACCATGGGAAAACCCAAGGCCCTGTTGTTGGGCAAACTTGACCAGTGAGTGACCCCCGTATTGATTTGGAACGCCGGAGGTTCCGTGGGGAGGTCACCCTCTCCCTTCATAATCAGGTGGCTTGTGCCAGTGTTTGCTATGTACACTCTTGGAAAAAACATTGTGGACCCGGGGCTCTGACAGATGTATTTTATCGTCTTGACAGCGCACACGACGCGTGGAACGCGATATCCGAGATCGCGGATCTGACAACCACGCAAGCTCGCAACCGAGACGAATTCCTCGCGGAGCTGAGGAGTGGCAGGCATGACGGCGTTGTGGCCATCTGTGATCGGGCGCCTCCGAGCATTGCGCAAACGGGGAAATGGGACGAAGAGTTGCTCGACGCCCTGCCCCCAAGTGTCAAGTACATAGCCCACATGGGCGCGGGCTATGACAGTCTCGACATCCCGGCCTGCACGGCGCGCGGGATCTTCGTGTCCAACTGTCCCAAGGTCGTCGACGAGGCCACGGCCGACTGCGCCATGTTTCTGATCCTGGCCACCCTGCGCGGGTTCAATAACGGCATCATGGCCATTCGCGAGGGCACGTGGAAAGGCGCGGTTCCACCCCCGCCGCTGGGCCACGATCCGCAGGGCAAGGTCCTGGGCATCCTGGGCCTCGGTGGCATCGGCTTGAACCTGAAGAAGAAGGCCGAGGGGTTCGGCATGAAGGTCATCTATCACAACCGACACCAGCTGAGTCCCGACTTGGCCCAAGGAGCCGCGTACGTCGGTTTCGATGAACTGCTCGCCAAGAGTGATGTGCTGAGCTTGAACCTTCCTCTGAATGTGAGCATTACCCTTTTTTTGATATGCCGCCAACGAAAAGATAATCCCCTTCTGACCTTGCGGGGCTTGTAGCCACGGACACGCAACATCATCTCCACCAACGAGTTTGCCAAGATGAAGAAGGGCATCATCATCGTCAACACGGCCAGGGGGGGAGTCATGGACGAAGACGCCCTGGTGGAAGCATTGAACTCGGGCCAAGTTCGCTCGGTCGGTCTGGACGTGTATCAGCAGGAACCGAAGATCCATCCGGGTTTGGTCTCGAACCCCCATGTCTGCCTGCTCCCTCACATGGGCACTTCCACGGTCGAGGTATGACGCCCCCCCTCCCGAAGATCTCAGGCAATCCTGTCGCTAACCCTCGCCGAACCAGACCAAGACGAAGATGGAGGAGTGGACGATCGGCAATGTGCGGTCGGCGCTGGAAACCGGCAGGTTGAAGAGCACAGTGCCCGAGCAGGTGCATCTTCTGGCGAAGATCTAGTGGCAAGAGCAAAGTCTTTGACGAGAGGTATGGGTGCGGGTCGGCCGTCGTCTGTCCGTCCGCCCGCACGACACATTGGTTTCTTTTAGAGCCAATCGCCGTCGTGTTCCGGCCCGAAAATCCCCATCCTCGACGGGCCGAAATCGCCGAGATCCGGTAGTAGAGTCATGTCGAGAAAGTCCAAGGCATTGGGGAACGCTTCCTGGTTTCGGGACACGATCAGCGTGCCCAGCAGGCTCTGGAGACCGTACGAGGTGCGCCTCGTGTCGTTGAAGATGTCGATGCCCGTGGGGCCGTCGGGGTTGTTCTTGGTGTCCAGGATGAGCTGGATGATGTCGGCATATCGTTGGGCGCAGGGCCATCGGGCGGCCATCTGTCTCAGCACGTTCAGGAGGGGCTCCAAGTCGGCCGGCGTGGACTCGTGATTCGTTTCGTAGCCCGTAGTCCACAGAATGATCAGGCTTCTCGAGGCGACCCATACCACAAAGGCAAACATGGGGTTGAGCTGGTCCAGCTCCTGAGGCTGCAGGGAGCTCGCGAGCGCCGCGACCACTTTGATGGACTGGCGACAGCGCCCGCGCGCCGCCGACGACGGACGGAGATAATTGGACGTCGTCGACGGGAATGCAGCCACCGTGTACATTCTGATGTTGACGCTGTAGCGATAAACTATGTTAGCGACAAGATCGAAGAATCGCCATCGAAGTGAAAAGGGGGGGGGGGGGGGTTCTCTTCGTACAGCTGGAAAGTGGCATGGAGCATGATCCACATGGGATCGAACGTGGCTGGCCGCTCCCGAGCCTCACGCGGGAGATTCTCAAACCACGTAGACATGGTGATGTCCAGGCGGCGGAAGATGCTCTGCCACTCCTGGCAATGGGCCGGCAGGGTCAGGTCCAGCGGCTTGATGAGGAGCTGGTTCGCGCGGTCCATCATGGCCAGCACGTCGATGGTGTGGTGCCACAAGCTGGACGCGCAATGGGCGTGGGTGGGTTTGGCCTGCGGGACCGCCTGGAACCATTCGGGCGTCACGTACTGGCCCCAGTCCCGGTCGCTGGCCGGGTACGGGAGGCGGATGTTCTTTGCGTCGATGCCGCCGGGCTGGCCGTGCGACGCGCTCGAAAACCGGTCGAGGCTGTAGATGATCCAGAAGAGCCGGCGCTTCTCCTCCACGGCGATGTGGGACACGCCGGCCCCGTCGTCGTCGTCCTCGTTCCTCACCAGCGGGGACGTCGTCTCGGGGGTCGTCGGGGAGGGACTCTTGGAAAGACCCAGATGGCGACAGGCCGCGACGAGCATGGACATGGTGTTCCACGTCCTCGGGCCGGGGCCTTGGCCGAGGGAGTCCAGAGCCATGAGCACCAGCGCCTGCGTCGAGACCAGCGAGCACGCGTCGATGGTCTTGAGTAAGACCTGCTCGCGCGACGTCTTGACGAAATCGTCGCGCTCCTTGGGTGCCGGCGCGGGTTTCCTCCAGAACCGGAACGTCACTGCCGCGATTGCGTGGAGCAGGACCTGGCGCTCCGGCGCAAACATGTTGCTGGTGAAATGCGGCTTGCAGAACATGGGCATCCACGGATGGACCAGTTCGAAGAACAGCTCCACGAGCTCGTGCATCACAGGCGCGGGGGGCAGTCCCGGCGCCGGTTCGTGCAGTGGCGGCATGATCATGGAAGCGGGCATGCGGTCCATCATGGGACTCAGGGCCGCGAAGGAGGTCATGTCGGCGGACAGCTGCCGCGGTTGCTGCCACGCCTGCGTGCCCGTCTCGGGACCCGTCCACGACGTCGAGGGCCCGGCGCCGGCATGGTGGCCCGGGGTCTGCAGGGCCGCCGTGTCAGTGGTGCTGGACAGGGCGAGGTCCGGGCGGATGTGGTTGAGCAGTTCCTGGATCGACTGGTTCATCTTGTCCATGGTGGTCTCGACCAGACTCAGCCGTTGCTCGATGGCCTTTCCATACCCCGGCCGCAAGCCTGGCTGGCCTTTCTCGCGATACACGCATGCGCTTCCTGCCGGGGGCCCAAGGTCAGTCGGTCAACGCCCGAAATCAACGGCGATACTGCCCTACCCATGCGATGGCAGGTGCCACAGTATGGCCGAGCGCTGTCGCATCTCGTCTTCTTCTGCTTGCATGTTTCGCACCTGTGTCGGCGCGTCTCACGTCAGGCTACACGTTCGCTCCAGACGAGCCGAGGGGGAAGCAGGCACGTACGCTTTGGACAGGATCCGCGGCCGTTTACTGGGCGGCATGTCCATCCCATCGTCGGGGTTTTCAGTGGTAGACATGGCAACAAATCAACTGTGTCGACAATGTGATAGACCATCGGGCAGAAAATGGAAGTGTCCGGGGTTGTCGAAAGTACTAAGAGCCCCCCAGGATCGCCTAGTTGGGTGAGCGGAGTTCCGCCGGGCCCAGAACGGGGAGAATTTTCAAGGGTGCCGACAGGAGCCCCCAGTAAGAGTAAGCGACTGCGTTTTTAGTTCAGGCTACGCAGCACTGGCTGTGTCAATACTACAGAGCACCGGCTGTGTCAATGCGAGGCTGGCAATGAGTGGATTGATGCTGTACAGTTATACTACTACTATATACCTGGGGGTCGTCGGTGAAGAATGTAGCCACCCCCAATTCCATTGTTTGAAAACAAGATTGACTTAGTACGCCTTGACACCCGCCAGCTTGAGCAACTTGTCATTGAGCTCGGGCTTCTCGAGCGGCTCTGCACGGTGTCGAGGGTCGGGCGTGCCGTCGGGATATGACGCCTGCAGGTCGCGCAGCTTGATGTTGTCGTGCGGCCAGTGGGTGGTGGCGCCCCAGGCGCGGAAGATCTTCTGCTTCTCGGCGATGGCTTCCTGCGAGGCCAGCTTGGCCGGGGCGTAGGCGGCGTAGATGACGGTGCGGATGGTGTTGCTCTTCTCCGTCGGCTCGCCTCCCCAGTGGATCGTGCGGGAATCCCAGAGGATCAGGTCGCCGGGCTCGGCCAGGACCTTGGTGACTTTGCATCCCCGGGCGAAGAACCACTCCATGTCCTTGTCGTCGAAGTAGCGGTTGTCTTTCCACTCCCAGGTCGACGGGTCGGTGTGCTTGTCGAAGAACTCTTCCGTCAGTTTCGAGGAGCCCGAGACCACCACGAGCGAGCCGTCCTCCGGTCCGGCATGGCTGAGGTTGATGATGCCCTGAATGCAGTGCAGGCCTCGTTTGCGGGGGGCCTGGTCGACATGTGGCCACGGCGCACGAGCTTTCTTCAGGTTGGGCAGGGTGACGTTGAGGGAGTCGAAGGAGACGAGCAGCTCGTCCGTTCCCCAGATCTTCTGGAAAGCGTCGACCACGCCTGGTTCCTGACGAGCCTCCCACATGAACCGCTCATGGACGACCGAGTAATGCTCGTAGGTGTTTCTGACGGTCTGGAGAGGGAGATTCTGTTGCTTCCAGGTCGAAGGGTCCTGGGGGTCCAAGTTGGGATCGAATGTCTGAAGCCATTCGATGGCCTTTTTCTGATAGTAGGCGGCGCGATCGGACGGGACCGCCCCTTTGACGACGGTGTAGCCCTGAGTCTCAAGTTCCTCGAGCCAGTCACCGTTGGTTTCAGAGGTGGCCAACCTGGGAGTCTCGTGTTAGTTCTGCGGTATCGAGACGGCAACCCTTGACTTACTTGAAGGGACTGAACACCCGGATAGATGCAGGAGTCGCGGTGATGGTCTGAGTCGTGGTAGCCATGATCGGCCGGTCAAATATTAGTGAAGGCGATAACTAGTTAGAGAAGATGATGGAGAAAACAGTCAGTCGAGGTCAATACACATGCTCTGCTCTCATATACTACTTGTGCTCCGTATATAAACCCCAGGATTCTGGGGGGGCGTCTGTGGTCTGACGACGACACTTCGAAGTCAATGGCGGTGGCGGCGTTAGCGAAGGGGCTCCAGGTGGCGACGAGCGACTCGGGGGAAGCTTCATGCCGGCGGACAAGCCCCTATTGGCCTCTGAGAAGACACATTTTTCTTCGCCGTGCCCGCCTGGAACAAGAATATGCCGGGCCCCCCGATCCACAGTGTCATGCCCGGCGCATCATCGTTGCGAGCAGAGTTGTAGGAACCGGGAGACGATTCGGCATATTGCATCAACACGAGACGCGCAAGGCTGGGATCACATACATGACCCCGAGCCACTGGATGTTGGTCTGTCACGCACCTGTTTGCTCCAAGTCGCTCCCTTCTTCGAGACGGTCAGAAGGATGCCGCGCATACTCGTCACGGGAGCCGCAGGCTTCATCGGCCAGATTGTGTCCAAGGCGCTTCTCGACGACGAGTCCGTCGAACTCACGCTCGTCGATGTCGTTGAGCCGCCGATTCCTCGTGGCGTCAAGTATCCGCAGAACGCGAAGACGGTCAAAGCAGACCTGATTGAATCCTCGGCCAGCATTATCCCCGACGGGCTCGACACGGCCATTCTCTTGCATGGGGTCATGTCCTCGGCGGCCGAGGCCGACTTGGAACTCGGATACAGCGTCAACGTCGACGCGACGCGCGCGTTGCTGCTGAATCTCGCGAAGAAATGCCCCGGGGTGAGGGTCGTCTACGCCTCGAGCGAAGCCGTGTACGGCACGCCGGTGCCCAAGAAGGGCGTGTCCGAGGCCACCAACTGCACGCCCGAGATGACCTACGGATGCCAAAAACTCATCTGCGAGACGCTGATCAACGACTTTACGCGCCGCGGCATGATCAACGGCTTCTCGCTGCGCTTCCCCACCATCTCGATCCGGCCGGGCAAGCCCAGTCCCGCCGTGTCGGCCTTCCTGTCGGGCATCATTCGCGAGCCCCTGAACGGGCTGGAGTGCAGAGTGCCGCTCCGGGACCGGGCGTGGCGCCACTGGATGTGTTCCCCCAAGACGCTGGTCTACAATGTCATTGTGGCGACGAAGCTTCCGCGGGACGCACTGGCTCCGCATCGACGAGCCGTCAATGTTCCCGGCTTCGCGGTCACCGTGCAGGATATGATGGACGCGCTGGAGCAAGTGGGCGGAAAGGACAAGTTGGCTTTGGTCAAGGAAGAGCCCGTGCCGGAGATGCAGTCGCTCTTGTACTCCTGGGCAGACGACTTCGACAACAGCCTGGGCCTCTCGCTGGGCATGAAGCAGGATACGTCGTTTGTACAGTCGTGCCGGGAATACCTGGAGACGTTGAAAGACGAGGCGTCGGTATCAAAATAATTCCATTACTAATGGTCGAGAATCATGCAAACGTAGAAGACTCTATTCTGCTCTATTCCCAGACCCTGGTGCCTGCCGGGCGTCCTTTTGTCTATGCCTTGCCCGTCGACATCAACCAGTCCATGTGATACTCGACGACCTCCTGCATGGCCTGGACCTGCTTCTCGATGACCGTGGTCAACGGCACTTTCCCCGTCAGCTCGCCCTGCACCTTGGTCCACGCGGCGGCCACGGGCCCGTTGACGTTGACCTTGCACATGCCGTAGGAGATACACTTCTTCAGCAACTCCTCCTTGAAGTAGTCTTCGTGGGCGCCGTGCAGCACCAGCCGGACGCGGTCGCCGACCTGCTCGTGGATGCGCTTCAGCCGGGGGAAGTCGAGCTGGGGACCTTTGGGGCCGTAGGGGCCATGGACGTTGCCGAACGCCGGGGCCAGCCAGTCGATGCCCAGGGCGACAAACTCCTCGGCCTGCTCGGGCGTGGTCAAGATTTCCTCCATGCCGGCCGTGTCCTGGATGCCGTCCTCGACGCCGTTGATCCGGCCGGGCTCGCACTCGGTGATGATGCCCCGGGCGTTGCAGTACGCCACCAGCTCCTTGCTCAGCCGCATGTTCTCCTCCTTCTCGTAGTGGCTCATGTCGACCATGATGCCGTCGTACCCGCCCAGGTCGGCCGAGTGCCGGATGACGTCGGGCGACTGCGCGTGGTCCATGTGCACCCCGATGGGCACCGACGCCTTGTCTGCTGCCTCGGCCGCGGCGTGCAGGAGCAGACCGTCGGCGAACTCGATGGACCAGGGGAACAGTTGGATCAGGGCCGGCGAGCGCTTGGCCTCGGCCGCCCGCACCGTCGCGAGCACCCCTTCGAGGTTGTAACAGCACACGGCCGCAATGGCGTATTTGCCGGCGTACGCGGCGTCGACAATCGCTTTGGCTCGATTGTTTTGCAACTTGGCGGCATGGCCGTTGGCCCCGTGGACCCCGTTGGCAACCATGGTTTCTGAGTCAAGTTCGTCCGGTGGAATGGAGATCAAGACGCTCCGCTACTCGGCTTGTCGCGCAGCCCGTCAACCAGGAGGAGAATATAAAATCGGACGGGTGGTCAGCGGGTTTTATTGAAAAACCGAATCAGTCCGATTCATCTGCATAGCCGCACGTCCACTTTTCTTTCGCCGCGTGTCTCTCAGTGAACGGCATGCCTCCGTCCCCCAAGGATCTCGAGCCCCAGTCTAGCTTCGGCACATCATTCCATAGCAACCCAGCGCCGCGGCGGAGGAAACCCCCGGGAGTGGACCGTGTGGGATTCACAGGACGCCCGCAATTCGACGGATCCTGATGCTTAAATCTACCGTCTGGAACGGACGATCTCGAAGGCCGTGGTGGCGAGTACTAAGTCACTGATCATGTGAGAGGAGGCATTGGATATGGGTGAAGCTGCCGTTTAACCAGTCCGAGCCCAATTAGACTCTCTACCGAACAGGACCCCCTTAGTCCCGGCGTCTCCTCACCGCAGCTAAAGAGCACACCCTACTTCCATATCACCGGCCGACACGTAAACAAGTCGGAACGCCTGTTCAATCTAGGGTCCCTCCTCGACGTGCGTGACATCGGCCACCTTGGCCTCGATGGCTGCCTTTTCGAGCACATCTTGTCGAACCTCCCCCTCGACAACCTCATCACCGAAAGCAGCAGCAATTTCTTCGAGGGTCTTCTGTTTTGTTTCTCTGTGTCTGGGTCAGCAAAATGGAGCTGCCAAACAACGGCATTGGGCCACCCACGGATAGTAAAAGTAGATGATGAAAAAGTACACCGCACAGCAGGCAACAAACACATAGTAGTAGTTCTCTCGGATATTTTTAAAGGCGCTGGGGCCCGCCTCGGTGACTGTCGAAAACCCGTCAGCACAATAAGGATTGAGTCAAGGGCAAGATTGCCTACTCGAGACGTTGACCGCGTAATGCGCGAATGCGGCAACACCCATGAATTTGTTTCGCAGGGCCACCGGAAGTACCTCAGCGCCGTAGAGCCAGGTCACAGGATTGATCAAGCTATCTGTTGCAACGTCAGCGGCGTTCCCAAGGTGTCGATATGGTCGCCGGAGGTAGCTTACAGTATCCCACGGTAAAGACATAGATGCCGAGAATCGCGAATCCCTTTCCAACGCGGTTGTTCGTATCCTGGAATTCACGCTGCATAACGGCGGCGTAGATCTCGGTGAAGACCACCCAGGTGACCCCGATGAGCAGCATTTTCCGCCTCCCCATGCGGTCCGGAAGGAATGGAATGGAAAGGGCGCTCGACAGGAAAGCGCACGTTCCCCAGACCGCGGTCAGCGCAAGGATGGTTTTGCTCTCGATACCCAAAGATTTGTAGAGCGTCGCTGTAGAGTTTGTAAATGAAACTTGCTCAATCTGCGGATTACAGCAACTTACTTTGGTAGTACTACATTGGATCAAGTCAGTACGTGTTTTAGATGCCGGTGGAGAAAAAACAACTGACCTGAATCACATTGACACCTGTGATCGCCGTTAAGATTTGGACCGAGATGGACCTGACAGCCCAATTAGCTTCTCGCCATACGCCGACCGATTGAGAGGCCACCTACACGAAGACTCGACGACGGTATCGCTTGAAGGCGATCAGGAAAGACGGGCTTCGTCGCTCCTGCTCAAAGGCAATTTGAGATGTCATCACGGCAAACTCATGTTGAACCTCGTGGGACTGGAGGTCTCGTCGGATCTGGACGAAAGCTTTGCGTGCTTCTTCCGTTTTGCCCTTTCGGAGGAGGTGACGAGGCGAGTTGGGCATGAAGGTGGCCAAGCCAATGAACATGATGATGCCCCAAGGAATTTGTAGACCGAGGGGGAGACGCCACTGCAGCTGGCCATAAGGAGCGTAATTGCAGGCAAAGCCGACCCAGTTGGACACCATGATGCCGCACGACAGGTTGACTCCAGAGAGGCCGCCGATAAAGCCACGATGTTTGGGGTCACTGATTTCGGACAGGTAGACCGGTACCGTGGCCGATAGAGAGCTGATGATTTGGCAATTCATGGTCAGCTCCCGGGCTAGGAATCCCGACCCAGGCAAAGGACGTGTGCTTACCCAACAGCGATGCCCGTGAGAATGCGCCCAGCAAGCAGCATACCCATATTGACTGCAGCTGTCTGAATGACACATCCAACGGTCACGATCACGCAGAGCAATTGCATGAAACGTAGACGACCCAGCTTGTCCGCAATGGCGATCTGAAGGAGCGCACCCACGGCTTCTCCACCGATGTAAATCGCGCCGACCTGGCATGTTTGTTAATCAATAACACCTCCTGCCATGGCTGTATGTACATACACCACCAACAAGAGCAGGATTGGGATTGTGCATGTAAGCAACCCAACTTGGGTGCGCAATGGCTGTTTGTGCGGTATCAGTCATATTGCATATCTCCAGGGAGCTCGTTTGGACTGACTGGTCGTCACAATTCCGGTGTCATATCCCTGCCAACGACATGTCCTGTTAGCTGGTAGACCAGAAGAAAGTGCATACTGTGTTATTGTGCTCACGTATAAAAATGTGCCCAAACTGGCGAAGAGGGCCACGCCCAAAGTATATTTGTCGACGCCCATACCGACTCTGTCGCTTGGCCAAACCCTCTCCAGAAGCAGCGAGGTTGTTTGAAGGTCGGGCGAGGACGATGCAGGCGATGAAGCCCCAACAATATATACTTGAAGGCTGAAGCAATTTGCTCCTTTCAGTCCCGCGTCCGTCAGGTTGTGGAGGATTACCGCCCAAAGGCCGCTCTAGGACGGGGCCCATACCTGCATATAAAGTTGCATTTTCAATCTGCGCGGTGGATTCTTAACCCGAATCGTGGGGAATGCAGATTTTTGCGGAGAGGCCGCGGCCTTGCGGTTTATTGTGGCCCCGGTGGCCTAGATTCGGATGCCATCACTGCCGGGCACGGAGGGACTCCGTTTTGTTGCGAATGTCATGATAAGCGTGAATTTGAACGTGACGAGGACGGAGGACAATGTGGTCACTGCGACCATTATCGAGGTACATGCTTATTTGAAACCGCGGACAAGGAGGAGGAGAAGGAGAAGGAAGCACCCGCGGTTGGAGTAGCTGTCCCTCTGATTCATTTCTTTTTGGATGAAGTGTGTGTGGCCGATTAATCTTGAACTTCGCAGATCTTTCATCAACCGAAGGACGAGCAAGTGCTCACGCTGGGACTCGGGGACGCTCAGGGATCGCTCGGGGAGCAGCAGGTGCCACTGTCAGCATCGTGGTCAGCTTTGTCGCATTCCTTGCCGTCTTCGACAGCTGCCCGCGGGCGCTGGCTCTGACAACTCGGATGCCGTGGTCGTCGGGATCGTGGCCGGTTGGCTTCCAAATTCTCGCACCACCGGGCATTCCCAGGCGGCGTTCTGGTCAGAGGCAGTGAAATCGACGAAATCTGCATTCCTTACAGACGTCTCCGTCGAGAAGATTTAGAGCTTTGTCTGCTCGACACCCAGCTGGGGAGCCTGAGCGTGAAAGGTTTGCTGAAGATGTGACTTCCGAAAGACGGTGCATTTTCGCGCGGTTGATACGCGATAAAGGCCGTCATGACTGTGGGTGATGCAATATGAGCAAATCAGTTGACAAGGACGTTGGGTAGGAGAATGGACCCGATGGTTGAGAAAAGTGAAGAATTGGATGCGGCGCTCACTTGACTCGCTCACCGTTAACGGCCTCGCGGTCACTATCGAAGTTCTCTTAGGCGCCTTACTAAGGTCGCCGGTAGGTAGATTTGGTGTCAGGAAGAGGTCCACTGCCCTTGGGGGTCACCCAAAAGCAATCCATGCCCGGACCTTGGACCTCTGGGCTTATTTACCTGTTTAAACAGCCCATGGCAGCAGCCTCACGGGTCCAACCTGGAACTGCATCCCTACGCAATGAAATGCTAAGGGCCCTCTGCTGAGGAGTCCAGTGACCTTCTCTACTATCACCTTGTAGCGGTCAGGTCTAATACTGTCCATCACCCCGGCAGCCTCGTCGCCGCAGCCACAGCCTTGCCAGTCCCAATGACCAATGAATGGCTGATTCACGAAAACCACAGCATCAACCACTTTCCACCATACGACCTGACCAGCTTCGACTGGAATATACTGGAGTCGATAGCATATTTCCTCGAGCCGAATCGATTGTTGCCCCAGGATCCATCTCTTTCTATCCCAAATGATCTGTGCAGTCCGACGCCTCATAACCCTCTGGTATTGCTGCCAATGCGAATCTGGACCGATACGTCGTTTGAACCATCCCCAGTGCCCACACTGTCATCACCGCCGATGTGCGCATTGCCCAGTCGAGCAACGGCAAGAAAGAGCAACTGCATCCTGGAAAATCCTCCCCAAGATTCACACGGACATGCCCCCGAACGAACCACCAGAACCATGTCCGTGAAGCCATCGACTGATCATGAGCAGGCTGTGTGCCCAAGGGCAGTAAGAATATATCTTACATCTTGGAAGACATGCCCAGACGAAAATATCGTATCATAATGGCCATTCTAACGAGGCATCAGACCAATTGGTATGCCGGGCAAATGAGCTCCCAACTTGATCGTCGTGGACAATTCACCTTTCTACCTCCTGATCTTCTTGGGGAACCACAGTTCATCTAACTAATCTTACGTATAGTCAACACTACAAGATCCCGCTAGCCGCATGGGATCGTGACCTCCAAGACGGTGCTGTTCGGTTTCCGCGAACCCATGGAGAGTAGGAGAGACTACGTCCCGGAGTATACAGGTTGACATGTGGGAAACCGTCGAGACCGGCCCGGGGCAACCAGAGGATTGGGTGAGCTCTTCCAAAGCACCGACAATCCATATCAGCCTCTACTGGGGCCCTACCGAGATTCTGGCGACGGACGTGAGGATGCTTGCCTGGAAAACACAAGAACCTGGTTCTCCAACGCAGGGCCTTCCTTCGTGGCCCTGGCCTTCTGTAGGTCAAGTTCAGATCCGGTTTCATGACACTATCTTCTTCCACGTTTCCTATCAAAATCATCTATCGAGAGCACAGTATCCTCCACATCAAAGCCAAGGCCTTTCTCACTGTCCTTTGCCCCAGTCACCAACAAGAGTCTACATCAGAGCCAGTCACCACTCGAGCTCTTCTGCGATCGGACGAACCTGCCCTGATACCTTGTCACTCTGACTCGTTTCGACGAATGCCAGCTTCTCCTGCTGGGCTATGCAGGGTACCAATATGTGGAACTCGTAGATCGAACCAGCAGGATATGAATACCAGCACAGAGAGATCCAATTGTGGAAAATGGTCGGTTGGCTCCCCGTTGCCTTCACTTCACATGCTCTGCCCGGTGACGATGCCAAGTAAACTGAGGTTCTGCTTTTCTTCTTCTCTTCCTTCCTCTCTTTCTCTCTTCTTTCCTTCTTTCCTTTCTCTTTCTCTTCTCCGTTGACCATCGCTCTCACACTCATCCTCAAACCCTAGACTCTCCATCTCTAACCTTCTATCTTCAATTGCTTTAGGAAGCTTCTTCAGCCCCATCAAACATCTCCCCACCAAACACTGAACACTGAACATTGAACATGGCTCCGAAAGCCAGCAGAGTCTCCGCCTCAGCGAGCGGCGTCGGCGATCCGAACTTCGAGTTCGTCATGAGCGTCTTCAAGAACTGCGAGCAAGTCAATCTCATCAAGCCGGACTGGAACGAGGTCGCTGCAGAGCACGGCATCAAGCACGGCCACAATGCGTATGTGAATTGCATCGATCTGCTCATCTATCTACCTCTCTGCCGCGTTTCTCCTCGGCTTCACCTTCGATGAGGTACACCTGCTGACAGGAGCGACCTCGCCAGGTCTTCCAAACTCAAGTCTATCATGGAGCATCACGGGCTGGTCTGGGAGAGAAATTCGATCAAACCTGGCCATGGCGATGGCGGCGGCGCCGGCAATGCCAAAATCGCTGACCGCGAGCCGAAGACTTCCAAGGGTCGTGGACGCAAGCGCAAGGCCGATGTCGATGGTGAGGGAGACAAGGTCGACACTTCCGGCAGCGGGAAAGGCAGTGCAAAGAAGGGAAAGAAGAGTCAGCCCATCGTTAAGGATGACGAAGGAAGCGAGGTGGAGGAGGCCCAGGTCAAGAAGCGAGAGAATGGTGCCGGCAATGCTGGAGGTGACGAGAATGGCGCCGGTAAGGTGGAGAAAGAGGCGAACAACGAACCGGACGACTGAAACCTCATGTTTGGATCTGCAGACTTCCAGTTGCCAAATAGTGAGGTCCATATCTTCAGGCAGCAGATCCACCCTTGAATCAGGAGTGAGCTTCAGGTCACGACAAGAGGTTCGATGAAGCAACGCGAAGGCAGCTCCGGCGAGAAAGAGAGCCAGCCTCACTTCGAAGCAGACCATGCTGTCATTTAGAGTACAACAGAAGTGATCCCGCTTCAGCGGCGTATACAAACCAAGTCCGCGATCCAGGTTCCCTCACTTTTTGCATCACTCGGTCGTCGAGTCTCTATGGCCGGCCGCCCAAGACTAATCCTCTCAGACATTTCTTCGTTGCGTCGGTGCCGGGCTTCAAGCGCGAGGCTCGGCGGTGGCCTCACTCGACCTTTCTGTCCGTCACGTCCCCGATCCTTGGCCCACTTCGACGAAGACAGTCCATAGCTCTCGCCAAAGTGGACCAGTGAGATCGCAGCGTATTAGGGATGAACCACGAGTCAAAATACCGAGTATCCTGGGCCAAGGATCGTGCGGCGCCAAGTCCCGGGGACAGGTAATTGCCATGATTCCGGGGAAACAGGGGAGAAACGAACAGCACTCCGGCTCGAACGGGTCTGGGGTAGCTATGGACACCACGCTTGTCATGGCTGGAACTGTGTACACAAAGACGTTGCCGCGGTTGCAGTGCATTCGCGCCGTGGGTGCACCCTGCGACATCACGGCGTACTGAGGTCCTAGCTCTAGCTCATCTGTTGGATAGTGATCCTCGTATATCCACGGCCCCCTTTCTTGATGTTTCGCAGCTTGTGTGCAAACAGCAAGAGACTCGCGAGTTCCAGGACGGCCACGGCAATCCCGGCATAGAAGGAGTAATTCTAGATGTCGTACGAGAGTCAGCAAATGCCCTCCAAACTGCCGGTCGCCAGTCGAATGGCTCGGCATGTCGGAGCCAAGTCGAGCTTACCAGCTTCGTGCACATGGCGCTGAAAGACATCTTCCCGTTCGTCCAGTCCTCGTGTGAGCAGGACCATGACCATAGCGTCCAGATGGGCTGGCCCTTCTGCTCCTGGACTTTAAAGTATGCTACTGCGCCGACCCACAGTACGATCCCGGCGGCGGAAGTAAAGAAGACTGTCCATGTATGCAGATGCGATTCGCGGAGGCGGCGTATCTGCGGGGACGGTCAGAGATTAATGCTGGGATGTCCACAGATCCAAACAAGCACAGCAATTGGAAGAACTTACTGGGCCGACGAGGGTGAAAAACGCGACAAGCTGTACGATCACAGCAATCGCCGCCGCGGCCAACATGAGCGAAGTAGGCTTCAAATCCATCGTGGACGGCCACCCCGGCTGCGGGAGTTTGCCGGGTTGCGACAGAACGGTGTGGCGGGTCGTATACCATACTGCGACTGCGTGCGCGAGTACGCCGAGGATGGATGCACCCACGACAAGCGTCAAGATTCTTATGATGATGCGAACCAAGCTGGGTCTCGCGCGGGCCTTTCGCTCTTCTTGTTTAACTTGTTGGTGCGACGGGGGGAGGTCGATCGCAAATGAGTTATCGACGTGAGGGACCTGGTGGTGACGTAGGGCTTCCATTTCGCCGTGAATACCTTAGGTGTGAGTCTCTGGGAATCGGTGACAACGTGTCGTGAGTTGTTCGACAACCCGGGCCTGAGACTTGTTTAATACATGGCGGAGATTGTCGGTCAGGGGCGCATATCCATTCCCGAGACAGGCCAGCACAAGGCTGTGTGGCAGAGTTCCATGGCGTTTTGGCGTCGGGCCAGAAATAGCATTCCAGCGGGCGGCAGAAGTATTCAAGCCTGTCGTCGTCGAAGTAAGCACTTGCAAGCCTCTTTGGCTTTGAATTCCTGGGGTCCTTCGCTTGCATTCAGGTGGTTGAGGCGGACTGGACGCGTCGGCCAATGGCGTCGATGGAAAGGGATCCCCGACGAGCCCAAGGGGCAGCCCTAGTCCTCATCAAGCCATGGCCGAATCGCGCTCCGACGAGCTTCCCCCAGCCACGACACAGTCTCGGCGCCCGACTCTGTTGCAGGTTCCGTTCGATGTTCTCTGTTGTCCAATGAATAGAGGACGAAATTATCCGCAGCTGGTGCTTGGACGCGACAATGCAAGTCATTTATCTACTTCAGGCAATAGCGATACTTGCCGAGTCCGGTGAAGATCAAACGGCCGCTCCGTCCGACCGTGTTGAATGCCGGTCGATCATGAAATACCTGTCCGTCTTTGCGGCTGGGAAATACTACGGACACGGATCCCCTGGTGTTCCACACTGCTGACTATAGGTGACCTACATGGAAAAGCAAGACTCTCCCGGTATAGATAAAGCCTACGCCGTAGAGACAGACGTACGATATGGACGGCACAGCGCGTCGCTCAAGGCCTCTCTGTGGCGTGAAGAGCTGGAGATACAACCGAAGCGAAGAAACGACCTCCGTAGTGCTGACGTAGGGACCAGCCGAGGCGTTTCAGAAGCGATAAAGATCCAGACTGGGTAGGTACCGATATGGTAGGTTAGGCGAGCCCCATGCGGCAGCCGGATTCTTGGGGTCGAACATGTCGAAAGATTTTCTTCCCCGCATGCAATTTTGTGTTTGAGCAAGACACAACCATGGCTGGATTTCGGCATCGCAGAGGGACCAAACCTGCAAGCAGGGGCCGCGGCGGGAGAAGAGGCCCGGGACTGCAGCAGCAAGACCAGTTTAAGACATCACGCCTGAGGGAGACCGAGTAAGTGTTCGGTCGAGATCTTACCTTGTTCGCATATCCTAATACTGGTAGAGATGATGAGACACAAAATGGCATGGAAAGCGAAGACGACCCCTTAGAGGGTGCCGAAGAGCTCGCGTCCGACCAAGATGAAGACGTCCAGTCCGATAGTGCAGACGAAACTCCAGCCTCAAACTCATATGTTCTGTTACTGCAGTCACTTAATGCGGCAAAAGAAACCTCGGAGCCCCCCAGGAAGAGGAGGAAGTTCATTGACAGTGATCACACTGGAGTGCTCGTGAAGAGCGAGCATGCAGGAGTTGAGCAGACGGGTCAAGATCAGAAAGCACAGGCGGAAGAACATCTTGTCGCACTTGGAGAGGAAGTGGAGGCCGACGAAGAGGATGGCCATGCGGCCGGGGCTGACTCTGACGACGAGGAAGTGCTACTGCGAGATCCTTTCGAGAGGCACTATACAGCTATTTCCGGGGAAGAGCTGAAATCAGCAATCACCCAACCGGATTGGGAGACATCGTCATCAATATTGGATTCGGATATACGGCGTACAGTCATTTGCAGGACAGGAACCCGAGAGAAAGTTGCCGAATTGAGATCAGCAAAGGATGTCTGTCTGAAAAGGAGGCTCGTTGACGGAGGCAACAAGCTCGTCTCGAACCTGTCCACGGATGAGAGGAATGTGGCAGGATCGATCTTCAACTATGCCGACGTGCTGAATGGCTGCCGCAACCTCAAGAATGCCACCCGTCTACGGGACTTGTCTTGCCTACATGCCCTGAACCACGTCTTCAAAACCAGAGACCGAGTGTTGAAGAATAACGCCAAATTGGCCGTCCAATCTGCCGAGGCCCCCGATCTCCGTGACCAAGGCTTCACTCGACCCAAAGTGCTCGTCATAGTGCCAACGAAGCAAGCATGTGTCAGGTTTGTCGACAGCATTACAAAGATCAGTCTACCCGACCAGCAGGAGAACAAAGCACGCTTCCTAGAGACGTACTCCCGGGAAGACGAGGATGAATGGCAGGATAAGCCCGATGATTTTCGAGAACTGTTCGGCGGCAACCATGAAGAAGACTTCCGCATCGGCTTGAAGTTCACCCGCAAGACGATCAAGTTCTTCTCCGGCTTCTATAATTCGGACATCATCATCGGCTCGCCTCTTGGCCTGATGCGCACCATCACCACAGGCGGTGGTGGGAAGGACAAGAAGAAAGCCCACGACGCAGACTTTCTCTCCTCCATTGAGATTGTAATCGTGGACCACGCCAACGCCCTCCAAATGCAAAACTGGCAACACGCCGACTACGTCTTCTCCCAACTCAATCTTCTCCCCAAGGACTCTCATGGCTGCGACTTCTCCCGCGTCCGCCATTGGTACCTCGACGGCCAAGCAAAATACCTCCGCCAAACGATCATCTTCGCCGACTACCTCACGCCCGAGATAAATTCTCTCGCGTCCACGCATCTGCACAACATCGCCGGACGCGTGAAATACCTCCCGATCTACCCCGGGGCTATGCTGTCCGTGTCCTCTCTCGTCCTCCCGATGCCATTCACCCCCCCCATCCCGCAAACCTTCCTGCGCATCCCGTCTCCAAATCCGCTCTCCGACTCTGACGCCCGCTTCAAATTCTTCACTACAACAATCCTGGCCCCCTTGGTGCGCAATTCACGCCATCAACGAGGAATCCTCCTCTTCGTGCCCACGTATGCGGATTTCACCCGTCTGCGGAACCATTTATCCACTTCCTCCGACACCACGAGCCTATCTTTCGGAAGTCTCTCGGAATACACCCCCGTCAAGGAAGTGTTGCGTGCCCGATCGCACTTCCTCTCCGGCCGGCATGCCCTTCTGCTGTACTCGGAGCGATCGCACCATCACTTCCGCTACAGGATTAAAGGCGTGCGCAAGATCCTGTGGTACGGAGTTCCTGAAAACCCGATATTCTGGGCCGAAATCATCTCGCTGCTCGGACTTGGGGGCGTTAAGGACGGCGATGTTGGTAGTGGAAGGGGGAGTACGAAGGGCGTGATCAGAGCTCTGTTTTCCAGGTGGGATGCTCTCAAGCTGGAACGCATTGTCGGTACAGAGAGAGTGGGTAGATTGATCAACGATCGCGGAGGCGATACCTTTGAGTTCGTCTAGTGGTGAGGTAGAGTCAGATGTATGAAAATACGAGCCAGGCCAAGAACCATGGACATCGACTCTTTCCACTTTGTAGAGGAGCTTTCTCCTCGTAGATACCAATGCCAATGCCAATCAATGCACGTCTATATTGTCTATAGCAGGGGCTGGTGCCAATCACTGTCCTTCAACGCCCACTGTACAGCGGCCTTGACATCATCTACAATGGCCGTGGGTTCCCAAGCTGGCCGCCGACCATCTTGGTCTCTATAGACGCCTGTCCTGGTGAGTAGACTCAGCCACTGGACGCCATGAGGCGAGCGGTAATCGTTGGCGCCTCGAATGTCACTTTCGGGATTATCTCCGACCATGTACACCTTTCTCAGCTTCGGCGGGTGCGGGTGCTGGGACAGCTCCCGGAACAGGCATTCCCGATGTCGCATCAATTGTTTCTCGGCGAATTCGTAGGTCGCTCTGTAGGGTTTGCCGATGACGGTCTTGTAGAGTTCCGGCGCGGACTTCTGGTTCCTGTGGTACGTCACGGCGCGCCAGAGGCCTTCCAGCGATGCTTGGAACCCGCCCTGCCCGAGCCGCGAGAGGTGGTAGTCGGCCGCCCAGAGCAGGTCGGCGTTCGAGAAGTATAGGGTCGGCTGGCCGTCTTGCAGGTATCCGCTGTTGGGCAGGGCCGTGTCGCCGTTCTTGCGGGAGTACGTGCCCAAGATCCCGCGGTGCGACAGCATCACGTCCAGGATGACTTGCATGTCCAGCCCCCAGTCGCGCGGGTCGTTGTAGACGAAGACGGCGTCGATCTTGAGACTCTCGTTCGGAGAGGCCGGGTTGATCGGTCGGGGCAGCGGCCGCGCAAACGAGGCGTAGTAGCTCTGCAGGAAGGGCTTGCTGAACGGCCAGATCTCCGGATGAGCCGCGTAGATGTCGCCCGGCGTGACGACGTTGGTGAAGCCGTACCTCTCGGCGACGTCTCTGCAGCGCCCGGCTTCCCCGCCCACGACCATGATGCATTTGTCACGCAGGCTGTTTGGGCCGTGGATCAGCTCGGCGAAGGGCGTGTGCGACTGCACAAAGTTGGACTCGTGCAGCGGCACGGCGAGCTTGGACGAGAGATCGCGGACTCGCTCGGACTCGTGCCGGCCGCCGCCGTTGGTGAGCAGCATGAAGGGGATGTCATGACGCTGGAGGAATTGGAGCGCCGTGGACGCGTGGGGGATGGGCTTCGAGCTGCGCACGAGGACGCCATCTATGCTATCGAACGGGGTCAGATGTTTGTTGCTGCTACTGGTGCCAGACTGCTGCGCGGACTTACTCAAAGGCGAACGCAAAGTCGGCGAACCGCGGTGTGCTGTTGCCTGAGATGCAGCGGGCGGCGAACGGGCGGCGGTGACGCAGATTCTCACGAAGCCATCGCGGGGTCGACGCGCTTGGGCGAGTCAAGGACCTCGCGGTGAGGTCCATGCTACGCACCCGCATCGTCAGTTGTGCTCATCGTCCCCCCCAAGCTCGGAGTTGCTCTGGACCGAGTCTTGTTGTTCGATTGCGTGCGGACGTGGACAGTTGCTGAGTGGGGCACTGCTGATCGTGGTAAGCTCGAGCGAGAATTTGATGCAGCGTGAAAAGATGAGAATCCTTGTGCAGTGGCAGTTCCATGCCCCCTGGAATGACACACGAGCCGGGCCGAATGACACACTGCAGTCAAAAGATCAACGCGGCGACTGCCGCGTGTCCCTCGGCGATGAAAATTTATCAATTCAGCTGTCTGAGATGCGCGTGGATGTTGCATCGTGCAATCTCGGCATGTTCCCACCGCAGGATCACAGTCATGCTGGGACTGATTATTATTATTGTTGTTGTTGTGCACACACACACACGTAAGACGGGCTGGCATTTTGCTACGGTTACGTCTTCTTTGGGAATTGGTGTTGACTAAGGAGGCATGACGCTGATAAGACACAGGCAGTACCTCGTACGTAAGATGGAGATAGAACGAGGCAGCATCTTCCTGTGGCCTTATCGACCGCGCAAACTTGAGCACAGATGTTGACTCGGGTGTCTGAAGTCGGTTCAAATACGAAGTCGAAGGGCCTGGGCTGCCATCCAAAGGTCAAGAGTTGCGGCCAGCGTCCTCTGTATATCTAAGCCGTGAGTGCTTGGTATTTCGACGGCATTAATCATCCCATCGACAATGTGGTCGGGAACAGGCGTCTGACGCGTCTCTTCCGAGAAAATTTGCCCTTTTCGTAAACTCATGCATGCGTTTGGCTCCTTATTGTGTGGGGAGGAAGGTCTTTCTGAAGGAACCCTGAGGAACGAAATGCATGCGACATCAGCATTGCAGGCCGTTCCTTGCATGTGGGGATCTGCTCGATATCTGCCATCCCTGCACTGGGCCTGCGTCACCGGCAGAATGTAAATGTTTGAGGCGGTACTCATGCTGCGCAGACGTCTCGAGCTTGTGGTTTGACAAGCACAACTGGAACCTATCGCTTCCCCGAAACCCGGCCACGAGGTGTTATTCTTGGCCCCCAGGTCCCAGAGATTCGGGTAGACAGACCACCACCACCACGCGACACCAAACCTTGTCGCCGGGGGGTCCCAGGGGACATTAATCAGTGGGCAGCGGATCGAGTTCGCTTGCGATGCATAATCATGCACTCAGAGTGTACGAGCAAAATAAACTTGCGGCGGCAGCCACAAACCAAAGTGTTGGGTGGGTGGTGTGCCAAGTCAGAGTGAAGCGGCCGTGAGAGACGGGAGAGTGTGGAAGCCATTGGCCGGATCAGCGGCGCGGGCGCGACTGGCTAAATACCGCGCGAAAGGCAAGACATTCTTGCCGCACTAACCATCCGCTAGGCTGCGCGAGGCAACGCAGTGGGCAAAACTCGCCGCTCATCCACACGGCCATCCACACCTTATCCTAGTTTCAACGTCCAACCGCCATGCCTCTTCTCCATTGCCCATGCCGACTGCGTGCCTGTCCGGCTCCTCATCACGTATTCGCCTATGACTAAACCCGTGTCCCCTGCAGAAGCTGAACTTGTGCGCGAATAACGATGCTGCGGCCTACCATCAACAGACGCCACGAGCATCAGGAGATGGGGCTCGGTCACAATCGCTAACCGCTTCCAGCGTCGAGGGCGAGATCGAGATATTTGGTAAGCCCTGCTCATCCATCGTCCTATGCGTCCCATCTCGGAAGTCATGGAATTAATCATCGTTGAGGATCACACAGCCGGCGCGAACAATATCCCATCCGCGATCCGGCGTAGCACACGCATGACGATCCTGTTATCCACGGTGTTGCAGGGTCAGCCCAGCAGGGGATTGGTCCCACCGTCTTTGCAGAGCCCAGCGCCATCCCGACTACAAGCGTCTCTCGGTTATTCGTCATAGGAGCTATATGTGCAAACTGCCAAAACCTGCTATACCCGCTTCTGTCCTAACGTGAAAATTGTGCCCGGCGTGGCAGGGATGACCCTGTCTTCCATCGTCTCCTGCTGCTCGCCAGCCTTGTGGATACCGTGCCATGTCATACGCTCAGGGTGCACAGTTATCGCTCAACACTGCAGGAGCATGGCCACAGTGTTGTTCCAGATTGTTGCTATTCTTTGACTGCCCTAGGCAATGTTACTTGGCTGTGGCCAGTTCGCCGATGGTGCAACCGCTTGAGCGCTGAGTGCGCGCTGAAGTCGACGATTTCACGCGCATCACGCGCATGTGCGAGCCCCAACGACTCTCACATGTTGTATGGATTCATCGACATGGGTCACGGCAGCGTGTTCCTAGATCCCACCAACATCCTTTCGCCGATGCTGCAGACTCTGTTGGCCACACTGCATAATGCTTGGCCAAACCAACAGCAGGACTCCATACAATGCTTACCGTGTCTCATTGATCTCCCCACTCACGGGGTTCTGTGACGACGATTACGCACCGCGATCCCAGTGTCACTGAATCGAGGTTTTATTGTCACAATCTTCGGGACAGAGGCTGAGGGATGGGATGCTCAGCTCGGTCCCAGCATGTCCGCAACGGGATCTCCTGTCTGAACGGAAGACCCATGGGGTGTGAGGTAGGCTGACCTTTGTTGAGGGCTTCTCGACTCTTCGCTGTAATTCTTCCCTACATACCCTCTTTATACCTCTTGATTCCTGTACCACTTGGCCTCCACAAATCCCCTCGTTCAAACACACTCGCTTTCACGAATCCTGCCACTTTGAATCAGTCCTTCGTTTTCTCTCTGCACACTATGTGGTTCTATACTCTCGTTTTCAGCGTTGTTCTATTTCTTTCGAGTTGCGGGGCACTCAGATATGATCCGGCTTTTGTCCAGTATAACCTCAATCAGAATCAAACTGCAACAAACCCTCTGGATTATTGGGGGGAGTGGACAGGTCATCAATACCACCCCTCACCGTCCAATTGGCGGTTTCCCTTCTATACTCTCTTCCTCGACCGGTTTGTCAATGGTGACCCCTCCAACGACAACATCAACGGCACGGCCTACGAACATGACCTCAATTCCAATCAAATGCGCCACGGAGGCGATCTCCAAGGTCTTGTCGATACGCTGGACTATCTACATGGCATGGGTATCAAGGTATGTCGACGCTTCCTCTTCGCAACCGTGGGGCTAATCGGCGCAGGGTATCTATATTGCCGGCTCCCCTTTCATCAATAGTCCCTGGGGGTATGACCAGTACTCCCCGCTGGACCTCTCCGTCCTCGACCAACACTTCGGCACCATCAACATGTGGCGCTCTGCGGTAGAAGAGATGCATGCCCGGGGCATGTATGTTATCCTAGATAACACGTTCGCTACAATGGGGGACCTCATTGGGTTCGAGGGGTACCTCAATACCACTACACCCTTCACGCTGAAGGAACATAACGTCCAGTGGAAATCATCTCGCGAATACCACGACTTCCACATCGGTAACAAATACAACGAGACATGTCAATATCCCAAGTTTTGGTTGGAGACGGGATACCCTGTCGGCGAAGACGTCACAAGTCAAATGGTTGGCTGCTATGATAGCGACTTCGACCAGTACGGCGACACCGAAGCCTTCGGTGTATTTCCGGATTGGCGTCGTGAGCTGTCAAAGTTTGCCTCAGTCCAAGATCGTCTGCGAGAATGGCACGAGCCTGTCCGTCTGAAGCTCGAGAACTTCTACTGCATGATGATAGCTCAACTCGACATTGACGGTTACCGATACGACAAAGCCACGCAATCAACAGTGGATGCTATGGGCTCCATGAACGATGCGATGCGTAGGTGTGCCAGGCGATTCGGTAAAGACAACTTCTTCACTCCCGGCGAAATCACTGGTGGGAACGTGTTCGGCTCGCTCTTCCTTGGCCGTGGTAGACAGCCGGATATGCTTCCTGAAAATCTCACGGTGGCTGCTACTATGACAGACCGCTCTCCTGAAAAGTATTTCTTGAGAGACGGAGCGCACGGTGCCCTGGATGCTGCCGCCTTCCACTATACGGTCTACCGCACCTTGACTCGCTTCCTAGGCATGGACGGCAATCTCGAAGCAGGTTACGATGCTCCACGGAACTTTGTGGACATGTGGAACACATTCCTGCTCACCAACGACTTTGTCAACCCCAACACTGGAAAGGTAGACCCGCGGCACATGTACGGAGTGACGAACCAGGACGTCTTCCGGTGGCCGGCCATCACTAATGGTGTCGAGCGTCAACTGCTGGGCCATTTCATCACTACCCTCCACATGCCTGGCGCGCCATTGCTTCTTTGGGGTGAGGAGCAAGCCTTCTACGTCCTAGATAACACCGCCTCGAACTACATTTTCGGTCGGCAAGCAATGTCCTCTGCAACTGCCTGGCAGACTCACGGCTGCTACCATCTCTCTTCCACGCAGTTCTTCGGCATGCCGCTGAATGCCTCCCGGCACGGCTGTCAGGATGAGACTGTTGGCTATGACCACAGAGATCCCGCACATCCGGTCCGCAACATCATCCATCACATGAACCAGCTCCGGGAACAATACCCTGTGCTTCAAGACGGGTTCTTCCTGCAGCAGTTGTCGAACCAGACTGAAGAGATCCAGTATCCCGGCTCGGGGAATGTGACCACGGAAACTGGCATGTGGTCTGTCATGCGGTCCGGTTTCCCTGGCGTCCAAGATCTTGGCGACACGGGCGCCGGAGATCTGCCAGTGTGGCTCCTTTACTCCAATGCCAATGTATCGACTACTTATACATTCGACTGCAACGACAATGCTACGGCTCTGAACACAACCAGCTTGATCTCCCCGTACGACGCCGGCACTGTGGTCAAGAATTTGTTCAATCCCTATGACGAGCATACTCTAGGCAACAGCGTCCATCGACTGGGAATCAATGGCTCGACGAATCCCAATGGCTGTCTCAGCAGTTTGGATATGGCAGCCTACGACTTTCGAGCTTATGTTCCGAAGGATCAGTGGGTGGGACCGAAGCCAATGATCACCAAATTCACTCCCGGTCACGATGCACGGCTCGAGTCGACCGTCAACGCGGGTGGGACGGAATCTGTCAATGTCGAATTCCAGTTCTCGGTTGAGATGGATTGCGATAGCGTGACGAACAGCATCTTCTTCAACTCAACCACTGAATCAGCGGCCACTCCGTCCATCGACCGAAGCAGTATAAAATGTGCGAATCTCGACCAGCCACAGACACCTGCGTACGCCGGAGCCATCTCGTCCACCTGGTCATGGTCGGCAAAGTTGGACAATGTGGCAAACGGCATTCACTCCATGTCTGTCCGCAACGCATCCTCCGTAGCTGGTGATGTTACAAACGCCATTGATCATTTCTTGTTCCGCATAGGGCGAACTGACAACCCAATGGTGTTCACGGGAACCGCCAACTACTCGTCAAGTCTCCTAAGCAAAAGCGACAACGGCTCCCTGATCATCTCACATAACGCAGCAGGTGCAGACAAATGGCGTTATTCCACAAATTGGGGCTCCAGCTTCTCGGACTGGATGCCGTACAGTGGCGGCAAGACGCAGATCGAAAAGCAAGCGTGGTCTGGAACAAAGCTGCAAGCCTGGAAGGGCGACCACGTGCGTGTAGAGTACTTCAGCCGGCTAGCGGGCAGCAGCGACCATGTCCAGGAAGGTGATGTCGACTTCAGCACCCCACGGCGCTTCCCTCACCTGTTCCTGAATGGCCCTTACAACCAGTATGGGTACGACGCTGGCCTCAACAACGAGATGAAGCTTACCGACAACTCGACATGGGACCATCATTTCATGACCGAGTGGAGTCTCTCCGGCACACTCGCACAGATCAATGTCTGGGGTCTCAACCCAGATGGCAAGCCTGACCAGACAATCGTGATGGGCGATGCTGATGGTGACTCGATCCTTGACCGTCTGCCTCCGTCGTCGCTGTCTTCAGTCGTTCTCAACATCACCCAGCCTCCTCCGAAGCCCTACCTCGGTTGGCGGCTTGTGATCAACGACGGCAATTTGCGGTTCGAACTGCGGCCTTCGGGTAACATGTGGCCTCAACTGATCCTTTACGTCCTTCTCTGGACCGTCCCGATCATTACGGCGACCTTCGGTGTATGGTCGTTCATGCAGTCCTTCTACCAAATCAAGTTCAACGAAGTCGGCATATCGGAAAAGAAGAGCTTCGTTCCTGCGGTGTTCAAGAATAAATTCAAGAAGCTGCCAGACGAGGAGAATTCGCCTGGCGTCCTGACTAAGTTCTCGCGGAAGCCAAAGTTTCTGCAACCGACAGGGGCTCTGATCGACCAGCAGAAACGGCGGACAGTCTTGATCGCAACCATGGAGTACGACATCGAAGACTGGGCTATTAAGATCAAGATCGGCGGCCTCGGTGTCATGGCACAACTGATGGGCAAGAATCTAGGTCATCAAGACCTGATCTGGGTCGTGCCCTGTGTTGGCGGCGTCGACTACCCAGAAGACCAAAAGGCGGATCCGATGACGGTGACGGTCCTCGGCAAGCCATACGAAGTGCAAGTCCAATACCACGTCTTGCGCAATATCACCTACGTCCTCCTTGACTCGCCTGTCTTCCGGCAGCAAACCAAGTCGGAGCCATACCCACCTCGCATGGACGACCTTTCATCCGCCATCTACTATTCGGCATGGAATCAGTGCATCGCGCAGGCTCTGAACCGCTTTCCAGTCGACATTTACCACATCAACGACTATCACGGTTCGGTGGCTCCACTGTACCTGCTCCCAAGGACAATTCCGGCCTGCTTGTCTCTCCACAATGCCGAATTTCAGGGGCTGTGGCCGATGCGCACGAATCAGGAACGGGATGAGGTCTGTTCGGTCTTCAACCTCTCCACTGAAATTGTGGCAAAATATGTGCAATTCGGCGAGGTGTTCAACCTACTCCATGCTGGGGCATCATACTTGAGGGTCCACCAGCGCGGCTTCGGTGCAGTGGGTGTCTCCAAGAAGTATGGCAAGCGATCATACGCCCGTTATCCGATCTTCTGGGGGCTGAAGAAGGTTGGCAAGTTGCCCAATCCCGACCCGTCGGATACAGGCGAGTGGGACAAAAAGCTGCCGAAAGAGTCTGATATCTTCGTCGACCCCGAGTTCGAAGCTGCGCGACCTGAGCTTAAGCGTCAAGCGCAAGAGTGGGCCGGCCTCGAGCAGAACCCAAAGGCTGAGCTGTTTGTCTTCGTCGGACGCTGGTCAATGCAGAAGGGTGTCGACCTGATTGCGGACGTTTTCCCGTCAATTCTGGAGTCGAACCCAAACGTGCAACTCATCACCATTGGACCTGTGATCGACCTGTACGGCAAGTTTGCGGCAATGAAACTTGATCGGATGATGCAGCTGTACCCCGGCAGAGTATTCTCCAAGCCCGTCTTCACCGCACTTCCCCCGTTCATCTTCTCTGGTGCCGAGTTTGCCCTTATTCCCTCAAGAGACGAACCTTTCGGCCTTGTCGCGGTCGAGTTTGGTCGTAAAGGTGCCCTGGGTGTCGGTGCAAGGGTCGGTGGTCTCGGTCAAATGCCAGGATGGTGGTACACGGTGGAATCCATGACGACGGCCCATCTACTACACCAGTTTAAACAGGCCATTCACGAAGCTCTCGGCTCCAGCACGGAAATTCGGGCACTGATGAGAGCAAGGTCCGCGAAACAACGATTCCCTGTCGCCCAATGGGTTGAGGACCTGGAAATTCTTCAATCGACAGCAATTCGCATCCATGACAAGGTCGAGGCAACTCGGCGTCACACCGCCACAGCTGACTTGATCGGCACCTCTGCATGGAACACTCCTTTTGCTTCTGGCACAGCCACGCCGTCGGGCCTCCGGACACCAGTGTTCGGCCATTCCAGAATGTCCAGCTATACAACGTTACAGTCACTGACTGCGCGCCTGAGGAACCTTGGACACAGCCGAGAAATAAGTCAAGATACTGTTCGGCGTCCAACTTCAAGCCACTCGCACACTCCGTCGGGTCTGTCCCGTTCCGCTTCTCTCGGATCTCGCAGGGGTCCGGGCCACGTCGATGTTCAAGACGAACACGACGTTGACGAGCCGCGGACCGCTAGCTTGCTTCCGCCGATACCAGATGTCGGAGGAGACGACACTGGGTTGAGGGCAGGCTCAACTCAGAATCCCAACGAGTATTCGGAAGACGAAGATGAAGACCTGGCGAGCGAATTCGAGGACGACGACGACGACGATGATGACGACGATATCGTAACGATGCCTAAACAAACCAGCGGGCGATACGAAAGGATACCGCTTAATGATGACTCACCTCGTACACCACCGTCGAACAGTCACCGTCCAAGCAGGCCGGCAGGACTGGAGCTCACGCGACTTTCAAATAGCCCTTACAGCAGGAGGAACTCGCTGGATCAACCCAGGCCAGATTCGGGGCTTCTCGTCCCGCCGCCGGTCTTGACGGACAACAACCGCGTCTCGAGCACCCCTTCTCTGCTTTCGATGAACTCGATTGTTGGGGAGAAAACGGATTTCAAGCTACAACAGGTCGATCCTTTCTTCACAGACAGCAATGGCGAGTTTGCCCGATCTTTTGGGAAGAAACTGGAAGATCTGACGGGCCACAATTCCGAGACGACAACCTGCATTGAGGAGTTCCTCGTCAAGTCCGAGAAACAGTGGTTCAACACGTTCCGCGATGTCAAGCTGGGAAGGCACACGGTCATCTCTTCGGCTCGCAACAGCATGCACACCAACCGAGAATCGCGCACAACTTCAGCCGCGCCGTCCATCTATGGAGGCAATACCGACGCAGACTCCTACCCGGACCCAAACAACCTGGCTGAGCAGTTCCTGCTGGGTGAGAACTACAAGCCCCCGACCGGGCTGAGGAAGTGGATGCAAGTGCGTGCGGGTGACTGGCCCGTCTATGCCTACTTCATGGGCTTCGGACAGATCATTGCAGCCAACTCGTACCAGATCACGCTCTTGACGGGAGAGGTAGGCCAGTCAGCAACCAAACTCTACTCGATTGCATCCATCTACCTCGCCACATCGATCTGCTGGTGGCTCCTGTTCAGACGCTTCCAGTCCAGACTCTGCCTGTCCCTGCCATTCTTCTTCTATGGCCTGGCTTTCCTCTTGATTGGCACGGCACATTACGGCTCTTCCATTAGCAGCCGAGGCTGGATTCAGAACGTCGGAACAGGCATGTACGCGGTGGCCTCTTCCTCCGGCTCCATCTTCTTCGCCTTGAATTTCGGCGACGAGGGCGGTGCCCAAGTCAAAGCCTGGGTCTTCCGGGCCTGCGTGATCCAGGGGACCCAGCAGATCTACGTCGTCGCCCTCTGGTACTGGGGCGCATACCTCAACAAACGGACCGTCACCCAGCTGGTCAGCACACTCAATCCCATCACTGACACGTGGAAGATCACAGCCATCACACTGCCCATTGCGTTCTTGCTCTGGGCCATTGGCCTGCTCATGTGGTTGGGCCTACCGAGCTACTACCGCCAAGCACCCGGCCAGATGCCCAGTTTCTACAAGTCACTGACGCGGCGGAAGATCGTGCTCTGGTTTTTCGTCACCGTCATCATCCAGAACTTCTTCCTCTCCGCGCCCTACGGCCGGAACTGGTCGTTCCTGTGGAGCAGTTCGCACGCGAAGAACTGGCAAATCGTCTTGCTCGTCGCATTCTTCTTCATTGGTGTCTGGGCCGGAGCATTGTGGTTGTTCGCCACGCTCTCCAAGTCGCACAGTTGGATTTTACCGCTCTTTGCGATCGGGCTGGGTGCGCCCCGATGGGCCCAGATCTGGTGGGGAACGAGCAACATCGGATCATACTTGCCCTGGGCCGGCGGATACACGGCCTCTGCCCTGGCGTCGCGTGCCCTGTGGCTCTGGCTCGGCACGTTGGACGCCCTCCAAGGCGTCGGCCTGGGCATGATCCTCCTGGCGACGCTCACGAGGGTGCACGTCGCCTTCACACTCATCACGGCCCAAGTGCTTGGCTCCTTGGCCACCATTGTCGCGAGAGCTTGTGCGCCCAACAAGATCGGCCCCGGGCCAATCAGTCCGGACATCAGTGGCGGCGTGTCCAACGTCTGGCAGGCCTGGTTCTGGATCGGGCTGGTCTTCAACCTGGCTATTTGTGCCGGTTATTTCAAGGTACGTCGTCGCTTGCGCTTGCGCTTTTCCGTCTCTTTGCCGTACGGGAGTGAGTGAGTATAGGAATACTAACGGTGATTTACAGTTCTACCGGAGTGAACAGCTCAGCAAGCCGTGATGGATTCGATGGCGTTCTAAAGGAGGTCAGGACGGTCAGGCGCTCTCTGTGCCACAGCGTACGGAACATACATGGATGGATAGACGGACGGACGGATACACATACGGAAAGACTGTGAGATTCTAACGCGTGAGGATGAATGACCTGCCTACTTCTAGTGGGATGTGCATGTCATGTATAAATAGGTATATGGAACCGGATGAACAGAACGTCTGTATGATCTGATATGATCTGATATGTATGGGATATAGTTGGCATAGAATAGTAAAATAGTTTATATTTGCTGTCTTCAGACCGAGTAGATTAAGAACGTGCTGATACAGAGTAAGCGTCGAGTACGAGGCGAGTACGAGTTCCGTGATGATATTCGTCAGTCTACCAGTCCGGCCCGGACACGGATACGAGAAGATGACCATACCACGATTCACCCTCGTATCCAAGGGGTAGAGCAGGGATGCTCTAGAGATGTACTCCGCATGGCTCGACGGTAAGGGACAGGCACTCCGCTCCTGATGCCTCAGGCAGATCTTTTTCGTTCATCCATACATATCCCGTGTGTAGTCGTACATTCGTGGTCTCATGTCCAGACAAGATCTCATGAAACCCGCTGCTTTTTCAAGACGTTCCCGCCCTTGAAGCCATTGGTTTCGCGCTGTCGTTTCCGCTCGATTTCTTCCTTCATGATGCGCTCGGCCTCGCTCATCGGTCTCTGCGCGTTTGACGCCGCGGGTTTCTTCGAGCCGTTGAGGGGGTTCTTCTTGGATGCGGCGGCGAAGACGTTCTTGGGCTTGCTTGCCGTGGAACCGAAGGACATCGATACAGACGATTGTTTGGCGGGAGGTTGTGTTGACGCTGTATCCGCGGTCTCGGGAGGTGTGGTAGTCGATGGTATTTGGGTTGGCGAGGGTGCGGTGTCCTCTTTCTGTTTCTCGCTTTCCTTTTCCTTCTCAGAGGATGATTCATCTTTTTCCGAGAGCGGAGGCGTGGGCGATGCGGCCGGGGCGACTCTGGGCGTTGCCTTCTTCGCTCCAAAGTTGAGGACAATCTTCTCTCCGTCTTTTCGCTTGATGCCGTAGCCGTCGCCTTCGGTCTGTACTCCGTCGTCGGCGACCACCTCGTCGTCTTCCACGTCATCTTCGGCCATACTTTGTCCCTTCGCTCTGCGGATCTGTTCCTGGATCATCCGCTGCTCACGCTCCTCGTCACCCCGGTCCTGTCTCTCCTTCTTCCGTATCGCTTCCTGTCGCCGCAGCGCTTCGGGACTGTTGTCGATCCAACTGATCATCAAGGCACTCGCGCCGCCACGGGCTTCGTTCTTCTCGTCCTCATCCACACGGCATATACCTTCCCTGCCGAGATACTTGGCAAACTCGGTCAGACTATTCCACCTGGTGGCGTTCATGTGAATGTGTTCCTTGTTCGAGATGTACTCTTGGTAGAAGTGGTTGACGTTGACCTTCTTCTCGCCGTGGCCCGTCCGAAGCAGTTGGATGAAGTCTTTGAGGAATTGGTTGGAGAAGTCGCGGATCGCCTTCCGGGGGTCTTCGCCGATGAGCTGCATCTGCCGGACGTGTGATTCTGACGCAACATGGCACTTGAACCCGTTCTCGTCGCGCATCTGTCGCTGACATGCTTGACAGTACCACCGCAACCGCTGAAGGCCCTTCGCCTTCATCTGGTTGGCGATGTACTTGGTAGATCCCACCTCGGCGCGCGGCATGATTGCGATGTGAGCGGGGTAAGAATCAGGGGAGAGAAAGGGTCAGATCGTAGGCGGGCTGTGGCAGGGCAGGTTTGTTGAAGTGGAAGTAGCAGTCGGTGCAAGTGCAAGTGGCGTCGAGTGGAGGACCAACCGGTCACGTGATCATGGTTCGCTCACGTGATGCTTGGCGAGTCCACGACCTTCTTCCGTGCCTCCGACATAAATTCATTCACACAGCCTGGTATCAAGGCCTATGCTATATTATGTGCTGAGAACCCTCCTGCTAGACTGCGGAATGAGTAGTCTAGCATCGATGGATCTCGCATATGTACGCCGATACCCTTCTCCGGGTCTGAATTAGCAATGAGTACAGACAGACGCTGGAGACCAGGACAACAGGAGACCGAGCTCGTGGTGGATGAGAATGCTGAAACTTGTGCCCGGGTGCTTGATGTTCAGGGAAGTAGATGTGTATGGTGTTTCAAACTCGAAGAAGTCTATTCTCGCTCGCTCCAGGTCATCAGTGGATGTGCGAGTGGCAACACGATGAAAAATGATAACAGAGCAGCAGCACTGCCATGCCGTCAAGGACCTCACTTCACCGCCGCACCATGCATCTGATTATTCACTCTCACCCACAAACAACTCGGAACGCTGTAGCTCCAGCGGAGAATACAAACCCGTCCAAAAAAAAATGGAGGACTCACTGCCAGTTGTTCCACCGCTCGGAATTGAACCTGCAGATACCCCAGTGCTGCGACCGAGCCAACTGAAAAAAAAAAGCTTGGGGATCGAACAGTAGGACTTCCAGTGGTAACTATCTCAGAGCGGCATAGTTTAGAAACATCTGCAGAAGCAATGAATCAGGCAGCCGACCGGCATCGAATAGCGAGCTGGGGTCGGTCCTACTGTCCCCAGCAATGATTGTTGAGAAGAAATCGGCGTCAGCATTATATCAAGCCTTGATTTCTGATCCCGTGAATCCTGGAAAGCGGAACAGTGAAGATTGGGATATTCACTTGCTGATATTCACCTTTAGCGCAAAAGCCCAGGCAGTTGTTTTTCAACTGCGACCTGACCATGAAAACATGTTCCTGACCCTTTCTCAGATACGATACCAGAAACTATTTCAGACACTCACACTTCCGCTCCATAAATATACATTTGTACCCTCAACGCTTGTCCAGCTCTGACAACAATGGCAACATTCAACGATCCTAACGGCGACTTCAAGGAGGAGGACTTGGGGCATGACGTGCTTCCCGGCAAGAAACTTCTGGTGCGAGTAGTTCTCAACAGAGAAGTCGCCACTGAAGCCATCGAAATGGACGGGACAAGTGGCGTCCGTATTGATCACTTCCTTGCCAATCTCAGCGACAAAATGCCACTGTACGACTATGGCGAGTTTGACGCCCCGGGGTTTTGGTTCCGCGAACTCCAGGGCAGAAGCCTGACGAAGCCGCTCCTCCTCTTACAAGAAACTGCAACGTCAGGCAGGCACGACACACAGCATCGGCTATGGACCGTCGTGCCGCCGGATCACAACCAAGAGTACGCGCATTGGGTCACACAAAATCTGCGGGCCGGCGACACGGAGGTCTTACGCATCGAAGCTCACTTTTTCGTTTCACGCACCAACATTTCCGCATACGATGAGCTGGAGGAACATGAGAAATTCGAAAGAGAGGTCAAAGGGGCGGCCAACGGAAGAAACAAGCTAGACGACACGCCGCTTGTCCAGATCAAGAGCACCGACTTTCTAAAGCCTCTCAACGAGTGGCTTCCCTCCTTTCAACAAGAGACAACCCCTGCTCATCCAGGTAGTCTTGTGTATGCGCCAACGACGAACCAATTCTTCCCTCAACGATACATTGAGGACCCCCTGGCCTATCAGCTAAGTTGCAGGGCTTGCCGTCGTCTTGCTGTGGAACGAGGTTTGGTGGAGCCTGGCCGTCGGAAGAAGGCTCGGGCAGAATACGCGGCGTCTGAGGCAGCGGAGGCTGGCGAACTCGGCGTGTCCCGAGAGACTTCTGTCCGCCCTGTCGCTGGGAGCAGCGCAGGCGGAGAACCCGACATGGACGCAGATGAGCGGCTTGCGAGACAACTCCAAGCGGAAGAGCATGGGTTGCGACGTAGGACCGGTATGCGGCACTACAAGGGGCTCGCCTAAGTGTTCGACTGCAGCGACCCACGCCTCTGACAATATGTTGGAGCTGGGTACCGCCAGACTACGGTGGGATGGTCGCGAACAGGTGCAAAGATCCCGACAGGAAAGCAAGGCCAGGCAGGGTGTGGGCATTACTTGGAAAGGATGAGACAAACAGCAGTCCAGGGAAAGGACTATTCAGCGATGATTGTACTAGGCGATGGGCGGTCTTCTTGTCAAGTCCAGTGTGTCGATGCAGTATGCACCGGGTATGTAACAAGCACGAATGACTAAGCAAGAAATTCAAACACCACAAATCCAGGACTTATTCGTGGTACAGTAGAACTGCCCCGACGACCACGACTCAGATCACTGGGCGCGGGATGATAGTCTCCACACATCGTAACACGCGAGGAACGCCCGATCTCCATTGACCGAGCGATGAACTCGACCCTCGCGCCACCGACGGAGCATCTGTGTGGTGTCTTCTCATCAATCAACCAAATACTCGTACACATTACACAATAGACTACAATCACAGCGCTCAATAATGGCTCGAATCCAGCAACCCACAAGCAGTGCGAAACCAAATTCGAAACCGAAATCCTCGAGGCGTTCCAAGTCTCAACCGCGATCCCTGAAAACAGGCCGCCCTCCGCTGCTGTTTTCCTCGCCACCGTCAAACGTTGACACCTCAACAACGCCCACAACCAACGGCAAAGGCAACGGCAAAGCCAAAACAAATACCAAAAAGAATTCCGCCAGCCTCTCGTCAAAACACACCCGCGCCCTGATCAACGCGCACCACCTCCTGCAGAAGCGGCTGGCCACCGCCCGCGCCCAGGCCGACACCGCCCAGATCCAGACGCTCGAAGCCCAGCTCGCGGCCCAGGGCGGGCTAAAGGCATACCAGCTCGCCAGCCGCACGGGGCAGAGTCGTGACCGGGGCGGCGATTCGAGCAGGCTGCTCGTACGCTGGCTCGACGGGGAGGTGAGGGCGCGGAGAGAAGCGCTCCGCCGACGAGGCCGGGACGGGCAGCTGAGATCGGTCTCGAGTTCGAGTTCGAGTTCGAGTTCTAGTCCCAGTTCCAGTTCGAGTTCGAGTTCCCGTTCAAATGATCGAAGTTCTAACAATGCGGACCATGTTCTTCGGATCCTCGAAGTCGGGGCCCTCAGCACGGAGAACGCGCTCAACATCCCCGAGATCACGGCCGTGAGGAGGATCGACCTGCGCAGCTCGGGCCCAGGGATCGAGGAGATCGATTTCATGGACCTGCCTGTCCCGCGTGGCTCGAGTGGCAGCAGCAATAGCGCAGAGGATGACTGTCGAGGAGGAGGAGAGGGGGAAGGGTACTACGACGTCCTCAGCCTCTCTCTCGTGCTCAACTACGTCCCCGACGCGACGGCGAGAGGCGAAATGTTAAAGCGCACGACGCTGTTCTTGAGGCGGTCGCCGGGGCCGGGGCCGGGGCCGTCTCTCCTCTCCTCCTCCCACGACGATGGCCTGAAACAAACGACTACGAATGGCGGGACGGACGACGCGCCGGTGCTGCCGTGTTTGTTCCTCGTCCTGCCGGCCCCGTGTCTGCATAATAGTCGGTACTTGACCGCGGAGCATCTCGCGGCGATGCTCAACTCGCTAGGCTATTGCTTGGTTCGGGCCAAGACAACGCGGAAGCTGTATTATAGTCTGTGGCGCTATGATGGGCCGGGGGCGAGGGATGAGTGGGTGCAAAGGGGTGGGCAGACGGTGTTCAAGAAGAGAGAGATCAACCCCGGAGGAGGGAGGAACAATTTCTGCATCGTGCTGGATGGGGACCACGTTTCATAGAGAGAGAAATTTGCTTGTGGACCACGAAGTTGTCGATGGGTTCTTCTGTTTCCATTTTTCACTGTTCAACGGTCCCGTTTCCACCCCCCGCCGACTCGCTATGCGTTGCTGCTCTATTTCTACAGGATACATGTAGCATCTCCCCCTTTCGCCGCGCGCCCTTAAGCTGGGGTCGTCCAATTCCGACTCAAGAGGTTCGAGGCGGCCAATAAGCCCTCTCCCCAGCATGGAATGTGTCCAGTCGTCCACCGGCGTGGCCCATGAGTTTGCCAAGAAGAGATAGCTTGCGACCGCGATAGAAACCCACGACATGTGTAACAGAACCCGCCATCCATGGGTGGTAAAACTATGATGCTAGCATGCAATTGCTGTCCGCCAGAGAACGCCGTATCCAGGCCATAACGGGTCATTGTACCACGCTCCAGTCATTGCATAAGTTGCACGTGGAGACACAATTATATCGCAACCGTCTTCATCTCCTCCTCGATGCCGTCTACACCCAGACCTTTGACTTCGGGTTCTGGCTCTGTTGGAGTATTTTCTGTGCTCTCGTTGTTGCCTGCCGTCAGCACCCGAGTGAGTCGCGTTGAGGGGAAGTCTTTCGAGTCCGCGCTCTTCAATGAAGCCGGCGTTGGCAAATCCACAAGCTTGTCGACTTCGACCTTGGCCGACGTCGCTGCCTCTGGGTCTATCGGTGCTGGAGCAGCTCGTTTCTTGCCTTGGGTAACTGACTGCTCCGCGGCTTGGGCGAAGTCTTTAACCACATCGCCGCCGGGTCGAATGGCCTGTGGCTGAGCGATCTCTTCCTGCACGCGAGCCAGAGGGCTGCCGACCGCGTGTCTCGGACTGCCTGCAGGCCCTCTGGAGAATCGTTGGGGCGACCGGCCTCGATCCTCACCAACGACCGGACTGCCGTACGGGGAATGGCGCCCATTTTGCGCTACTGTGCTGTTGTTGATGCCGCCTGGGTGAGATCTCCGTCTTGGGCCTCTGCGCCCGTATTTCTGATCCGCTCTCCAACGCAAAATATCCATATAAGCTGGCTCCACCGTCTCGGTCCTAAACTCCCTCAGTTTGAGTTCGCCTGTGTCCTCATCAACAAAGACCTTCTCGCTGCTGAGGTCATCCGCCACCGTGGCCAAAAAGTGGCCCCAGGACCGAGCAACGACATATTTGCAGTCGTAGTCACGACCGAACAGAATAACTTGGCCCCATTGACCCATCGGACCTGGGGCTAGATCGACCGCAATGTTGTTGCCGCCCCAGTCCCTGGCCAGTGCAATCCAGCTGGGGTGGGCGTATGCCTTCTGGATTGCGTTGGGCGGTTGGGATTCCTGTCTATCGAGCAATTCTTGTCTCCAGTAGCGGTTCTGGGTTTGATTTGAGGACGAGGCACTGTTGCTGAGGCCTTTGGAGCTGCTGTACGACGGTTTCCGGGGGCCAGTCAGGTACTCCTCGTTGACGATCTGCCAATTCTTCCACTCCTGTACAATTTCTTCACAGTCCAGAAGCATGCAACCGAAAATGATTCCCGTCGGCCTACCACCACGCTCTTGTCCGTCGTGAATGGCGAGCGAATCGCGAACGTCTTGCGGCAAGGACATATTCAACTCGTGTTCCAGTTCATTGATGTCATTCTGTGTGCAACCTTCGCCAAGCTGATCCCAGAGTTCAGTGTAGTTCTTCTCGGCCCATCGGTCGATTTTCTTCCAGGAGTGGGCGACGGGTGGTGGGGGAGGGGCGCCGTCAGCAAAACTCTGCATTTGGATCTCGCCTGGAGATACAACTTCGTCGATGCCAGTACGCTTCGGTGAGTTCAAGGAGCGCATGCCCGGCGAGTAGGGTCTGTTGGGGGACTGGCCGATCTGCGACGAGGAGACTGAGGGTCGCTTGGAGTCTTGGTATGTCTGGGAGAGGTCTTGCTGGGAGTCAATGGCACTGGTCGCGACCGACGTCAGGGGGGCGTGTCGACTCTGGCCGACGGGGACGTGCTGACCCGTCCGGTAAGGAGAGTCGTGCGAGGCATGGCGGTCATTGGAGGTCATGACGTGCCAGAACGAGCGCCATGCTGTTGTGAGGCTGGGAAGGGTCAGTTATGGCAGACGGAGGGCAAAGGGGGATGAACACGCACGAGTTTGCCATGATTGGCGACACGGTCAGAGTAGTCGCTGCCACTTTGGCGGCTGTTGGTGACGGGGGCGAGTTGAATTACAATATCAATATTAGCATCTGAGGGCCGGAATATGTGGCATCTGACAATGGATGCGGTTGTCTTTGCGGCGGTAGCTGGGGTCGACAAAGGCCGACTGCGTTGTGTGTTGTGTGTTGTGGCTCGGAGGTTGGAGCCGCAACCAACAAAGAACGTCCCGAGGTGGCCAGGGGTTTGACCGAGAACAGAACAAGGAAGCGGTGGTACACAGCAAGCCAGTGCGTTTGTGTAAGTACGAGTAGGGAGACAGTATTAAGGCAGTGGAAGGTGCTGGATGAGACGGAGGACGATCGACGCGGACGAGGAGGATTATTTTGCAGGCACACCGCAACTGCAGCGAGACGACAACAAAAGGGGACGGGCACCTGCAAAATATGACTATGGGGGAGCAGCGGGAGCCGCTAAGGGCCATGGTTACGGGTGCGCAAGCCCCCCGCCCAAGCCCAAGATGCATCATGCACCATGCAGATGACATTTTAGACACCCGCGCCTAACAAACCCACTTTGCCCACTCTGGCCTTCCCTGAATTTTGACATGCATCCCAGCACCTGCTCCGTCCAGGACAAGCCTCACCCATGCAGTTCTTACTGAACCCAGAAGGCCGACGAGTCTCCGTGAGGGCAACGATAGCCGGCTGCCCTGCCCCTCCAAGAGAATGACTGCCTCCTCGTATTCGTCCCTCTTTCAGCTGCCTGCCGCCTTCAGCTGTTCGTTTCCGCACCGCAAGCGCTGCGCCCCCCGGATCTGGACGCGTCAATCATCTCTCAATCAGCTTAGGCGAGTAGTGGGGGCAACACCAGCTGATGACGACCTTGTCGCTCAGAGCACCGCGCGTTGCTTCATGCTCTTCGGAAGTCATTCATGGACGAAAGCATCGGAACTGGCGCTCCACTATCGCCTCGTCCGAAGCGCGCTTCACAAGTCCGAGACGCGTCAATCTTATGGCTGCAATCAAGCCTTCTAGTGGCACCGCTAACCGATAGGCTGAGGTCCGTTGTTGGAGATTACATGATAGGCAATGGCCACGGTCAGAGGCTCAAATAAAGGGGCTTCACACCCATAAAAGGGGGAACGTTCATGGCTCAAGCGAAATGCTCTATCGTGATTTGCCGTGTGCGAGATCAAAAGAGAGTCAATCTGGCCGCCGTCGGAGTCAAAAACTCTTCTCTGCGCACATCGTTGTGTCTCGGATGTAAATCCCAAACCTCTCAATTCCTCCTTATCGCCTTCTCAAACTCGCGCTCGAGCGACAAGACCGGGTTTGTGGGCGAGCTATCTCCTTGGAGCAAGTTCTCCGTGCGATCTCAACCTGCAACCGCCACACCAGACCTGCAGACATAAGACATGCACACAACGAGTTTGGAGTGACGGAAGTCGACCTGTCTGCACAAACTTGCTATTCTGGCCATCAGGATCTTCGAAGCTTGGCTGGCTAAATCGAACATTCTGGACAGTGTCTAAGACGATCACCCTTCGGCAACCCTCAGAGCCCCCGCTCTAGGGAAGGCCGGACCCTCGATTACTTCATTTGCCCTCTAGTATCCACTTCTATATGTGTACACTCTCTCCGCAACGATGTGAGGGCTCATTTCTTCCGGACACCTTCGAGCCACGGCTGGCAACACAGCGTTTACAGTGTCGTGCCCTATACACCCAGAAACACTTCATGCAACTGAAGATTCGACCTTTTGCCTCTCCAGAGCCTCGTCAGGCAACGAGGGATCGACGGCCAATCGGTGAGTTTCGCCACGACTAATGCAAGGTACACAAGACATTCCCGTGGCCCAGCCTTGCCCGACTGCATGGCATTGAGATAAGTATAGCTTACCCTGCATAACTCAAGCCAACGGACCAATTATATGTGTCTGGATTCCCCCGATTCCCTGTTTCCCGTTTGCATCAGTTCTGGGAATCATGGTGAGCAGGAAAACGCCACTTCGTATACCGTTGGATATGCTGGCGCAAAAAGAGATGCCGAACGTTGATCGCACAGGGCACGTTGGGGCTAACCAAGAATCGTATGCTACCGAGTATACCGACAAAGGCACCAAGGATCTAGCTGCGTCAGCAAGTCAGCGGCACCGAGTGCTTTGGCGGCCCGCCCGAAAAACCCAGCCCCTCAGCACTCCCGCAAACAGCGGCCGCTTAGGCTTCACAGCCATCAGCCAACGATCTGGGCCTTTCTATACGTTTCCTCACAGCAGAATGTTCTGGTATCGAGATCTAATGAGGACTTCCATGTTTTCTCCTACGCTGCTAGTGCGGCTTAAAAATCCGCCCGTTGGATCGAAGGGATGGGATACCCATTCATCAGCTGTGACAAATGCCTTCGACATCGTATTCAAGCTCCTACGAGAACGTGCTGACGATTCAGTTCGGTCTCCGCGCCATCTCTTTTGGCAACGCCTAGGTTTGGCACCTATACCATGCTGTGGAAAGAACTAATCAGCAGTCGCGGTCTTTGCAGGCTCGAAAATGCTTGCGTCATGGACTAACCCCGAGATATCTTTACTCAGCCGGAGCCTATGACCCAAAGCATCTTATGCAGGCAACAGTGCTGCCCATTACCAACCGAATGACCGCCTGTCTGCATTGCGAAGTTCCCCATGGATTGGGCCCCCAGAATGCCGCGACCCCTGAGGGAAGAATAGCTTGCAGGATCAGCAGGTTGCCTCGGGATGAACAGCAGAATCGTCTCTCACTGGAGCAGCACGCCGCTCCAGGTTACCACTCTTCCCTTCGGCCGCCCGTTGTATCGACTCTCTCGCCTTGGAGATTCGAAAGAGCAATCACACGTGTCCTCCGACATCGAAGCTCTTGCGTTGTCATGTCAGGAAACTGTTCTTTCTTCAAGAGACCAGCGCAACGCCACCGCGCCCCCCTCTACAGAAGATGTGGTCGCTTGCGGCTGTCGTCTTCGGCTCTAAACGGCCTTTAGAGTTGCGTGACTGACCCGAGAGGGCTTGGATAGCTGGCCCCGTGGGGGCGTACACGTGGTAAAGACTATGGCGCCATTCCGCCTGCAACACAGCCTTCCTGTATGTAACCTTTACACACGTTCATCCTCGCTAAACAGTGTCATACATCCCCCCATGGGCCTCCTCTGCCTTGCGCACGATTGTCGATGCCCGCTTTCAATGTACGCACCCATATCAAAGCTCCAAAGGTCCCACAGACCGGTCAGGGAACAGTGGGAGAAGAAGTAACCATCCCGAATAGGCCCAGCCCAGTTGTCGGGCCTTCACCGTGGAAGGTTGAGGTCGAGGACAAGGCCAAGGCCAAGGGCAACCTGTATTCCCTTTCCTTCTCTTCTCTTGCTTCTCTTGCTTCTGCTCACTGTTAACTACATTCCGGATTCTCCTCCACAAAGCCCCCCATGTTGGGTAGAAGGAAAGGGCACATGCGTATGAGTCTGCTGCATAGGAGGCCTGGTTTTACACGAGATAGATCACAGGTTTAGGGAAGGTGGACGATCGCGACGATTGCCATGAAGAACCAAAGGGATGGAAAAATGAATGAAATCTACTTGTAGGCAGAACTTTATCCCTGTCTTCTTACCAAAGCAAGAAAGCTATATGAATCCAAAACCACCATGCCGGAGCTGCTAGACTCTACCACCTGCTCGGAATAATGCAAGGGTTGCATTTTCTCTCCTGCTTCTACCGCTTCTATCCGTCGACAGTCTCTAGAGAATGACATGAATCTTTCAAAAAGCGTAACCAAATGCGACACACATAACCACCAGAAAAAAACATGTTCAAATCGCCCTCAACCGTCTTGCGACCAACAAGCTCATCGTGACAAAGAGTGCAATGCCTCCTAGAATGCCAAAGAACCAGTACAGCCCCTCGGTGTCCTTGCCTGGCACGTTGACGTTCATGCCAAACAGGCCTGTGATGAGGTTCAGTGGCACCAAAATCGTCGCCAGAACAGTAATCTTGGCAAGATTCTTGTTGGTCCGGTTGCCCTTGAGGATGTTGTCCACGTTGAGTTGCGCCAAGTAGTTTGCATGTGACCGCGAGAGCATCTTCTCCACGTGGCCTAGGTTGGACATCATCGTGACGACGTGGTCTTGAATGTCGCCCAGGTACAAGCCGATGTCGCCACGGGGAGTCATCTGATATTGATCATTGCAGCGCTTGGCAAACCCCTTGATGACGTCCGCCTTGCCGCCCAGGAGCCGCATGAGGTTCAGAACACATTTGCGACATTCGCCGATCTGTCGAAGGAGCGCGAGGAAGTCATCCTCACGCGCGATGAAGACTTGATCTTCGATGCTCTCAGACTCGTTCTCTGCTTCGCGGATGATCGGTGCGAAGGAGTCGACAATGTCATCGATCAGGGCGTAGCAGATATAGTCTGGGCCAACTGACAGGAAGTCGCCAAGCTTGGAGATACGTTTGCGCACGTTCTTAGCATGCGGATTCGGGGTGTAGCTGAAACTGAGGACACCATCAGCGCAGACAACGATATAGACGTGGATTGCATCCAGGAAGTCCTCGTGACCTCGGTCCATGTTGAATGAGCGGAAGGACACGAAGTAGTACTGAGAGAAGAGCTCGACCTTTTCGCGAGACTCCTGGGTCTCAATGTCTTCCTGGGTAAGGCGATGGATCTTGAAAGCCTTGCAGAGAACGGCTAATTCAGCCTTTGTCGGATTGAGCACGTCGAGCCACCATACACCACCATCGGGTCCGACGTCGAACAAGTCGCGGAATGTGGTACCGTCGGCAACAAAATCTCCTAATTTGGTTGCGCGACGCCCTTGGGTCAGGTCGGAAGAGAACAAGAAGAACCGATCAGCGCGCTCGGCGGGAACCCCCCCGGGTTTGGGCGCAATCCTCTCCTCGGACGAGGAGGAAGGATCATGGTTCGAAGCATGCTGGGTAATGGGCTTTTCAAAGAAAGATTCACCATTCAGTGCAGCGTTCGGCGGCACATCGCCGCTACCATACTGCTTCCGCAGATCTCCGAAGGTCCTGCTCTCGGTCGAGACCTCGGTGATCTGATCATCCGGCACCTTTCCCTGCGCGCTGAGAACGACAAATTCCTCGAGCTCTTCGAAATCGATCTTGTAAGTCTTGCCGGCTTCCTCATCGTTTGGGAAAATGATTTCTTCGTCAACATCCCTGTCCGTTCGCTGGGTAAGTGCAGCCGGGGGTATACTGATATTGCTCAAAGTTGGACGTCTTTGATTAGTGCCTCCCGAATAAGTCCGGTTGCGGAACTGCTCCAAGACTGAAGATGAATGACTCTCTGCAGTGTTGGCGCGTTGTCTTCGGCGAGGTTCGGCAAAGGCCTCGACCGAGTTGGCGGGCGACGTAGACCGCGAAGAAGAGCTGTCTCGCGAGCGATCGTGCCTTCCTGCAAGCCGAGGGGTTCGGGCTTCGCGATTGTTGGTGAACCTCCTTGTGCGGAATGAAGGGCGCCTTGCGCTGCCTGGGAAGGGATCAAACTCTCCATCGCTTTTGTATTCGTCGTCGATGGCATTTTCAAAGTCTCGGGTGATTGGATTGCTTTCTTGGTCGCGAGTGTTGAGTAAGGCATCGTCAACAGACAGAAGATCCCTTTCTCCGATCTCGCTTGGTCTTGGTGTTGGAACTTGCAACTCGACTGCGGGCACATTCAAGGTTACATGTGCCGGCTGGACACCCAAATTGTTCCGATGGTCGTCCAGCTCAGGAGCTGGTGTGCTGTATCGGCTGTCCATTCTCTCCTCTGGAAGGGATCCGGAGGACGACATATTGGGCGTGTCTTGATTCGAAGGGTACCCGACCCGCATGGACAGCACCGAGACGGTGCTGGATGACTCGAAAATTAGGCCACTTTGAAGGATGTTACGGCGATGTTCTCGCCGGACAAACACGGATGTTGACTGTATTCCAAAATGGAAGAACCTTCTCTTTCAGATATTCAAATAATAAACGTCCCCCCAGGCCAGCGACGGCCAGGGACCCGATGATAGCTCCGAAAGGCCAATTATGGGGGTCGAGTGGTTGCACCAGTAAATACCATGAGCGATGTGCCTAGCAGAGGGCGGATGAAGGAAGAGGCAACTGTGTAGCCCGCCAACTTGAAGGTTGATGGGGACGGGACGTCGCTGTCGAGCGCCAGGGTGATGGGCTTGCTACAAGATAGGAAAGACTGAAGACAGCCTTCCTATGCCTTGACTTGGAGTGCGTGGAAGTGAACCGTTAGGATGGACCGACACTGCGATAAAAGTCGGTCGGCAACGGGATGGCGGTTGATGTCAACGAGGACCTCAGGAAAAGAATTTGATGTCAGCACTTTGCTGCAGGATGCAGTAATTGATGAAAAGTCTCCGACGGATGTCGAGGGCCTCGATGGGTTAAAGAGTGTGCGACAAGATGTGCGAAAGGGTGGGGGACAAATGGCCGGTTGTAGTGCGACTCGATGTAACTGGGACTAGCAGGGAAAATTTGGTGACGGAAAAGTGAGGAAAGTTGCAAGTTTCCAGAGGGCGGAAAGACGGAACCAGCCTTAACTCTTCCCTGTTAGCGAGGTATTTTCGCCGTCCTTTTGGTGCACGTCGCCTACATCTAGTCACGGTGCTTTGAGATCATCAAAACCTGGACAGTCCTTGGTGCGGCCAGTTGCCGATATCCCCTTCTGGTGCCTGCACCCGTTGCTCCAACGCCAGCAGTTGTTGAACCTGCAGTCTCTCCGCTCGTCTGGAGAGCTTGTCTCAAAGCCAAATTTCACGAACGTGACGCGCGGGGAAGGCTGGAGACAAGGACACCTCTGTTCAGTCGAGAACATCCACACACACTGTTCAGGACACCTCTGTTCAGGCGCGAACATCCGCACGTACAGTTCAGTTCACCCGGATATTTGCTCAATATGGACGCGATTATCTCTCAGCTTCAGGATCTATTTGAGGGCCAAATTGTGAGTCCAAACAATCTGCTGATTCCCCCGTTGCTGATTCCCCCCTTGGCCTTACCTTGAGGTATCTCTAACTCGGTGTCTAGGATTTCGATGGTCAACGACTTGCAGAGAGGACCTCAACTGCTATTCTCACGCTTTCTTCGGTAAGGCCCGCTGTTCCACCAAGGTCCTACTTGGGCATTGATGCGGTCGCGTTAGCAGCTGATTAATGTGCTTGCAGGTCGTTGCGTTTATCGTCGGGTTCATTCATCAAGATATCTATCTGATCATGTGGATCGGTCTAGCTGGCACTGCTCTTGCTATGCTGCTGGTCGTTCCCCCTTGGCCTATCTACAACAAACACCCCCAACCATGGCTTGGTTCACAAGCTGCCTTACCGCCAGGCGGGATCGTGGTGGGTGGAAAAGCTCGATGAACTCGAATATCATGGTCATGAGTCATTGTTCATTGAGCTTTAGCGTATCTACAGTGTCTCTCCAGCCCCTTGGCTAGTGAGTCATACGCGGTCGGGCTGCTCCCTCTCGCCGAGCGTGGCTGGGTCATATCTCATGAAAATTCTCCGCACGCACTTTCGAAAGACCTCAGAGCCTTGTAGCTATGTTGTCTGCGGCGCCTCTGGCCGAACGACACGAGCTCCGCGGTGTGGTGACTTGCATCTCAGGAGGGTGCTTCGTGCAAAGGCCATGCTGTTTGAAGGATTTCACATCCCGTTCTCTTCCCCATAGTAGGACTATCTTCCGTACTTCTGGAATTCCCAGTCTCGGTTGTCAAGTGGGCAAACTTGTCGGGTCTTCAGCCAACGAGAGATGCAGTGGAAGTGGAAGGCGTGCTAGAACCATCATCAGCGATCTTGGCCGAGAAAGCAGCTACCGCGATACTCACATTGCAAATGCCCCATGCAACTGTGCACTCCTCGTTTGTAGCAGCGCCTTGATTCGCCTGACATTCAATGCCTGGGACAATGTCAATCGTGAGGCACATCGATTGCGGCACAGGATATATGGCTTACATAGATCCATGATGTGGTTCCGGCAAATGGCGCAGTTGTCAACGACAATATCCCAAGCCCAGAGAGCGACCGCATTCCACTGTAGACATTCAGTATGACTGTTTAATACCTGTGCGCGTGAGGCTATTGACCTTCTTGACTTCGAATCTCTTCTTGGTGTCGGAGCCTTCAGCAGCACCACCCTTGGACGCCTTGACGGGAACCTTCGCCTTGGTCTCAGTGAGGGAAGCATCTTTCATCTCAACGTCCGCCATCGTGATGTCTTTGAGTAGGAGCAAGTCTGGGAGGAAGGGTCGGAGATGCGGGGCGATGGAAGTTCGAAGCGGTGGTCAAGTGGGTACAGATTTTGCTCGTTCCCGTGAGACAGAGATGGAAGAGACTTTGAGGTTGGAGGGGTCGATCTTAGGAAGATAGAAGGGGCATTAAAGGCACTACTCGTAGCAGTGCCGGTCCAATTGTGGAGGTGACGATTCTTAGAAATGGACAAGGCTGCCGCGGGTTGAGGTGATTCACAACGAGGCTGTGATGAGGACAGCCACTCGCCCACCGAAAGCCCACCTGGTGGCGACATGGCACCCAGTCACGCCAGTTTCTCCTTGCAGCTGAGCCATGGCCAATAGCAGCGGCGGAGGATCCCGCGCCTCCCAGCCGCGACACAGCCGCCGGCTTTCTGAGACGCTTATTATCGTTGTCGCCCCCCCATTATTGTCGCCAGCCTGCGTCACCCATCCTCTCCTCGCATTCACACTCATCGCCAGATTGATCGAGACACTCTATCATCCTTAGCCTACATCTGCAATACCCTTCCTTCGCACGTTACACTTTGCCCAATCTCTAGACCAGCTATTCTGCCTCGGCGATAGACCTGGTCCTTCCAGCATCAGAACAACAACAAGACAACCAAACAATGCACACTTACATGTCCACGTACAAGCCCATTTCACAACAACCACGACAACCCAACACCTCCGCACTCTACGTTTCGCCGCATCGGAAACGCTCAAGATAGACAGCCACTGCTAGACTCGGCGGGTCCTTCTTGTCTACTGTTGTACATGCGAATTTGAGCGTTGTCGCATTTCATTTATCTCTTATCTGATCAGGTCCTGGGCTGCCGATTTTATCAAGCCCCAAACACCCCTCGAGAATGTCTGCTCCAGTCACAACTCCGAAACAGCCAGCTCAAAGAGCTCCTCGCCGAAATAGGAGGAAACCTCGACCTTCGGAGGGTCACAGCCTGAGCCTGGATGGCTCTGCGATCCCCTCTGTGCCTGCTGCAGGAGGTCCTCAGCGCAACCCCTCCCCCGCCGCGACCAATACAACAAAGAACAGCATTAAAGCCCAACAATGCAACTCCTCGCAACCTTTGAACAAGCTTGCGCCAGGAGTCAAGCATGTCAACGGCAACAACCCACACTACGAGAAGGCAAAGGCTGCTCCAACACCGATGAAGCCAGCCGCGTACGCCGGTTCGAACTTTCAACAGTCCCCAGCTGCATCCGCTCTGCCCCTTCCGAGCTTTTACTCCAAATCCCTGCCTACTACAACCTCCATTCCGTTGAAGGCGACGGATGCTGAGTCCCCTAGCTCTCAGACGGCCACAATTACGCCTGCGGGCGACTCGCCTACTGAACCCGAAGCCACACCTTGCGATTTTCTCTTCAAAGCAGCCCGACAAGCGAGAGCAAACTCGCGTGCTGACAGCCCGGCCACTCGGGCTGGCAATGTTTCTGTACCTAATGGAAGTCCCGCTTCCCGATCTCCTGCTCCGCGCGAAGGAGACCCGATGTTTCCGTTTGAATTGGACGGCGCAACCCCTGGGGAAGATGGGTCAGCCTTTGCGACTCCGTTCAAAGAGCGCATTGCAGCTGCGAGGTCGACATCAACAGGAGGCAAGAGTATGAATGACGATGAGCGGAAAGCAAAGACTGAAGCGTTGAAGAAGCTCCTCATGAAGTCGAGTGCGCAGGAGAATAATAGTGCCAGCCTACCTACTAACACGAACAATCCCTTCAACGCCCGGGCACCATACTCAAGGACTCCTGCGATTCCGCAAGGATCCGACCCCGTCCGGGCCATGTCAAACCCATCCACACCAGTATACACCCAGGACGTTGCAGGCCCCTATCCTACACAGAGTTTTACGCCGGTGGGCTACCCATTTCCCACCCCGCAGACGCAGACGCCAAAACGGCCCAACTCTTCGCGGTTGCGACATGTGTATGGAGCTCAGAGCGAGCCGGAGTACGCAGAGCTGTCCTCCGACAGTGCCGTGACACCCCCGTCATCTTCACGAAAGAATACAACCCACTATCAACAGCCACCGCAGTACAACCCATATACAAGCCATCCACAAATGCCCACTCATCGAGCCAAGCCTAGCGCGCAGCAGCTCGAGGATGACTTGAGAAGAGTGCTGAAGTTGGATTTGGTCTCTCGAGGATGATTTATGCTGGGCGACGACGCCTCCGATATCAACCTGCATAGTATTTCCCCGGACAATATTATGCTACACATTTGGAAAACATGAGCATAAAAGGACACTCTTTTGAGGAGGATCTCATTTGTTGTGAATGATGATGCTCATACTTTGATAGCTCAGGTAGCCATTCGTTTGAAGCTGATGTCATTCTTTAAACCACATTTCCACATTTGCTAAGCCTCCATTCCATTTCGGCGCAAATCTCGTGGGTATCATTAACTCGAACCGGCTCCAAGAACGCCATGACCGCCTCCCGGCCATCGTCACAATAACCCGCGCTTCCTCTCTGCGAGGGCTGTTCCGCACTACCGTCTCATCGTTGCCATCTCTCGATAGCATAAGCATCCGGCAGGCATCCCGCCGGCTCTTACCCTCTGGGGTTCCGGCGGTGACCGCGCCTCATCATAACATGTGTCTTTTGCCGTGGAGATCCTCAAGGTAGCTGACTGAACGAATCGTTCCGCCGTGCGCGTCGCAGGGATTCACCATGTTGAAAACGCTCACAATTTCCGCCTTGGTAGTCTCTGCCGCTGTTGTGAAGAGCATCATCCGAGAACCGCTGAACTTGTCGACGGTCTTTACGTTGTCATTCATCACTCATGCTTTCCCAGCTCAATCACTGCTCGCACAGCCCCGACACCCACAATTCACACACTGAATGCCCCCTCCACCACCAGCGTCATCTCCATCCCGCTTCAGCGTCGCTTTGGGCACCCTACATATACACGTCCCCGCGAAGTTTGTCTCCTTGGTCTGCACACATCGCAAACAACACAGCTTCTCGTACCCCTGCTTCTTCCACTTAGCGATCAACGCCGCGTCCGCGTACCCGTTCTTGATCAGCCACTCATACAGCTGCTTGGAGATCGCCTCGCGGGTGTAGTACAGGTCGTAGACGTAGCGAGAGCGGGCGTGCGAGATCTGGAAGATCGGCCAGAGGACTTCGTGCTTCTTTTTGCCTTCGTGGGAGGCGTTTTGCGCATCGCGCATCTTGTTGCTGTATTCTAGGAGGGTGTCTTCTATGTCGTCGAAGCCGGCCGGGGGTGGCTTTTTCGTGGAGCGCGCGCGCACGGGAGGCATCGTTGGGACAGGTGAGTGGAATGGTTGTCACGCCCGGAGGATAAAGCTTTGATGTCTTTCGAGGCTGGCGAGGTATATCGTGGAAGATGTTCGTAATGATCTCCGGGGAAAGCGAGTGATTTATCTTTGAACCAGAGGGGATTTAGCAGGCAAGGCTGCGGCTGCGGACTGGAAAAGCAGCGTCAATGACGTAGATGGAAACTTGGGCCCAGCCGTGTCAGCCTCGCCCTCCTCGTCTAAAGCAGCAACGGCTGGCTGCGCGTCTCTGCGCCTTCGGGATCTGTTTCGACCTTCAAATTCATTTATCTCCGTAAGGGGACCAACATTACCCATCACGACTGTGTCAGCTCCCGATCCAGACTCTGCGCCAGCACCATCTGATAATATCTTCCTCGCCGCGCGTGGAGTTCCGTATGGGATCCTTCCTCAACAACCCTACCCGCATGCAAAACCATGATTCGATCACACCTTTGAATCGTCGACAACCGATGTGCGACCGCGATCGTGGTTCTGCCCCTGCTTGCTTTCTCAATGGCTTCCTGCACCAGCGCTTCGCTCTCGCTATCTAGCGCACTCGTTGCCTCATCAAGCAGTAATATCTCCGGATCTCGTACCAGCGCGCGAGCGATTGCGATCCGCTGTCGTTGGCCCCCGGACAGTGCAATACCGCGGGTCCCTGCGTCGGTATCATATCCTTGTGGCAGGGACTGAATAAAATCGTGGATGTTCGCCTCTTTGCATGCTTGGATGACGCGTTCCTGCTCAATTTCAAGCCCTTCGGGGATACCAAACAGGACATTGTCGCGAATCGATCCCTGGTACAGAGTTGTGTCCTGGGACACGAGACCTATTCGAGACCTGTGCGCATGGACATCAAGTTCGGGAAGTAGGGTTCCATTGATCAAAATGTCACCCGACTCTGCGTCGTAGAACCGCTCGAGCAAAGCAATAATTGTCGATTTTCCACTGCCCGAAGCCCCTGCAATGCCGATCGACTCGCCATTTCGGATACTGAAACCCAAGTCCTGCAGGACCCGGGCATTAGGCCTCGTTGGATAGGTGAAGCTGACATTCCTGAATTCTATAGCCGTGTCGGATCGCTTTTCTCGGATGTTCTTCTTGCCTGCTGATGTGTTGATAGGTGGCTTCGACGCAAGCAGATTCATGATACTTTTGGCGGAACCCATTGCTTTGGTTGTTGTCAGAGTCGACCCGAACATGAACCCAGCGGCTTGCCCTCCAAAGATCACGGCCACGAACACCATGAAGAATTCCTGGACGCTGTATTCGTGCTGCGAGAGCAATTTGGTTCCCCACCAGAACACCAGAGCCAACGTCGCAAGATATACACTCTCGGTCAACGCGAACAAGAAGTTGCTGATCAGCGTCTGTATTAAAGACTGCGCGGCTTTGGTGTCCAGACGCTCGTTGTACATCCTCATTACCTTCTCTTCCAGTGTCAAACTGGACACGGTCCTGATCGCGCCAACCGCTTCAGCACCGAATCTCGCACTCTCCAGGTATATATTCGTCATTCGCTCCTGGCTCGTAAGCTCGATTCGCATGCGAACAAATCCTGCAAGGAACAAAGGCGGCAGACACCCGAAAATCGCAATCACTGCGATCTTCCAGCCCACAGCGAGCGCCAAGGTGCAGGACCCGACAACGTTTACGAGCGTCTGTAGAATGAAGCCGAGATTTGTTGAAATTAGGTCCTGCACGCGTTGTGGATCTGTCGACAGCCGACTGATCGCTGTACTGGCTGAGCAACCTTTGCCCTCGAAATACCCGACGTCTTGGTTGATCATAGCAGCATAGTATTTGCTGCGGTAGAAGCCGGACACGTGGAAAGCTGTCATGGTGAAGAAGAACCCGAGGCTGGCATAACAGACCAAAACTCCAAGAGCTATCACCAGGAACATCCAGCCCCAAAAATTCCCTTTACTCTGCAAGTTGTGTGCCATCTCCGGCAATTGGTACTGGAAGATCAAGATTGCTCGGCTGAAGACGACCGCTTGCACGGGGAAGACGCTTCCAGAGCCAATGGCTCCGAGCAGACCACCCAAGAAAAACGGCCAAAGACGTCGCTGCTCCTCGACAATCTTCCCGAGGCTTTGGATTGCCGTCAGCTGCTTTGTCTGCTGTCCTGTTGCAGAAGCCGGTTGCGCTTGGAAGTCATTCTCAATGTCCTTATCCGGGAAGGCCGATTCAGATGCCGTATCGAGCTCTTCCTGCATTGCGAACTGGTTGTCTTGATCGTTCTGCCGTTGTTCCAGCGACTGCGCGTTGACCAGAGCGAAGTACAGGCCTTTCTTCGCCAACAGCTCTTGATGAGTACCTTCCTCCATCAATTTCCCCTTGCTCAGCACGATGATCTTGTCAGCTTTCTGAACTGTGGACAGCTTATGCGCGATCACGATCGTCGTCCGTGTCTTGGAGACATTATCCAACGCTTTCTGCACAATGCCCTCCGCTCGTGGATCCAGCGCCGAGGTAGCTTCATCTAGCAGGAGAATGGGCGGATTTCGTATGACGCTCCGTGCTATGGCAACTCGTTGTTTCTGACCACCGCTCAAAAGGCCCCCTCGGGCTCCGACGAAAGTGCCATACTTTTCCGGGAGCTCTTCCACGAAGCCATCTGCGAACGACTGCTTGCAGGCGTCCCGCACCAACTCGAGCTTTTCCTCATCTGACGCATCGTCTTGCGGGGTGCCGAACAGGCCATGGGAGATGTTATTGAAGATGCTGTCGTTAAAGAGGACCGATTCTTGCTGCACAAATCCCATCTGGCTTCGGAGCCAATGAACGTTCAAGTCTCGAATATCTTCGCCGTCGAGTCGCACGCAGCCTTGACTAGGATCGAACCAACGAGTCAACATGGACACAATGGTCGACTTGCCACTTCCAGACGGACCGACAATGGCCGTAGTTTTCCTAGCCTCGAAATCCAAGGTCAGAGCGTCGAGAATATTGACCGACGGACGAGAAGGGTAAGCGAAGGAAACGTTGTCAAGAACCAGGTGGCCAGTGACCGAATCTGGCCTTTTTCCCTCAGGCGATAGCGGGTCGATCTCCGACTTCTGATCAACTACGTCGAACAAGCCTTGTGCCGCAGCCGACGCTTTAGCAAACTCACCAATTGCTGGGACAATCAGGGTCATGGACATGATGCCGATAAGCACCGAGGTTAGGACACTGTGAGGCGATCAGGAGAGCCCTTCCAGCGGAATCGGTCAACGACATACGTTATCACTCTTCCACCGGTCCTTACCTCTCCTTCCGCCAAAAGTCTTACGCCATAAAACCAGGCGATCGCATACGCCACAAAAGTGATAGCCCACTGCACGCTATACTGAAAGCCGATGATCGGGCCCTTCTTGCTCCCGAGCTCTCTGGCACCTTTCAGCAACCCGTCATACTTTCTTTTCAGCTTCTTCTGGGCGCCAAAAGCAGTGACGATTGGCATGGTCGATAAACTCTCCTCCGCCAAACCACCAGCTTCTGAATAAATTTGCAACACCTTGACGTCGATCCTGACCATGAAGAACATCGACACGGCAATCACGCCGATAGTCAGGGGCAACATTGTGGCGACGACAAATGTTAGCTTCCATTGCCTTATGAAAGCAACGACGAAACTGGTCACCAATTGACCCAGCCCTTCGATGGCCAATCCAAGCCTCTCGCCCATTCCGTTCTCGATCAGATCCGCATTATTTGATATCAGCGTTGCGACACTGCCAGGCAAGCAGGTATCAAAGTACGAAATGTCCTGCCTCATCAAACTCCTGATGAAGTCCCGCCTCAAGGCTTTCGTCGACCTTGCGGCGATGATCTTGAAGCATGTATTCATCAAGAATGACAGTGCAAGGATGGCAATGAAGAGGTATGTGAACCACAAGCTGTTCCTCGAGGCTCTGGACATCAGTTCCTGAGCCGGAAGGTTGCCAGCTTCCCAGGCGTTGAAGGTGTCAACCATGTCTCCAAAGACTAGGGTCATCAAGGGTAAAGCAGCGCCGTTTGCAATCGCGGCGACGATACCCACGACTCGTATGAAGTGATCTACCGGGGTGGCATATGCCCACACTCTGAAGTATGGTCCGAGACCGACAGTCCTGGGTTTGGATTTGGTGTCGGGGCCTTCGGTTTGTGGTGGAAGCTCTATGATTTTGGTGGTGGGTGTTATTTTCGAGGAATCCTCACCAACGTTGACGACACAGTTGGTAGTCTTCTCTCCGATGCCAATCGAGTCTTCTTTATTGCCCGGGTGCGCCATCTCATGAACGGGTGAAATTGACGTGACTTCTCTGCGAAACGAGGAGTATGTGAAGAGCAGCTAACGAGGCACGTAAACAGCAAGACAAGTCCATAGAGACTAGGAGCCCGCGGCGACTTAGCCAGCCGACGTTTCAGCGCAGTGCCTCCGCTACAGCGAGCTACGGATATGGAGTTGGGAGCCATGCATGGCGGCACTTGCACAGAGGATCAGCATTGCCGAAGTGACCCAACAGGCACGGAGCCTTGGGATGGCCCCTTGCATGGAAACATATGCAGCAACCGACCACCAGAGGTGACAAAGACTGGGACACAGGTACCGCCAAGATTGGGCCGGTCAGGCCAGTCCACCTGTATACCACGATTTTTCCGAAGATACCCCATATACCCCAGGGGTGGGGAGATTTAGGCTAATGATACGGGACGCGCAGGACGAGGCTGACCTCCCATTCGTTCCTCTCGACAGGCCCGCTACCAGTTTGGGACAGGAGCCTCAAACCGCCGCCACGAAACATGTCGTGCCAGCATTCATTCGTGGTACAATGTCCCTGCAAGAGTTGACTGTCAACCACGGCCAAGATTTGTCATGCTTGTCGCAATGCATACCCCGCCTGCTCGCGAGGTTTCAAGGCCACTCCACTCCAGGGCCCATGGGGACATTGAAAACAGCAAAAGTCCGCCGGTTGGCCTCGTCACAGGCCCTGATTCCATAATCAAGCCGACTTCCTGCACAGCCAATGTTCAACATGGACAATACCACAGGCCTCTTCACCTTTCTTTGCCTCGTTCTCCTCGCCTTCTGGATCCTGCGCATCCTCTACCTCGCCATCTACCGCCTTTACTTCCACCCATTACGGCACTTTCCTGGCCCCAAACTCGCGGCGCTGACTTACTGGTACGAGATCTACTACGACTGGTTTGCGGGACCCTACCCCGGTAGCAACACTTATCACCTCGACGAACTACATAAGAAATATGGCCCGATTATCCGGCGCGCACCTGATGAGCTTGACGTCGTGGATCCCGAATGGTTCGACTATCTCTTTGCTGGAGGCCGGCGGGATAAGTACAACAGAGAGGCCGTTGAAGGTGGCGATGCGAGTGGCCTGATTCAGTTGACGCGGGATAGGAACCGGCACAGGGCGAGGAAGGGTGCCCTAACGAGGTTTTTCTCCAAGCGGTCTGTCGTGCAGCTTGAGCCGAGTATTGTTGAGAAAGTCGAATTGCTGTCGCAAGGAGTCGAGAGATACATGCGTGAAAAGAAGACCCTCCACGCCCAAGACGCTTTCGGCGCCTTGACATTGGATGTGATTACGGATTACTGCTTCGGCGAGCGATATGGCTGTCTCTCCACACCGGACTTTGCAGCCGAGTGGCAGAATTTCTTCCGCGAGATGTTTTCGAATTCGCCGTTCCTGAGGTCTTGGGGCTGGATTGTGCGGAAGAGAGAGAATCTCCCGAAGTGGGTGTTGAGATATATCTTCCCGGATACCGAGCAGTTGCTCATCATGAAGGACGGCGTGAGAGAGAAGATCACCAAGATTCTGAGAGAGAGGGAGGAGAGAGAGAAACGGGGCCAGGGCGGGAGCGACACCGGGCTTGAGACACCGAGCGGAGAGCTGGTCGACATTGAGGTCGCGGAGAAGAACCGACGGACGATCTTCCACGACATCCTCGACAGTCAGGTCCTTCCGCCGGAGGACAAGACTCAGTGGCGACTCACAGAGGAAGCGTACGGCATGGTCTTTGCGGGAGGCTTCACCACAGGCGTGGCACTGTCCAACCTACTCTACCACATCCACGCCAATCCCGAATGGCTTGCCAAAGTCCGCGAAGAACTCGACACTGTCATGCCCGACCCGACGACACTCGCCAGCTCGCACGACCTGGAACACCTCCCCATCTTCGAAGCATGCATGAAAGAATCGCTCCGCATCGGGTGTCTATTCACCGAGCGTCTCGCCTTCCAAGAACCAGAGGAGTGGCTGTACTACCATGATTGGGCAATTCCACCGGGCACCCCGGTGAGCATGAGCCTGTGCACGCTGCACGCTGACGAAACAATCTTCTTCGACGCCACGAACTTCCATCCCGAACGGTGGTTACAGGCGAGCGAGAAAGTGCAGCGGTTGTTGAAGTATTATGCGCCGTTCTCGCGGGGGACACGAGCATGTATTGGGTCCAAGTGAGTGTGAACGTCCTGTCACTCTTGAAATGCGTGTCAAATACTGATCTACCGGGAAATACCCCAGTCTGGCGTATGTGCAAATGCATCTCGCGACCGCGGCACTGCTCCGACGATTCGAGCTCGTCTTGGATGACGATGTCGTCAGGGAGCGGGACGTCGATGTAGTGCGGGATTGTGTGGTCGGGCTGCCGACGCCGCAGTCGAAGGGGATTAGATTCAAGGTGCTTGGGCGGAGGCAGTGAAGGTGCTTGACTGAACTAGTACTGGTAGGGTTGGTGTTCCTGTGTAGGGGAGATGACCATTGCTACTCAACATAGCATATGGTCTGGTGCGGTCCGGCATATTGTAGTTTGGCCTGGCAGCCTTCGTGGCGCATGGCTCTGTACTGTTATCTGCTCTGTGGACATGTCACTTGTCATTGAACGGCCTTGTCAGCGGCAGCCGCCTGAAAAGGTGCGAGGCGGGTCAGAGTAGTTTAGCTTGTTTGCTTTTCTACAGTATGCATGTAGGGAGGTACAGATGTAGTTACGACCCAAAACCCAGAGGTCTCCCGCCCTATCGGTCATTAGTCACTTGCCACTTGGTTTACCCTTCGCTCACCCTCTGCTCACCCTCTACTTACCCTCTACTCACTCTTTGCTCCTTTCCGCTCCCTGAGCCTCCCTGAGCTTCACAATCGCTCTCTCTATCAAACATCATTGTTTGTCCAATTTTAGCCGATGGAATCATTTTGGAATCGAGGGGACCCTTCTGCGGCCCCCTCCTCGCGCAGAGCCTAGTTGGGCTCCCTGATAATGTTTCTTCATATTTTTCTCGACTTTGGCTTACTGGCTCCATCTAGATTTTGGTCAAATACAGCAAAACCCCTGTCAGAGACGCATACGGCTCGAAGACCCTCAAGAAATTCATGAATGGCGCCATATATGGCATGGAGGGCTGTGAGGGCCTTGGCAGTCTTCCATCTTCCAAAAGTGTGATTTTACAGCCCAATTTGGCGGGAGTATGACCCGATCCCTCCCACCACCATCAGATCTGCCTCGAATGTACGGCTCATCGTACCATTTCTACTCCTTTACACAGCATTCTCTGGGCATTGCTTACTGAGACATAGTTTGTCCGGGAACAAGCTGCAAAGCGAGGCCTTTCTCTCCTCATGCGGAAGCGCCGCTATGCCACGGCGAAGCACCTGATATATCTGGGAGAACAGCTCTGGGAGAAAGATTGGTATTCATACTAATGCCTAGGGATCCGGGTATTAACGTCGTCCTAGGTCTTTGATTATAGCTTCATCTCGGCACGGATAGGGGATGTCGTGGAATCCACTGCCGGTACAGGTTCAGCCTGGGGAGTTCACCACCGAGTAAGTGTCCTTCTGCTTCCCAACCCACTAGTAGATTAGGTACTGTCTAATGCATGACATATTTACAGGATATCATCTTCATCGTCTTTCGAAACGAACATGGAGAACCAGAGTTCGCCGCCCAGCTTGCACGGGACACGAAAGGTATAGCCTGGACTCTAGACAAAAGGTGAGCCTCATAAGCGTCTTGGAATCCCAGCTTCTCTTGGCTTCTTGGGATCCTCACTAACGCGGGATGCGGAGCAGGCCCGAACAGCCTGTCCACGAGGGTTCCGAACCAAGGCCCTTCTTCTTGAACCCCATCCTTCCAGATTTGGCAATGTGGCTAGCTCGAGGCGTCTTTCGAGACTACAAAACTATAGACGGCGTCTCTGGGATTCCAGCCACCCCCGAAGGCAAAGTTCATCAGCTCCACTAGGACTCTAGCGTCCTGGATAGCTTTTTATACGATGGCTCGACTGGCGAGATCGAGAAAGGCAAATTCGCCAACTTGATGGCGTAGGCCGCCATGCGAGCTACCCGGACCCGCTAACTGTTCATGACTTCAGGGCTGAAGGTTTGAATCTTGTCGGTAGTCTCCTCCATCTGTCTCTCCTGGTACTTCCGCTGATCTACCATATAGAATCACTCTATTCCGCGTCGCAGAGGATGGGCCATGGTGGGCATATAAGCGACACAACTCGTCGCCGGTACTACAAGCCTAACAATCCTGGTACTAACGGCCAAGATGCCTACCTCCAAGGAAAGCTTCGCACTATTGTAGCTGACCTTTTCCACGGTATAACGGTAGCCCGCAATCCCAGCACCTTCCAGCGCCTGCCCGCGGAGAAGGAGCACGAGCTAGAGACGAGCCCAGAATTCGTCTCGATGAAAGCGGAACTCACGGATCTAAAAGCGTAACCACTTTGGAAGAACGGGATCATCGCCGCTACGAGATCTATACAGAGTCACGGAAAGAGCGGACACAGCAACTCCACAGCCTACAAGAAGCCCAGCGGTGTGAATGTCCGTGGGAAGCCAATGATGAATTTTAATCCATCAGTGGCTACCGTTCCCGCTTCGATCGCATTCGTCGACTGATGCCTGAACAAGACCGTCCAGCGAAGAGAATGTTTACAATCGGGTGTTTGAGAAGTCCTGAAGGCCGTCAAGTTCTTCAAGATATGATCGCCCTTTGCAAAGAAAAGACAGAGATGGCTGTGAAATCAGGCTTAGAGCCAGACAAATGCCACTGTCGTGGCCGCTCTCTACTCTCGTTAGGCGAGACCGATTCGAAGGAGCCACCAGGTTCCCGGAGGAGTTCGGCTTCGCGGGATTGGAGCCACAACTATCAATGTCACAAAAAATACCTCTCCAAGGTTCACGGCTTGGGAGACCTGTGTTCTCTGTGTGACTGCTGGATCGCTGGTGCGAAAGAGTGGGAGGAGCATTGTCAAAACACCTTCATCACTCCGAAATGATCCCTGTCCAATGTGACCTGCTTATTCATAGCGGGATTGCGGCCGCTCCTGCCCATTGTTCCCGTCTGCCTGGGCGACCTGTCGTTGTCGGCGAATGAGCGGATGCGAAAACTCTTCAGGCTAGATGTTTGGATATCACACATGATGGACTGCGTTGGGAAGATGGGCCGCAGAAATACGGCGTGCTGCCCAGTTCCGTGGTGTACAATTTCACGCGAGGACGTGCTCAAGCGACGATATCACCTCGAGGATATTCACTGAATGCCGCAGATATTCACAGCAGCCGCAAACTCGGCCGCCTCTTGCATGGCGCTAAACTTTCGCGCTAGCGGTGGTGGGGTTGGTGTTCTGGCACCATAGTTTCGGCGTACCTGTCATCATCCTAGTGAGTTGCAGTGGCACTACTGTACGAGCAGAGGAGGACTGGATTTCTTGCTTGGCTGACGACAGCAGGGTTTGCAACCAATTGGCGGCTCTCTAGACCAAGCTATCAACTGCACTCTGGCCGGTCACGCCGTCTCAGGACTACTAGGTCGGAAAGCGGAGAAAAGTATAATAACTTACTCGGTATACTGTACTGATTCCAGCATCAGCTACTGAACTCCTTCATTGTTCAATCGCTTCTAACCTTCATCAAAGTCATGTCGGGACGTCTCGTCATCAACATAACCGGCGCATCCAGTGGTTTTGGCGCGCTGACTGCTCGGGCCCTAGCCAAGCGCGGCCACACGGTTTATGCTGGCCTCCACAGCCTTCGACCCGAGACTCTCGATTCAATCCGAGCTTTCAACGACGAGAATACGACTGACTTACGCTATGTTCAACAGGATATGCTGTCTGATGATTCCGTAACCGAGTCAGTCCAGCATATTCTTCAGTCCGAGGGCCATCTCGATGCTATTATTCATAATTGCGGCCACATGGTCTACGGACCCACCGAGGCGTTCTCTCCAGAGCAGCTCGCACATCTCTACAACGTGAATGTTCTCTCCACTCAGAGACTTAATCGAGCAGCTCTGCCGCACATGCGCAAGCGTCGTTCGGGGCTTCTCGTCTGGGTCGGCAGCTCCAGTACTCTTGGTAGCACGCCGCCGTTCCTTGCCCCGTACTTCGCTGCCAAAGCTGGTATGGATGCCTTGGCACAGTCATACCGTCTTGAGCTAAGCCGCTGGGGTATTGAGAGCGTTGTTGCGGTGCCTGGAGCCTTCACCAGCGGCACCAACCATTTCAAAAATGCGGGTCATCCTGAGGACCTCCAGACCGTGGCTCAATATGAAGGCTCAGGGGCACCATATGAAGGTGTTGGAGATGCTGTCTTCAAATCTCTGGCGGCATTTGAGCCGCCAGGTGCAGATGTGGGTGATGTAGCCCAGCGCATCGCTGATGTCGTTGATATGGCCCATGGCACCCGACCGGAGCGGTTCCACATAGATCCTGCTCAGGACGGAGCTGAGCAGGTCAGCGCGGTGCGGGATAGAATTCGAACGGATTGGCTGCGGATAGCAGGGCATGCAGACCTGCTTACGGTACAGAAGCCGAAGTAGGGCAATGCAGAAGTAGGTCTGGAATAATACGCCTTATATATATACGAACCAGTATTAATACTGTTCTGTTTGCGACGGCACGGCACGCACACCAGGGAAGTGAGATGCAGGGCAGATACTGCCATTGGCACGGATTGCTCTATTAGAAGAGACTAAGCTAAAGAGAGAAAGAGACGAGAGGTGAATATCTCCAGCGTGCACCAACATAACAAGCAGACCGGCGTCCTGCCAGGGCTCGCTCAATGCGGCCATGTTGCCAAGAGTTCCAGTCACGCGCAACCAATCAGCCTTTGGCTGGACATTGTACAGACTCGCTCGTCCAATCAGACCGAGGCTGCAAGCACACCCCTACCAGATCAGGTTAGCGCGATCCGAACTACACTGGCCCACTATACCTCAGCCTCGCGGTTCAGGTTCAGCCTTGTGGTTCAGATGGGTTTGTTCCGAGGCGATTCCACCAATTCTGCGGCAGTGTCGAGTCTGCTAAACAACGCGACGCTCCAATCAGGAGGGTATCGATCGCCCGTGATATGATGCCTTGCTAACAGCTTCGCGGATTTCCTTGTCCTCGTCACTCTGATATTTCCAGCCCAGCCGGAAATGCTGAGGAACAGTAGGTCTCGGCACCACTGCATCGCATCAATGCATCCATCTTCTTCACAATGTAGAGACAATCTGCACTGAGTTTGCTCAGCGATGCTCAGCCAAAGAAAGGCGCAGTGAAAGGCTCGGGTTCAAGCGGCCCTACGCTCACTCACCCCACCCCTCTGAGATCCAACAGGATATAGCTACTAGGATTTTTCGTTCTCGAGTATTCTAGGCAGAAGAGCGTAATGCGTTGTTACTGTGACGAAAGGGGACCTGACCACGACACTCCCGTGGCAGTCATCTTCATTTGCACCGTCATCCTCATCCTCATCCTCGTACAGTAAAACATCCTCCCTTTACAATCTTGCACACTCTGAGGACGGATTGAAGTGGTAGCCTCTTGGGCGACCTCGCCGAGTCGAAAGAAAGTGGATGGAATTCCCGAGAACACTGGCCTAGTGCAATGTATGTTCGTGAAGGGTGCTGTCACTGTATCGCGCGTATATATACACATCCTTATACATGTACAGCGTACTCGCTGTCTCACTGACTTATATATCACCTCCTCAACAACCTCGCAAGCAAACTCTTCGTGGTCTCATCTTCTTCCAGCCCCTCCCTCTCCTCCTTCTTCTCCCTCTTATACAGCGCCCTGTGCTCCTCGTGGACGTCGTGGACGGCGTCATAATCGACGTGGACAAACGCCCTCTCCACGTCGGCCAAGCCCTCCAACTTGCGCTGCAAGCTCTGGCTCACGTCGTGCGTGACCTTGAGGGTCTCGGCCTCGGCCATGACAATGTCGACCTCGGCGTAGAGCTTCTCGCCGGCATGGTACGCGCGGACGGTGTCGATCTTGCGGATGCGCCCGTCGTGCGTCAGGCTGACGTAGACGAGCTTGTTCAGCACGTCCTGCGGCGCCGACTTGCCCACCAGGTACCACGTGTGCTCGAAGGCCGTGGACGCCCACGACCACAGGATCAGCACGGCGATGCAGATGGCGCCCGCGGGGTCGAGGTACCAGACCGCGTGGAAGCGGCTGCCCACGATCGACACGGTCAGGCCGAACAGGTTGACGGCGATGTCGTTGCGGTGGTCGATCATGAAGATCCGCGCCGCCGCGTACCGTCGGAGGAGGAAGCAGTACACGAACAGGCAGGCCTTGGAGAAGATGGCCGTCGACACGAACGCGATGGGGATGATAGCCAGGGATTCCGTGTCGGGGGCTGGGGCTCCGCGGGCCAGTGTCCGGGCGGACTCGATGATGAGTTGCACGGCGACCGTGGTCATCAGGGCGCAGAAGAGGATGATGCCCACGGTCTCGATGCGTTTGCGCCCGACGGGGAACTTGGCCAGCTTGGGCCGCGACCCCATCCGCGAAGTGATCAGCATGACGACCGAGCTGACGAGATCCATCTGGGGGCAAGCCAAGTATGTCAGTCGGTCCGTCGGGTAGCGATCAGCCGAAGGGGAGGTCTAGAAGCGACTTACGAATGCATCTGCGGCGGTGGCGAATAGGGCCGGAGACCCGGTCGAGATGGCGGCATAGAGCTGGATGACGAACAGGCAGAAGTTGCACGCGAAGCTGGCGTTGACCGCGAACCGGACTTTGCTCCTGTTCTTGAGACTGTCTGCGGCCTCGAGCGCTTCTTCATCGTTGCTGCCTAGGTAGGCGTCGATGAGGGCGTTCTGGCGGTTATCTGCGTTGCTGTCAACGGACGGGACCTGTATCGGCCAAGCTGGGGAGACTTACAGAATTTTTTCACCCTGGTCTGCCTGCGGGAAGAGAGCTTGCTGGTCGATTCTGCGAGGTCGACGCCGTCCAGTTTGTAGTCCTGTAGGGAGTAAGGATCTTTGGAGGATGTGATCTGATCCTCGTTGCTCTGCTCTGCATTCTCGGGGATCTGCTTAGGACCAGTAGGTTCGGAGATAGCTTCATCCACAAGTATATCTCTTGACTGCTGTACAGGTCCACCGGCAATAGCCGTAGAACTTGCAGGTGTCTGTTTCTGGCTCATGCTCTCGGTTGACAACGGCATAGTAATCGTTTGAGACGAGCGCGAAATTGCCGAGGAAATCAATGTGGAGGGATTGAGTAGAGCAACCGCTGTGAGGTAGGCAAGGGGATGGACTCGAAGTCGCAACCCAATATGGACCGTTCCTCCACCTCTACCTTATACAGCTGGGACACACCAGCTTACGAGGTTTTCTGGCCACTTTCCCCCCAAGACTTAACCACATGATACTTGACAACCCCGACGTCGCAAAGCTTGAAGAAGACTTAAACCATATGTAAGAGAACTGTAGCAGAGAGATTCCAGAGCATCCTGGCGGCGAAAATACGCATGGACGTATACGTGTTCAGCTCTTGGCTGTTTGTGACACAGGTGCTTCGAGTTAGAGCCCTGGCTAGATTGGGGTCTGGAGGCACACATCGGGACGTGTGCAGTCGGATTAGTAAATCGCTCGAAGTCTTGGTTCTCTCTGCCAAGGCAGGAAGTTCTTGGTGTTGTCTGAAGTTGCCGGTCTTGCAATTCCAGTTGAGCCAGAAGAGACGCTGATCGACGGAGGGGGAGGGTCGGGGACGTTGCTTGTCACGATTGAAGCACATGCCAAGCCGGGGGAGGAGACTGGAAGAGACGGTCTACCGGGTACGGAGTAGCTTGTCTGACTTCGAGGTGGGAACTTAAGATGGGAATTGACGAAGCGGGAACCGCTTCAGTGTCAGCTTCAGAAGGCGAGAAAGGGGTACCCCATAGGCCGGGGGGGAGAGTAGGTGGAAGCTGTCGGTATCCGGTGCGCTGTGGCCAATCAGATCGCGCGAGGCTGAAGCAAAGCCTTGCCCATCCATCTGCTCGCCAGGAAATCGACATCAGCTCCAAGAACTGGATGCATGCGGTGTTGGATCTGTCAGCATCAATCTCAAATCATGAATCGTGGAGGAGTGCCGTTCGCTTGGCAATGGCGGACCATAGGTTTCCCTCGAGCTTTCCGCTGGTCACAGCTTCGAATTTGTGTCTCGACGACGAGTCAAAGCAGAGAGGCGACATAGTATGTCCATCAGCGGGAAACTACTGGTGGTGTGAATAACTATCGAGGGCCGGTGAACTGGCTGACGCCGCCATCCACTGGCCAAATCAAGTCGCACGACTTCTGTCTTCTCGATCTGGAACCGGCGACACCCTATGTACCAGAACCTCATATGGGACTTCATGACCCACAACAGCCCAGAACGGACCAGGAGATTTGTATTCCAAACAAACCATTTTTCCGGTTGAAGGCATAGAGAAGATACTGCAGGTCCATTCTGCCGTCCCCCCGGAGCCTCGTGTGTTGATGCCCCATGCTGATGACCATTAGTTCCTGACGCTGTGAGACGATCCAGTGCCCAGTCACGGATGTCCGGGTTTCGACCATGGGGAAGGCAGAATAAGATGTGATGCTGCTTGGCAGCACTTGGAAGTCTATAGAAAGGCTTCAATTACTTGCGTGGGATGGGTTTCCTTCCTTCCTTCAGGCTCTGGTAGCTCTATCGCGCTTGCTGTTCTGTTCGCTCGCAAGGCTGGACTTTGCTCTTCTTTTAGCTTTCTCGCCTCTCTCTCTCAAAGGCCTGGTGCCCATTTTTCAACATGTCGGATCGGCCAAAGTGTGGTGGAGGAGGACTGGACGAGGATGACTACGACCTGCCTCTTCATATCGCTGCCGTCTGTAAGTTGAGCCTCGGTGTTCCCATCTTGGAGGTCGGACACAGACGAGACTAACGGCCGCGAACAAGTCATGGTCTTTGCTTTCAGCATCGGAGGTACCCACCCCTATTACTTGGCCGCCATGTCAACGAGACTGATATCAAGGACAGGAGCTGGCTTCCCGGTGGCAGGAAAGAGGATTCGATGGATGAAGATCCCACCTGGCATCCTCTTCTTCTGCAAACATTTCGGGACGGGCGTCTTGGTTGCCACAGCATTCGTTCATGTACGATCTTTGCTTTCCAATACACAAGCTCAAGCTAATCTAGGGGGCTAGCTTATTCCTACGGCATTCTCTTCCCTGACCGACCCATGTCTGCCACCTCTCCTGACCGAACAGTATCCAGCCATGCCTGGGGTCATCATGATGGCTGCGCTATTCGCTCTGTTCACCATCGAGATGTACCTCAAAGCCAAGGTTGGCGGCCACTCTCACGGAGGTCCCGCGGGTCACGGTACCGTGCCTTTAGCCCATCAAGGAGCTCGACCCGGTGTCGTCTCGCATCACAACCTTCCCTCACATGGAACCGCCGCTCGAAGTGGAGAACACGTTGAATGTGCCGACTTCGAAAAGCCCCACGCCTATACCCAGTACGTTGACCCAGTCGCTGTGCGGCAGGAAGTACCACATCGCTAACGTATCTCCGCGTAGTACATACGAAGTTACGTCCGGGTCCCGCGAGGAAATGGAACAATACAACAACCTCGCCGCCATGCCTTCTTGGTTCCAGGTCTTCTATGCCCAATATATCCGACAACGAGAAGAGCTCAAGGCAATGGTCCTGGCGGTCACGCCTCGCGCTGCAGCGCTGCCTGCCGAGACGTCATCGTTTGACGACCATTCGTCGATCATCGTGTCCGACTCGGAGTCACTCGCTGACGAGGCGACTCTGCGCCGCATGAACTTGAACATCACGCTTCTTGAAGGTGGTATTCTCTTCCACTCCATCTTTGTCGGCATGACCATCTCGATCACGAGTGATGGCTTTCTGGTCCTTCTCATTGCGATCTTGTTCCATCAGTTCTTCGAAGGCCTGGGGCTCGGATCCCGCATCGCGGCGGTGCCCTACCCGAAAAAGGCCATCCGGCCCTGGATCTTGGTCGTTGCGTTTGGACTCACCTGCCCGATCGGACAGGCCATTGGACTGCTGACTCGCAACTCGTATGATCCTTCCAGTGCTTTTGCCTTGATTCTAGTCGGCGCGTTCAATGCCTTGTAAGACAATATTCCTTTGCTCCACAAATGCTGACTGCTGACCGTTGCAAAGTTCCTCGGGTCTCCTGATATATGCAGCGACAGTCGATTTGCTGGCAGAGGACTTTCTCTCCGAAGAAGCTCAACTGACCATGACGAAGAAGGATAAGGTCATGGCATTTATCTGCGTTCTGCTTGGCGGTAAGGCGTTCGAACCGCCGCTTCCCCGCGGTAGATATCGTCGGCTAACCATTTCCTCAAATAGCGGCCGGAATGTCTGTAGTTGGTGCGTTTGCTTGACCGGGCCTCTGTCCCGCTACGCTCTCCGGGAGTGTACGTCTCCGCAGAGCATATGAGGTACAGTCGGTTATATGGCCGGGGTTGCGCAGGTGATATGGAGACAGAGGGTGGAGGGTGATACTGTGGCGGACAGTAGTAAGAGGCGGTTTTTGTGGATTCGAACAATACTTGTTCCAGCATGGAAGTGAAGTGTCCAAATCTCGTCCAAGGTTCCGTGTGTTAGGTGTGTGTTGTGGACGAGGACGGTTTCGCGAGCGCCAGGACAGGCAGTACTTGGGCACACATTTGCTCGATGGTCGATAGCACCGTCATCACATTGTCCGATACAATACCTAGACCTGACAGAAACAATTGAGAACCGTATTCAAAGTCTGGGAAGAATTCTACCATGTCTCATACTCACTCGACGGTCGCATAATACGCAGGAAGCGGAGTCTGAGCCTTCTCTCTCCGCTCCAGGGGCAAGACGGCTCAGTGCAAGATAGTACATAGTACGGAGGACGGAGTACGTAGAGTTCAGGTTGCAATGCTCGCCCCGGTGTTTTCAGATCTTGGCGGCGGCGCGTGGGTCCGAACTCGCCGACAAGGCCATGCGCTCAGCCAGAAGTTGACACGAGTCCCTGCATCAACACCAAGCTCATTGCCCGCAATCACCGAGGATATACCCAGACAGCTCCGAATCTACAACTCTCCCAGCCTTTATCCGCCGTTTCAAACATCTCGAGCATCATCATGGATGACGGCGAGATCAACATCAATCCTGAGGACATCAACCGCCTCTCCGACCGCGAAAAGCGCGAACTCCAAATCTTCCTCCAGGGCGAAACTCAGAAAGCTCAGGTCCAGAAACGTATGGATCCCCTTCTTCCGTCAAGGCTGAATCCGCTCTTCCAAAGACGACGTGCTGATTGATTCTCCTTGGGGGTGCTCTAGAAATCCACGAATTGACCGAAATGTGCTTCAAGAAGTGCATCACGGGCTCGATATCCTCGGGCAAACTGGCCGGGAAGGAGGAGAGCTGCATGACAAACTGCGTGAACCGCCTGTTTGATTCGAACCTCGTCATTCTGAAGCATCTGGAGGCGCTGAGGCAGCAGCAGTAGCGCAGTGACCATGCTCGGTGTCAACCAGTGAAAAACTGTGGTTGAGTTCGTTTTTCAACGGACAGAAAATGCGCAGAACAGTGTACAAAAGCCGGGGAGACAACAATGCATAAACTGGAGGAAGGGTCTTCGGATTAATAGGACACACCCAGGGCTGGCTGGCAATTGCATATTTCCAATAGATACGCGGGTTTGGGTCGGGAAGAGTAGGGGCAATCTAGTCGGGATACTGGCTCTTTGCTCAATTGTATGAACATCACAGACTCCCATTGGCTTTGGGAACCCTCGTGCTGGAGAAACATTTGATGATGATGGGATTTCTGCTCTTTATGTGAGAGAGGTGAAGCCCCAGAGATCTCGAGCGTGGCTCTCTGCTCGACCCTTCTACTGTATGTCGAGATTGGACCCTCCTGTCCGCGCCAGAACCGCGCCCATGGCTTTTCTTCTTTTTCCTTTTGGAGGTGCAAGCATTGCTTCGACGGCCCAACGCAATCAGACGCTCTCCGTCACTCCTCACTCGACCTCAACCATGCGAACAAATCCCTCTCTACACGATCGACAGCTTCGTAGCCGCAATATCCAGCGCATCCACATCCGTCGTTAATCTCGCAAACGCCTTCTTCGTGCCGTCCGGTCTGATCAAGGTGTTGATCTTGACGGTGTCCACGTCATAGAGCTTCTTCAGCGCCGCCTTGATCTGTGGCTTGTTGGCCTTGACGTCCACGATGAAAACCAGCGTGTTGTGCTCCTCGATCTTCTTCATCGCACTCTCGGTGTTCAAGGGGTGGATGAGCACCTTGTGGTGGTCGAGTCGGGTCTCATGGGGGATCGACTTGCGGGGGTACTTTGGTGATCGGGAGAGGACGAGCGTCTTGGGTCTGTGGAATGTGGTGGATGTGCGGATTTTCCGCGCTTTTTGGGTGTTGACCTGTTCTTCAGAGTTAGTTGAACGTGTGCGCTGAAGTGAGTTTCTCGACTCTGGAACACCTACGCCTCGGAGGGTGGCTTTTGCGGCCTGGCTGGCTTTCGCACTCGGCTTCTTTGGCTTCGAGTTGCCGCCTGTTCAAAATAAAGTCAGCGCGCGTTCCAACCAGAATGACTTGACCACTCGAGAGAAAAGGAATGAGTCCGCCGCCCGTGAGTCCAGCATTTGGGCCGTTCGAAATGAGACTCTGGACACGCCGCCCCCGGGACTTCCTTTCTCTTTCATTGTCATCTGTAAAACAAACGGAACTGTCGTACCTTTCGGGTTCTGAGTTGGTGGTGCCATCCCTGCTGTCTTGCGATTGAGAGAACTGGCGTTGAAGTTTGTCGTCAGAAAAGTTGGCCAGCCTCGAAAGTCGCAGTTCCGGCAGAGCGACGAATGTGGGCTCCACAATGCCAAGATTTGGGTTTGCCAAGCCTCATCCGGTGAGACATTTGTACCGTCAGACGCAAGTGTAGCCTGCCACACAGGCAAGAGAATTCATACACAATACAGACATTGGGAGACGTTTACCTCTCCCTTCATGCAAGCTTTAAGTCGTTGAGCCCCGGGACGGGGACGATGGCAAGCACTTCCTGAAGTCCTTTCAATCTATCATTCTCCATTGCAGTCCAATATGGGGCTGGAAAGCGACAGGAGTGAGCATGGCACCACCGAGCCGCAAACCAATGCCGAAGAAGAGGACGCCGATGCAATATTAGCATCTCTTGAGGAAGAAGACAACCCTTCATATCGCGCTCAGCGCATGCAAGAATTCAACAGTGCGGCCGCGACCACTGTACGCGATACAGCCAAGGAGGCCTACGTGACCTTGACGAGCGACGACCAGGCGCTCAGTTTCACAACCGAGCACGAGCGGGCGGTCCTTCATTTCTTTCACCCGGATTTTGCGAGATGCAGCACGATGGACTCTCACTGTGAAACGATTGCAAAAATGCATGCAGAGTACGCTGACGGAGACGTTGCCTTTGCGAGGATCAATGTCAACCACGCGCCTTTTGTGGTTGAGAAGCTGGGGGTACGAGTACTACCTTGTGTCATTGGTTTCGTGAAGGGTGTTGTCAAGGGCAGAATCACCGGGTTCGAAGGTTTGTGCTGGGATGGTAAGGAGGGCAGTGTGGAAGTTACCAGAGCTCTTGAGGAGGCAATAGTCGACTGGACTGTTGTGAGGAAGAGGCTTCTCTTGAGACATGATGACGACGACGAGAGCAATGGGGACGACGATGCACCCGATCGACGGAAAGCTGTCCGACGAGGCATCCGTGATCGCAAACAAACGGTGGAAGACGAAGACGACGATTGGGACTGATGCATCTCCTGATGGTCGTCCGCCTCTCTGAACCCGTGTGAGGCGTCAAGGCCAGATCCGATTAAATGGAGGGTTGTAACACAATTTACGAGTTGTTCTCCTGCCGGCGAAAGTTATCGAAGGGCCATACGCTTCGCGAGCTCTGGAAGTCCTCTCATGTCTTGAGATTATCCGGCGCAGCTTCTGGTAGGAACAACCAACACCGGGTGGTCGAAACTCGAGCAGCCACCGCTCCAGTCCCCAATGATGAATCCTCAGGTATGCCAGGGCCTCCTACGGTGCCGTGGATATTTTAAATGTCATGGCTAGGGCTCACGAAGTCTTTTTCCACGGATGAGAGCGTTCTTTGCCTGGTCATGGAGGGAAATGTTCAATTGGTATCGTTCTATGCTGCTGTCCACTGGAGTTAAGGGCACGGTTTGCTGCTCGTCTAGCTAGGTGAATTCCAGTCGGCGGACTGGAAAAGTGGTTTACTCCTTGTTGGGCTTAGGATAAAATCGCACCGGCGATCAGCCACTTTACCGAACAATTGCGATCTTGAAACTCCCGAAGTCATGGTCAAACTTTGACAAGCAAAATGGCAATACGGATCTTGCGACATAGGAAAGGGGAGAGTGCGAAGATATCGGAAATTATATGGCGGGTCGCTAGTGGTAAATGAGTGAGCAGGCTTGGCTGGGCTGTGGTGCTTCAGGCACGCTGCAGGCATCAATGGGGCCCCTAGCCTTGCCAATCGGCGCCGCATAGGGACTGATTGATGCACGTCAGCCACCAAAGGGAAATGCAGCCACTTCGGAGCTGCGAAACCTTCACGTTGCGCGTCGCTGTCCCCTTTTTCTGTCTCCTTTCCAGGCGGCGCAATTAAATCCCAACGTGCAGCGCAAAACTTGCATCCACCTCCAACACCCTGACATTTTCATTTTCTATTGCCCATTTACTTTCGGCCACCCTTACTCCGTACTTCTTCGTCATCTCACAGAGTCTTGCGCGCCTTCGTTTGCAGCCTCCACGTTCGTTCCGACTCGCCCGCAGGCACTGTGCTCCATAGTCGAAAGTGTCAACCAGAACCCTGTCACCACCTGCAGAGATGGCTGAAGAGGAAAAGAAGAGATTCCTCGAAGGGAACGAAATGGAACTCGGCGAGAAGCAGGGCAGGACGTTCAATCACGCTCCCCAACCATCGATTCCGAGATATAGTCCGCCTTCATCACATTGGCAGAACAACCCTATCCTGCCCGTCGTCAGCTACTGCGCTTCATCGATTTTAATGACCGTTGCGAACAAATTCATTCTCTCATTTCCCGACTACAACCTGAATTTCTTCCTTCTGGCAGTCCAAGTACGTTGAAACAAAATCCTTCCCCGCTTCCAACTTCCCGCTGACCTCTCGTGCCGCAGTCGATCGTTTGTGTCGTGGCAATTCAATCCTGCAAAACCGCTGGCATTATTACCTACCGAGATTTCAAGACAGACGAGGCAAAGAAATGTACGAAAAGGAGACAATCGCGAACGTGGGTACATTGGCTAACGGAGACCAGGGTTTCCCATCTCTCTCCTGTTGATCGGGATGATTTATACCAGCACGAAAGCCCTACGCTATCTGTCGATCCCCGTGTACACTATCTTCAAGAACTTGACCATAATTCTCATCGCTTACGGTGAAGTTCTATGGTTTGGCGGCTCCGTCTCGTCCATGGCGCTCTTCTCCTTTGGCCTGATGGTTTTCAGCTCCGTCATTGCGGCCTGGGCCGACATCAAGCATGCCTTGGAATCACACAGTTCTGCGACTGCTGCCTCTACGGCACAACTGGCGACGCTGAACTCGGGATATATCTGGATGCTTGCCAACTGCTTGTCTACTGCCGCTTATGTGTTGGGAATGCGCAAGCGGATCAAGCTTACCAACTTTAAGGACTTTGACAGTGAGTGAACAAGAATTCCATTGGGAAGCACGAGGCTAATTTCTTGCTCAGCGATGTTCTACAACAATCTTCTCACCATCCCCATCCTCCTGCTTTCTTCCTTGCTCGTTGAAGACTGGTCGGCCATTAACATTGCAAAGAACTTCCCTATCGACGCGAGAAACGCAATTATCGGCGCCATGATCTTTACTGGCCTATCCTCCATCTTTATCTCTTACACGTCGGCCTGGTGTGTGCGAGCCACATCATCCACTACTTACTCAATGGTCGGCGCCTTGAATAAACTGCCCATTGCAGTGTCTGGCCTGATCTTCTTCGATGCCCCAGTCACCATCCCGAGCGTTTCTGCCATCTTCGTTGGATTTGTCAGTGGTATCGTCTACGCGTTGGCCAAAGTTCGAGAGTCTTCGAAGCCAAAAACAGTTCTTCCCACGTCCAACACGATGAGCGCTAGCAGCCAGAGCAACAGGGACAGCCTGAAGGGCTGAATGAAAAACTTACTTCTCGGATCTTTGGCCTTCTCCACCAGCTTCAAGGACGAAAGACCAACTTGATCGCATTGCGAGGCGTTAGGTAGGATGGATTGATGTGTCGGGAATGCCTGATGAGGGCAATGGGCGGCAGTAGCAGAAACTGCTTTCACGGACACGCCTAGGAACATTCTTGTATTCTCTACGGCCTAGAACTTTTAGACCTCGTCTTGTTCAGAATTACTGTACTTGTAGTTTTCGACTGCCGTTCAAAACGACGATGATGGGAGTTGCTTGTGTAAAGCGAAGCAGTTGTGCTGGCTGCCATTCGGGAAGCCAAATGGGCAGATTGACGGGAGCGAGAAAACGCTTCCAAGCAGTTCTGAGATTGTATTGACACCATTGCACCATTGCGACCAGTTGATCCTCCGTAGTGGCTAAATTTTCGCCTGGGCCGGGACTCGAATCTTGTCGAGTTCGTCGGCCCGCCAGACTGGCTTAAGATGCACCGGCAGTCGAACCCGCCCGTTAATGCTCTGGCCGGAGATACAGGGTTCTGACGTGAATAGATGGGCAAGGTCAAGCGCGAAGCCCGAAAGCACAGCAATCATCACGACAATCCATCGACAAACAAGTCCAGGGTGGTCAGAAGGCAGCACAGTCAACAACAGCGACCCCAGTTGAACAAGGGTCCTGGCCAGCAACCAAGTCGAAGTGGACAACAGCATGGACGGTTAAAGGTACCTTTTACCAGATATGACAATGTGCTACTTGTTGGCGAAGGTAAGACAACAATCCTTGCGGTCGCTTATGATATCTATGTGGTATCTCTGCTCGTTGATGGATCTGCTTACCAGATATAGGAGATTTCTCATTCTCTTTAGCACTCAAAAAGCTTCGGAAGGCTGGTCAGATCACAGCTACGTGTTATGATTCTAAGGATGTCCTCGAGACCAAATATCCCGACGTCCAAAAGACCATTGCGCAGCTTGAATCGGTGAACGACAGTGGAGAGAGCGCCAATGGTGACGAGGCCGAGTGGAAGGGGTTGTCGCCATCTCCGCCTGGTTCACCTATCGCCGACACAGGTCTTGATCAAGAAAAGGCACCGGGAGGCCCCGCTGTCGCCGTACTCTACGGGATCGATGCTGTCAAGCTTTCTTCTACACACAAGAAGGCTCTCCGGACATATGCCCCCTTTACGAAGATTGTTTTCAACTTCCCACATGTAGGAGGCCTAAGTACGGATGTGAACAGGCAGGTCAGGTACAACCAAGAACTCCTCGTTGGATTCTTTAAAGCTGCAAAACCATTGCTCAGCTCTCCTACTCGTCCGGCAAGAGTACAGTTAGATGGGGGTGAGTCTGAACAAATGTCCGAAGATTCAGACCATCCGTATCCGGGGGCTGTCAACGGCCAAATACTCGTCACTCTGTTTGAGGGCGAACCGTATACGCTCTGGAACATCCGCGACCTAGCCCGCCATTGTGGTTTGAAAGTAATCGAGAGCTTCAAGTTTCCCTGGTCGGCGTACGCTGGGTATCGGCACGCGAGAACGGTGGGGGACATCACCACGGGGAAGGATAGGAGTGCCGAGGGGAAGCGGAAAGGCGCATGGAGGGGTGAAGAGCGTGATGCCAGGTGCTACGTGCTGGAGGATAAAGATGCACCTGCAAGTCTGTCGCCGAAGACGAAACGGAGGCAGAGTCGTGAGAACGAGGACAGTGATTGACCATAGAATCCGCTAGCCCCATAAGGTTAGCATACCAAGGAACCAAATCGACCCATCTGGATCGGGTTCTCCACAAATTCCATCGGCCCATTCAGCTTGCTTTCACTTTTCTCTCCGCTCCCTCTTGAAAGCCTTTACCTCCCACAGCTACAACGCACAGATCTTCTGATCCCGTGGGAAATCCCATCATGTCGGAAGAAGCCCCTCGCAAGCGATCCCGCTTCGATCAGACGCAGCCTGAGTCGCGCAAAGTGTCTCGCTTCGACAGGCGGTCCAGATCTCCTTCGTCCCGGCAGCCCGAGTCACGCAGAAGTCGCAGTCCACTCGCGAGAGATAGTAGAAGCCCGACAGTGAGCGAGAAGCGCAGCACTCCTCTTGATCCGGCCGCCGCTGCGGGTATGTCATGGTCTTCCTTCTTCTGCTCGCTGGCGCACGGCTAACGCGCTCTAGCTGCGGCGGCGGCAAAAATCAATGCTGAATTGCAAGCTCGCAAGGGCATTCAACATGTCGACGTTCCTCCAGTTCGCTCGGTAAAGCTACTTGTATCTTGAAACCGGATGTGCGCTCACGGTGTCTCCACAGTCGTCCACAGCCACGCCTCCCCCCAACTCTGCTACCCCTTCTTCCACCCAAGGCACAGCGAAGCTCGCTGGCGATATCTATGTCGCCGACGGGGACTACATCAAGGACATCGAGGTCAACGACCTGCGAAATCGGTACACCCTGACAAAGGGCTCGATGCAAAAAATGGTAAACACACTCCCTCATTGCCGGAGCCGCCGGTCGGTGCTGTGCTCGCCCATTTAGCCAGACGAAGCGGATCGACCTGCTTTGGTTCCCTTACTGACGCGTTTTGGTGTTTCTAGATCAAAGATGAAACCGGTGCTGATGTCACCACTCGTGGCTCATATTATCCCGACAAATCCATGGCTACAGCGACGAACCCCCCTCTGTATCTTCATGTAACTAGCACAACCAAGGCCGGCCTCGAGCAAGCCATTGCGAAGATTGAGGAGCTCATGCAACAGGAACTGCCTAATCTGGTTGACGAGCGACGTTTCCGACGGCGAGAGCCGGAGCAATTTGAGCGAGACGAGTTCGGCAGGGTAAGTTACTTACACGTTGCCCACTCCATCGCATACCGTCACTCACATTCGTGGCAGAGAAAATGGCCCGAGGAACGAATTCCCATCGACATGGAAAACATCCCTGGCTTCAACCTACGTGCCCAAGTAGTCGGTCAAGGTGGCGCCTATGTCAAGCACATTCAGCAAGAAACCGGATGCAGAGTTCAGATCAAAGGCCGCGGATCAGGATTTATGGAACATAGTACGGGCCAGGAGTCGGACGAGCCAATGTATCTTCATGTTGCAGGGCCTCAACCTCCCATGGTCCAGAAAGCCAAGGAGCTGTGTGAAGATTTGCTTGCTAACGTTCGCATCAATTTCGAGCACTTTAAAGCAAACCCACCGCCAACGAGAATGGAGTCGTACACCGACGGCTACGGCGCTGATGCCAATCGTGGTTCCTACGGTGGATACGGGAGAGATCGCCATCGCGAGAACAGCTATTCACATCAGGGCAACAGTTACAATTCTCCCTATGCTGCCACTCCGACTGCTCCTGCAGCCGGAGCAGCCGCTTCCCCGACAGACCTTGCCGCGCAACAAGCTCAATATGCACAATACTATGCGAGCCAGCCTGGAGGTGATCCTTACGCTGCTTATGGCGGCTATCAAAACTACGTTGCTTACTACAATTATTACCAGCAACAGGCCGCGGCTCAACAGCAGTCTACTCCTCCCCCTCCGGGCAGCGACGCAAATCCGCCCCCACCTCCGCCAGCGGAAAGCAGCGGTGCACCACCTCCGCCACCGCCTTCTAGTGGCTACTCATCAGTGCCACCCCCTCCAGGTTTATGAAGATGACTGTTGCCACGGACAGCTGACATTGTCAGATCGAGCTATCGAGTCCTCCAAAATAGCCCCGTGCAAAAAAAAAAAAATTTTCTCCTCCGCGTCATTGATTTGAGGATGGGCTAGCAAGATCTTTTTCACGCAGGACTGTGGTTTGTATGGCCAAAAAAATACAAGACGGCCCAACTCTCAGGTTGGACAGGCCAAGTATCACGAAAGGGCATAAATTGAGCAAAGCTGATCGGTCAATAGGGACCTGATCCCTTAATAACATTTCGCGATTTGTGTTTTGAGAGCTGACTTGACCGCGCGTAGTTGTGACGATTCGATTTCGTCTGTTGTCTGAGCAAATCATGCATGCGTCCATGTCTATAACCAGACTGGACTCGACCTGCTCAGAGGCGACAGACGAGAATCTGCAGAGTAATGCCATCTACATGCTGTAGGTGGGAGGTGTTGATCTACAATCAGTCCAACATGTCAAGCAGAGACCTCTCAGCAGATCCAGTTCGACCTCGCAATAAGCATCGGTCTCTCTCTGTGTGTACATGGACATGCCAAAGACAAGTTCGACAGTAAAACCTAAATATGGGCGGCAGTCTGCGAACGCTCGAATAGCAATGCACTTGGACCGCTTCGGCCTTCCCGCCGTCTAGGAGAGAGAGTTCGATTCCATGCATACAAGCACCAGAATTTTCCTGGCAGATGAAGGCCGTACCTCGAGTCGCACAGACAGGGAAGTGCCTCGACGGTGTTGATGTTCACGCCGATACGTACATAGTCATCGACGTCCCCTGTAGGTTAGGGCATACAGTACCAGAACATCGCGAGCACGGCGCACATGGGAATCAACCAACCCTCGCAGAGGAATGTCCTAGACGTTGACCATCGTCTTCGAGCCCACCGTCGCAGCGACAGTGCGAGAGTGAGTAGCATTGTGTTGGTTCGTGTCATGTTGTCTTATGTTGTATCGTGCCGTGATAACTGTTACATCCCTGATAACCCCCGGGCCTAACACAGGGGGCTTCTTCCTACAGTATTCAACAGGGCCGTGTTGGTACAATCCCAAGGTCCACTCATACACATTCCATCCGTCCGTCCATCCGGATCCCGCAGCAAATATGTACTGTGATCCCGACGTCCTCCTCCCCCCTCCCTTCTTCTCTCACACGCGCCGCGCCTCCCTCGCTGATTTCGACGACGCCACGCTGGCCCTCCCAAGAAACAACGCCATCAAGGCCGCATCCTACTTGACCTTCCGGATCGTTGCGTCGCTAGCCTTGCTACTCAACCCGCGACTTAGGCCCGCGCCGATGCCTCTGCCCAAGGTCGCGATCTTGGTCCCTGCAAAGGGGTTCAGACTCGTCTCTTCCTCCGCTGTTGTCGGGGTGCCGCTCCCGCCGTTTTCGCGAGATGGGTTCGGACTCTGGGCCTGCGATTCTGCGACAGAACTGGCGCCTCGACTCCTCGGTCCCGCTCCCGGGCCCCCTAGATGCACGGATTTTGAACGTTGATGGGATTGTGCGAGGGCCAGGATCGCCGCGAGCGCAGAGTCGGGACTATTGTCCGAGGAAGGTGCCGGAACGAGAAGGCTCGATGACCGTGGGAGTGTGGAACTTCCGCCGCCGCTGCGACTTAGTTGGTGGGTGAGCTGCGGTGGGGCGAGGTATTCGTGCTCGGTGTTGACGTTGCTGCTGTCGAGGCCTGGCGGCGTTGTAGGCGGGTAGGGGACTTGGACGGTGGTGAGAGTTGCGCAGGAGCAGCCGCAGCCTGTCGGGCAGGTGGTGTGGGCGTCGAGATTTGCGGGTTCAAAGTCAGTGGGTTGTTCGGCTTCGTCGTCGTTGATCGGGGAGAGTTCTTCGGACTCGTCTGATGAGCGTCGTGAATGGGCCATGTAGTGGCATCTCACGCGGTCAGAGCCGAACCAGCCTTGAGCACAGTCGTAACATGTCATGTGTCCGCACTGTAGGCATGGCACCGCAAGCCCATTGACGGAAGTGTTGCAGATGACGCATGCTCCGCGTTTGGGCACTTTGTTAACGATTGTGCCTATTGCTGAATTATACCCTATGCACGTCGGGGTGACGCAATTCCATCCGATGGGGATTCTGTTCTTCTCAATAGGAGCCAACGGTTCCCCACAGCTGCGACAACACCGCCTTATGGTCAGACCGGGACTTGTCGCTCGAGATGCGCATGTCAGGGTCTTCTTTCGTGGCCGCCCCAGACCAGACGACTGTTGTGGGACCGCCGAGCCGTGGTGTTGTGACGTCGCAACCGTATCTTCAGCGACGACACCATCGAACTTGAGCATTTCAGCCCGCTGAACGGGCAATTGCCAGACGTCGAGGAGGCTAGCATAGCCTGCGCGATACAGCTTGCACTTCGATTCAAGCCCCGGATCCAGAAGCGGCGTAGATGGATAGCCATCGAGATCGAATTGATGTTGATTGAGGAGTCGAGTCCTCATGCGTTTGCGCCTGGGCGACTTCTTCCGCTGCGTCTTTTCCGACACGTCCGTTTCAGCAGTTGATCTAACGCTCCGTCTGTTCGCCGATGTCTGCAAAAGGTTGCTTCTGCGAGAGCCTTGAAAGGCTGACGAGGACATGGACGAGCGATTTGCCGGATCGCGGCCATCTTGTGCGCTGCCGTCATTGTTCTGGAAAGACGTCCGTGAAGTCCTGCTCGTATGCTGCCCCCCAAAGATCCCAGTTGATACCCAGCCCGGAGCCAATGACCCTGATGGGCTGTATTTCTTCAAACTCGATGCAATATTGGAAGAAGAGCTCTGATTCGGAGGAGAGTTGGAGTATGACTGCGTCAGCGCCGAAAGACTGGCCCTTGCCGTAGAATATGTGATGCCGGTGAGCGACTTGTTGCTTGGTCTATTCCCCTCAGGAGATGTAGAGACCGAAACAGCGGCAGAGTACGGCGGGGCTTGATCACTCGAATCATCGGCCACGACGCTCGCTGCTCGAGACGAGAATTGACTCCCTTGCCGAGCTAGGTTGTGATATGGCCTTCGTTGACTGCCGCTGCTACTTGGAGGTTGCAGCCCAGGGCTGGGAGGAATTGGCTGATTCTCGACCAGGACATAGCCTTCTGGATCGGTGTGTTTCCGGAGGATGGATCTGGCCACACCTCTCGAAGGAAAATAGTCAACCTGGACAAGTTGATCATTGTTCAAGGTGCGCGGCCCTGGCTTATGAAGAGTCTCTCCGGGCATGAGACCGTGGTTGAGCGTAGAGGCCAGGACACAGGCGAGCATCGCGAGCATTTGCACATCTCCGAGCCGCTCAAAGTGGTCGAATATGGCTGGGAGCAGGTAGTGTGCACCCAGAGGATGGTGGCCCCATCGCGTTCTCCCCGTTGCTTCTCGACCTAGCAGACCAGCTATGATACGATTATGCTTATATTTCCTTTTCACCGCTCTCGCAATGATAGTTATATCCTGGGCGGTGGTATGGCTCAGTTCAGGGACAACTTCAAGTGGGACTGCATCGTCGAGCACGAGTCCCACCAGTGTCCACACGGATGCGAGGTCTTCCAGAGAGGCGTCTCGCGCGACGGCAGCATTATGCTTGCAAACGACCTGTCCATCGCCAAAGATATGGTACTCCACGGCAAGCTCGCGTTTGGAAGGAATCAAGTCATCGAACGTGCGAATCGCGACAGCGCTCTTGCGAGGAGGGGCATCGTTCAGTTTCATGCCGACCCCAGTCGTAGAATGGTTAGACCGATCGGGCGAGCGTGAGCGCTGTTGGTGGCCAGACGCGCCAACCCGGTACGATGAGACGCCACGTTCGTTCTGCTCGGTTTCAAAGGACGACGAAGAGGTGCTTGAGGAGTTCCACGAGGATTCTGAGGTCTCAGAATCAGAATCGTCGTCGGCTGTTTTTGTACCCGTTGTCGTCTTTCGGGCGGGAGAGCTGGTATGCAGACGGCCAAAGCCTTCGAATAGCCTACTTGACTGCGAGTCTTCGAGATCCTTGACGCCAAGGGTGTTAAGAAATGAGGCGGGCTCGTTTCCTTTGGCCGGGAAAAAGCAGACAAGTTTGCCCGTTTCAGACCAAAGCGCGCCACATCCTTTGGCTATTGGCACAAGAACGTTTGCCGACGCATCAAGGCCTTCCCGTACACCATCGAGCTCGTCATCGTCGCTGTCGGTGCTCTCATCGTCCTCTGGGACGGCACCGGTCTCGAAGATCTTGGACTCCACCAACGATTCTCCCAGCACCCAGCCAACTATCTGCTCGAGACTCTGCTCCCTGAGCAGATACCGCAATATGGCCTCGAGGCATCCCCGCTTCCGAGAAGCGTATGTTTCTGCAATTGTGTGCAGCTCGGTCGTGATCAGTCTGTGTCTGGCCTCATCGAGAAAAGCCGACTTCTGCAGGGTCAGGACGGCATTTGCGCTTCGAGGGTACAGCTTAGGAAACCTCATCTCCACCCTCAAAAAGACTTGGTTTTGGTCCTCGCCCCACGGAGCTTGCAGTGACATGATCGCTTTGCGATGAGAGATATCGACCATTTCAAATTCTACCCGTTTGAATTTCTCTCCGACATGTCTGATCTCTTCTGCCAGCGTGTCGGGGTCCCATGATGATATTTTCACATTCTTCAGCCATGCAATGGGGTCGGCACTCTGGCGATTGTTTCCCCTGCCATGCATGCCCGATCTTTGACCATGGCGGCCGCCTTGGACCCAGCCGCGGAATTGAGAAACCGGGATCTTGTTCATGCCCACACTGGTACTGCTTCGGGGTCGAAAATGTGTTGAATGTCCGGGGCGCACGGACACGTCGCTTCGAGGGGTGTCATCCATAGGCGAATCCGCATCCCCTGGGACATCGCGAAAGCTTTTGTAGATGGCGCCTTTACGGGTAAAATTCAGCCGCTGGACTTTAGAGACGCCTTTTTCATAGCCAATGGCTGCGTACATCTCAGGGTCAAGGGCATGAAGCTTCAGTTCTCGATCAGTTCCCCAAGATACCAACTGGAAGTCTCGTTGATCGACCGAATCCACCACACTTCCTCGGGCGCGCCAGAGAAATTCTTTCACTTGACCTTCGTGGCCCCTAAACGTCGCAACTGGACGAACCCGGCCGCTCTCGAGGACCCCGTGGATCGCACGCCGATCGTAGAGGTGTAAGTTGCTATTACCGCGCTGTGGCATGACGAGCAGACCCCATCCGAAGGGAGTGTGCCGAGCCCGCCAGACTGGAAAGGGCGTATCGATTTCGCGCTCAAGAGTACTCTGTTCGCCTTCCAAGTCCCAGAACTTGATAGTCTTGTCTAGCGAGCAAGTGACGATCTTGTTGTGGTGATGGCGGTTCCAGTCAATTCCATAAATCTTGGTCCCATGAGCTTCGACCGTCCGCACGGGATATGCGCCATTTCTGTCATCCCAGACGTGAAGAAACTTGTCGTGCGAGCTTGCAACCACGTGCTCATCCTGCCGATTCCATTTCACCTGGGTGGCGCCGGCAAACCAATCCGAGAAGGTATTGACCGGCCGCGATGGAGCTCTCAGATCCCAACAGTGCACATAACTGTCCACGGCGCAAGTGGCCAGGACGTCAGGATTGTGAGCCGAGAAGTTGATGTCGGTGATTGCTCGAGTGTGGCCGTGCAGCACAAATTCAATGGGGTCCTGCCACGACCGAGCGTCCAGATTCCAGACCAGTGCCTTTTGGTTCGATGTGCTGACCACCCAGTAGTCTCGGGCCGCAAAGGGAGACCACTGCACGTCAGCTACCTCCCAGGGAGTTCGGTGTGGGAGGTAACGCGGCGGGGAATAGGGTGAGTCCAGATCAATGATATGGAGCCCTTCTTTAGAGGCCAAGGCGACGTCGCGCCCGCTCGGCGATATTGACATGGAGCCGACCGGCTGCTCAAGTCGAAAGGACGCATCTTGGCCAAAGGTTTCGCTCTCAAAAGCTGAAGCCGGACCTCGAGGCGCCATTCTAATAGATGATCAGATCTTTGATGCGCCGACTCTGGCTGACTGCATCCCCGAGGACCATCAAGTCGCCATGTTGGACCCGAATGTTCGATGCGTGGTTGTGGAAGCAGAGGATGGCATGCTGGACATGCTGCTCCCAGGGCGCGATTCGGCGGGTTTTGCTCCGTCGCAGCTTCAACCTCAGGCCAAGAAAGGCAAAAGGAGTTTAATTAGTGTATGAAGTAGAGATGTAGGGCCAGTACGTGGGCGTGGATAAATGCCAGATTGTTCAAGTCGAAGTAGTTGAGAGAGTCAAACGACGCGATGGAGAATCAAGAGTGAGGAGAGAGTCAAGTCACGCTCCGCCATTCAGCCACTCCGCCAATCACGTGACGTTCACCTGACTCTCACTACGAGGGTCAGGAGGTAACATCGAGGAAATACTAGGGCGCCAATAGGCCAGTGCTATCGTCCTATAATAAGGCCAAAGTAAGGCGAATACCGCCGGTGGCACTGGACACGATGCGAAGTTCAACCCCGCCCAACGCCAGCCAACGCCAGCCAACGACGTAGCACTTGGCACAAACTGTCTACCTGTGCCAGGATGAATATTGGGTGGGGAAAGGACAGGCAGTAGACCTGATTAACGGTGTGGTCGATGTGGACGATGCAGCAGCTGCAGATCGAGTAACGGGAACAGCCTATTATTATGTGTTTACAGCAATTTGCCCTCATTGTCAGTGCTACGGGCAAGCCTGCATGAGTGCTGCCTCCCCTGATGGTATTGCTGAATTGTGCCTCGTTGCCCAATGGCTGTCATTCTGCGATCAACCTCCACCCGGCCCGACTCTTGATGCACACGAACTGCCAATGCCGGTGGCCAGTGGAGGGAAAGTGTGTCGGTGCGTCTATTATTGGTGCAGGCCTGCCTGATCAACATCGCCGAATATGAAAGATTGTATTAAGTCGGCAAACTGGAGGGATATGCCTCTCATGGCCAGTCGCCGAAGCAGGTTCTCAATGACACAAAGTGTGTTGGCTTGCATTTCAGCCGAATTCGCCACCAGGACTTTCGGCAGGGTGGAAAGAGTGTGATTGAAGATGTGCGGAACCGGGTAGATGCTGGCCGAAGTTGAGCTGCTGCCCTCCCGCAGAACTTGGATCTCAGGCAGTGAGTTCAACGCCGCAGAAAACCCGTCTGGGAGACAGCGTCGCGCCGATTGTGCAGATGGTGGAGAGCTTTCTGGCACGTACAGCAGATAGCAGTACCAGCAAAGAGCGGCTGAGAACAGAATCCGGGGTGTGTGAAGGGCGACGAGGGCACCAATGTTTGTCGACACCATCAAGTTTTGCAGAAAGAGTGCATGGAGGAGACACCTTTTCGAGTCGGATGATGCGATCCAAGACAGCACGTACTCTCTTGTTGACGGAGCAATATCGGCCCCTTCCCTACCCACCGCCAGCTCCAGGAGATTGAGATTCGTACTCAAAGTGATAAAGGTGTAATGCCATAGCGGGAGCAAGCTGAAGGGGGTTCTCGTCTGCTCGCAGTGGTCGTTCGACACTTTGAAAGCTTTGGGAGAGGACGCGTACCAGGTGAGGAGGTCCGACTCAAACTTATTAACCATTGTGGGAGAAAGGAGATCCAGATGCCAGCATTCGCAAATCGATGCGCCAATACCCGAGAGCGAGTTGTAGACGTTGAACATACTTCGGTTGCTCAAGCTCAACCCCGTCCGCAGGGGACTAACTGCCTGGTTCTGGGCTCTAATATCTGCATTGCGCGAACGGTCTAGTGGTCCAGTCCCGGAATATCCCCCGTCAAATTGTGCTTCACGCACCTCAGCGCGGAACAACGAGGCCCAGATGGCGGCTGAGGGGGCTGAGAACAGCTCTTGGGAGCACACGGTGGGAATATAGCCGGCATTGTGACGGAAGATGGGTTCATGGTGGAAGAGAGCGGCGATTTCGGCGTCGTGGATGTATAATAGCACGGCCACTCTTCTCAGCTCCTCCTGCTTCACCCATGACCTCCAAGCCTTGTCCAGTTCTTCAGCAGAGAGGTCATCCTCGAGGTGAAAGGATGGTGCAGGACTGAGCAGCTTGTGGTGCCGGGCGAGAGCAATCAGCGATCCCTGATATGCAGCAGCGGTAGCACGATGCGCGGGATCTCCGGAAGTGAGTGCATAAGTCTGACCGATCATTGCCGCCTTGATGGTGTTCCAGGTGTGATCACCGCTTCGAGGAAGGAACCTCTCCCAAGGCGCTACTAGGATGGTCTTGTTAACTCGTTCAAAAAGCATGGAGCCAACCTTCGCAGCCATTTCAGACCCCAGTGACAGACATCCGGCCGAGCAGATGGAGAGAACCAATAAGGCATTGCTGTTTCGCGGGCGAAAGGTAGGACCATGGATGATTGGTAAGGCAATATTGAACCTGGTGAAAAAGAGGTGGATGCATAGATTCAAGAACTCAATCGAAGGTAGCGGGTCATCGCGTATAGGGGGGCGAAGTGTTCTCACCAGTTTGTCGCGGTACGCTTCATCGATATCCTCTAGAGAACTTGTGGCCCTGTCCCCAGGAGTGACGGTGCCAGAGCCCGCTTCAGGTTCAATGTCAGGGATTTGGACATACCAAAGACGTCTAAGATCAGAGACAGCCGGCCGTTGTCTGGCCTTCTCGAGTACCCGACGAAATTGAGGCTCCGAGGCGTTGTCAGGGCAGTCAGGTTGCGGCTCGTGGAGAGTATTGCTGAAGCCTAGGTGCTCGAAGACGGTGAAGTCGAAGTCGTCTTCTAGAAGCCAGTGTGTGGAGATATAGGCCGGCGGCTTCGTGTAGCCGGAAGCTTCCAGCGGGGTATCGACGGTGAAGGGGTCCTTCCGCGCAACGAGCGGAACATCATTTCCCGCCACAGGAGGCGACGGCAGCATGTTGGATGCAGTTTGCCATTGACTAGTAGCCCGTGGGCAGTAGGTCCCAGATGGAATATCTTGCATAGTGGCGATTGGATACTCTGGAATACTCTGGGGGAAGGATTGTATTGCTGCGCTACGTGAGACTTGACCGTCGTCCCAATGCCCTTGTGTCAGCGAAGCTGTTGTGGAATATGGCGCTGGCGTTAATTGCTCGGTGGCCATCATGCCAGTGAGGCTCATAGTCTTAGGGGCCGCAGAGAAGCCGTCGGGCGGAGGCTGATCCTGATGTCCTTCCGCCGGCCCATTTGAAGCTGCCTTCTCAGATGAAGGGCTGGCATCTGAAGCTTGTTTGTGGGTTCTTGAATGCCGGAGAAGCGTGTCACTTCGGGGATTAGTTTTGGCTCAAGTCAAGGACCCTATCTGCACGTACTGGCGAGGAAAGGATTTGCGGCAGATGTGACAGCGGAATGGCTTTTCTTTCGTGTGCGAGCGGATATGGCGATGGAAATGGTCTGCCTTCCGGAACTCGCTGGGGCAGTAGGGACATTTCTTCTTCCCTGGGCCAAAGGTAGTAGCACTCTGCTGATGCGTCCCTTCGGCCCTCGGAAAGTCTTGTTCGGAGTTCATGTTGATAGCGGCCTGAATTGATGTGGATTCAGAGTCCACTGGACTCAACCTCGCTTGGAAAGGCATTCACTCTTCATCTGTGAGTCAGAAAGATATACGCACCGAACGCTCGATCAGCCCATGCCACTAAGGGCATACGACGAGGCGTGGAGGAATATCTAGTGCGACGGTGACAAGCACGGTGGCCTGCTGAGGGAGGATGGCTCAGAGAGGATAGCGAGGTCCTTGACAAAGGTCACAGCGGGGGCGATGACATGGTCCCGCAGCGAGGCTGCCACCTCCCCCTCCCCGTCCCGGCGCGCCATGCCCCGCCTGGCCCCCCCCCAGGCGCTGCGGGACCTCCGCTTTGGAAACGACAAAGGTCCAGCGTCGTACAATAACTTAATTAGACCTCACTGATGAGGTTGCCTTGGCGGTCTGGCGGTGAGGCCGACCTCCACTGTTCTCAATAGTGAACATTCGAAACCGATTCTAGTTTGGACGCGTTGCTAAAGTCCCGTATGCCTTGACCGGCAATCATCGATGAGAAGACGACGCGCAAATGAACGACATCAGGCATCTCCTCCGTTGCCCGATGTGATACACCACCTAGCTAAAGAGGTCGACAAAGCCATCATGACAAGAAAGGGTTGATTAAGGCCCAGTGCCGCGTTTTGGGCTCGCTCGAGAAGGAGACCTGGATTCGGAAGTCTTGAAGGGCTAGATCTTGCCTTCTGGCCTCTTTATTGTTTGGCATGATCCCAACAGCGTCGTCGAAATTCGCCCGCAAGCTACGAGGAGCTCCGCGCCCGTGTTGCAAGCCGCATAAACAAATCGATCTGGGCGCATCAAGACGTATTTCCTGCCCTCCATGTCTTTTCTGATTCGGTACATGTCATATCCGGTCGGGTAAGAACGTTGTTTGCATAGGTCGGAGACGGCAAACTCGTCCGCTGTCGCTATTCGGTATACGCTCTCCAGAGGAATGTCCGACAAAGAATTTTGTTGCTGGATCTCAACGGTCGGATCATGGATCAGAAACAAAGCAGTGTTCCCCCGAACCTCGCCGTCAGAGGCCTTCTCAAGGTCGAGCTCTTTCAGTTCCATCCAGGCTTCCTCCACCTGTTTCATATCGTCAGCAACGACCAGGAGGCGCACAAGTGCATTGGTTCTGGAGCCGTTGAGCAATACATCGTCTGTGAATTGCACAACCGGAGGTTCGTCTTTGGTGAGAGGATGGATTGAGCGACAATAGACTTGGGGCAAGCACCTTCCGCCGGCCATATCAGGCAGAAATGCCATCCCGCTGCGGTATTTGTATCTTCCCATGCCCTTGGCACGAGGGCCGAGTTCAAGTTGGTGCCTCCAGGTCGGGACAAGTTGCATCAGCCAAAAAAGCCAATCCCTGAGGAAGATTTTTACCGGATTCCGAGCTGTGGTTAGATTTCCATTGACCACGGTCGCAGCCAGGGAAAGGTCCAGCTGTTGCTTTCTTTCCAAAAACCAGCCATTGAAAAGGTCGGCATAGCTCCCATCAAAATTAGGACGACAAGCAAGAGCGAGTCTCCATGCGATTCCTGAAGCATCCCTGAAGCCCGAGGCGATTCCCTGGCCACCAACTCCTCCCGTCAGCAATTTTCTCGCTTTGTATTATGCAGGTACATACAAGGTGGCATGACATGTGCGGCATCACCGCAAAGTAGTACCCTTCCGACTGCCCACCTGTTGCAGCTTCGCGCAGCAAAGGTGAATGGTCTCGACCGCAGAACATGGATGCAGTCGGTGGGGTATTGGACCGGGTCTTTCAAACTGCGGAATTCCATGTGAGCGGGACTGTTGTCGGACGCACGTAAACTAAGAGGGCATCATACCTGTACTTTGAACCCGGGTGAGTCAAATATGGGAGAACGATCTCGGATGCCTTTTCCCACGACGACATTTCTTGGGGATCTTCCCCTTTGTCCACCACAAATTCAAACCTCCACAGTCTCTCGCTTCGCGGGCCGAAGGTACCACAGACTGAGGGCCGGTCCGGATTGCCGATAAATCGGAAGTCTGGAAGGAAGAAGGCATCGTAGACTTGTTGAGGGGTATAGTTGAGTTTCCACAGCGGAAAGTCCGGGTGCGTCTCGGGGGTTGGCAGGTCCATATGCCAGTTCATTGCTACCCACGTCTCTTGGTATTCATAACTGAGAGTTTGTCAGCCCTAGACCCGGCCGATGTAACAGTGCAACCCAGCTCACCCCGAAAGAGTTTGCAGCAAGACTCCTTTTGGTTCCAAATAATGCTTTCGGGTATAGCCTGTCTTCCCATCTGCACCAACAAGGAATTTCCCACGAATCTTGCGTTCCGTGCCGTTCGCGTCGATGTAGTTCGCATAAACCCACTCCCTGTCCTCTTCAATCCCGACGATTGTTGAGCCGAGCCGCAGGTCAGAGCATGGGCAGCTGCTAGCAGCCAGGCGGAGGTGTTTCTCCATCAGGGGTTGTTTGTGCGCAATCACGCCCACATGGCCGGTTCCACCTTCCACAGTGCCCAGATTCATTCTCAGAAAGGGCCTGGTCGTGAGTCCGTGTTTGCCGGATATGAAATAGGTCCATTCAATGTTTTGAGCAATCTCCGTGTGTATCTTGCCATAAAGCCCCAGCTCCTGGAGCAGTCGAATGCCGTCCTCGTCAAGGGCGATACCGCGCGGATCTGTTACAACTTCCATCTCCTTCTCCAGGACGACATTATTGACCGACGATCGACCCAGCAGACCGCTCAGCAGAGCGCCGGTTGGACCACAACCGCAAATGATGACATCTGTAGTCTCCATATCCTCGCGTGCTTTTGAGGTTGCTGTAATCTGAATTCGTGTGGAACTGCAAGCTCGAGAGGAAAGATATCGACAACTTAGCTTGATCAGCTCAGGAGAACGAATATGTGGGCGGCTCTGAGCAAATATACGCTCCGCCACTGTTCACGTCAAGAATGGTCGTGACATACTACGAACGGCTTATGAATGAGAGCGTTCCGGTCTTCATCTGATTTTCCAACACGCCTATTTCCCACGAATAAGTGGAGTGCGTCCCGCCGAAGAAGCAGGGTCGAAGCCATTGTCTCGTCTTTGGGCGACCCAGAGGTGGTGGGACTATGGCCTGATGTTGCCAATGTTGGGGAAGTATGGGGTTAGCATGGACGAGGCTGGTTGAGCCTTACAAAAGCCTCGAAGATGCCGTGCCGGCATGCGGGACCCTAAAGTGCGGGACAGGCTCGTGCAGTGCAGAGCCCGATATGTTGTCCCTGACGTAGCGCTGGCACTGAGGTGGCCGCTGTGGGAGTGTGCAGACCTCTGTGTCCGGGAAGCAGTCTGTGTGCACTTGCACTTAGAGCACTATTGTAGGTAGTTGAAGGCAGGAGATTATCTTGTCATCAGCTCGATTTCATGTTGTGCATACAGGCAAGCATCGACCTGATCTCGGACCGGTGCTTATTGCATGTGAGAACAGCAGCGTCGAGCCCTACATCTCCTCTCTCTCACACACTCTCTCACACACACACTCTCTCTATATATAGCTGGCAGATCAGAGTCTCAGAAAAAGAGGCGGGCCTCAGGGTCATTGCGATCCGCCCTGGGAGACACTGGATATCAAGCAACTGTGAACTACTAGTGTTCTGTGCTCTGCCCTCTGCCTCGAAGAAGATTTCAGTATTCCAAGCACCCATGTTTGACCCTCTGCTTGAGCCCATGTGCCGGCAATAATCTTCTCAATCTTAAATACCAAGTGTTCTAAATGCGGCACCAGCTGTGGAAGGGACGCGAGGAGAGGGTTTGTATGAGTGCTACCGGTACGCTCAGGTATCGGCTCTGGATGTACAAGAGGAGGGCAGTTTTCCTGAGTGTGCTCACCCAGATATTAAGATATGCTGCACCACAATCGTCCTTCTCAAGGCAAGCTCACACACTATTGCCATAACTTGTAAAACGCTGCATCAACCATGGCAGTCACTATGAGACCAGATCATGGGGATCTTGTTGCACGTCTGTTAGGTGGGGCAGTGCCATATCTTTCGCTCAGTGGTAGCGTCCCAGAGCAAGAGCAGAGGGATTTTGTCTGAGGGATGCTTGAAGAAGCCGCGTAGGCCCAGAAATTGAGGATGAACCTACGGTGAAGCATCGCTTCACGGGGAGCCCGTCGTGCCCGTGAGTGACGCAGCAGACAGGCGCAGTTCGACGCATCTGAACATCACTGGAGATTCGAGATTCATCTGTGACATACAAACAGCGCGACAAAGGCAGTCACGACCTTGATTACTGTTATCGACCTTGACAAATCCACCTTCGGCCTTGAAATCCGCTGATCTTCATCCAAGGATTGGCGAGAATTAAAACCGCACCCCACTTTCCGCCCAAAGACTCGACTTCCACCTCCTCAGCCTCTGTTTCCAGCCCTGCGACTGGGGTTGGACCGTTTGCAAGGCTGCTGAAAGCAAGACGAGGTAGCATTGCTCTTTCATTAGTGCCTTCGCACTCGGCGGCACAAGATATACCACACCTTCACAATGGCGCTGCCGAAGCGGATTATCAAAGAGACCGAGAGACTGATGGCCGAGCCGTAGGTCTTTGCCCAAGCTGTGAGCTGCAGGATAGAGTCTGAGTTGTTTAGTGTCCCGGGAATCAGCGCAGTACCTCACGAAGACAACCTCCGATACTTCGATGTCAGCATACACGGCCCTTCTCAATCGCCTTACGAGGGTACGTCCACATGGCAGCAGAGCCTCTAGACGCATGACTGATTCTTTGCAGGAGGTATCTTCAAGCTCGAGTTATTCTTGCCAGACGACTATCCCATGACCCCGCCCAAGATCAGGTTTCTCACCAAGATATACCACCCTAACATCGACAAACTGGGTCGAATCTGCTTGGATGTCTTGAAGAGTACGTGGTGATACCGTTCGAAAGAATAGCGCTGATCTCTTCTTCAGGCAACTGGTCGCCAGCATTACAGATCAGGACCATTCTTCTTTCGATACAGGCATTGCTAGGCGCACCTAATCCAGATGATCCATTGGCGAATGATGTGGCTCAGCGGTGGAAGGAGGACCAAGAGGCTGCCATTCAAACAGCGAGAGAATGGACCAGAACACATGCTAGCACTTGATCAGACTTTACCTCTCCTCATTCAACCGGGCGCGACGTTGTTGGCAACAATTGTTTCAAGGGAGATGTAGCTCAGGCACAAACATGACCGGATGAGCCCTCGACCAGCATCATGAGCTATGATGATGAATTCAACAGAGATGAGTATGCATTCTTGCACTTCGTTTCGGTGCCAACCTTTGTCCTCGGATCGCCTGTCATTGTCAATCGTTGTCAGTCTTGGCGTTGGCGTCAGTGTATCCCAAACCACCATTGTTAACATGTCCTCATTGGCGACATGGGACATCCCATTGACACTCTGTGGCAGCCGTGACATGACCGACGCACAGCAGGGCGACATCATACTTCAACTGCACTCAGTAAATCGGGGTGCGCCATTGGTCGATGATGTCCCCGTCGATGTGCTGGGCGTCGCCAAGAGGATTATTTCTGTCCTTGTCGACAACGCCTGAACATGCTGTCTTTTCTCTCCTTCCACAATCATCACAGCAACAGCGTCCTCCATGGAGGAGATTAGCCGTTGGAGTCCTGACTCTGATGAGCTGGCCTCGTGCCTACCTTCGCGGCCATCGACGCCGCAGTCTGTCAAGAGTCTCCTTCGCTCCCGGGGGTCTCCTTTGAGAACCCTTGGGAAGAAGTTGAGCCTGACAGGCTTGTCAGTGCGAAGTCGAAAGACATCGCCTGGCAGAGGGGAGGCCACGAGGCTCAACCAGAGTCACGTGGCTGGTGAAGGTGGTGAGTCCGTTGCCAACGCTCTCTGCAGTGGGCGTAAGCCCAGTTACAAGCCGTTGTCGATCGCGGTCGGACGCCCTTTTTATTTTGACGTGAACAAGGCTTTGGACATTGTCCAAAACTCACTTTCTCCTACACCCCGCGACATCACCACCTTCCAAGACCCGGTCAAGCGACCAATTCCTGCTCCATCCACCATGAAGCCCCGTCAAGACGACGAGAAGACCATCAAAGCGGCAAAATCTTTTGTCATGTCGTCACCAGACCTCTCTCGTCCTGCAGCCTTCGATGCATCCTCATCTCCGCCCGAAGGCGCCAACTTCGGCCCTGATCAAGTCCTCAAACAGCAAGTCATCACAGGTGACATCCGTGACTTGAAACGACTTCCGCCTCCAGACCTCAGCCAGCACCCTATGAACCAGGAAAATCCATTCAAGTCTACCAGCGATGCACCTCTCATGGTCACTACGACCAGTAAAGAGGAAATTAAGCGATTGGTGAGAGAAGCCAGACAACAATTCGACGAGAGAGAACGTCAAATGGAACGTGAGGAGGCCGAGCAAGAGGAAGCTGCGCGTCAGGGCACTGTGAGATTCAAGTCATTCCCCAAACGTGGCAATGCATTCAATATTGGCTACAACAACGCTGTCGGAGCGGCGGCGAGCCTTCGTGCCTCGGAAGGAGCTATGGCCCTGAAGTCAGCCACATCTGATCGCCATCCAACCTTGTCCCGCCAAACTCCACGAGCGACCTCGGAGCCTGCTCACAGCTTCAGTCTCCGCAGCAATTTCTCCCGTCTCCAGATTGACAAGGACAATGAGGAGGCCGACATTTATGATATCCTCAGCGAGGGCTCGCCCACTATTGCGACAACTCCGCACCAGGCGAAGAGCTCAGTTGACAGCGGGAAAACGCCTACTACACCAGCCTCGGAAGGGTTTGAGCAGAAGAAGACAGGTCTACGCAAGGTTACTGGCATGTTCGGAAAACCAAAACCCGAGAAATCGCAGTGTGAATTGACTCCACCCATGGAAATCGACATGCTTCACCGTCCTGATCTTGTAAGTGCTGTCCTTCACTCTAACCAGCAGCATGACTGACACGATATTCTACAGGAGCGATATTTGCGACGTTCCACAAACAATCACAGCTACGATTACGACCCTGGCCAGCCATATCCACGTCATCCCAACACCAGTCGGGCGTGGCATTCTCGCAACCTCAAGTGCACAACTTGCCTCGAACAATGCTGCGCCGTCTGCGGTCGTGCCTGCTGCGCTTACAGAGCTGCCGCACTCGCCATGAAGATCCACAAGGAAAACCCTGAATCCCTCAAGGTGGCAGAAGAGAGACTTCTCCAGATCGCTTTCTTGTTTCCATACGGTCAAGAAGCTCCTACTTTCCTGCAATGCACCAAAGGTGATGAGGTTGGTTGTGGCAAGATGGTCTGTCCTGATTGCTGTGGTGAATGCCCCCATCCGATTTGCAAGGATATCCAGTGTCGAAAGTGCAAGAAGGACCCATGGAACGACTGCTTGTGGCACGATGAGGATATGAATCGTCGTGCTTTGTGAGGTTCTCATGAAACGGATTCACGCAAGGTTGCAAAATCATTAGCAAGGCGTTGGAAGGAAAGACCCTGCATTGGAATTGGAACACAGAACAAGCACGCTTTCTTGGAGAAATGACGAGCTGAAATGGCTCATGCACCAAGTGTACAAATAGGCCAGGGAGGACACACCATTGGAATGAGGGAAGCGGCTCGAGAGATCCTGCCACAGATAGCGAGGACACAACAATGAAATCAACAGAGATTGATCTCGAAACCAAACCTGACAATTCGTCTCGCAAACAGGGACGTGGGGGCTTGCTCAAAAGCCCTCTTTACGCTCCGCCGTAGTCAGTTCCATCTCGCCATAATGCGTATCCGTACATCTCTTGGCGAGGCTTACCTAAGCCCACAGAAATCGACTTCCGCCGCAGTGACGATCGTGTCGCCTTTCGACTTCAATCCAACCTCAACAACACCTCGACAACTGGGTACAGCATCAGCGGATCGTCAAGATGCGTACCTACGACGACACTTTCAGCGGCACCAAGATCTACCCGGGCAAGGTCAGTCTTCCACCCCAGCAGCGCGCACAACCGCCACCCTCCGCCCTAAAAGCAATCGACGAATTTGCAGCGACCCCGACAATTGATCACTGTGGCTGACATTTCTTTCTGGCGATTTACAGGGCAAGCTCTATGTCCGTGGTGACAGCAAGATCTTCCGATTCCAAAATGGCAAGACCGAGTCTCTTTTCTTGCAGCGCAAGAACCCCCGCAGAATAGCCTGGACCATTCTCTACCGCCGCATGCACAAGAAGGGTATTTCAGAGGTTAGTTCCGCACCTTACCCTGCTTCTTTATCATATCCACACAACCGAAGACGAGCGAGAGGTCATTGGACGGCCTTATTGGCCGAAGGCTCTGAGAAGAAGGGGAGGAATAGGATTGAGATGAATTTCCCCCACGCTCATAATTCCCTCTCACTGCGTCCGACAAATCCACTGACTCCCCCGTCTCTGTACACAGGAAGTCGCCAAGAAGCGCACTCGCCGCACCGTCAAGCACCAGCGCGCCATCGTCGGAGCGTCCCTCGACGTGATCAAGGAGCGCCGCTCCCAGCGTCCCGAGGCCAGAGCCGCCGCCCGACAAGCCGCAATCAAGGACGCTAAGGAGAAGAAAGCCGCCAGCGAGAGCAAGAAGAAGGCCGAGAAGGCGAAGAGCGCGGCCAACGCTTCGAGGGGCCAGATCACGAGTAAGCAGGGGGCCAAGGGCGCGCCGAGCAAGGTCAAGGCAACGACGAGATAAGAGCGTGCAGACGGGTGCGGTGGTGAGGTGGTGGTTGCGGTGGTGTTCCTACACTTGCGGAGCGTGTGAGGCGGCGGCAGGCGATGAGACAGCCTACCTGGTCATGGAGAGCACTGATGCAGGACGGGTCGTCGCGCCATGCGCCTTGCTAGCCTGAATCCAGGCACGTGCCTACGGAAATGGCTGGCTTTGGGATCCTGACGGAATGACATCGGTTTTCCATTGCACAACGCCTCTTGCCAGGCGTGGTACCGAAGGTGCTTTCGCCATCGGGCACGACAGAAAAGATGATTCGTTACAGCACCAAGAATCGAATATCACTCGGAAACAGACCCATTCCCTTTCCATATCCAGCGGTGCTGATTCTGCCCTCCATTTGCTAAAGCGGACAATACTTGTCTGTGGTCAGTCAACCTTGAGCACGGGATAAGCTTTAGTATGAATTCGCTCGATCGTTCGCTTCTGTAAGACAGATATTCTGCTGTTATAGTACAAATTCTTTCGACCTGTGGCCATGCAAGCAACTCATCGCCTCATCCTTCGGACACCAAGGTTGGTCCGCGCATTGATAAGTGCATGATCAATGGTGAGACGGGCGTATCTAACGCGTCTTTTGCTCGCGTCTTCCCGAGTGACCCACGTCGTATCTGAGAGGCCTACGAGTCTCCTAACAAAGATGTTCCATTTTCAGGTTCTGCACCTCTCAAGAGATTATAGATCAATCACAAAAGCGCCCTGGACCATAATCTCTCCGAGCCAAGGGAACGAGGAGATTGCTCAAGGCTCTGCGAAAGCGTGGCAGGGTAAGGCCACAACCACGTTAGACCAGACTCATGAACCCCAGCGCCTCAAGAGATGGTTGAAGCAGCTCAGGCCGGCCTTTGATAACATTCCAGACAAGGTGGTGCCGAACCGCGTCCTTGATCAGTCCAGAAGAGCTTAATACCAGTAAATGCAACCGGATATAGTTCTCTAATCAACAATTTTGCCATAGAAAGGAATGCCGAGTTGCTGGAGGAGGAGCCTTGCATCTTTGTCCTGGTTGGCGGTGGTGTGGACTGTGATGTATAAACCCTAGCGGGAAAGGAATCAGCAGGTCCCCGACAAAAATCTCGAACTATCCCAACTTACCGGTATCATCTTGGTCGGGTAGGCGTCGTAGTTGATCTCGATCTCTGGAAAGCCAGCAACCACATCTGGATTCAACCCGAAGGACAGATTACCACTGTTGTCACCTGTTGTGGCTCTAACACCATTCCAGTCTTTGATACGTGGCAAGACGACATTGATCAGCTTGCCCAGGAAATGGTACATGTCCTCGCCCTTCAGATCCACGGTCATACTGACTGGCCGGCCTTTGATCAAACCCCAAGTCTGTTCATTGTTTCGGGCCCGGTGTATCTCGACTCTATAGTTCGTGATTGCCTGCAAAATCATGCCAGCAACGTGGAGGTAGCCCGAGCCTCCTTTGAGCGCGCCTTTGCAGTAGGCATGTACTGTGATTCGCTCGACCATCGGTACGTTTCGGAAAGTGATAGGTTTTCTCAACAGTCGCAAAACGTCTCCACCTCGGGGACCACGTAATTGTCTGTTGGTAAAATATGGATTGTCTCCCTCCCAAGAACGTAAACGAGGTCCCTTTTCCGTGGGCCTGAATCCGGGAGGTGTATGTTGGTAGCACATTGTCATGAAATCAGGAGCAATGATGTTGTGATAGGCAAGCTCGACTCGCGGGGAGGAGAAAGGGCCAGGGACAAATTCTCGGCTGGCGGGATCTGAGGGATGTAAAGGTTGATGAGGATGCATGGGACCACGATCATATCTGGGACTTCGGAATCGATACCTATTCAATGTGAGCGCGCTGCCATCAAGTCTGGAAATCTTTTCCTCTACCTGCTGGGAGGAAGTTGTCGCTTCCTCGATTTCGAGAATGCCAAAGGATCGAAATTCTGGGCTTTAGGATGTGGGCTCTGGACTGGTACCAGAGACGACTCCTGTTCAAGTTCTGCAAACGGCTGTTCTGCTACAGCTGCTTGGGTAGCTATAGTTCGTCGTGAATAACGACACCGATTGCAGATAGATGAGTTGCTCAGTGACCGCCATGTTCGCAACAGGCGCATCGACGATACTTGCGCCATAGTGCGTGCTTCTTGACCCAAGGGAAAGCACCAAGAGATCGTGGCTTTCAATTGAAATTGAGATGCGAAAACGAGATTGTGGCTATTGCCGCATGCGCCGCCGTAGACGCGACCCTCCCCACTTGTTCACGTCGCTTTTCCTGCACTTACTTCCCTCTGATTGTGTATGTCAGAGACGAACTGCGTTGCCCACACTCTTCGTCCCCGCGCGTGCCTTGCGACTGCCATCTCGACTGCAAGAAGTCGAGAGAAAGTATCAATGGAGCGCAACCCTCAGCTGTGGTCGACCCCCGCCGGACATTCATCTTGACCAGCAAGGACGGTCGGGATGACCTGTTTGCTTGCCCCAATACCATCATGGAAGACATCGCCCTACGGGCCTCCAAGTATGATCTCAGACATATGCCTTCTTGCTCGTTTCTGACCCAAGCGTTGCAGAAATGTAGATCGAGCAGAAGGCGATATTACACTTGCCCTGTCCCGGCCAGACACCAAGCCCGAGAACCTGGAACCTTTGCTCGCAAAGTGAGCCTACCCCTTCCTCCAGCGAACCGTCTACTCACAGCGCTAGATTCCGCGCAGCATGTCAAGACTATATCTTCATCAATTTCGAGGCTGCGGCGAAGAAGCAAGTCGAAGCCCGCTTGTGGGCTGCGCATTCCAAGATAAACTCAAGATTTAGACCACTGCTGGCGAGATTCCGAGAGGGAGATGGCCAGAAATTGAAGGTCGAACGCCGGAAAGCTGAGAAAGTTTACCTGCTGTTCATCAAATCCAGCCAAGCTTTCTATCGAAATTACATTCAGCGCCTCGCCTCGAATTTCGAGGGTATTCCGGAGATCCTTTCGTTGGCCCATGGTATGGAACTGGATAGTATGAATCAATTCGCCTACGTTGCTGGACTCTCGCTCATGGTTGACAGCGCTTTCAGCAAACACGCCACAGACCGCGAGCGCCGTGCTCAAGGACAAACTGGTAGATTCGTGCTATGCAGCGCTGGTGCAGTGCGGAGACCTTTCAAGATACCGAGAATCCGAACTGAAGACACGTTTACGCAACTGGGGTCCCGCGGTAGGGTATTATAACAAGGCTGCCGTTCTGAAGCCCGCCGACGGCAGAGCGTACAATCAACTGGCTGTCATAGCCCTAAGTGACCAAGATCACTTACGAGCTGTCTACCATTTGTACCAGGCTATGTGCGTGGAAACCCCGTTTCCCCAAGCGCGAGGAAACCTGGAGCTCGAATTCAAGAAACTCCGCGTCAAGGCCAAGCAGGGAAAATCCATCGCCGAGAACTCGGATGTTTTCAAGGGCGACCCTTACCTCTATGAACAGTTCCTTTTGTTTCATGCTCGTTGTTGGGAAGAGAAGCCCCCGGACCAGGAGGAGCAGCAGACCGAGATCCTCCGGCTCATTGCTGATCAGATCCGGGAGCAGCCTGAGGCTACCATTCTCAGGAAGTTCTCCTTGATCAACATCGCTGCGGAGAAATCTGCCGCGGAAAATGTGAGCGGTATGTGCAACCTTTCCATCGTCCAATATTTCCACGCCTGACTAAGAGCAGGTGACCCGTCAGCCTTTCGCTCGTTTGAAATCCTTCAATCCTTCAACGTGAAAGCGTTCTCTTTGCTTCTCGAACTTGTGCTTGAGGAGCTCCAGCAGCTTGCAGAAAATGTTGGCGTCACTGCAGACAATCCTCCTGCTGAGGTCCCGCCAGTCACGCGACGGACCCTATCACATCTGAGGTTATACAGCGGCTGGCTGCTTACCACCGTTCAGTATCTCCTGGCGAACTCGGAGCTCGCGTCCCAGATGCAGTGGCTGTGGCGCCTTTATACCGGAGTCCTCAACCTCCTGCTGCAGCTGTTTCCACCTCGTGATGCGGAGATTGAGTATCTGCTGAAAGAGGACACAGAAACTCTTGGTTTTTCTGCCTTCAGCCTGTTCGTCCGGGCTAAACGATTTCGTCGATCGAGCCACTTCAAACCCATGTATACTGAAGCAGCCTTTGGTCCTCAGATTCCTAACAAGGAGATGCTTTTTCGCATCAAGGAATTTATTCGAGACGCTATGTTTCTTTTCAAGAGTGTAAGTTGCAGCTCCCGCGCGCCATATTACTGCTGACACGACAAGGATGAGTTCACTTCCCTTTCCGTGCCTCTGACGTTCGCCGGTAACCGGTTCGTCTACCTTAATGACGATGATGTGTCCGCACAAGCTGAACAAGCAGCCATCGCCTCAGCTGTTGAGGCTTTTGCTGCTCCGCGGGAAATCGTACGAAGTGACGACGCTGAGTACGCTACCATGAATGGTGGAATCGTCCGTCAAGTTCCAAGTCAGCATGACAGCGTCCCCGATGCCGAGGGGTCAATGGCTTCCCGAATGTTGAACATGGTCGATGACTTGACACGCTCTGGGGCACCTCGGGCAGAGAGCAACCGCTCATACGATTCCTCCACAGCCCCGAAGAAGACTCCGGTAGCGCAAACATTTGCCGAATGGGGAAACCCACCATCACAGCCTGCTACATTCAATGCACGAGACCTTGTGCAGCGGATGCAACACTCGTCAAGCGCCTCACAACCTAGTCCGAGAGCCCAAACTATCAACATTGCACCACTGCCATCTATCTGGAATACTCCTTTTGCTCCCCGACCGGGAGAAACACCGGAGTCGTCTCCCCCACCAAGCAGCGCTCATCGTTTAGTGCTACCGCCTTCGATGCCCCAAAGTCTTAGCAGCTCTGCGGAGTTCCATACGAACCTCGCGCACTTGCAAGAGGAAATCCAAACGAGGACATCGCCCCAATCTTCGTTTCAGCCAACGATGTCGACCCACTATGACACCACGACCAATCTCACGTCCTGGATCCGAGCCCACGACCAAATGCAACCCCCATCCTCGCCTTGGCAAAGCCCGTTCGTCAGTGCAGTGCCTGTTCACCAGACTCCCGCACCCACAAAACATTCGCATGCGTCTCCTTATGGTGCTATTGGCGAGTCACGGCCGAGGAGTAGTCGCACTCCAAACAGTGCTCAGCCCGGATAATCGGTGGCATTCAACGAGCATCAAGCACCTATATACTTCTTTGTGGAGGGAGCCATCAGGTCCACCGAGCAAACAATATCCAAACCAGGCCTGCTGACGCGGTCGTTTGCGCTTGTGGCTCTTCACACCCCAAAGTCCCTTTGCGCCCAGCTTAGATGCAGACCAAACTAGCCCTAGCAGAGGTGGGCTGGGAAAAGCAATATGAGGCATGAGTTTTGGTGAGATGCAGTCGTCGCCGGTACACCAGCGGTCCTAACTGCGGTCTGCTTGGCTTCCTCTGCATCTGCACAGTAATACTACGACTTTCACCAACCAGCTCCTTGTCTGAGCGCGCGGGCATCTCGGTGTAACGTGGGCCGAAGAATGTTGCTAATCCTGTGTCGTCTATCTACGGCTTGACCAAGTAGCCATACCTGTTCGCTCTATCAGGTCCGGAATTGAAAAGTTATTTAGTCCATTTCAGGCCTGGGGAGAGGGACATTGGTAACCCGGCCCAGCCATAAATTGGCCTTTTCTTTACTCATATCTGGCGCAACCGTTGTCGCTCTCGAATCAAGTTCGGGCGTTCTATTCCTTAGGTATCAATATGAACCGTTCAAGTCGTGGAAGACGTTGGTATCGTGCGTGCCATCACCCCAAGAAAGTGGTCTTGTTGAATGACCCCTTACCCATGCGCCCATAAATGTACACACTTTTCTCCTTCTGAACCCCGAACGCCGACTGTCATGCGATTCCGCTCTTGCAAGAACGTTCGGTTATGCCTCGCTGCCTTTGTACGTCTGCTTCGGCCATGGATATCTGCACATCATATCTCGGTTAGCATATCTATCCATACGAAAACCAGAACGAGAGCACGGCCAAGAACTCACGAAGGCCCCAACTCCTGCAAGCTCAGCCTCGCCAACCAATGGCCCTTCTTGATGCACTCCTCCAGACTATCCCCATTGACGACACCTGCGCAGAAGCCACCTGCAAAGGCATCGCCCGCGCCGTTCGTGTCGTTGATCTTCTCCTTCTCAATCACCGGGACGGGGTACTCCTTCACCTCGACTTGGTCGCCTTTGGCGCTGTCGTGCACGGCCACGATGGTCGGCTCGGTGCCTTGCGTGACGATCACGACTCTCGGCCTCTTCGCGTTCACCTTGGGGTATCGGGCCATGAGCTTCGCACACTCGGCCATGCTGATGCCCTTGTGGCCCTGCGTCTCGGCCCACGTGGACGCTTCGTTCTCGTTGCCGAAGACGAAGTCGCAGTAGGGCAGGATCTCAGCGAGCGGATCCTTGAAGAACTGGGGGATGAAGCCTGCCGACAGCGACAGCATGAAGATCTTGTTGTTCTCGGCGGCGTGTTTCGCCAGCGCCATGGCCGCGGGAGGGCACACGGTCAGGTGGTAGCCGCCGACGTAGAACGTCGGGGTCGATTCCACGAGCGACCAGATCTCGGGGGCTTGCAAGTGGGAGAGCTTGTATTCGTTCGCGGCGGCCAGGTGCGTGCACATGGTGCGGTGGTGGTCGGTGATGATGACGCCGCATTTTCCTGTCGGGACGGAGGGCTCGACGTGATATTCGACGTGTAGACCTGTCTCGACTGTCAATGGTCATGTTCACTGCGTCAAAGGATCCTCTGGTTCCGCTGTTGCGTGATAGCGATGTGCCGGTGGGGAAGGGTGTCCAATGCACGTACCCTGCTCCTTGCACTTTTCACGCAGTATCCTGGCGTACTCGTCGTCTCCGACGCTGCCGACGTACCACACACTCTCGGCGGGCAGCATGTACTGGGCTCCGCGGGCTGTGTTCTGCGCGGCGCCCCCGGGAATCAATTTGGCGTTGCGGTTCTGGATGAGGTCGTCGTAGAGGTCCATTTGGTGGGGTTCGGCCAGGAGGGTGTCGTCGAGTTTGAGGCCATATTTCTGGAGCATTTCGTGATCTCTGTGTAGCTACTGGTTAGGGACAAGAGTGAAGGGAGCCCGAGGCCAGCCGCGAGAACGGGATCATGGACGAGATTGGGAACGTACCCTACACCTTGGATGTCGAGGAGGGGATTCTCCAAGCAGAGAAGCTTGAAGGACTTGGTCGCCATGCTGGGTAGTGATGGCGAATGCTGGCTCGGAAGAGTATTGTTTGTGTAGCGGGAGAGGAACCAGGTCTTTAGGAACGCTGATTGCGAGAAAGCTGGTCGGGAGCGAGAATGTGAAGTCGCTCAGTGTGTGGAGAGCCTTTCAATGTGTCAATGTGGGGGGGGGGTTGCCCAAGTTTCGCCGGAGATCTTCCGGGAAAGAGCTCCGACGAGGCTGCGGGCATCCCAGGACAATTACACGAACTGAGCATCTTCCCGCCTCTTCTCCTAAGTCGCCTCAACCACAATGGCGTCCAATCCGGCCACCGAACTTGCCTCGGCAATCCAATCCGCCAGCATAAAACACCACCCCGATCCCAGTCGCGACATCAACCCCTCCACCGCCGCCTCCAAGAAAACCCCCGGCGAAGTTGAACACAGCTCACCACTGCACTCCCGCTCAAACTCCCTGGCTTCCGATGACTCCACCGTGCCCAGCGACATACTCCGGCCGAGGCCACGCTCGCGCTCCTTCCCACCCATCCCTGACTTCCGCTTCGAGCAGTCGTACCTCGCGTCGATCAAAAACGCAGACAGCAACTGGAAAGTCGCATTCATAACGATCCGAGATCAAGTCTTTCTACCGCTGACCCAGGGGATCCTGTGGAACTTGGTCATGTTTGGGTGGAGGCATTGGAATCGCGGGAGTAAATTCCAGGGACGGAGCATAGGGGCAAAGGTCCGCAAGTGGTGGTGGGGGGTGAATAACTGGAAGGTCCCCGTGGAGAAGAGGGCGAGCGAGAGTGAACGCCAAGTGGCGCAGCGGGTGGAGGATTTCTTCGTCGACCGGTTTGGGAGCAGTCTGGGGGACTGAGAATACGGAGACGCGCGCGACGTGATGGGATGGAATCAAGTCAGCGATGCACCAATGCCACGCTCGATGGATGGATGGCGGGTGATGAACCATCACCCGCCACTCGAGTGAAACATTAGAGCTGCCTCCGGACTGAGACGCGAGCGCAGTCTTATGCTGAGAGCGCCGCCATTTCTCTCATCGGATGAGGATTTTCAGGCACAGCTCCGGGGACCCAGCGCACAGGAGCAATGCTGTCACAGCGCTCTGCTTATCTGAGAGGGGATGGAGGGCCCTGAATAACCCTGTAAACCTGTTCTCGGCCGTCCAGGGTCGACACTCCGTGGGACCATCACCATTACGACGAATGCTGTTGACAAATAGTGTTCTAGACGGCTGGTTGGAGTGATGGTTCTAGCTCAATCCAGCTGGCCTACGAGAAGAGACAGTGGTGCTATTAGGAAGAGCGAAGAACATTGCGAGGCCCGGCCGGGAGCATGCCATTATGTTTTGCTACCTTTTGCCTCTCCTAGCCTCCAGCTTCGATCTCGTTCGTTAACCTCCGTTAACCTGTTCACATCTACATGCAGTTAATCATCATCCACGGTCCTAGCATTCCTGGCCTTTCTCCTCGCGCCCTTGAAGTGTTTCTTGTCGCTGGTCTTCAAATCACTTGGATCGATGCCCTTCTCCAGCGCGGCCATGGCTTTCGCCTTCCGCCCGGTCAACTGTTTCTTCTGCTGCGATTGCTGTTTTCCTTGCTCGGTATATTGATGGTTGAACGGCGTGGCCTTGACGTGTCCTGCGTTGCCCGAGCTGGGGCTGAAGTACGTCTTGTCGAGTTGGCGGGAGCGGGGGCCCGTCTCGAGCGGTTTCAACGGCAGAGGTGGCTGCTGCTGTGGCTGGGATGATGTCTCAGCGTCAAGCGTTGCTTCGTCGGAGTGTGCGATCAGCCAGGCTTGTCGCTTCGCTGGGAGGTGCGCGAAGTCATATAACTTCTCGTTGAACTCGTGTCCGTATGCCTCGACGTCTGTGTCTGTGTCTTTGACGGGCGGGGGATGGCAATAGAGAAGTTTCCCGTTCACGTAGTCTTTTAGGATGTAACGAGCTGCGCGGCTCTCGTCGGGTTGGGAGCTGGCGCCTTGTGTATTGAAACCCCTCGCTTTGGCATATGCTCTTAGTACTTCGCTTGCCGTAGGGATCCCTGTGCCGCCTTCCTCGACGGGGCGCGTCTGGATCTTCATCCCGTAGACATTTTCTAGAAACGCTTGGGGTATTCTCGAGGCGACCAAGCCGGCCGGGCCAGTGTACTCGCGGAGCTGATCGATGGGTAAGACGCCGTTACAGACCAATTCTGCTTTCGTGGTTGCAAAGTTCGGAAACACGAGACCGGGACAATCGCACAGGATGACTTGATCGGAGAGATGGAGGGTCTGGAAGTGTTTCGTCTTGCCGGGGGTAGAAGAGACGGAGACCTTTTTGGCACCCAACAGAGCATTGATTGTGGAGGATTTGCCGACATTTGGATAACCGACTAGGCCGATCGTCGTCTTTCTCTCTGCTGTCGCGTCGCTTGTTATATTTTCGAGGAATAGACTCTCCAGTTCATCGACCGTGAGAATCCGGATGTCTGCTGACGAGGAGGAGGATGGTGCAAGTTGCGGACTTGAGGGTTCCGAGGGCTCTTGATCTTCTGAGTCCTCGTCTTCCTCGTCTGAATCTTCTTCGTCATCTTCGTCTTCATCGGTCCATTCTTCGCCGTCTTGGTCCTTCAGATTCAGATGTTGGACGTTCTCAACCATTGTTTTCTCTGGAATGTTCCGGTCGATCTGCTGTTGGATCTGCCGCGCATCGAGCTCTTCAAGCGCATCTCTCCCCTCATTCATCTCCCGGGCCAAGTGAGCCGAAAAGAACTTGTAGTTTATCCCTTGCTCGTGGAAGTAGTCTGCCCATGCTCGTCTTTGCTCCTCGGTCATCATATCTGCCTTATTGACCAATAACAAGTTCCTCTTTTTCGGATCAACTTCTTGGACATATTTCTCCAGATCTTCACTTCGAAAGAGTAACGGGTTCCTCGCATCCACGATCTGAACCACCAGATCCGACCGCTCGATGACCCGCCACAACTGCCGCCACACCTCGATGTTCCTCTCAAAGGGCGTCATAAGTAGATCGTCGTTCTCTTGCAGCTCGGCCAACCCTCTCCTCCAATCCAGTAAGCTCGCCTTCTCTTGCTCATCCAACTTTTGCGGCGTCGTCGACTCATCCCACTTCGGCCGCCTCGGCACCGTCAATCGGCCCTTATTCTGCGCATGTTTCCTTCTCACGCCCCTCTCCTCACCTGCACTCAACAAATACGGGTTCCTCTGGTCTGAATGTATGATTTTCACATTGTTCATCTTCTCCGCCGTGAAATCCGTGCCTGCCAACTCCGCAGTGGACAAGAATTCGTCGAGGGCGCCTTGTTCAGTGACACTACGCATTTTCACCCATGATGCTTCTTTCGCCGCGTTGGTCACGTAGGTTTGGCCTGTCGTGTGGTCGGTCCGTATCACGCCTTGCTGGGAGACCTTTTTGCGGTCGCTGCCTTTGCCCCGGCCAAAGCGGTCATTCATGAGGCTGTTCCCGAGGCCGACGCTGTTTTTGCTCTTGGGGAGGACCATGGCGGCGGTATTGTGCGGGAGCTAGGGGAACGACAGGGAATGGAAAGTCGAGTGGCAGTCGAGTATGGTAGATTGAGAGAGGCAAGTGAATAAATGGACATTGCGGATCTGCGTCATTTGCACGACGAGCATCGCCCCGCACCGCGAAATTTCCTGGGCTCTTAGAAATTCATTTTGCCGTGTGTGGAGGGCAACTTCCAGAACAACAGCCACTCACTCGTTTACGACCTGGGCACCTCGACGAACCAAGCCAGTAGTCAAGATGCCTCGCAGTCGCTGGATGTAAGCGGCTATTTCTCTTCGGTGTTCGGAGACTAACATATCGACAGCGACAAGAAAAGCGCACAAACATTCCATCTCCTCTACCGCCCGCAAACTGACGAGGCCCTTCACGATGAAGCCGCCGGCGAGCGGGCACTGTACCAAATCTCCGGACCTGGTTCCTCTTCACAGCACAAGCCGGAGTTGAAAGAAGGCCTACACTTGAAGGACCTAGAAGATGGCCTGGATTTCGAAGATATGCGAGACAATGAGGGCGAGGCAGCAGAGTATGGCATTTACTTCGACGATACAAAGTATGACTACATGCAACATTTGCGAGATATTGGTGAAGGGGGTGGAGAGGCGCAGTTTGTGGAAGCCGCGCCGTTAAAGGTACAAGGCAAGGGGAAAGCGAAAGCGATCAAATTGGAGGATGCCTTGAGAGAATTGTCGGTAGATGATACCCAGAGTGTGGCGGGAAGTGAAATGCTTTCGACCTTTTCAACTTCAACGAGGCCGAGGACGTATCAGAACCAGCAAGATGTGCCCGATGAAATCGCCGGGTTTCAACCGGATATGGATCCAAGACTCAGGGAAGTTTTGGAGGCGCTGGACGACGATGCATATGTGGACGAGAAAGACGAGGAAGACATCTTCAGTGCTCTTGCTAGGGACGGTCGGAACGGTGAACTTGACCTTGACGAATTCCAGGCAACCTACGACGAGGACGACGAGGGGTGGGAGTCAGACGTGACAGAAAAGGCATCAGAGCAGCCCTCGCAATTGAAGCTTCCCACACCGCTCTCAGCCCTGGGAGACGCAGATCATGCGTCTGGATTACCAGCACCCGATGCGGAAGCGGCCGTTGCAGCAGACGGCGACTGGCTGCGAGACTTCGCCAAGTACAAGCGCGACAATGCACGGAAACCACCTCCAAAAGCCGCGGAGTCGATCATCGCCGCCTCAGCCATCCAAGATAAGGCTCCCTCACTATACACTCTGAATGGCACTCCTTTGCGGCAGAAGAAACGGAAAGGCGCCCTCACAAATCCCAGTGCTTACTCCATGACCTCGTCGTCATTAGCTAGAACGGCTGGTCAGCAGCTGCTTGACGCTCGGTTCGACCAAGTGGAGAAAATGTACTCGTTGGACGAGGGCGAAGAGTTCGACGATGCGGATGGCGGCATGTCGTTAGCGTCCGGCATGACAGGGCTGACTGGTGCGTCAAAGATGTCGAAGATGTCACAGCTTTCAACCACTAGCTTTGCAGACGAAGGCGCTGTTAGAGAAGATTTCGACAGCATGATGGACGGCTTTCTTGGCGACTGGAACAAGGCCAACCCAGGTGGTGGCAAGCGCCGAGGAGCCAAGGCCAAGCGAGGCAAGAATGGCAACGAGAAATTCGGGCTGCAGCAGCTAGATGAAGTCCGGGCAGAGCTGGGACCTGCTAGGATCTACCAGCGCACGACAAAGACATGAAGGGAAAAATAAAGGCGTTAGAATCGGTTGTCGATATGGAGCATATGCCAATGATACCCCGTCGTGCAATGACAGACCTATTTTCTGCTTGATTGAGACCTCCCTGAACTCCTCACTTGTGCATCTGTACAGTGGTTTGGTAGCGTCGGCATCAGGCAGTTGATGTAGGGGACTTCGGCTCAAATTCTCCTCCTTCACGGATGTCTCGTTGTGCAAACGGAGTTGACCCATCTCTGGGTTTCGCAACCGGAATCCAGGCGTCGTATTTCGGCTTCGTCCTGCAGCTGTGTCAACTCTACCGCCTGACATATGAATATATTAGTGCCACATACGTCGAGTATGGTCGATATGCAGCTCTGCTTTGTGTCATATTGATCTTCGGCTCTTTGCTTTCCCACGGTCGGATCCCAATATCCAAGATCCTATCTTCCCCAGGGGGCTTGTCGACCATATAGCTCATCCATGCATGCCAGCCGGGTTCTATTTGACTCGGGTCGAGCTCCTTGTCTTTGTAGTCGACCTGCCATGTCTTAGCTCCATGCTCGTTGCAGCAAACATTCCGAAGCTCCATACCCATCTGGTCCGAAGGGGAAGCTCCTCCGCCATGTTCTCGTAGTATTTGTTGCCGTACCTGTCCATGCCCACAAGCGTACCAGCTTTTGTGTCGCCCTGAAGATCCGTCAGAATGACCTGAAGCGCATGTTTTCGCATCTTCAACGCACAATATATTGTATCTGATGTCCGTACTCTTTGAAGCCCACCCGCCAAAGATTGCGCAAGGTACGTGTGAGGGTCGACATGACGATTGCGGGAGCGACGCCGGCGATTTTGGGAGGGAAGAGTGCCCAAGCTGCACACTGGATGAAATGATGTCGTCTACCGCATTGGACTCGGGAGGTTCGCGGCTGGAGAGTTGACACCGCCACAGTCATGCCCGATTCGGGCTAAGCTCGTCCTGATGTCTTGGCATTGAGGATGAGTAATAACTGCGCCTCACGTGCAACTCGCCCAGGCCGAGCCACTTCTCTCTTCCCATTCACTCGATTATCCTGAATCGCTCACTACCTCCTAACCATAGCGCCGATATAAGAACCTCGAATTAGTGAAGGGCGAGCCGTTTCCCTCTTCGACGTATTTCTGAGTCACCGTACGAGGCTACATTTTTCGCATAGCCTTTCTATCTCGACATCATCCGGCCCATGAAACATCTCAGGTTATACACTGAAGATCGTCCCAATCTCCATCCTCTTTTCTTCACTTCTAGTATAAGGTGCCGCACAATAGTGGAAAAGGTATCGACATTTGTATATTGGTGCCTCAAACAAGTTCATTGCTTAAGATACCTATATCCTTGGCTCACAACCGACCTTCGCAGTCAACCTTACTTCGCGGAGAATCCAAAAAATGACCTCGTTTGCCAGAATGCCCTCATTCTCTTGCCAAAAACATAGAAAATGACTCCAATTGAGTACAAACCAACAATGATACCGCCGACAGCACACCACGTCTTCTTTGGTCCATCCTTTATAAACCAAGGAACGAACCAATACCCCATAGTGAATGGATAGAAGTTCTTCCAGGCGAACAATACAACCTGCGACTCATTTGCCCAGTTACGGTGCGCATCAACCACATATCCAATGATCGCCGCATTCCCAAGGACAGCACCGCAGTTAGCGAGGAGCAGCAAGATGGCCAAGCCAATCCAGTGGACGTGGGTTGTATAGGCCCATCCCCAGCCGATGAACCCAACACCCGCAACAATGAGCGCCGGGAAGAGCATGACCAGTCGGAACTCAGGCTCGAAGATGTTCCCGTTGCGTCTTGCCATGAACTTGGAAATTGGATCAATGGTGGCAACACCAATACACACAGCAATGGTTATCCCAATCCACGCTGCGATGTACAGGTTCGCAAGACCTGTCGGGCTGAAGTTATACGGTGGCGGTGCCAGTTCCAGCGCCAATGTAAAGGAAATGCCGACTGACCATGCCATAGGCAACGCCGCGATCGAAGCCCACAGAATCGTCGGGTGTAACGCCAAGGTGAAGGTTCGAACAGTCGACTTGAGGATACTCTCATGGCCAATCACTCCCTGCCATGGATTGACCCATTGCATGTATGTCTTCGGGCGTTCTTCAGCACCTGATCCCGGCGCTGGTCCCTCCGGCTGAACTGTGCTAGCCATTTCTTTGTGCTCATGGTACACCTCATGTACCTTATCTAGGATAACCTCTTCAGCAACGTGCGCCAGCGGGTCCACATGGCTGCGCCCGAACCCAGGCTCGCGCAGGAAGAGAATGATGGCAACCAGAATAACAGCTTCTGCAATGGCCAGGCCGCCAAAACACCATTCAATTCCCGAATGCAGCACGATCTGGGTTCCAATCGGTACTCCCAAGAACACCCCCGTCTGCAAGCACAAGAGGAACAAGGTAACGCGGCTGCCACGCTCATGTACGAAGAACAGATCCGGTATCATCGCCAGGGACAAAGCTTCAAAGGCTCCTTGACCGAGGCCAGACAAGCATCGGGCCCCCATCATACTATTGTACGTTGTCGCTCGAGCGGCCCAGATATCTGCTGCAACGAGCGTGGCCGTGCCGAAGATGTATATGATGCGTTTGCCGTACTTGATGGCCAACGGTCCATAGAGAATGATACAGGCACCAATGACGAGAAGGAGATACGAAGACAGTTGTGCGATATCATTGACTGTTTTATTCCATTTGGCGGCAAGGTCGAGCGTGATTGGGGTGAGGATTGGTCCGTGAATGCCAGAAAAGACTGTGCCCAGGATAATTATCCAGTACATGAGGTCGCGGCGCCAAAGGGGCAGGTTCAAAATGTCATTAGGCGAGTCGGATGGCTGAGGAGCCAGGACGGTTTTGCCGTCTTTACTGTGCTTGAGGTGGGTGGTGTTTTCGACTGACGCATTAGGGTCGTCGAAGAGGTGGATGCTGCCCTGGACAACTTCCGTGGAGGATGGCTCAAGGACGCCGAAACCCATGCTGGCAGTTCAGAGATCAATGGTTGAGAGAGGGGGCCACAGGGCAGATGTTTCGAATGTGACTCGGCTGATGGATGCTTGTGTTCTTGGAAATGATCTGGGCAATGCTTGGAGGTCTTGTCGGTCGATATACCTGGCGGTAGGGAATGAATGGATGTGGAGAATTCGGATCGTGTGGGCTTCCCCAGACTCTACCCCGACCCATTGGCGCCGCTCCACGCCACAAGTATACCCCTGCTGCCATGCTTCCATACCTCCCAGTTACCCCACCAGTCCCTTCACTTCCTATTCGAGCGACAATATCTCGAGTCGATGTGGGGTGACGATGCTTTTGTGGACATTGTGATGCCGAACATCCTCCACGTTATGCTTCAAACGCCGGTTGGTGTAGTCGGAGAGGAAAGTTGAGACTTTGGAGATCATCGGAGAAGTGATCACATGTTCTCGACCTCGATCTCAGGACTCCCCGTATGCGAGCAAAATTGAGGCTGGCGACTGCTTGTGAACGCCCCGACAGCATCGAGGGAGCAGAACGGCCGGTGAAAAGGACCGCTTGTCGTGCTCTCTTACGCCATGACAACATTGTGGAATGCCACCTCTGGCATGCCCGTATACTCTTACGCTGCCACGTTTGTCCTGCTCGTCGGAGCGGTCGCCGCCATCTACCATGTCTTCGCCCCGGGAGGATTCAGAACACCTAAAGGTTTACGTGCTCCTCCCTCGCCACCTGGCGCAAGGTTCTTCAGCGGCCATTCACACATCTACACCGGCCAAGTAACGAACAACCCCAGCGAGTCACAGCTCGTGAAATGGGCGGAAGAGTTTGGCGAGATCTATCAGTTCCGGATGGGAACCCAGCGTTGGGTGGTCCTGAGCTCTCCTGAGGCTATCAAAGTGAGTGCCCGCTTGTTCCGGACGACCTGCATCAGGGACTAACGGAGTTCACAGGAAGTCTTTGATAGGCAAGGTACCTTGACGTCAAGCAGAGGTGTCAATCGTGTCGCTATGGGCGTATTATCTGGTGGCTACCGTATGCTATTCATGGTACGTACGCCCCTTGGATCATCTCTTACCAATACTTATATGTTTTCATTATAGCCATACGGAAAACAATGGCGCGACATTCGTGCTATCGTCCATCGTTGTTTGACAGTCAAATCTGCTGATGCCATGAAACCTTCACAAGACCTCGAATCTCGACGTTATCTTTACGACCTACTAACCGAGCCTGCCAACTTCTGGAACCACGTCAAACGTTACTCGACGAGCGTCATAATGTATGCAACGTACGGCAGACGGGTTCTTAACGTCGATGATCCGGTCCTTAATGATATATATACCGAGACGGGCGTCTTCGCCGAGTGCTTTGGACAGGTCCACTTGGTTGACCAGTACCCAATCCTGGAAAAGCTACCAAAACCTCTCCAGTGGTGGCGCAAGAAATATGAGCCCTATCACCAGAAAGAGCTACAACTCTGGCTGGGGCTGTGGAAGGTATTGAAGAATCAGATGGCCAAGGGAATCCGCACGGGATGTTTCGCGGAGAAGTTCATGGAGGTCGATTATCCCAAGATGGGTATCTCGGAGAACCAGGCAGCGTATGTCGCTGGGACGATGATCGAGGCCGGAAGTGGTATGCATGACGCACCTGATTTGTCGAGGTTACTGACGACGAGCAATAGATACCACCCAGCTTACACTCAACAGTTTGATCTTGGGCCTTGTTGCATTCCCTGAGACAGTCGAGAAAGCGCACAAAGAGCTCGACAAAGTGGTTGGCCGCCGGATGCCGACGTTTGACGATTTCAACCAGCTACCTTATATCCGTGCTATGGTCAAAGAGGTGCTGAGATGGCGCACTGCTTCAAATGATCATTTCCAACACCTTAGCACTGTAAGTCTCCCCCTTCTGCCCTTCCTCCTTCACGATGGATTGACAACTGGCCAGGGTGATGTCGTCTACAAGGACTACTTCATTCCCGCAGGCTCATGCATTGTTGGCAACGTATGGGCTCTGAACTTCGATCCCGTCTTGTTCCCCGATCCTCAACGCTTCTACCCAGATCGATATTTGGGCACGGTGACCAATGATTTGACCGCTGGCGAGTGCATTAACGTTCAAGACCCTCGACAGCGTGACCACTGGGGTTTTGGTGCCGGACGGCGTGTTTGCGCCGGGTACAATCTGGCGGAGAACTCCTTGTTTATACTTACCGCGCGGCTGTTGTGGGCTTTTGATGTAAAAGCACCGATTGACAAGGCTACCGGGAAGCCGTTAGAGTATGATCTGTGGGATTTTCCGGCGACGAACATGTTTGGTCCGAATCCGTTCAAGGCGGAATTCAAGATCAGAGACGCGGAGAGAAAGGTGCATGTCCTCGCTGGTTTGGAGATGTTCAAGAATGACTTCTACTGAGTCGGTGCTGCGTCAAGCGCTTGATGGAGGTTGAAATCAGGAGATCAAGAAGATGGCAAGGCTCTGAACGTTGTGCGTGGGACGCGAGTACAGAGCGAGATGTACGGCGCTATGGCATGGTTCGTGTATGCACCCATGTAATACGAACACAGTCCTTGCCCGATCCCGAACGTACCCTCCTGATCAAGTGCCGCAGGGTTGAGGAATCGCCTGCCGGATCACCGATGCAAGGGATGCCCGGGGATGCCACAGGCACTTGACTGTCGTGGCTGCAGCCACGAAGGCTTATTAAGCTAGACTACGAGGTAGACCAATCAGAGACCCTCGGATAACCTTCCCGGTCAATGGCTCATCCTGGGGAATTCGCACCCTCGTCTTCCCTTCATACACCGGTTTACAGAAACTCCCCGTTTACTCGGACCGGTGCAACGGCCAAGAGCTCACACTCGGGCACCCCGAGCACCAATGTCTCATCAACAACCGCTTCAACATCAGAGTCGACCATGCGGTTCTTACCCTTGGCTCTGTTCGTCGTATCTTTCATTCGCCATGGCCCGGTCCACGCGGCCACGTCCAGTGGGTCGCCAGCTTCGATAACACCCTCTACTTGTCCTTTTCGCACGGTCAATTACATTACTCATAGTCTTCCTCAACAATGTCTTGCTTCCTCGCGCAAGGCGAATGTAACCTCGACGGCGACCGAGTTTGCCGGCTCCTCGAATTTTGACCTCAATTCTACCACTCCTCTCGAGACCGAGAGTCCCAGCCCGGTTTCCTCACCCACGAGTCCAGTTGGCGATGCTGCCTTGCCAACTTCCCATCAGCCCGCCTCGCCTCCCCCCCTTACACGAGAGCCGAGTCGGAGTTCGTTCCAAGTCGAATCTCCTAACGTTCAGTCATCTACGATGCTGCTTGAGACGGAGGAGGATTCTCCGCTGGACGATGGCAAGTTCATGTCGTTCGAGGATTGGAAGCGAGAAAATTTAAGAAAGGCCGGCCAGTCTGAGCATATAGGAAAGGCTCCCAGAGTTGAAAGTCGAGAACCCAGAACACGACCAGCTGGACTAAGGGACTCCCTTGACTCACTTGGTGACGACGCGGAAATCGACTTGGACTTTTCCAGCTTCGTCGCGGATGGCCTAGAACCACCAAGTCAAAGCCATTCGCGACAAAGCCAACGCGTACAGGATAGCTCTGTCGATATTGAGCCCGGGCGTCTCCCCAAAGCCGGCGTAAGGAGCAAGGATGCTGGGACAACATGCAAGGAACGGTTCAACTACGCTTCTTTCGACTGTGCGGCAAGCGTTCTGAAGTGGAATCCCGAGGCAAAGAGTCCGTCTGCCGTGCTGGGAGAAAACAAAGACTCCTACATGCTCAATGAGTGCTCAGCCCAGAATAAGTTCTTGATTCTGGAATTGTGCAATGACATCTCAATTGACACTGTCGTCCTGGCGAACTTCGAATTCTTTAGCTCAACCTTTCAGACCTTTCGTGTGAGTGTGTCAGACAAGTATCCCGTCAAGACCGAGAAATGGAAGACGCTCGGTACGTTCGAAGCTCGCAATTCACGAGAGGTCCAAGCATTCTTGATCGAGAACCCTGTTATTTGGGCACGCTACTTGCGTATCGAATTTCTCACACACTACGGGAATGAGTTCTACTGCCCCCTCAGCCTCCTTAGAGTACATGGGACCACCATGCTCGAAGACTACAAGCGCGACCTGGAGGCCTTGCAATTGGAGGATGATGATAAGGCAAATGAAGAGAGTGTCGACACTTCAGCGGAAGATGGACTCGTCCCAGAAGCCGTCGCTGAGCAACTGTTACCGCAAGCGGACGGTACCGAGCCTATTGCTCAAACCGTTGAAGTCAACGCTCTCGCTGTGCCCGAAACATTCCAGCCTCAAGCAGCACCTGCCATCACCACTCAATCCTCGTCCATCGGGACCCTGGAAGTCGCGATATCCACTTGCCCTGCTCAACTCGCTCCGCTGTTTCCTGGGTCACAGCTGAAGAGCAGTACGCTTGACACTTGCGACGTTTCTGAGCACGCCCCGAGTACTTCTAGTGATCTCAAGACACGAGACTCGATCCAAACTTCCAACAACGCAGCAACCAACTCGTCCACTGCTGGCATCAAATCCGCTGGCTCGACAATGTCAGCAAACGCGACCGTTACGGAACCCTCTATCAACAACGTCACAGCAGGTGCGTCGGATACAACAGCCGTGACTCCCAAATCCGATGTTGTAATTGACTCCAAACCCAACAACGCCTCGCCATCAGCAACTTCTACCAACAACACAAGGACTCCGGCGTCCTCTACACAAACCACTCAACCTGCACCTACAATGCAAGAATCATTTTTCAAATCGGTTCAAAAACGCTTGCAAATGCTGGAGACCAATTCTTCGCTGTCCCTTCAGTACATAGAAGACCAATCTCGTGCTCTTCGAGACGCCTTCCAGAAAGTTGAGCAGCGGCAGCTGGCAAAGACAACGTCGTTCTTGGAATATCTTAACATGACTGTCTTGAACGAGCTCAGAGAATTCCGGCAACAATATGATCAGTTATGGCAGTCCACGGTCATTGAGCTGGAAATGCAGCGAGAACGCTATCAACAGGAAAATCTTGCCATCAATGCCCGACTTGGAGTGCTTGCGGACGAGATCATCTTCCAGAAGAGAGTTTCTTTCCTGCAGTTGATTCTCATCGTAGTGTGTCTGGGTCTGGTACTGTTCTCAAAGGGCAATCTGAACAGCTACCTTGAACTGCCCCTTGTACAGAGTGTTCTGTCAAGGTCTCCGAGCACTCGCTTTATGAATACTGCAAGCCCGGACACTCCCACCCAGAGTTCCCCGGTATCTCGCTCCAATTCGACAGGCGCCGTACGGAAGCGACTGGGAATCCTGAAGGGTCATCGTCGGTTACTGTCAGACGACTCGATTGATAGTACAACCAGTGCGGTTGACTTGTATACCCCGTCGACGCCTGTGAGCTATGGAGACCCATCCTCGGAAGGCGAGGTTCCGGAGGAGAGCAATATGCTTGGTGATCCCCAGTTTGACCCGAGTCTAATCGAGCGACCCAGTACGAGTCCTCCGGTTTTGACTGGGGCCGAATCACCCTCCTCTTCAGATTTTGATGCAGATGCTCGAGACGATTCGATCGAAGCGGTTCTGAACGGTACTCCAACAAATATTATGAGGAGGAAGGCTCCAATCCTGATTATTGAGGACGCCACACCGCCGCCCAAGCATTTGAAGTGGCAATTGCCGGACTCCTGAGAAAGTCATGCAATTCTACTGTATCCCCTCAACTCAAGTAGCCATTGTCTACACTGACCGATTTTCTCATCAGGTGTTGCCCGCCACTACCCAGCGTTTGTTTCTTCGCTGGTTTTTGTTGGGTATTCCTAGGTTCTATCTGCGCAGAAGGGGAATGGCCCGTATCACCTCCCCTTGTCAAACGAATGGTCCCCTTATCCATCCCATGCTCAGTGCACTTTTCCCGTGAACGCCCGGCCTGCAAGTACGAACCCTGTCAGGGTAACAGCACCTTCACACATGTTTACGAACAGTTCGCCGCGCTTTGCTCGAAGGACGACATCCACAGCCTCATCCGTCAGACTGAGCTAGCTGAATGAATACCATGAGAACCGCGGCATATCTGTGTTTTGTCTCAGTCTGCTGGACTGTTGGTGGGTCTCTGGATTACTCACGATGCAACTGCGGCGAAAATATTCACTTCAACACTGCCAAGTTGAAGAAGGAGAGAGGTAAAACCGGCGATGAGGACCGAAACAGCGACCATCTCGCTCCTGTTCGTTCTCGGCGGACTCAAGATCCAGACAGGCAGAATCAGAAGAGCCAATATCATGAATCGGATCAGCCACTTTCCGAGCTCTGGCTGGCCGACGGCAGGTGGGTTACGGTGGGGATGAAAACGTCGGCTTTGTGGGATGGCAGGCTGCATGCCATCAGCCACTTGAAGTTGGAAGCAGAATAATACCCACCTCCCGAGTACCTCTTGCTTCAAGGTCCGTTCGTCGTTGATTGTTCGAGAAATACACCGGGGTGGGCTGTCCTGCGACTGCTTCCATCTCTGCAGTTGAGGTTGCTGAGCTGAGTAGGGGAGGTCAGCTTCAGTTTCAATTCCCTGGTCCCGGAACGGACACATCACGTTATGTCCGACGTCTAAAAGAACAAGACGATCCCATACTTGCAGTGGTTTGAATGGACGAGATGCTAAGTGTCGAGCAATAAATGCCTAGGACTCAATCAGGAACACTGTCGAGAACTCGGATATACCACAAGATGCGTGCTCGTGGGGAAGCAGTATTAGCCACAGTATGATTATTATAGAGTGACGGACAGTTTGGTCGGATTCAATTCACCAATTGCAAAACAGATGGCAACTTGCCAGTTGGGGCATATGCTCGGAGGGCAATGGCGACGTCTCATTGGCGAAACAAATCGTGGTGCCTGGGGCTTAGAATGATCTGCACGAAAAGTCGAACGTCGTTAAATACTCGTCATCGGTCTCTAAGATGCCCCTATGTGGTAGGTAATTGCCTTGTGCACCTGCCCCTTTGGTGCTCAGCGCGGCTCATTCACGTGCTCACCGAGCAGGGCCGAGCGGGTGACAGGCCCTCTCAAAGGCCCGGCGTAACACAAGTACTTACTTGGTCGCCCTGCAGTCAGTTGACACACCGGGAGGCCATTGCAGGGCGGGGCTGAGGGCGGGGGTTGACAAGGCTTGAACGAACCAGTCTACTCCGGACTCTGAGTGTATTATGTGTCAAATGGATGATGGAAACAGTCTACTCCGGACTCTGAGTGCATTATGTGTCAAATGGATGATGGAAACAGTCTACTCCGGACTCTGAGTGTATTATGTGTCGAATGGATGATGGAAACAGTCTACTCTGTCTTGACTGTGACTGTTAGACGAGAGCATGGTGTTCATATAGGTAGTGAGGTACGAGGTGGCCCACAGTATAGTTTTGGATAAAGACGTTAGCGCGGATCTAACTGTCACTTGAAGAATCTTCGGAATTGGTCGGTCCGGTTAGCTGCCGCTCGCGTCGCCTGTTCTACAGTAACTTGCGGGACTGCCCCCGGTAGTGCTAGTTTAGTGAAAGATTCAAGGTTCCCCCCCACAACCCCGCAACTAAACATCTGCCAGGTACGAGAACATCGCCACAAGCCGTTACCGGCATACCCAGTAGGACTCGTGCCTCGTACCGTGCGCTGCAATATGCACGACTCGCGAAGGCGGGGTATTAGATCTAGATGGCCACACACTACTCGGTACACTGGCGGCATTCCGCCGGGTCAGCTCGGCAAACCGACGGACTGATTTGTATGGGCGATCTAAGTAATCGCATGTTGTGTGCATCATCGCGCCTCTTTGTACGTTTAAGATGCTACAGAGTACCGAGCTTTGCCTGCGAACTCGCGCTACCTGCTGCGGATTCGCAATTCGCAGTCCACTTGCCGACAATGCCAGTCAGCTCACCAAGCAACCCTACGTCCCTACGTGGGGCGTCTTATTATCCCCCGGGTTGGCGCAGTTGCACGAAGGCCATAAGCACGGCGGCATACCTGTCAGGCGTTATCAGCGCGCCGTTAGACATGCGCAGTGCGACTGGCCAGCTATGTAGGACATAGGTACGAGGGCTGTCTCTGTCGCGAAGAGGGAGAGGAGGGGACACATACGCTGTGGCACCGGCCAGGATGTGGACGTCGTCAGGGCGGGCGTACAGACCGAGACTCATGAAACAGCCCACGAGGACCGATGTCAAGATGAGGTCCTGCTTGGCTATCCACGGAGGGCTGAGCATCCAGATCGGGAGGATGAGGAGGACCAACGCCGTGACGCGGATGAGCCACGTCTCGAGGGTTTTGTAGCTAGTCGGAGGGGGAAGCGCGCGTAGCTGCTGATGAGACTTGTCTTGTCGGCCAGGCTACAAGACATTAGGAAGGTATCTCAGTCATGGGGCATACAAGCGGGAGGAGGGTGTGGAAGTGGAAGCAGAATTCTTAGCAGTGAGCACTCACGGGGTCCCGGGCGCCGCCGTGGTTGCAGCCTTGTTCAAGGTCCTGGCTTCTGGGCAAGCCTGGAAAATAGGCGGGGTCGGGTTGTCGGGGCGAGGCTGCCATTTCCTGTCAACCGGGCGGGGCGACCCCAAGGATTTACTCGAGGGGCCCAGCAGGAGATATGGATACGGTGTACTATTCTCTTTCAATCGAGCGTTGGCTGGCTCACGGCTGGGACGAGTCGGTTGCACAGAGTAGAGGTGAAGGCATCTCCGGGGAAGACTTTGCTTTATGAAGACCAAAGTCGAGTCTCCCATCTCTGCCGGCCAACATCACTAGCTCTCCCCCTTCGAGGCTGTAAACCTGCAAGCGTGGCGAGAGCATGGACAATTTGATCGCCTGCGTCTGCATCCATAAGATCCAAAATTCCTACTGAGTGCCTGCAAGTGTGGGCACGTTGTCATTTTCAGGCCGACGGCCAAAGCTCCGAGTTCTAATTGAATACTAATGCATCATTAGCATCCCACCCCTCCAACCCAGGCGTTCCGCAGCGCACACCCGAGATGTGATTCTACTTGTGCCCCCCTGTCAAGGGATAGGCTGCCCTTGGACATGATCTGAATCCTCATCACCTGTGGCCACTCCCGCCCCATCCACCATTAGCCGGCTGCTCACATGGTTGACACCCGCTGGACGGCGCGACCCACTTGCCTTTCCTGCCTGTTGATGGGGACTGCCAACAGCTGGGCGGGAGAAGACTTTTCTAACCAAATACAGCGAAGGCTTTGTGCATGGCGAATGAAAAAGCCTACTTAATGCCAAAGAGATGGTTTGGCGGTACCCACATGGGATCAGACATGGGATCAGACATGGTACCCAGGGTGGTTCCCTCACTGTCTTCACCTGCATTCACTCCTCACTGGGTTCTATTTTATTGGTCATTATTATTCCCCAACTATTGATGCGCTGCAACGTGGATAACCTAGTACGTGTACATCTGCAGCGAGGGGCCCCGCTTCGACCGCCCACTTGAACGATCCTCAGCCCTCAGCTCCATCGTCCTTAGGCGACATGATGGTCTCCGGCTTGGCAAAGATCTTCAGCCTTTCCCCCTTCTTCATCACTCCTCCAGCCCCATTGGCTCAGTGCCATCACAAAGAACAGCATACCTCTCCCAAAACACCTGGTCACTGTACGTCACGGAGCACACAAGATTATGCACATGCACCGCAGAGTCTGAATCGCAAGACGACCCCTGACTGCACAAGAGCAGTTCGCACCCGGGGACCAGATACTCGAGCGCCACTGTGCTGAATGGGCCACTCGACCCAATGATATCGATGGTTTGGTTGGCCATGCCGGTGTCCACGTCGATGTAGAGCGTCACGTCCTTCTGCGTGCAGCTGGGCCCCGGGCGGCCGGGGATGAAGCCCAGCCTGGCGACTATGGTTGCGTCGGCCGTCTTGCTGAAGATGGCGGTGCACAGGGCCGCGCAGAGGATAGATATCTTCATGGTGTAGGCGAGGAAGAGGTGGAGAGAAGCGGCGTCGCAATGTACCCTGAAGACGGAACAGTCAGATATAAGCAACACGGAGAAGGAAACCACGCGTACCGGAGGACAAGTTCGACGTGTGAAGTGTTGTTGCGGGATCGAGATATCTGCAATCTGCAGAGGTTTCACGTTTGGGCTATTGGAGGTGAGCTGACAGAGAGACCGACACGACTTGCAGCAGCGGAGAGCTTTGCCCACTTTCTTTAAACCCACTCCGGCTCGGTCGGCGTTCTGATCGCGGGAGGACTCTGTGCTGCGATTATGATAAATGAAGGGTGCACGGGTCGATGCAAGGATCCGCGCAACTCGAATTGTCGACGGCTATGACACGGGTGCTGGCCGAACGACAGTTTATGACGCTCGGCGAGAGGTTGAACCGCTGGATCGATGTAGCACAAGACGCGGATCTGAGGACGCGTGTCGGCATGGATGACGGGATCAAAAAATGGAAAGGGCTCACACGCGACGGTCGAATCTCGATGCGGCCATCGTCGAAATTCGCGCCCTGCATTGACCGTCAGACGCGAATGGGTGGTTCCATCCCTTCTGAAATCAGGTGTGCAGAGCTGCGTTCAACAGATCTGCAACTTCTTTCGACACCATTCCGCCATGTGCAAATGTGCAGATCGGGAGAGATTATATCCGGCATTAGCTGGGAGACTCCAGTTCCTCAAGCGAGTCGAATGAGTCATCACTGTGAATGACTGCGAAACCGAGTCTTTGCAAGTCTGTAGTACGAGGTGGAACGGAGAATAGGAAATGGAAAATCTGCATTTATACCGACTCTGTGAACGCCCTGTTCTCTGGATCCTGCAGTCGTTTAGCATGGATGGCGTCCATTGACCGAATGACACCCTCACCTCAGTTTCCATAAGGCGCGTTGTGGCTCATCCGTCCCACGTCCGGCACATTGCAGAATGGCAATCCTCAGAGCCTGACCAGCGCCCAGTTTAGCTCAGTCGTGCCTTGCCTCGTGCGTCTCTAACCCTGACAGGTCGGTAATCACCCCGCAACCACGACCGCGATGAGTTTTTGCAGCAGTTCACCCCACAGCGCCTTGTTTACAAAATTTCAAGTCTTTTCGAAGTTGCCTCACAACTCCAAGATACCCACACCTCACAGCTCCGACCTCTTCCACTTGATGTTCTGCGCCTTCTCTATCACCTTGTACAAATCCGTCTTTTTAAGATCCTGGCCCGTGTATTTCTGGTAGTTCTCCGCGGCGATATCGACTGCTTGCTCGTGGTTCCATACTAACAACCCAGCGGCAAGCACGAGTAGGAGCAGCAAGACGATGGTGGTGGTGGATGGCCCGCGGCGACGGTTTGGAAACGGGACTTTCTCGCCGGTGTATGCGCCATCGGGAGATTTGGGGAACCATTCCTCGGTCTTCGAGCGTTTTACATTGGGATTGATGCGGGGAGAGCGTGACATGTTGCACGTAGGTTGCGGAGGATTATTGGGAGGCGATCGGCTGAAGGCGAGGACGTGAGATATAGGCGAGGGTGTCGATCGAGTTTCAGCGCAAGCACGTTGAAGATGACGGCCAGTGTACAGTGTATACCCTGCAATAGGAGGACGTCCGAGAATCGCAACGTCGCAACATCGGATAAGTACCAACGGGGACCAAGCATGCACTGGCACAGTGTCGTCGGGATCGATATCGTGCTGACTAAGAGTCTAATATTAACACCAACCAAGCCTCTTAGCTGCGGCCTAGGAAGATAAATACTGCTGATTTTGCCGATTTCGCTGGCGTGGCTGGTTAGCAAAGAGATCACTCCGGCCAGATAAAGGAAGGTGCTGATGATGCCGAATCATGCTTCTGGTAGTGGGCAGCTTTAGCTCTTCGTCTCTAGGGGCATCCTGTGCCGATGGGCCCATTAATGAGGAGTGCCCGGGGATCGGGAGTAGCCCAGGACAAGAACAGCCTCAAGCAAGGTGCCATGGTGTTCAGTGATCATTGTGGTCACAAGTCGAACTGGAATCAAATCGGAGTCTGATTGCATTTTCGATCCAGAAAGCGTCCAAATCAACAGCAGGAGGAAAGGTGACTTTCCGTCTCAGGTGCCCAAGGCTGAACCATGACGTCAGGGTTGTCCCTCCGCCAGCCTCGTCGCGTCCACCTTGAATCTTCACCTTCACCTTCACCTTCGAACACCGCTACGGGATCAACCCTGTATCTCGCCGTTGTCGAGAGCGATAGATTCCGGACACATCAGATAAACGGTTACTACAAGATCCTCAGAATAAATCCTCAAGGAGATCCTTCAAGACTTTTCCGCGACCGAGCCAAAAGGCCGAATAGGGCAAAACCTCCAGCATCCGGAGATCCCACACCAAGCGGCAGAGTTGTTCACATTGACATCATGGAGCTTGCGATGCGGTAGTAGGTTGACGCCTGCAGGCCCAGAAAAACCTACACGAACTCCGATACGACCATCGGCCATCTCGATCGGTGTCTGGAGACCCTCGGGCTGTGACGGAAGCTGTCACCGATCGCTTGGTGAGCCAAGACGGTAAGGAGAAACATCGCTGTGATGATGGTTCATTATCAGTTATATACCTCAGTTGCAACTGCTCTGTTCGGAAGTCAATATGCTATGCTGCGGACATTAATCGCAAATACCAGCAATCCGGAAAATCATGGGCAGGCAATCTGCCGGAAGTCATACGTGACTCCTTCTTCGGCCGCCTGCTGCGATACTTGTCGAAGGGCAAATTGTGGCCTCAAGGAGAGACCAAAGACCCGAAGAGACATACCTGAGCGCTGTTCTCGAGCCTGCCGATCATTCCAATGCTACAATATGATCAAGAAAGGACGAGGAAGAACATACCGACTCAAGAAGAGCATAATAAAATCTTTTCCGCTGATACCACGCATGATTCCATATCAGCATATGAATAAAATGGCCCGTGGGCATCTGCTGTTGTTGCCTTCTTCCCGGGCGGATTGCTATTGCTTCCCACCCGTTCCAACGTCTCACGCAACCGGTCGAGGTGTTAGCCGGTGATGGGTAGAGTATCCACTTTTGGGTCAATATGATTGGAAGGCACCTCCGGCCGGTGATTGGCCAATCGCCCAGCCCGGTCAAATCGCCTTGACCTGAAATGAATTAATTAAATCCTCTTCACGTCTCCTCCTGTGCCCACGACAGGCCTTGAATTCTATTCGTATTGTACGGTACGGTGCGAATTGTCAGACCCTCGACAACATTCTGCTTAGCTACTGCTTCGGCACGTCTTCCTTCTCTCCACCATAATGGCCTTTCACCATGAAGCGTCGACTGTTTGATCCATCGAATAACCGCACTCTGCATTCCTTTCTATCTGCCAGACTCACCAATGATCATTTGTTTCTGCCGACCACAGGTCGCTGGTTATGGAATGAACCCCAGAAAATCCAGCAGCATACCTCGAAATTCGATGTGAAAGCGCTGAAGAATGTGGTCGCAAAAACAGCTGGATTGGAAGGACAGTCGTCCGGCGTTCACCTCGAGAAGCTTGCAGAAGGCGCGTCGAATAGAGTCTTAGCTGCTACAATTGGTAAGCAGCGGTTTATCGTCAAGATCCCTGACCCTGTCGTCCCGCGACGTTTGGTCACGGCGAGCGAGGTGGCCACACTTGAATTCCTGAGAGCGGAGTTGGGACTCCCAGTGCCGAAAGTGTTGGTGTGGAACGACAGTGATGATAACACAGTCGGATGCGAGTACATGGTCATGGAAGAAGCTGCTGGACGAGATCTTAAAAGCGCATGGCCCTCTCTAGGAGTCACACAGAGAACGGCCGTGGTGGATCAAATCATCACAGTTCAAGAGCGTCTTCTTGAAGCCAGCAAAACTTTTCACGGCTACGGAAGTCTTTACTTCGCGGACGATGCCGTGAAATTCAGCTTCCCGCAGCAGATTGTCGTGTCAGCAACCACGTCGTCCAAGTTTTGTATAGGACCGTTGGCACACGAACACTTTATGAAAACGGAGCCGTCAAACTCGGGGACTGACTCTGGCCCCTGTAAGTTACTGTCCCCATATCCGATGGTTGCCGGGTTCATTGTTGTCGCAGGGTATACATCACACGAATATCTCCGTTCCCTTGCGCGTTCATCCTTGACGCAGGTCAGATATCGCGCTAGCAGAGAAACGCCTGCGGCCATTAGCCGGCCGTTTTCGTTTCCCGTCAAACCAGTCAGCGATCTTTCCAGCGTAGCGGTCTGTCGAATGTTGGAAGCGTCCTGTGCGACAGCGCCACACATTGTTCCCCGATCTCCTGATCTGCGCCAACCCTTGCTTTGGCACCCCGACCTTCACGACGGGAATATATTTGTGTCTCCAGAAGGAAAGGTGACTAGTATCATCGACTGGCAAGATGCGAACGTCCTACCTTTGTTCCTCGCCATTCGAAAGCCGCAATTTTTGGACCTGCCGAACGATGACCCGTTGTTTGAACTGCCCAAAGACTTCAAAAACATGTCCCCGTCTGCGAGATCCGAGATTTGGGAAAGGTTCAACAAGTCAATGCTGCAGGGGTACTACCTGGCCCATTTTAGGGAAAATATATCCGGAGCGGCGGCAATTTTTGACGACACGCAGATAAATCCACTGAGGAGACAGATGGGAAACTATGCGCGGACTGCCGACGGCCATGATGCCGACGCTCTTATGCTCAGAAACACATTACTCCGAATTCGGCGCAACTGGACGAGGCTCACTGGAAGCGACGGTATTGACACCGCACCTCGGTGCCCCATCGAATTCAACGATGACGAACTAGAGAAGCACTATGAAGATGCACGGAGGCTCAACAGATTTCGTGACATTCTCGATGCCAGCGATATACGTGCCACATTCCCTCTGGAGGGGTGGGTTCCCGTTGACCTCTTCCATGAATGGAGGCGCGGTCTTCAGAAGGTGATCAGTGAGGTCATGGAATCTTTGGAAAACCAACAACAGCGCAAGGAGTTCCAGGAAAGACTCTCTCTGTGGAATTTGACCAAGTGATGGAGCGATAGACGGAGTGTATCCTCGGGGCACATGTACTGCCGCATCTTTACGTGCTGTTACCCCTTCAAAGAACTCCTGCCTCGCGAGCCGCCTTTTCCATCGAACTCTTGAACGCCGCTTTGCTCATATCTGGCTGGACTTCCACTGTGAACAGATTCCCATGACTTGCCGGTCCTTGATTGTTTGCTTGGACGTGGATGTTGTACGTGTCGGTAGATCGCTCCACGCCATTCTCCGAATGCTTTGCTCCCTGGTCCGCGCGAGCCCCTGTGTCCTCGTCGTGTTTTGGCGTTCGCGAGGGGAACAGTCGATGTGCTGCGTTTTGCGGGCTCAATTTCTGACGGATACGGTCCCAATTATTGACGCAAAGGTCAATGAACTTGATGATCTGCTTCTTTGGGAGGGACATGACTGGAGATGATGTGTCCCGAGACCGAGTACCATGCAGGCTATCCGCCTCACTTGAAGATCTCCCAAGGTTGTTGTCGATGAGAGCACAAGACGAGATCTTACTTTTATCAGGTGATGACAAGCGTCTCGATTGACGAAATCGACACGAACTGCACCATCGTGTTCATGGAGAAGACTTGGAAGATATATGCATGGCAAGCGTTTGCTACTCGAAGTCAGGCACCTGCCCGTTGAACCACCTATTGCGAACTGCCAACTCATACAGCGGGTGGGTGACGGGCGCCACAGAAGAAGGTGGACGTTTGCAGACTTTGAACCAATGAATGGCGACGTTCGACGTTCACTTACTCATACGTGACATGTGCAGCCTCGCGCCGTTTGTGGTAGAGAGTAGACAGTACGTGCAAGGAGTGATTGAACGCGCGCCGTCACCAGCCAATCCACCCTAACCTCCGAAATCCCCGTCGTGACACTCATTGTGTTTTGTCAGAAGGATGTGCTGTCAAAGGTTGTGGCTATGTCAAAATAAGCAGGCCAACCATGGCAGGTCGCGTACGGAGTGCTTGGTGCTCGCTCCCTATTGATCACTTCCCAAGGCCGGTATCGAAGCCCTGGCCTGCCTAGAGGACTGGTGCTTCAGCAACCGATTAATCACGCTGTGAAGAAATCGGCGATGGGCCCCGACATTCATTTGTATGGCGTTCTGAAAGTATCCTGGCAAGGCATACTGAACGAGAGGGGCAGTGGCATACTTAGCTTGATCGGACGCTACATCCATGTTCAGAGTGGTCAATTACATCGTGTGATAAATCGACGTGGGGCTTTGACAAAACACAGACAGATGTCTTCGCGACACGAGACCTTCTGACTTTATGCGCGAGACACCCGAATAGTTCGGCTCGCCCGCCTAGTTCGGACCCTTTGACCTACGGGCAGGGAAGAAGAGTACATACCCCTTGGGCACGAGGCAATGGGACGACAAGGCTGACATCCCCGTGTTCCCGAAGAGGACTAAGTCAGGACTGTGGTTACCTCCACCATCTGTTGTGTACAAGTACTCAATGTTCCGCTGCAGCACGCAGCAGCACATACTGAGCCGCACCCGCAGGCAGACGTCAAGCATGCGCAGAACTCCCAGCCCCGGCCAGGGGAGGGGGGGGGGGAGCAGGAACCCGAACAGGATCGATACGAGTTCCTCTGTCGCCAGATGCGGGGATCTTGCTCGATCGGGTCCGCTTCCAAAGTCTTTCACCAACTTCCCCTCTCCCTTGATGGTCGATGTACCAATGACTGGCCTCTCACGCTCCACAAGCCCCAACCCACCGTGTTCGATGGGCCTCGTTAGCTCGTGTTGCCCTAACCCGCACTCGAATCCCCTCCAGTTCGATCCCTCGCTTGTCCATCCGGCGTAGCGGAGCACCCGGGCTTTGACCGAGGGGCAGAAGCCATGCACCGCAATGCTGGGAGCATGGAATCTGGGTTGCAGCCCCGCTCTCTTCTGCAAACGCGTATATAAAAGGACTTGTGTTCTCAGTAGAGGAGACAAGACTACGATTGTTGTTTAGTTCGCGAAGAAGAGACGACACATTGCACGATCGCATCGTTATCGTATCCCGCCGTCTGCTGGAAACATTATCCATATATTAGGCATCACCACATCCCAGTTCTAATATTACCAATCCAAGAAATGGCCAAAGTCGCCGCCTCGGCGGTGCCGAACCTCAAGTCCCAAATCGATGCCCTCACCTCGGACCCCACCGGAGCCCCTGGCGTGGTATTCGCCGCGGTCAACAAGGCCGGGGACATCATCTTCGAGCATGCCTCCGGGAAGGTGGGCGCGGGCAAGGCCGAGGCCATGACCACGGACCACATCTTCTGGATTGCCAGCTGTACCAAGATGATCACCGGCGTGGCGGCCATGCAGCTGGTCGAGCAAGGCAAGTTGAGCCTCGACGACGTCGGCGTAGTGGAGAAGTTGGCGCCGGTAGGTGTAACGGCGTCCTGGGGCCGAACTCCCCTCTCCCGCCGACTCGTGTTAACGATGGCGGCCAGGAACTGAAAGCCGTGCAAGTCTGGGATCCGGCGGCTCAGAAGCTGGTCCCCAAGAAGCGCGGCATCACGTTGAGAATGCTCCTGTCACATACCGGTGGGTGAAGCTACCCTCCTCTCTCCGGGCCACCTGGTCGAGGTGACTGCGGTGGATTACAAAGGCATGGGAGAGCTCTGACTGACCCTGTCCGTTCCCCCCCATCCCACAGCCGGTTTCGGGTACGCCTTCTTTGATGACCGCCTCAACGACTGGGCCGGCCCGCTCGGCATCGACGAGTTCTCCGGCTCCTACCACGACTACCTCTCCCAGCCACTTGTCAATCAGCCAGGCGAGGTACGTGACGTGCTTGGTTTTCCCCGGCGGTGTCTTGTCTCGTCTCGTTCCATCTCATCTGGTCTAACCTACTGACCGACCCACCAAGGTATGGGAATACGGCATCAACATCGACTGGGCGGGCGTGCTGATCGAGCGGGCCTCGGGCCTCAAACTCAACGACTACTTCCAGCAACACATCTTCAAGCCCCTGGGCATCACGCACATCAACATGTTCCCCACGGACGAAATGAAGAAGAAGCTGGCGTACATGAACGCCCGCTCCCTGACGGATGGGTCCCTCTCGCTGGCGCGCAACGGCCACCTGAACCGCCGCCCCCTGTACGCCAGCACGAAGGAGGAGATCGACGGGACGTTCCACGCCGGCGGGGCCGGCTGTTTCGCCCGTCCGAACCAGTATTGTCAGGTCATCGCGACGCTATTGAATGACGGCGTGCACGCTCCGAGTGGGAATCGCATCTTGAAGAAAGAGACGGTGGATGAAATGTTCACGAATCAGGTGAGTCTGTCTGTCTGACCGTCTCCTCCTCCTTCTTCTCCTCGTCGAGGTAGAAGGAGATGAGAAAGGGTTGCAGGTGTGGACTGCTGACGACGACGACGCTGCTAGATCCCCGAGATGCCCAACTTCGGTCGTCAAGCGATCAATCCCCCGAAGCCCGAATACAGCAACGCCCTCCCCGAATTGTATCCCGAACCACATGACATCCCACAAGGCTGGGGGTTGACTTTCTTCCTGCACCTGCGCGATTCGGCCGTGCACAGCGAAGGCACGGGCTGGTGGGCGGGATTGCCGAATCTGTTCTGGTGGGCGGATCGGAAGAGGGTATGCTATCGCCCCGTTCCTGACCCTCGAGTCATTTGGAGGACCGTCGGTCCGCGATGACAGGGCTACAGGGGGAGTGAGACGATGTGGCTAATGTGACCTTGTGTAGGGCCTCGGCGGCATCATTGCCAGCCAAATCATTCCTTTCGGTGAGCCACACCTTGCCTCTGACTAGCTGGGAGCCGGACTGACACCAGTGGATACAGGCGATCCGAAGATCCTCGGCCTCTGGGCACAGGTTGAAGCTGGGTTGATTCAGAACTTGCAGTAAAAGAAATTAGGTGCCAAGCAGAGAGAACGAGCCAGCCGTGTCCAAAGTTGACAAGCACAGAAGGAACTACAACTCTGACAAGGCCAATTTAATGAGCGCAACTGAATTGGAAGGTGTCTATATTTCCATCAGTTCTCTGTGGACGCTCATGTAATCATTGGGCTTCATTGTACCGGTTCTGTACGTGTTAAAGTGAATTCGTTCTGCCAAAACCAATATGTTGCTGCGGCACGTACTCCAGGACCGAAGCAGTCCACATGCTTTGCTGGAGGCCCCGTACACACCAGAAAATCGCTCGCTGGTCGCACAGTGATAGGTCGGGGAGAACCAAAAGATCCGCGACATCAAAGAGCCAGCAACTGAGCAGCGCGTATGTCTCCAAGCTTCACAAATAACGCCGATGAAAGTCGCCAAATGCGAACCTCGCCATGCAGTGACTCGTCAAACGGCAGAAAGCGTCCCGATGCGCCGTCACATCACAATACACTCCCGATCTGGCTTCTCCCCTCGAATTTTGCTCCTCGATGCACGACCGTGGCTTTTCTCCCTTCTGTGCGTCTTGGGTGGCTGATATTGCACCTGCAGGGTGGTCGGCTTTGGCGTGGTCTGAGCCCCATTTTGCGGTGCACTATGCTGTGCAGCTTGCGGAGTCGGTGCGGTTCGCTCAGAGACCTCCTTGATATGTACCTCAGCCTGTGGAGGAATCTCCGCCGGCAGTGGCAACACTTCACGGCTCTTTCTCCGCAACTTCGAAAGAGTTCTCCCCAAGCCGCTACCACTCTCACTTGCTTTACTCTGCGACCGAGACAATGACTTTGGCCGTGGCGTGCCTGTCTGGTCGCCATCGCTGTTGTTCGGAACCGCCAAGGTTGATCCAGGGGTCCCATTCGCATACACCGGAGGCGGATCCTGAAAAGAAACAACACTAGCCCTCCTCGTTTCTGTAGGAGACCGTCCTCTTCGTTCTTCTCGGACTGTGAGCTCGAAGCTTGGGCGGCCGGAGATGCTTTGATTGTCTGTTAGATTTGATATATCGGAAACTTCGCTGACCGAAGCATTGCGCTCATGGACAGTAGCGAGAGTATCCTCGCCCGATGTTATGCTTCCCGGATCGCCATCGATAGGGACGATTTGATAGAAGAGCAGGTAAGGCGTCTCCTCTTTCAGCGCTGTTTCAATGTCGATGACGGTAATTCGGTGTGGCGCCAGATCGTCGAATCTCATCCAAACCTTAGTTGTATGAGAATACTCACGATTAGGAGACCCTGGCACGGCAGTACCGCGCACGAGAGCAACATAATGTCCAGAATCCACTGAGTCGCCTCGATGACAAACAACCGCCTGCAATGAGAGTTTGAAGTTGCTGTTCAGTCCGTTGTTCTCCTCAATCTTATCGTCCTGAATGAAGTGCGGCACGGCAATCTCAACAGGAATGTCGATCTGGGTGTCGAGTCGAATCGCTCTGCCTTCCGGCGTGTACGAGTATCGCTTCAGGCACAAGCCGAGAATCGGACGTTTCGTTGAGAAATGAGCCGCCACCTGGGCGTCATTTGTCGGAGCATTGTCCGTATACCAGGCTGCAGGGAGTCAGTTAAAGCCGCGTCGACGGTCAGGGTAACGTACGGATCAAGCTGAAGAATTGCCACGCGGGCATCATAACCTCTTTCCGCACACTTCCGGCCCGCGACCGAGCCACCGACTCGTTCGAATCGAGGGGAGCCAACGACGAATATCCACTTTCATTGCGTAAAGGTATATAACGCTCCTGGATAATGCTAGGTGCGCGAGTCCGGCTGATGGTGGGTCTGACGGGTGACGCATAGCTGGGAGAGGGCGAGATCGGGGTGATGGGAGAATGGTCGCCGTCCAGCTCAATTGTCTCGACATGGATTGCGCTGGCCTTCCGCATTGAATTTATTGTTGACCGTCGCTCGAGGTATCGTCGAACCTCTATTCGGTTGTTGAAATAATCTTCCAAGCACTCTTCTAGCGTTATGACCTTTCTTTGGCCGGTGGGATCCGACGGAATGGCCACCTCCAGAAGCCTCTCATTGATAAACTTGTGATCATCTGCTGTGTCTTCCTTGCCTGTGTGGTAGATATCCATCTTCAGGGTCAACAGAGGCAGTTCAAGCTTGCCGGTAATAAATGTGAAGGCTTCGGAAGCGTCTTGCTGGTGGAGTTCCTTGGCGTCCACCCAACCACATTCCGCCAAAGTGTCTTGCATAACCTTCGTGATGTCGGTGGTGATTAGCCTCCCAGATCGCAAGAGGTTGACCCACAGGCGCAGGAGGAAGGCAAGCTTGTTCCGTGGCAGATCGTCAAAGGTATTGTAGAGCATGGCTTCGAAGCTGTCGAGGCGCGAGAACATGGAAAAGAGGGTGGCATCCAGGAAGCAGGTGACGCCTTGTCTGTTTTGCGCTCCAAGCATCTTCGTATACGGGTCATATGGCCTGACGATTCCTTCCGAGGCGTCTGACATGGCCAGCAGGAGTTCATAGGCGGATTTGACATCTCCCCCTGTGGACACAGAGCGCAGTGTCCACAGGATCTGGGCATCCCGGACGAGGACCCCTTTGCCCTTCAACAGAAGGTCTCGTATGGTTCGGATCTGAATCGCCAAGTCAGCAGGATACGGCCACCGGGGCAAGAAGGCGTCCTCACCTTTGGTTCCTCGACCGCGGTGGCGGGTGGAACATGGGCATCGAACAGGCCATAGAAGTCTTGAGCCGAGTTGGGGTTGCCGGGTCGAGGGACAAGTTCCGGACTGGACTGTAAGGGCGCATAAGTTAGACAGGATAGCAACCAAGGGAAGAAGTGACGGATACACAAGAAGTAGCCCGATCTCCGGTGGGGGTACATATCGATAGGCACAAAAGTTGAATATTCGGCATGGCTCAAACGGCTCGCTTTCAAGGCATGTTTGTGCGGGCATCGCGACTTCAAGGGAGAGAACTCACCGTCGAGAACGCCTTCCTGCTCAGAGGATGCGGCAGGTGTTGATGCTCGCCGCGGCCTCTGCTGCGCTTTCCCTCGCGCTTGGAGAGGAACCTGCGAACGCCGCCCTCCATCGTGGTGCTGCACAACCGCTATCACTGTCGCTGGCACTCTCTTGATTTAAGGAGGGCGAGTACACCTCTTTTCATATCGTGGTCGCCGCCGCGTCAATTGAAAGGCCGAAGCGAAAAGGCGGGGGCCCGATTGGGCAGGCGGCCGACTCCCCCTCTATGCGCCAAGTACGAGTATCAATCAGTTAAACCCGGGTGCCTGGTCAAGACAGCGGCGACCGTGTGGCTGAAATCGGAAATGTCACCGGATGTGAGGTATATCATAAGTGCCTCTGCGATTACGACGAGATTGACGTTGGCGACTGACGGGATTCTCAGCTCAGCAATCGCACCGTCTTTTCGCCCCGCGGGACGCGCCAAAAAAGACGCCCGAGGCTCGGAGGGCGACGAATGCCAAGCGTTGACATCAATGTGGGCCGGTTGACCGTCCGCGCAGCCTCAACCACACGCCCCTGCTCCATCTCGTTCAACCAGGGGTGAGCATTTCGCGCTCCTTGTTGCTGGAAAGGGAATGTTTGCTCGGAGCGTTGGGGTTGGAGGGCGAGTGCTCCGGAGCTGCACCCGAACGACAACGAACTACTTTCCTCGACCCGCGGCCAAAAGGATTGTCACAAGGCGGTTCTCGTCATCCTCGACGTCGGCTTCTGCCAGCAATGGCGCCGCTCCCACAGCACACCCTCTTGCGGGAGTCGCTTCGCAGCTCGACCACGTTGCGCCCCGATTCGAGATCGATCCGGACAACATTCACATCCTGGACGGCCCGACGGCCTTCTACGAAACCTTGAAGGTACTTCGACCAGTTCTATACACGCGATGCGAGAGGCCTTGCTAAGAAGATGCTGCAGGCCAAGATAAGAGGGGCCAAACGACGTATATACCTGTCAACGCTGTACATTGGCAAGACCGAACACGAACTCATTGACACCTTGAGGGAGGCACTCGAGGCCAACCCAGATCTTGAGCTTTCGATCCTGACAGACGCGCTCCGAGGCACTCGAGAAGATCCTGATCCGTCATGCGGGACTCTTCTGGCACCCCTGGTCACACAATTTGGTGACAGGGTGAAGATCTCCATGTTCCACACGCCGAACTTGAACGGGTGGAAGAAGAAATACATGCCCAAGCGCATCAACGAGGGCTGGGGGTTGCAGCACATGAAGCTATATGGCTTTGACGACGAGATCATGCTGTCTGGGTATGATCGGTCTCTGTATCGCGCTCCATGAGATGCTGACTTCAGCAGTGCCAACTTGTCCGACGACTACTTCACGAACCGCCTCGATCGCTACCACCTCTTCTCCTCCAAAGAGCTCACGGACTTCTACGCCGCCATCCACGACGCAGTCTGCGATCTTTCCTACCATCTCATCCCGTCCGACGGCCGTCCGGGCGGCTTCGAGCTGCTGAGTCCCCATGAGAGAGGCTATCCCGACCCATTATGGCACACCCGACGGTTTAAATCCTACGCCAAAGAAACCCTTGAGCCACTCATCCACAAGAGGGCCCGACAAAAGATGTTCCCCGTTGAGTTCACCGACCAGAAAACGTTCGTCTATCCTCTGGCTCAATTCGACATTCTCCTCGGCCAACCCAGAAACATTGCGTTGCTCGACTACGAATTCGCGCAATATACCTCCACCGAGAAGCCCGCGATCAGCAAGCTTTTGACCAATCTCGCTGAGGACGAACGCCTGCACAAGTCCACCTGGGCATTCACAGCCGGTTACTTCAACATCGACCCCGACATCTGCAACCTGCTCATCGCCGCCGCTCCAGAAGCGCCGGACGTCCTCACCCCAGGTAAAAAGGCATACTACGATAAATCTTGCACAGTCATCACCGCATCACCCTGGGCGAACGGCTTCTATGGCAGTCGCGGTGTCAGCGGCATGTTACCCGCCGCTTACACATTACTCTCCCGGCGCTTCTTGCGGACCGTCAGCTCCGCAGGCAAAGGAGACGTGATACAACTGAAGGAATGGCGCAGAGGCACAGTCGGCGAACCCGGCGGGATGACATACCACGCTAAAGGCCTGTGGGTGACGTTGCCTCCGCGAGCGAACGCGGAAGGAAAACTAGTCGAGGACTGTGGGCCGAGCGTCACCGTGGTCGGAAGTAGTAATTACACGAAACGCAGCTATAGCCTCGACCTGGAGATTGGAGCCATGATCCTGACTGGCGACGAAGGACTCAAAAAGCGACTGAAGGGTGAGGTGGAGAATTTGGAGGCGGATGCCACAGTTGCGACGCAAGATACGCTGGCAAGAGTCGACCGCAGAGTCGGCCTGAAGGTCAGACTAGCGCTTTGGCTTGTTGAAGCGCTTGGAGGAGCTCTGTGAAGTCAGTGTGGGAGCATCATCTCTTCCGTTTCTGTCAATTCGTCTGGCAATGAATAGCCGCCATGGGCTTCTTCGGATCACGGAGCACACGGGCGGCCAATCTTCTCTCACACGAGCGCAACATCGGCAATACAGAGCTGATTACCAGGGCCTCTGACTTCTGTTTAGCGAATGAGGTTGAAGGTTTCGGTGTCGCCTGTGGCAGGGCCTCGACAGTCGCAAACGCCTCGCTTTTCATAGATTTGTGTAGATACTGTACAACATCGCCACTGGCCGCATACCAGATTAGTAGTAATAAACAAAGCACGGGGAGAGCACCACGAGAAAACTACGAGTGTCACTCATGGAGCAATCTTTGCAGGGCGGAATGTCTAAGCATAACCATAAGTTACTCATCCATTCTATCTTGATTTGGCTCATGAGCGCCGCCCTCAGCACGTATCTATCTACCAGTCCATTGCCTGAAGCGCCGTGTCCGAAGCGGCCGCATGCCATGTCAGAGCTATCGTCGACGCAGCGGAATCGACAGGGCAGATGGGCAGGGGGAACTCACAGCACCGAAAGCTCTGGCAAACAAGGACAGAGAAGTAAAGTCTACGGAAAAGAAGATTTAGAAGCACACCAAGTCAAACTCCTGCAAATCGATGGGGCGAGTTACGAGGTTCGTCTCCTGGGCGGATGGATGACTCGTCGCCTTGGAATATGCCTTGTGTGCTGGATACGTCCTGGTACTGCCCAGGTCTTTCCGCCAAGGACAGAACAACGAACCATTAGGAGATTTGTGTCGAAAGTCCCGATCCAGCCGCGTGACTGTAACCACCACCGCAACCACCAGCGCTGTCAATATGTCTGCCCTGCAGAATGCAGCTGTCAAGTTTTGGGGTCACGCGCACTGCTGGCCCCAAGGGCATTCGAGGGCCTGGACAGAGAAGAGACCTGAAAGATCATGACATGAAGCAACAGGGTTTGAGGCGTCGAGACGAAGGACTCCGTCAAGTGTCAGAAGTTTTCCGGCAGGCACGAGCTACGAAGTCGTCCGAGGGCCTGCTCGCCCCTTTGCATCCAGCGAACCCTCACGTTCTGTCTGGAAACGGGGCACTCACCGACATTTTGGCGCAATTTCCGCACAACACCCTCAACGCGCAGGTATAGCAATGTGATCCGCAACTCGGGATGCATTTCGCCAAACGGGGAAGGACGTCAACAGAAGCTCGCGTCGCGACATGTGCAAATTAAAAAAAAATAGAAAAATTAAACGAGAATTGTTGAATTTTAATTTTTTTTTCATTGTGCGCATCCAAGATTTCGCGGCGGTGAAGCCGTCGGAGGGGAGGGAGGGATTTGGACCCAATCCGTGGGGCTGTCAAGGGTGTCAACAAGTCGCTTCTCCCAGCCACCTTGATAATTTGAGGCCGTTCATGCATCACGAAGCTGGCGAGCACGAAAAGAAAAGCTCTGAATTTCGCCGACGTGGACGGGGCGAATGCTTGCGGTGGAAGGTGGTAACGGGATGGCAATATAGCGGTGTATATACCGCCATGCTGAGATGGGGCAAGCCTGGAACGATGGAGGATGGGAAGGGCCGACGAGTGGAGTGCGCGGTTCGACCCTCGAAAGCTAACAAGTCTTCCCGGCGGGTCTGCCTCGTCTGGGAGGCGTCTGGACTAAGGGTTGCGACGATCTCTCAAACCTACTGCTACTGCTGAGATATCTTACTGGCGAGCGTTCGGCTTGGTCTTCTGCACGTCGGGAGAACGGTGCTGCCAACAGTGCCGCTGAGGGCACGGTGATATCCACTAAAGGACTTGTCGGTGCTTGGTAGGAGTTTTGAGTCGCAGAGTACGCAGGTTGTGGAAGAAGGTGGAGCAATCCTCGAGATTCCACGGCTCGGGCAGATCGACGGCAGAGATCCTGTTGCAGGTGTGGGTTTGGGATGCAGGATACTGGGTAGAATCCGTCGTCGCGGATCGAAAGCTGCAATACTAACGGAGCAGTGTGGCTGCTGAAGAAGGTTCCAGCATTCAATATCCAAGACCATGGGCCTCGACGGGACGTGCGCCAAGACAGTCAGGAATGTCGACTATGGTCCTCGAATAGCATTGCAGTACAAGTACGCTGTAGAGGAAACGTGGCCAAAATCCTGCGACCTTGACGTTCCACCGCAGCAGCGTCGCTGGCAGTGACAGCTGCCACGGCTGTTGGTGTAGGCGCCGTTTGGAGTGCTCATCGTACAAGTACAAGAAGCTAAAAAGCTCGAGCAGCGATCGACGCTTGGTGGGGAAGGCCAGAAGCCCATCCCTCGGGGAGGGGCTTCGGACTCCAGAACTCGAGCGTGCTTCGGCCCGGCGCCAGCCAAACCAAGGGCGGCGAACGTTGTTCCAGGTGTTGTGGCCGTTGGATGTCGTGGACGTCCCAGACAATCAGTGCCGCCGTCCGTCTCGACCGCCTGGCTGTCCTCGTACCACTTGGTGCGCGCCCATTGCATTTCCTCGGCAGCGGCAAAGAACAAAGCCCACTGAGGCCTGGGTCGCAGTCGACGACTGGATGATCGTGGCCATTTCCGAATGGGTGGCGATTCTACCGCTCCGCTGGTGCCAATAGCCTATCCAGCACATCTTACATAGTATGTTCTGTGTACCCAGTAATGTGTAACAAGTACGCGAGTTTTCTGAGGCCACGACTGCGAGATCTGAAGCGGCCCTCAGGCGTTTGTCGGCAGTCGCCCAGCTCCAGAATTGAAGCGGAGGATGGAGAAAAAGCTTCCTGCCGGCACAGGGCGCTTATGCAGCTCTGCATATCCAAGTGCCCGCTGTTGCATTAGAGCGCCTCGACCAAGGCATTCTACGGGCTCCAGGCTGTCACTGAAAGAGACCATACGAGCAATGCGAAATTGCATTGCCCTTTCACCGACATTTGGGCAAGATGTCTAACATCGAATAGCAATCTGGTATCAATCTTTTCTGGCTGACCGCTCGTCACACTGGAGAATTTCTGCTTGTGTATTTTGCAGCACTGTCATTTAGTAGTGTACTCCGAGGACTGGGTGACTGATCGATATTCGGTCGAGTATTTGTCCCATTTGTTGGCAAGATTGCTATGGAGTTCTCCGTACCACTTCGATATCTGTCTGAAACACAAGCTTGTCATCGCAGGATGCTCCGAAACCGCCAACGTCAATCTATTCCGATGATCGAGATTATCCGAGACGAGCACTGGCCAAAGCACCAACCAATCAATTGCTTATCGCTCACGTGGACCTGCCCTGCTTCTTATGTTCCAGTAACCCTACCAGCGCTGTTCACTTGCACAAGCTATGCCGATCAGATAGACAATTCATCCAGTTTGACAGGTCCTTGATAGCTCGCCCTCCTGGATTGGTATCTCCTGTAGCTCGTAAATGAATCGAAAGTCTTGGAAGTTGGTCGAAAGCTAGAGTCGGGTGAGGTGGCTCCTTGCTTGGAATCCTTTCGGGAGTTGCCAGTGAACCCGAAACACGAACAAACCCAAATCACATGATCTCAGCTTGGAATGTCGACACAGACCTACGAGTACCCACGAGGTCCTTGACATTTGCTTCTGTCTTCCGGAAAACCACAGTGATGGTGACGAACGAAGCGCAGGAAGCTCCGAGCCCCCATTCCTTGAGCTTACACTAGTATCATGTTGCACATACTCGTACGACTGCCGATGCATTACTTTGGCGGTCGTAACTTCAAACAATGTGCGGGGTAAGCTGCTATGCAGGAGCATGGAGGACAGTTATCAGGCACGGGGGCTTGTCGATGGATCATGCCAGGTACTCGTAACGTTGACTCAGCCAGGCAACCGATATCAGCCAAGGTGCCGTCACGATCGAATGAGAAGTTGTCGGCTTCCGTCTGAATGTTAAGCCAAGGTCAAGTCCTAAGGTTATGATACTGCCGAGCTCCTAGAGGAATCGAGGCCTCTCTCTTGAGAAACCTTGGATGTGGCACCCGTCGGATAGGCCTATCACAAGAGGATTGGGCACGGGACATTTGTGCGGTGTGGTAAGCCGGATATGGCATCCATTCTGTGCACAGTGTGCGTGGTTGTTCGTGCGCGGTATTAGCACATGAAGAAACGCTCCCGACAAAGGGGGATGGAAAGCTCGGGAAGTCGTCTCCTCACGATCCCGAGCTTCGTAATTGTTCTTTGTCGTTGTTGCAAAGTGTCCTTTTTCGCCTCTGCCTTGGTCATCAGGTGCTGAGGTTGCGTGTTCTAAGCATGCGGCGACGTCATTCGTCTCGCAAGGCCTACGAGTATTATGGCTGTGGCGTGACTATTGGCTGAGGACGCACAGGGTGTCGCCTAAAGCGGGTAGTGAAGTTGGCCCAGAGAGGCAGAGTCTGAGCTTGAGTCAAGCAGCCTGTCAAGCGCTCGAACCGCCTATGGTGGCCTCCGGCGATTGGTTTCCAGGGCTGAGCAAGAATGTGTGAGACAAAAAAAGAGGACGGATGGACGATGGCGCCATGCGGGCCCCATCAGCGTAAAGCTGAGCACGAGGACAGGCAGAGAAGAGAGAAAGAGGCCAGCGCAGTGTGGATCACGCGCTGTCAGGAAATTGCGAGGGCTCCGTCGTGCAGAAGGCACCAGTGAAGAAACGGTTTAGTAACTGCAGTAGTCTTCCAACCAGCGTCCGCGATAGCAGGCGCAGGGACAATGCACGCTTCCCCACCCAGCACACGCTCATTCGACGATAGCTGGCCCGGCCGATTCCATTGTGTTCTCTCGCTGGGCATCATTTGTTGAGGGGTGGAGGCCAGTTTTGCCGTTGCCTCTGCCCGCCTCTAAGCTTAGGCTGCTCGAGGGACCACTCGCCCACTCTGCTGCCGGCCCCAGAATTCCCAGGAACTGGTGTCCCGTGAGAGCGCTGTCACCGCCAACGGGCGCTGCAAGCTTCATAACCCTCGCTCATCCATCCTCTCTTTGTTGTTGTACGTCCCTTACTCGACCCTCAACTCGGCCACCCTGCGATGTGAAGATCAAAGCCCGCACGAGTGTTCGTTCCTCTCTCCCTATAACCTCTACAATCCTACGGATTACACCTGGCCGTGTCCCTCCTTCTCTCCTGCGTCTCGACGACGTTCCTTCCGGCATTCCCTGCTGACCAGCAGACCACCCGCCCCGCTGGTACCAGCTCCCCCACCAACTGCAATTGACTCATCCACGATCATACCTGTACCTATAATCCTAGTATACCATCGACCCGAGCTCAGCCTGCCTGGCATCTAAAGGCTATCTGAGATCAAACTCGTCGAGTCTATTCGGATCAGTCGAACTGAGACGAATCTGTGAATCATTGCTGCGGTGTCATTGGGCCAAGGTCGAGTCACCCTCCGCCCACCACAACATTACGCCAAAACAAAGGAGGCACTTGTCCTTTGAATCAGGAAGATTGCACCACACGAGTTCGGATCTGTTCCTTCTCCTGTCAATCAACCAGCGTCTTCCGTGGCAACCCGCCGTGGCAGCCTGTCGACAGGCACCTGGAGCTCGACATCAGTGTGACACATCACTCCTCACTCTGATCGACCACTTCCAACTCACAAGTCTTCTTGCTTCGCCTCCCATAACCTCACCTCCTTCGACTACCCTCAGATCCCTCCTTTCACCATCTCCCGTTCATTCTTTGGCTCTCTTGCCGGAACCAGTCCCAACACTACATTCGATCATGACACAATAACTTACGCTCTCTACGCCGTTGCCTTTGTCGACTGCACAACGAGCCCAGGCTCTGCGTCAGCGATCATCGCTTTCCTTTGTTTTAACGATACGACCTATATCACCTCTATGAGCCTCTGACGCTACACGACGACTAGGAGTTCCGTGGTTTCCTCTCGACCGGGCGTTTTCTACACATGATAAGTGGGGTGATTGAAGAATTGAAGTTGCAAGGCGGTTTTATGCTTGGTGTCCCGGTGGTTGCAGTTCCTACACTCGACGTTGTCTCTTCCGACTGAGCTGTTTTAGCTCATACACGCTCTACGCATCCAACCTCTGTTCCTGTCTATACTCTTGTACAAACCTCTCCGGATCATAACTGTCTGCTCAGTTACAAAAGTCAAAAGTCGTCGTCATTTTGTCCACAGAAGGATAGACCACTGCGAAAGAGACCAGGGATACTTTGGGTTGCACATCAGCGATGGAGTGCATGAAGGATGATTTCCGTGCGGGTCAGCTCCTTGGTGGACGTTTCCGGACCATTGCTCCTCTCAATCATGGCTCATTTGGAATGGTCTTCCTCGCCGAGGACACCCTGACTCGACAGCACGTGGCCATCAAATGCCTTACCAAGCCTTCTGCCGTTTCCCAGCCTACGACTCAAAATACGGATGAGGGTGCCGAGGAACTCGCATGCCATGCCGTTTTGAAGCATCACGACCACTTGGTGAACCTCGTCCATCACTTTGAGACCGAAGCTCACACCTTTCTCGCTCTGGAATACTGCTCTCAAGGGGATCTCTATGAGGCCATCCGCATGGACCGTGGACCTTTACAGACAGAACATGTTCGACGTTTCATGTTGCAACTCATCAGCGCTGTACAATACATGCACGCTAACGGTCTGTTCCACCGAGATATCAAGCCTGAAAATATCTTCCTGACGCAAGATGGTTCCGTCAAACTCGGAGACTTCGGTTTGGCTACTAGGAGCCTCTGGTGTTATGAAGCCTGCGTCGGAAGTGATCGGTATATGGCTCCCGAACAATACGATCCCGCTGGCGTGGGCTACTCTCCAGCGAAGGCCGATATTTGGTCCATTGGCATCTGCCTGCTCAATGTGCTCTTCGCGAGGAACCCCTTTGTCACCCCGACGGAAGATGATATCCTGTTTGCCGACTATCGACGCGATCGTCAATCCTTGTTCGACATCTTTCCCAACATGTCACAGGACACGTTCGAGATTCTGTCGGTGGCCATGGCTGTGGACCCTGCCAAGCGCGACCTAGCCGCTGTGAAACAAGCCGTTCTCCGAGCGGTGGCCTTTACCACCGAGGACGAGTCGTTCGATGATCTCTTCTGCTCTGAGGAACGGGATGTCGTTCGTGCAAGTGCCAACCGTGAGCCTTTGCGGACCCCGTCGATCCAGAGTCCTCACCTCGATGGCGAGTCGTTCCCGTGGGCAAAGGCTCTGCACGCTAGTCCTGCTCCCAAGCAACAGCTAGCGAGCATCCCTGACATGTACGAGGAGGATCTTTTTGACTCTGACAAGAGCCTCAAGCTTGGCGAGTCCTGGTACTCTGGTTCTGGCAACACACCATCATTGGCGTCGGTTTTTGACTCGGCTTATGGCTCTTTCAAGTCTATGGCCATCAAGCGGCCAGCTCGCCGCAGTCCACCCCAGCCAGATCCGGTGCCCATTCCTAACTCGCTGCCCTCCCGCCCTACCCGACCTATCCCCACCATGTCTTCAGTATTCGGAAAGAAAGGTGAAGACGCAGTGGCCAAGAGCTGGAGCGACATGTTCGAGGAAGACGAGGAAGAGTCGGAACGTGAGGCTGACATGAAGTTTCGGCGTGAACATAACTCCCGGAGCTGGAGCCAAGACAGTCGCAAGCATCTCCCGGTGCCTCCTGGTGTTCTCAGCGAATCCAAGAGTCGTTCGTCCAGCAATGCTCGTCGCAGCCGCACTCCAAAGCCAACTTCGCCAGTGAAGGCCGGCTTCGGAATCAACGAGAACGACCCCTTTGGATGGCGTATGCGGACCCCTCGACACTCGCCAAAGCAGGTTCCTGCCGACAAATGGGCGGCTTTGGGCAACAAGAGACGAAACTTCCAAACTGAGCCAGACAGCCAGACCAAGAAACGATCCATGACAACAGGATCTCGCAAAAGACCGACACACGGATTTGGACATGACCATCACCACATTCCAAGCCATCGACGAGACAGCCGAAACAAGGCTCGTCCTGCGTACTTGGATCAAGATTGGCGCCAGCAACGCGTTATCGACTCATCTGCGGATGAAGACGATCTTGAGTGGGTTGGAGGTTGGCACAACTTCCATTTGTAATTCTTTGAGCATCACCTTCTTGTCAGCTTATTCGAACTTTGTGCGTGAACCAGGCGAGCTACAACCCCAGGGGAGAGAATCTTGTGTTTTTGTTGGATGGTCAGGGGACGACCAGAAAAAATACTCCACACACCCTCGCTTTTGTCTCGATTGGAACCTTGACACTGATGACTTTGCAAACATGGGCTTGTTTTATTAACGAGGTGTCTCGGACTGTACCAACAACATTCAAACTCAAAAAATACCCTGGACAATGGCATTGGGGGCTAGCGGCGGCTGCGAGTATGGTTTTGAAGTTAGCATGATTCGACAGAGAAAGCATTATAGGATATGGAAGCGACAAGCTGTTAGGCGGGGAATCGGTTCACCATGCACAGATTGGAGAAGCTCATCGAGGTGTTTGAAGCAGGCGCGTGCTCTCTTGAACTACATCAATTCTCCCGGACGAGGACTTCGCTTTGTTGGCTTGGGTGAGAGAGTAGCTAGATTGATACTTGGGCCAGAAGTGGCGTGTCTTCGACAATGGAGAATTTCAACCCTCTCAAACCAGGCTCATTCGGGTTTTCCGTGGCTCGTTGTTTACTCGGTAGTCGGACCGCCGGTTGGCGTGGTTGCCGATATGCATTGCCATTCCACCCCGACGTCGTCGTAGCCATGAGTGACACGCTATCCCAAGGATGGCTCTGTTGCACCTAACCCTGATCGGGACCTCACCCCTGGATAACGGTATAGTTCCGGCTAGGGTCGGTTTGACAGGCCGAGGCAAACCACGGCCACCCCCCCGTCTCCAATTCCCCAGATCAAGCCATCAGCCGAAGCTGTGCAGTATATTTCTCCGCGTCTCTCTCACCTCGCTTGTCCCTTCTTCGCAAGCCGAGGACATTCTGAGTTGATCGACCAGGCATTTGTCGAAGATATCTAGGCAGCCTGTGATTGCAGATTCCGTCGACCTTCCCTCGCGATAGACTTGTGAAAGATACCGGCACGTCCAGCTCCATCCATCATGGCGACCCCCGCAACTCAAAACATCCCGCCCATTGCCCAGCCGTTTGTGTCACAGCGGGCCAAAGATCTCCTGGACAAGGTACGTGTTCTTTCCTGTTCGTTCCTCGAGCCGTCGACGACCGGAAATTCGCCATTCTTCACTCTTCACTCACTCACTCACTCACTTCCGTCAGGTCTACACCTTCGTGGACGAAGAATGCATCCCCGCCGATGTGGTCTACTCGTCACAGATCGGCACGGGCGACGCGCGCTGGCACGGCCACCCGTCCATCCTTGACGACCTCAAGAAAAAGGCGCACGCACTGGGGATCTGGAACATGTTTCTGCCCAAGAACCACTTCAAGGACGGCCCGCAGTTCACAAACGTCGAGTACGGCTTGATGGCCGAGCAGTTGGGCAAGAGCATCACAGCCAGTGAGGTATTTAGTCTCTACCCCAAAGTTTCTTGACTTGGTACAAGTGGCAGGGAGAGGACCAGGAAGAGAAAGAGCTCGTATTGGGTGTGGAACGCCGTCATTAACAGTCTTGTCTACTTAGGCGTGCAACTGCGCGGCACCCGACACGGGCAACATGGAAGTGATCGCCCGGTACGGCACAGCGGCGCAAAAGGAACGGTGGCTCAAACCCCTCCTGGCGGGCCAGATCCGGTCGGGCTTCCTGATGACGGAGCCGGACATCGCGTCGTCGGACGGGTCGAACATCCAGCTCCGCATGGAACGGCGCGGCGACCACTACGTGCTCAACGGATCGAAGTGGTGGTCGTCCGGCGCCGGCGACGACCGCTGCAAGATCTTCATCGTCATGGGCAAGACCGACCCGCACAACCCGGACAAGTACAAGCAGCAGTCCATGATACTGGTCCCCGCCGACTCGCCGGGTATCCAAGTCCACCGCATGCTCAGCGTGTTCGGCTATGACGACGCCCCGCATGGCCACGGCCACATCACATTCACGGACGTGCGTGTGCCGCTCGACGCCCTCATTCTCGGCGAGGGCCGCGGCTTCGAGATCATGCAAGGCCGTCTGGGCCCCGGGCGGATCCACCACGCCATGCGCGCCATCGGCGCCGCCGAACGCGCCCTCGAGTGGATGATCAACCGGCTCAACGATCAGCGCAAGGTCCCCTTTGGCAAGCCCCTGTCCGAGCACGGCGTGCTCCTCGAGTGGGTGGCCAAAGCGCGGATCGAGATCGACGCATCACGCCTGATCGTGCTCAACGCAGCCATCAAGATCGACCAGAAGGACGCCAAGTTCGCGCTCCGCGAGATCGCAGAGGCCAAGATCAAGGTCCCCCAGGTGGCGCTCGAGGTGATCGATCGCGCCATCCAGACCCACGGCGCCATGGGCGTCTGTCAGGACACGCCGCTCGCGTCCATGTGGGCCCATCTGAGGACGTTGAGGATCGCTGACGGGCCTGATGAAGGTGAGCACACCACAGCACAATGTTCCTATTTCCCGCCCGTTGCCTCGCTACTGGTAACCCCCCATGCGCTGCAATTATATGAATGTAGTATTTCGTACATTACACCCATCTCGTCCCGTCCTGTCATGTCAGCCATTATGTCCCCAAAGTTGCTGACATTACTTCCCCCTTTCCCCCCGCAGCACATCTCCACCAACTCGGCCGCCGCGAGAACAAGCAGCGCAAAGACGAGATCAAAGCCCGTATCGCACGCCAGCAGGCCAAGACGGAGCAGATCTTCCGCGAGCTAGGCATCGAGAAGCACGAGCCAGGCGCCGCAAAGTTCAAGCCAAAGGCGAAGTTGTAGAGGTGCAGGGCCACAGGGTCCGGTAAGAGGCGGTGTGGGTGTGGTTGGACGTCGCATTCGAACGTCAAGACCCATGTACAGCGTGCTCACTTTGTGGTTTGGACGACCGCCTTCGATCCCTGCTGGAGCGGAGGCTTGGAGACTTGGCCTGAAAAGGAAAGGGAGAAGCCGGAAAGTGAATCGATGACCGAAGAAAAAAGGAAGTGAGAGGAAAGAGGAGCCTCGCTTTCAATTTACTGTCAGCCTTGACGCCCCAATGTGCGGTTCGCATACCAAGTCAGTGAGCTTCTGGGAGATGGTTGATTGATACCTGCCTACTACCTACCTTCCTACCTCCTACTACTACATATACATAGGCAAGCTTTAAGATCATAACCATCGTCATCATCGTCGTCTCTATAGAAAGGAAATGAACCTGTTTCGTATGTACTTGAATGGCTATGCAAATGCATCGCATCGTACTTGCGAAGACGAGCCAGCAAAGACGTCGCGGCATGCGGAAAACAAGGGTTGATCGAAAATGGTGACAATGACGGCCACCATAAGTTCAATTCGTGCGCCAACAACAACGTACAGCAGACCTCTTTTGCGAGAAAGGCCATTATCGTGGTCTTGTTCGTGTTGTGGCGGGATGGGATGGGATAGATAATAATCCAGCATCCGCATAATCTATTTACAGTATTTCCATACTCTGTCTTTCCCGTCCGACCGCTTCCGCCGGATGGGAGACATCGGGGTGGTTGAAACGCTCAATCACTATCATCAATGACGAACGCGTCGTCCACGCTCGCGCCCGGTGCGCTACTGGCCGCTCGACTGAGCTGGGGATTCGAAGCTGGTGTAGCTGCATCCTCGTATTCCTCCTGACCTCCCTGTAGATATCCTACCGGATGCCGGTAGGACTCGTCTTCTTCGTCCAATTCTTCCTCGTCCTCGTAGCCTTCTCCTACGAGGTCGGACTCGTCGTCTTTGTCCTCGTCCTCGGCTTCGTCTTCGTCTGGTTCCTCTTCGTCTTCGTCGTCCGCGTGATCACCATTAGGCTCGAAGTAGGAAGGGTAGGTTCCAAGTTGTCCAGGTTGTTCATCTTCCTCATCGGACAACTCTTCCGTATCGCCGTCATTTCCATTAGGGTCTTGTACATCTTCGTCATCATCAGAATCGACGGACTGCAACAACTGATATGGATTTCGGCCCCCCTTTGGAGCCGTCAGGTTTGGCTTCTGAGGTGCTGCTCCCTGGGAATGATTCGATGCAGCCCGAGGACGCTTCAGAGCGTGGAGAGCAGTCTTGTGTGCGTTCTCAACCTCGTCCGAGGGTGCCACGTCGTTGTGTGATCGTTTTCTCCCGGGGCTTGAATGTGCTACGCCCCTGTAACTGACGGCGCTTTTCTTGGACATAGCGACGGGAACGTAGTCCGGCGTTGAGCGTAGAGGTTTCGTGGCTAGCCCATGAGCACCAGTCTGCCGAATGCGTAATTCAGTCCTTGATATGGTAAAGCCAGACTTTGTATTCGCTGGGAGGTATTCGTATCCATTGACTCTGGCCAGACCGCTTAACGAGAGAGGACTGCCAGCATCATGACTGCTCTGGCTTTTTCTGAACTCGTCTTCTTGATCAATCTCTTTCTCCAACGTGACGGCTTGCTGCTTAAACCATTCGGTCTGTTCCGCCATTGCTTCTCGTGCTTCTCGGATCTGCTTAAGGAAGTCGTCTTCGATAGGGGTAGGAGCAGGGGTCGGTGTGCTTCTTGGCGTCTGTCGATTCTCGGGCGTTCGACCTCGCGGCAATGGTGGAGGTGGCATCGCGGTCAGCAGACTCTGATCTGGGGTTGAGGTTCGGACGCGACGATCGGCTCTGCTAATGCTGGCTTGTCTCTCGTCCGCCTCTCTTTGTCGACGAAGTGCCAGTGTCTCTTTTGTGTCGGGAATGATTGGGGTATCGGGGTCAAGACCCATAGCCTTGAGCTTGAAATAGTCGGTGCGTGTCGCGTCCAGCTTCTGAGCTGACGTTGATTTGCGTGAATCTGAGTTGCTCGTCGATCGTCCCAAAATTGAGGCGCGAGAGAAAATCGAGACATGTTGAGGTGGCCTTGCGGTGGACAAGCGGAAGCTAAGACCAGGTGGCGCTCGACTCGATGCTGGAGTTGGACGCCCTGAGGTACTCATCGTCTTCGACCTTTTGTGACCTGAAACCGAACTTGCTCCATCGGACGACGCCATGGTGCTGGCGGTCAAATCTTGAGCAGAGAAGCTCTTACGCTTTTGTCCGGCAACTTTGACCGTTCCAGCACCGTTTGGCATTGTAGAAGGTTTGGTCTGCATTTTGACAGCCTCTTCAACTTCCTTTTGAAGCCGCCTTGACTCTTGAGCTGCTTTCAGAATCTCTTCCAGCTCTTGATCACTTCTTTGTTTTCTTGCTTGTTCGGCTCTGATTGTCTCTGCGAAGAGCTGGCGTCTGTTCTTCGCTCGTCGGTTGAGACTATTGTTCCAAGCTCGTTGTCGCCACAGGTACCCAAATTTTCGTGCAAGGATACGTTCGCGGACAGATGCTAGAATTGCACGATTAGAGCGGAGTCCTGGGCGAAAGGGAGATTGACTTACCAATGGCTGCATCACGCAGCTCCTGTTGATGTTGCTTGTAAACAGTAGTCAACAGCTCCCGGAGCGCGAACTCGAGGAAACTGTGAAGAAGGCCGTTCGGCTGAGTGAACCCAATACGGGCCACATCCGCAGCAAGTCGCCGGCGATCTGCTTGAGTAAAGACAGGCTGGGCGGAGGGGTGGCGTGGAGAACATGGAGGAGTTGTGCTGGACTGAGGTTGAGGTGAGGCCAAGGTTGGTGCTAAGGGCGGCTTCTCGGAATGCTGCGGTGGGAAAGCTGGATTTGGCAGTGTCGGAGTAGAGGGACGGGTTTCGACGGAAGGCCGAAGATCATCTCTGGACTCGAGCAATGGCTTGAACGGAGCCTTGCCAATTCCAGCGGACTTGGGGGGTGGTTCTTGTGATGGTCCAGTGAAGGATGGTAATGAGGGCACCGCGGCCGAAGTTGGCCCAGCTGATTGTGACTGGGGTGTGAACCAAGCTGGTGGTGTAAACGCAGCCGTCTCTGGTCTTCTTTCTGACGTCTGACTCGGAGGGGTGGACGTCGCAGGCGATTGAAAGCTGGGGATGGAGAACGGATTTGCCAACGGCTTGTCTGTTGTGAAGGACAGGCATCAGTGGCCAATGTCAAGTGCACGTCGCCATAAACACATGGAGATAAGAATGGACTGAAGCTTACCTTCTCGCGATGCTGGCACAGGAGAAATAGATCCCTGTGGTGCTGGTTGCTGACCGAAGAGGGGTTGAAAAGTTGGCCCTGAAGATAAGGTGGGAGGCGTGGATGTTGTTGATCCCAGGTATGTCCCGAAAGCGGGTGCGGCAGGACGTTCAGGCTGTGATGTCGAGTCGGACTGCCCGGAAGTCCAAACAAATGGAGTTGACTGCGTCGAGATGGGAGCTGTTGAAGAGCCAAAAATACCAGATGTCGAGGTTGTCGGTTGTGGCTGCTGAACTGTCGGATTTCCAAACGTCTCCGTTAATCCAGACGGAGAGCTTGTGGCCCTGGAGCCGAAAGCGCCAGAACCTGCTGGCTTGCCCAAGGCTGATTGGGACCCGGATGGAGTGGGTGTCGTAGAGAAGCCAAAGCCGCCAGAACTGGAGAGCTTTCCAAACGTCGATTCTGTCTTAGGCTGGTCTGATATAGTATTGGTTGTACTCCCAAAGCCCGCAGATCCTGTCGGGGTGCCAAAGGGTGAGTCTGTTGCTGGCTTTCCAAAAGCCGGTGAGGTTGTGGTTTTCCCAAATGTCGGTGTAAAGGCTGAGGCTGTCGGATCAAATGCGAAGCCAGACTTGGACGCATTCGCAGGAGAGGGCGCCGGTCGGTCTTCCGCCACAAACATGCTCTCGGCGTCATCTTCAGCGTCGTATTCGGGTCCTCCTTGCTCTCCTTCGTCGGGTTCAATCGAGCCCGACCGGATTGCGTCCGCCACGGTCACGCCGTTTACCACGGCGGTAAAAGTCCGGCGGTATCTCTTCTTTTCGACGTACTTGTGGGAAAAGACTTGCTGTGCGGGTGTCGAAGACTCTACACAGATATCAGAACTTGTTCTCGAAAAGTGGCGTGGACATGGGTATACGCACTGTCCAAAGACATAGCAGGGTTGGCCCGAAGGTCCAGGTATCCCCCTCCATTCTCGTCAGTGGCGAATGACAAGTCAAAGGCCTCACAGAACTCCCTGGTCTGATCTTCAGAGTCAAACCCCAGGAAGTCCGTCACATCGTTGAGGCTCCATTCTCTGGACCTTGCTTGTTGACCCAGAGGTGACTGCTTGAGTGATCTCCACAGCGCATCCAAAGCTGCGAATCGGACCTCGGCGAAGTACATCTCAGCAAGACATGCCATGATGTACGGAACCGATCTCGAGGCAAGAACATTCCAAAACCTCCCTCCATTGCCCTGGGCAATGGCGGCAGTCGCCAGGGGGTGCAGAGGTCCGAGAGGTAGCGTAGTGTTTCCTGCAGTGGCGTACAGCTTCAACGCCGTCTTCACTCTTTGGTCGTTGAGAATGCTAGCCGGCCACGACTGCATGCGGTCTTCCAAATTTGGCGTCTGAGATACGATCTCGAAGATGACGAGATATGCCCTAAACTCTGGTTCGTTGGGGAAGTTGACGCGGTCTCGATGGTCGTCGTAGTAGTACATCAGGGACAGAAGCGTATTATTGAGCTGTTCTCTTTCTTGGAAGGCATCGAAGTGCTCTCCTTCCTGGAGGTTGTCGGGATTCGACAGCTGATGCAGGGAGAGAATATGGAAACGGGCGATCCGCTCGTAGCATTCGACAGCAAGCTGAACATCCGCGGCGTTGGTGACCTGTTGGATGGAGAAGTCGTTCCGGATTCCCCGAGTTCGGTCCCAGACGAACTTCTGGACCGTGGCCAGGCGTTCAGCATCACCAATCACCTTGTCGAAGAGGTAATCCAATGTCCGCTTTAGAGTCTCAGGCGTCCGGATATCCGAGGGGAGCTGCTCGTCGTAGCCCGCAGCAGAGCGACGAAAGCGTTTGACCATACGGTCCTCCACGGGCCAGTCCTTGCCGTCTTCCTCATCGCGTTCCTGCCCGTGCCATTTAGCAAACTATCCGCCATATCAACACACTGGTATATTCACCTTCTCTGCCCTGTCGACCATATTCTGGACGATGCGCTCCACTCTTTCGAACCGTGGACACATGTCCGTGCAGGTGCCAACCGGGGTGATGGCTTTATCCAGGCTGGTTTTCTTCTCTGGGTCTGCCAAAACTCCATCGCGAATTGCTTTTGCGCGTTCCTCCTCACGGCTTTGTTTGAGCTAGAATGGTTATTCGCACGTCAGACACCTATATGCATGGTCGTAATCAGCCTGACACGGACGGGGTAGGGACGCACCGTCTGAAATTCGGCATATTTCGTGTTCATGAGATTTCGGTCCCTGGCAGGGGCGGGGGATGCTCTCCGGGATCCAGGCGTCGAGGTCTGCGAGCTCGGCGCATTGAACGTCTTTGAATTGTTCGCAAATCCACGGCCGCGTCCTCGTTGACTGGGTGTAAAAGGTGCTGCCCTGCTAGCTCCGCGTCCTGGCTCGAATCAGTCCCTGCTTTGGCCATTCGTTCTCCCGCTCAGAGGCACACTCACCTCTTCCTCGCCCACTTGTCTCAGTGTCCGCTCCTCTTTTGATATCATTCCGGATTCGTTGCAAAAGCCCTTCGCTGGCGGGGCTTCCACCCCTCCCGTTTCCATTTGCGCGAATCGTCGACGCACCTCTGCTTCTCCCGCGAGGGTTGGTGGTGTCCCGAGCATTACCGCGACCTCGCGCGGCCGAGCTTGCCGTCCCTCGTCCTCCTCTGGTAGAGCTGCCACCGCGTTGGCCGCGGGTGGCCTGCGGCGTCGACATTTGCGCAAAATATGGCGATCAACATCGGAGGGTTGGCATGCCGGAGCAAGGAAACGGATCGGACGAGAATTGGATGAGGAGGCGACGGGGCGAAATTACACGGGCTTCGAGTCCAGAACAGTTCAGTGTCAACTGGCACAGGGATGGAAGATGGCAGGCTGCTTGCGGATGTCGCGTTGAAAGGAAGGAATTCACAATGCAGGCCGCGTGCGCCCGCGCAGGCAACTCGACACCGGAAGGCGCCTAGAACGGTCGCCCAGCACGATTGGCTGGGCGGGCTGGGCGGGAGCCCCATATTCACCCGGATGGGCATTCGAGACACAGCGAACTCAATCTCGACATTAAACTCTCCCTCTGGTTCTCAATATTTGCTGGGACTTAATCCATTGCATCTGCACATGCTAAATGGTCCAGTATCTGACACTCTACACCGTCCCGGAAACACCTCAGTACATGCTCACATTCATCATGAGATTCCGCCACGGGCGGTACATAACTTGCTCAACCCAGAACCCAGGGTATGTAGATCCAAAATTGCCAAAGTTCGCTTGCACAGATCAAAAATCATCAAATGCCGAAAAATTGGACTCGTGACCGTCCCCTGCCTTGTGGTGACAACCATGTCGCGAGGAGCGTCTTCGCACCGGCCCACCAGAAAATGCTGCCTGCGCAGCTGAAGGCGTTAACGCACCCAAACTTTTGCTTTGACCGGATCAAAATGGCATGGACGCTGTGCATTCCCCTAGAACATGGAGACAGGATGTCGAAGACGCGTGCCAACAACAAATGCAAGCCTGGACGAAGAATGATCAAAAACCGAACGAGACTCGTGCGCGACAGTTTGTCGGTGATATCGACAATTACTATCCTGGTTGAGCGGATATGAAGTGTTGGAGGCCGCAGGTTATCGTTGATCGTTGCTGAGAACCTGGGTGCCAGTATGTGTGATGAGGGAGCTTGGGAAGTGCTGCAAAAAGATCAGGTCTGGCTCTCGTCGTCTGAGGCTGCTCCACTTGATGACGGAGCTCAGGTCGCAGCATCAGTAGAAATGGCCACCCATCATTCCCATGTTCACGTCTTGGGTGGGCATCATGCCCGAATGCTGTGGGTCGGCCGCCCGGAACGGCAACGCACGGCGTGTGCTGTCAACATAATCATGATAATGTACGGGACTGAGGACGGCAGGGTGCATGCCGCTTTGCATCTCTCGAGGCACATCGAGCCTCTCTGACCCGAAATATGGATGCCTCATGCTGGTTGGTGTCATTGTGGGTGGAATGCCGAACATCTCTGCCGGCGGCTCGGGTCCCATGTCCTCCGGCCAAGTCGACAGGTGCAGACTTGCAGCAGGATGTCCGCTGTGCCCGGCAATTTGCATCAGTTCTGCGGTGCCAGCGTGGTTTTCCATGCGTCCATACATGAGCGACGGCAATCGGGGGGTCATTCCGACCAGGGACAGCATGGCAGCCTCCCCATGCGGCATAGAACTCTCCATACTCATCGGCAGCTCCGGGGCAAAGCTGGCACCTGTTCGGATTGGCATGGCTGGTGTTACTTGACCTCCGCTGAAGCTTGGCCGCGATCGACAAGTGGCCATACGGCGTCCGAGGAAAGTCGAGGTGTCGGCTAAGCTGCGTGACCTGCTGATCGGCACAGAGCCATCCATGATCGCTTGATCTGTAGGGGATGTTTGGGTAGAAGTGTCTGGCGTCGGCTCCCGGTTTTCACCTGCGGCGTCCGAACCGTCACTGGACACGCCGGGCGGCATGCCATCGAAATCGAGTTCGTCGTCGTCGGAGTTGATCGCGCCCAGTCTCGAGGCGGCAGCAGCATTACTGTAATCGGCTAGGAAGATGAGTGTATCACCATCTGACCAGGTTAGTTCTGCGACAATGCTCGAATGCATGTCAAGTGGACCGACCTATTTCACCAGCAGCAAACTGCTCTTGCATCTCTCGGGTTCTGATGATTTGCACGATCGTATCCCAACGTTCATTGGTCAGCTCGCGCTCGCCTTTCTTCGGCTCAAGGCACTCCAGCAGATCCTGGGCGTATACGAACTGCTGGTGCGCGGGATCGGACGGCGGATTTGTTACCACCGGTTGGGGCGTGTTTGTGAGTAGGTGTACCAGTAGCTGTGTCCTCTCTACACATGGTCAGCATACATGCCTCCCGGGGAAGACTCCCAGGCGCGTACCATCTTTGCCGATATGATCGGGTTCTCGGTGTCGGACGTCTAGGATGACGGCCATGTTAGACTACCACACTCAGGCAAGCCGACAGTTGCTAGGGCAATGTACGTACCAATGGGCCAGTAAGGAGGCCTAGTCCGATCCGAATCGGGCGTGGTATTCCGGGGCATCTGACCATTATAAGGATGGGTCGATTGCTTTATCACGTCAGCCCTGGGATCCCGCGCATTCTGTTGATGGCGGCAGCCTACCTTCTTTGGGTGGATTTTCTTGATCCAAATCTTGGCCACCAAGCGACATGATACCTGCTGCAAACCCAAAAACGCATCTCTGTACCACTCGGCAAGCCTCTTATTGTCGTCCACGCGTATCTGCGACGCCGACGCCTCGACGACTCTCATTCCGCCGCCACCATGTCGAGACCTGGCATAGGATGGATCTCGCAAGGTGCTCTTTCTGGACCTGTGGCGCTTAAGCGGACGGTGTACCGACAGAGACATAGAGCCACCGGGTGCGCGAGCCTCTATCTCCGGTTCTTCTTTGAACACTTTCGTACATTGCCGGGAGGGACCCCGAGAGTTGCCTGCAGCGATCAGTAACCGCACCCATGGACTCCAGAAATCTCGTACCCTTGCCACTGGGGCTGCGCATGGACAGAAACTGGGTGAAGGTCTCTTGCGCGTCTCTGATGATCGTCCATTTGTCCTTTTTCAGGTTCGGCGAGACGACAATCTCGGGCACGCCCCGAGGACCCGGCACGAGTCCAATAAAGTCTTCGCACTCTGCGACAAGTTTCTTGATTTCGTTCTGCAAGCAGTTGTCAGCCAACCGGGATCTTTGTCAATCCGCTCTGTTCAGCAGCTCACGATCAAGTTTTGTTGCTTCTCTTCCCGTGACCGGGATGGAGTGGCGATCGCCGGTTCTGTTTTGACTTCTTCCTTTCTGTCTGTGGGGAAGAAATGAGGCTGCGGTGAATCCATTTCTAACGTCATGTTGATCGGCCAAACCCGGTTGACATTCCACCTCGGACCTGCGACGGCAGAGGTGAAGATGGCCGGGTCGACCTATATGTATGCAAATGGTCGAGGCGTAGTGAGGGTAAGTGGGGGGGAAATGCTCGAAAGACCAAGTAGAGTTTGAATCTAAGGAGACACAGCTGTTAGTAACCTGGTCCGAGCCGAGAGGATAGAGCACCCAGTGCACCACTAGCCCAGTCCTACGGGCAAAGCGACAAAGCGCGACCAGCGCGGTCAATGGCAGAGGGGCAATCGCAGGCACGAGGCTTATCGGCTGCAGCGTTTAGCGGTGTGCTTGTGGGGAAATGGCGAAGAGGAGCTTCGGCGTAGTCCAGGCCGTGCTAGGCCCATTGAGAGATCAGCAAGGGGGGGCAACCACACATGTGCTGTTCCGTCGGCTGGACCCTTGCGACAAAAAGCCGCCCGAGCCTCTTTAGCCTTTCGCTGTCGGCCGACCAAGGAGCGAATGGCGCCCAAGTCAAACCTTCCATATACTCTCGCCACTCAGAGTCAAAACGACATGCCCCAATGGCGAAGAGAAACCATGACTGACCTTTGTCAACTGACTGCGGAGAGCTGGCTATCTTGGCGTGACAAGGCAAAAGTACACGTCGTCGTTACGCGAAAAGAACTGTGACGACGCGATCGAGAGGGTGGCGGATGCCGTGTCGTATACGTAAAAAATGGCGAGGACAGCCTTGCCGAAGAAACCAGACGAAACCCCCAGAACAGAGATCCAAAAAACAAAGACAAAGCCGGCCGGGTGATAATGGTAGAATAGACACGCAGCTCTACACGGCCACCATGACGCTCCTCTCGTGCCGACACAGGGTGAGCTCGGAGCTTACAGCGTCAAGATAGAGTTCTGAAGAAGTGCGTCGGTCAAGTGAGGATTCTGGGTTGTTGAAGGGGGATTCAACTTCGACGGCGGGAGGCGGGACGAGAGGGGTGGAGCTCGGGCAATGTACGTTCACACGACCGTTATGATGAAGTTTGTTTGCTTCGACTTTGCTTTCGCGACCACCTCGTGTTGATGTCGTGCCGACGGAAGTGTTTGGGTCGGATAGGGCACGAAAGGACGGGTCCAGGAAGGAGGAGAGAACTGGATCTCTCGCGCGGTCGAGCCGGAGATGTATAGTCAATTCTCAATTGGACGAGAGCATGCACGCAGCCAATGAGCAGGAAAGGCAGCAGGGGGGAACGAGCGAGCCGGATAGAAATCACATTACGGAGCAGATCGTGCAGCAGAGGTCGAAGGGGGTTCGTGAAGACAGGCTGGCTCGAGAGGTAGTGACTGAGAGTGGCAGCTGCTGTCACCGAAATGCTGAGAGGGAACTCGTGAGCGAAAAATCGAGCCCAGAGGCTGTGCTGCTCGATCAACTGCGGCATCTGGCATGCCAGGTGTGTGTGAAGGTGTGGTCTTGTCCTGTCGACTTGTCGGCCTGTCCCCCGTTGCACCAAGCCGTCAACGGGTGGCCGATGGTTGGCTCCGGAACACCGTGCCGCTCTGTCGAAGGATGGCGACCGTGGTTGCTGCTCACCCTGCGAGGTAGGAAAGCCAGCCTTGAGTTTGCGTGGCAGGCCAAGTGGGAAAATGGCGAATGCCATCAACCCATGCGATGGACTTTCTCTCCGGCTGGCCTTGCGACGGACCGTCGCTACGTCTTCAGGGGGCGCCTTCCTCCCACTTGTCAGCGGCGGGCGTCTAGGCGTATCGGGAGCCTCGCACGGAGTCGTGGTAGCTTCGTGGGCAAGCGAGTCGGACAAGCGCCTGCCAATGATGTCGGTCCAGTTAAATGCCGCAGTGCCAGGTAAAGGCGCCGTGACTGCACCGGGGAAGGGCTGCTGTGCAGCGTGGCAGGAGGGCACGCTCGATCCAGAACTGCATGATGCACACTAAGTCCTCGTTAGTAACAGCCGCAGTAGTCAGTGCGGGTACCAGAGCCAGAGCAGCTGGCGGCCGACTGACCACCTGCCAACGCTGCGCCGGTGGTTATTGGCCGTTGCCCCTGCGGTTGGGTGCGGGTGCTCCATTCACCCGATGCTAAGCCAGATACACGAACTGTGGCCCCCAGCCCCATCGGCACCAGCTGCTCCATACCAAGATGCGACGCCCCTCCTGTTGCTGCCCGTCCGTACGCTCGCAGGCTAGGGCGACAATATTCTGTCATACGTCTGATCATCGCGCCAATGAGCCTCGAGCAAATCAACTGAAAAGCTACGGCTGTTGGAGCTCGCCACCCGCCCGACGAGCCGATACGGGGCCTTCTGACTAGCAAGTCTCCCCTTGCTTCGACGAGGTACGCGTGATAAGTCGTCATCCAGCTTCCTCGCCAAACACTGTCCTGGCGGGGGCCCGAAGCAAACCTTTGACCGCAGGCCAGAGAACTAACCAAGTGAAGCATACAACAAGCAGATCCCAAAAGCTAGACGCTTCCATGCCCGCAGGTCTTCCCGTCTCTGAGACCTTTCATGCCTGACCAGTTCCGATGGGAAGTCGGGACACGATGCGGGAAGACGTAGGCTGCAGGCCAGAGACACCCCTGTGGCACAGCCGCATGCGGCACCGGGGTCTTCACTTGCTGTGTCGCTCCGGAGTACTGTCTCCGCACTCCTGACCTGCTCCCTGTTTGCGCGTTGCGAGGTAGTGGTGGCTCGCCGTCCACAACACCGAACCCAGGGCACTCGGTGTCCTGGACATAGATTGTATCGGTTGTTTTGCACCTACAATCAACCATCTTGCCAATACCGTTCTAGCCTATCCCAGTTTGTCTTCCGAGACTACTGGACGGCACGCTATTCATGCTTCGGTTTAAATCCAACCCCCTCCGGATCGACGAGCCAGCCACGCTGCAGACTACCCAGTACCAGTACTCGGTAGATTGATCTCCGGCTCCACACCATCGCAAGCGGCGGATCGATTGATGACCCCAGGCCTGATTGGGCGGTTGTCGGTAGCACCGCCGGCCGCTGTGCCTCGTCTGGGAATTCTGGCAGCTTCGGCACACACACCTGCCTGTCATATGGACACCCCGAAGGACAAGGGCTCCTTGACCTCCAAGGCTGACCACGCGAAACGCAGCCATCGGGGGCAACATCCTAACCAGTGGTAGGTTCTCAGTCTGGTTCAACCGTTCTAACACGAGTACAAAGTACTATCTATGTATGGAGTACTGGACCCATTCCCCTTTACGAGCGTCATGGCCGAACAGGGACTCTCCTTCCTTTCACAACTGTCTCCACCGGACGAGTATGGAAATGGAAGAGTTCGGAAGGGGGATGGCCCAGCCGCTCCGTCCATCGCTTGCACCGGTGGCGCCGCCTTCTCCAGTCCTCTCCACCCTTGTTCATTGGCCGGCTTTCTTTGTGGCTGCCTTCTGCCGGATTTGAGATTTTTAGGAGGAGGCGTGTGGGACCGGTACCACTACGATCTGGTGAGACCATCGATCAATCAGGTAACAGGAACAACGATCATGGCACGGTGATGATGACTTTTGAGGTATTCTATACAAAGTTCCCCGTACTCATTCTACGTCTTGGGTGCCCGCGGTTCCATGCATCGCTGTACGACGCTCCCCTCCTCGGTGCTCCCTCCTTGTGCCACCTTCGGTCGATTTGTGCAACTCGGTAGAGATTTTCGCCGTCGGTTTGCCTAGACACAGCGAGCCGACGCAATTACCACAGCTTTTGCAATCCGTCCTGGGAATTGGCCGGAAGACGGTGGACCTGCTCAACAGTTCCACAGCACATGCACCCGGACTGCCCACCGAAAGTCTGCAAAGCAGCTACTGGCAGCCACCTGTGGTACGTCAATCCGATTGGTCTGTTAGAATGCAAACGAGCGACGTACGTCTCGCATCTGGCATCCTGGGCGATTTTCGCCCGGTCCTGAAGGCAACTGCTGATCGCACACGGGAACAGCCTGCTTGAGTGCGACGTGGACCTTCAAGCCTGACTTTGCTGCAAGAACTTGGCCCACTGGGCGCTCCGGCGAATCAGCATCCATACTCTTCAGAATGCTCGGAACGCTCGAGCCGCTGGAAGGAATACGGATGGAGAGCATTGGTTCCCCAGCGGTCTATGATGTATTGCAAGCATGGGCCAAGCATAGAAGAGCACGGGCACCGCGGGCTACTACTGCTGGTTCGGAACCGCATTGCCATTTCCGAACCCATCCAGCAATCCAGCTTCGCGCACAAGCTCGTAAAATAAGCCGCGCTTCTTAATCAACTCCTCGGGGGTGTCAAACTCGGCGACTTTTCCTTGCTGGAGGACAACGATGCGATCAGAGTCCAGGATTGTGTTTATGCGATGGGCAATGGTGATGATGGTGCGGTTCTCAAACACGTTGCTTCGGAGCGTGGACTGCAACAATTTGTCCGTCTCCACGTCGACGGCGGCGGTTGCCTCGTCCAGTACAAGGATGTTGCTTGGCGTCAAGAGGGCCCGCGCCAGGGATATCAGTTGACGTTGACCCTGACTCAGATTTGAGCCTTGATCCGAGATTCCAGAGTCAGTCAAACACGAATTGCATGGGTCATTTCTCGGTGGCGCACTCACCAGCTTCATGCACAGTAGCATCCAATTGACCTTCCATGTTCGAGACATGCGCCTTCAGGCGAGCATGCTCTAGCACGCTCCAGAGCTCCGTGTCATCATGAACATGGCGAGGATCGAGATTGTCACGTATCGTGCCTTCGAACAAGGCAGCGTCTTGGGGGATGATCGCCAGCCGCCTTCGCAGATCTAGGAGGCCGATAGTCGATGTATTGAGGCCGTCGATGCTGCAATGGAGAAAAGGTTAGCATACCGCTACTTCGCCTAAATACCCATCCGAAGCAGCGTGTTTGTTTTTTCACATCAACACAAGGCTCAATGGATCTCACATACCTGATGTGCCCTGATATCGGCTCGATGATTCGGAACAGCGCAAGAGTCAAGGAGCTCTTTCCTGCTCCCGTCCTTCCAACCACTCCGATTTTTTCCCGGGACTTGATGCTAAGACTGATGTCTCTAAGCACAGGGTCCAGGCCGTCCCGATACCGAGTGGAGTAATTCTTGAACGTGATCTGTCCATGTGCTGGCCACCCGATGCTCGGCCTGCTCTTGAAGATGACATCGGGAGCCTCACTTGGTAGGTTTGCGTACTCGAGCACCCTTTCCACCGAGACAATGTTGGTCTCCACCTCGACTGTCTGGCGAACAATCCAGTTCAGGGACTGTGTAATCTGCAGAGCATATGACATCTGGGACAGGTCAGTATTCTTAGCATCAACTTGGATTCCACAGCTCGTCCGCCCGTGGGTGACACATGGAAGGACATCCCCGGTGGAGGACGGGGCGAGAGGACGGAGAACCTACCGCAAGGCCCACCATGCCAGGAGAGAGTTTACTTCCCGTCGTCACCGAGATGATTGCAAAAATCGCAGATGCAAGGATAATGATACTCCCGATGAACTCCAACCGCACAGCCAGCCACCGATTAGCACTGACACTCGGGAAATAAGCCCTCAGATTCGCGTCCATACGCCACTCGTTCTCAAGCGTGAACCTCGCTTGCTGGCGATATGCGCGGATGGTGCTCACTCCACCCAGGGATTCTTGGAAATGAGCGTATATGGGGCTGCGAGAGACGCTGTCCAGACGTTTCAATTCACGAGACGTGCGCAGATAGTATTTTTGGTAGACGATATAGATGAAGCCTAGGGGGAGGACCAGGACCAGGAAAATCGGGGTCGAGGCAGCAATGACACCCAGGGTGAAGAGCGCACGGCCTGTGTTGACGAAGAGCTATCCCGAATGTTAGATTATGATGCGCTGTGAAATGCAAGTGTTGACTTAGAGCGGAGGACCCTTACCATGTTGAATGTGCGTGCGATGACTTCGTCGACCCGGTATATGTCGCTAAACACAACCCAAGGTTAGCACATATGCACGGAAAATGCATCCCAACGGTGCTGTTTTCTTAGCCACGGAACGGACCCAGCGGCACACAGCTACACCCCCCACCATATCGGCGCATCCGTTCTGATGAACGATTGTGACATACCTCGAAAAGCGATTTAAGATTCGTCCAGCCGGTGTGGTATCAAAGAAGCTCATCGGCGACCGGAAGATTGCGTATGCCATTCGATCATGTAACTTTCTCGAAGCCTGAGGAGAGCATGTCAGTGGGGGAAAGTGACCGCAAAGAATCAAAATCTGAGCTCGTAGTTCACGATCCTTCCCGTGTCTCGCATGCAGGCACTTGCACCTTGCACCCTTGATCTTGACGTGACGAATGAGCGTGTCGACTGATCGATCACAGAAGCAGCGGGGGGAAAAGGATGAGATCCCGAGACGTGGAAGTCGTGGAGCCAGGAAGCTGGTACCTAGGGAAGGGGAAAACATACCTCAATCGAGCAGAAAATCCAGAGCAGCAAGGTCTAAAAATTTAGCACCAGGTCGTGTCAGTCTCCAATCACTCTGTGTAACGCGCGATGAACAGAAAACAGGGTCACAGGCAGGAGACAGATTCCGAAGGTCCTGAAGCAGATCCAGGCCGGAGAAAGAGGCAGGAAAATGACAGGTACGTACCTGGACCACAACCAAGGCAGCGCCACCAATTCCAAAAGCAAAATAGATGCCAATGTACTTGCCCACCGCAGGGTTTCGACCATACAACTCGTTGATCTCAGACCATCTCTTTAGCCAGAAACTGCCTCCAACTTGCGCTGTCTGTGCGGCGAGGAGAGCAATAAAGTATACCCCAACTGCGACGAGGTTGCTTTCCTTAGCATACGTAGTATATACGGACCATTTAACTTTTCCCTGCTCGGCGGTCTCCTTTATTTGCTTGGTCTTTAGGCCGCCATTTTCTTCGTCATTTACTCTGCCCATAGGTCCATGGAAACTTGTGGTTGAAGCGCGACGAAGCGTGGCATAGCTGGATTTCCGCCCAGCTTTGGAAGGTCCAGTAGGGGCCGGGCGAATAGGTACCAACCCGCCAACTTCTTGTCGTGACTCTTCGGCCTCTTCTGCGTCGAGTTCGTCCTGCATACCATCGGCACCCACGACGGTGGTCGAATCATCAGACTCCATTCCCTCGATGCTGGGGCTGCGTTCTCCCTCAGATTCATGCTCTTGGGCCGTGTAGGTCTTGATGAGTGAAGCGACTTCACCTCTCATGGCCATGAGTTGCTGGTAAGTTCCTTTCTCGATGAAGGAGCCATCGCGAAGAAGGTACATGTAATCCGCTTCTTTCAAGACCGTGATGGCATTCGTAGCAAGGATTCTCGCTTTCCCGTTCAACAGCCCGTCTGGTCCAAGGACATTGTTAATGATATGGCGTCCAACGTGTTGATCGACTGCAGAGAGAACGTCATCCAGGAGGTAAACGTCGGCCCGTGCGTAGACTGCTCGTGCTAGGGAAAGGCGAGCCTTCTGCCCACCGGACAGAGAGATACCACGCTCTCCGACCTCCGTTGAGTCACCATCTGGTAGTTGTCGGAAGTCATCCACTAAAGCACAAGCATTGATTGTTTGCTCGTAAAAGAGCGGGTCCCACCGATGTCCGAACACGATATTTTCCTTCACGCTGGCATTCATAATCCAGGGTGACTGTGCCACATAAGCAATCCGGCCTCGAACGACAATTTCGCCGTGGATTTTGTAGAGATCACCTAGAATTGATGATAAAAGCGACGACTTGCCTGCCCCCACTTTGCCAACAATGCAGGTAAGTTCCCCTTTATTGGCGTTGAAATTGATGTTCTCTAGTACGTTCTTGCCCGAATCCTTGTCCCAGGTGAAGGTGGCGTCCTTGATGGAAACAGATGTCTCTCCTGCCTGTTGGGCCGGCTCATCGATAAATCTAACGGCATCGTCTTGGAGTTCGTCCGCAGTGAAGAAAGCAGTCAATCGGCCCACAGCCACCGACGCCTCGATAATGCTTGTGATGACCATCGGAAGTACAGTGAGGGGAAATGTCAGGAGATTGAACAGAGTCAATGCAGGAAATACCAGGTCTGTCGTCAACGGTCGGTCATTTACCAACACAAAGACTGCGAAAGTCGAACACGAGACGAAGAATGGTGTCGAAGACCATGTAAAGGTCGCAAATGACTGTGCCGCGCCAATCTTGCGCAGGTTGTTCAATTCCAAGTCATTGCGCACATGGCTCAGCTTATCCATGAATGCAGAACCCCATGCGTATAGCTTGATGCTCTTCATGTTGTTGAGTATTTCCGTCATCAGGCGAGAGCGGCGATCCTTGTATTTCATCTGGGACAGTTGCAACTTCTTCATGAACCTTGCGATGAATCCATTGATTGGAATCATGACGATCATGGCAGCAACTCCAGCCAAACATGCGACCCCCACCAAGTTGTAGAGCGAGAGCATGCAGAGCGTGATCTGGAAAGGTGCTGACCACAATTGTTGTCCCCATTGCGCCAGGTCAGCCAGACGCTGCTGGTCGACACTCATATATGTCACGATGTCGCCGGTGGACTTGGTGGCGCGCGATTCGTTCGATAGACGGAGGGATTTCGAATAGATCATCGCAGTCAAGGATGACTTTACTCGCATACCGGTCTCAAAGGCACGTTGAAAGTACTGGTGCAAGGCCGCTGTCTGGCAGATTGAGGTTATAAACATTGCCAATGCAATGGCCACACCGCGAATTGCTGGCTGTGGTTCATGCCCAGGCCGGTAGGAATCGACGAAAGTGATGAGAAGTCGCAAAAGTTGCGGCTGCACAAATGCCAAAGAGTCGCTGATTGTTTTAATGAATGCTCCCCGAAGATATGGGCCTCCAAATGCCCTGGCGAGTGCTATCCAAAGGCTCGGTTTCTTCTTTCCCAGCTCGATTGCCCAGGCCTTCTGCAGTAGATCTCCGGTGACCCTGGTAGAGTCCCGATTACGCAGATTCCATAGATCATCTTGAGTGAGGAAGTTTTTGTAGCCAAATTTCATCATTGGGGTCATCCAGCCAAAAGTGAGTACCGAGAAGATGTCGGCATATTCGTACGGGCATTCATCATCTGCCCCCAAAGCGTCGTATGCACTCTGCTTTTTTGGCACCAAATACTCGAGAATAAACTCGACAATTCCCAGGCCGAGACCGACATTGAATGTGACGAAGTAGGGAAGTCGGTCCTTGTATGCTTCCCTGGTCACCAGCGACCGCAGCTTGACGGCGTTGGCCAGGATGAAGAAGACCCAGTAGAATAGAACAACGCCATTTGGGTTCCGTGACCGCCAATGCTCATGGTATTGTACAGCGAATACGAATAAGAGGGACACAATGGTGGCGATTGTCGTGTAGAATCTGATGTCTTGAAACCATATTCCCGGCAATCTTTCAATTTGGAGGGCGGCTTGAAGGGCAGTAACAACGAGGATAGCGAGAATGATGGTCCTGGCTTTCAGTCAGCTCCTAAGCCAGCCACAGCATACGTCCATATTGGCTCACAATTTTGCATAGAAATGCCAGTTTTTGGGTACGTCCTGGGCGATGCGTTTCTTGAACAAGTACCAAAGGGCTCCGGTCCCGAACAGAATCCCCCAGAGTGCAACCCCAATTATCCAGACGTCAAGGAAGCAGGGCGTTAAATCCCATCGTAGCGAGCTCACCGGGCCCCAGCCTTCAGGGTCACCGCAGAGTGGTTGTCTCAGCTGCGTTTCGACGTGAGAGAGAGGAAGATCTGAATTTCGCGGAAAGCGTCCCGTCGCAGTCAACACCGACTGCAGCCCGTCTGAACCCCTCATTTATCGCAATGGACTAAGCATGGGAGAGTACTTGAGGAGGAAACAGCCTGCGAAAAGGTTCAAGAAGACGGATTTGGTGGAGTTTTCGATTCGATGAGCACTGAGGAAACTGCAAATCCAAATGCAGACGCCGTACTCCGTACTCGTATGCTAAGCACGGATGATGCGTACGGAGTACAAGCCAGCCACTCCCGGCGGTATCGGCGTTATCCTCCGCATAATTGACCTGACCTTCGCCTCACCGCAATTTTTTACCTCAGACGAGAAGAAGGACCTACTTGCGTGGCCTTGTACAGTTGCTTCGAACACGCAAAAGCTAAGATTACATTCTAAAACCTTGGTCCTGCTATCATGAAGTCTGAAGAATCCTACGAGCACAACAATTCTGCAAGGGCGGGCACCACCTCGAGATCTGGCGAGCATTTTGGATAGCGGAGCATTCTTATTGGTCTCCATCCTTTGTCTCCATACACAAGCTTTGTCCACAGATTGCCCAGCCCAAGACCGTTATGTATCCCGGTCCATTGGCAACAAGTCAGAGGTGGTGCTCGAACCAATTGATACCTGCTGATGGAAAATCACTCTCACATGTAGTTTAGAACGACTGAATGTTCTGGGCTCTCGCATCCTTGTCGGATGAAGAACTGCTGGCTACCACAGCAGGAGTATGTCAGTGAGGTTCGAAAACGTGTCTATAGCTTTGTTACTTCATGAAGCTGAAGTCCAGACATCAATGACACTTCGCAATGTGGGCCTGGAGCCTCTTCAGGCTGACCTACCGAGTATAGGAGTTGTTGACAATGGCGGAGAAAGGACGGGCAGGGCTGATCTCACTACTGTGTATTCCGGAGGTATACGAATAAGTAGTGGCTCAGTTGCCCAGGGCCGACGGGTCAAGTAAGTACTTACCGCAAGTAATTAGTTGGATCGCAGTGCTTGGCGCCTTCCGCAATTTTGGTGCTATGCACCTCCCCTTTTTCAGAGCCTGCAGCACCAGGGCCTGAACCAGAGCCTGAACCAGAGCCTGGGCTACCCATGGAGGGGAGATGGGGGCACCTCCGGCTAGCAGTCAGACTGTCTTGCCCTGGATTCGTTGCTCGACTCCGACATCGTGCGCGTGTTCATGCTACGGTCGCCATGCCTCAAGATGTCCTGCCGGGGAGAAGGACCTCACACTAACTGGTACTTTCAACAAAATAAGCGATACGCCAAAGGGTCAGAGTTGCTACAAAAGGTCGCTGGCAAGGATTGGATGTCCTGCACAACAGCCTCATCACCAATGCTTCGGCCAATCAATCCAGATGAGATACCCTTTGAATGTGCCTGCAGTTAGGCAACATCCGCATAGATGCCAGAGGGATATACTGGCCCCGCGACGGATCAAACCGATGGGTCCTTGTTCTGCTCTAGTTTGCAGGCAGTTCAGGGTCCAAATCATACCACGGAATATCACACAGTGGAAGGAATTTGGCTGCGGAATGGTAGCCACGCAACCTCATTTCACAAGGAAACGCGTCCCTGCATCTACATGCTGCTGCCCCAGATTGTTGGGGGATGGTAATCGTAGCGCTGGCGGGGGTGTTGGCGAGGGCGTTGGCGAGGGCGTTGGCGGTGGCTCACCGCTGGCTGCTGACCAATACGAATTGGGGGAAGCGTGACTTGCGTCTCTTGCCGCAGGCTGCAGCGGAATGCGGCCTTCGTCCCCGATTCAGCCTCATCTTACATCTGGCTCAACGGTTGAACTTACAATCAAGTCGACTCGGACATGACTCGCTTACGGAAGGAGTTTCGTCGCTGCTCGCTTCAGCGCCCCAACCCTCAGCTCTTCTAGGGCGAGCCCACACTGGCCCCTCCTGCCCTGCTCTAGCCGGTCTTCGCCGGCCCAGATGACTCCTCGTCCCACGTTGGTGCACAGGGCAACTGGTCAATGCCGTGCCGAACGCGAACATTGCCTCGACAACTGGCCCCCGTTATCCAGCTGGCCATTCCACGCTTTGACCGTGTGATTGTCTGCCTTCGGTCCCGACAATGTGCCGGATTCATCCTTCGAGCAGGCGGCCTCGGAACTTCCCAAATCCTCGTTATCAACGGCGCCCGCTCATTGGCGCCCGGAAGACCCTCGCAGCAAGCCAGCTTCTCCAGTCCGACTTGTCTTATCACGCTTGGCTGAGTCTGGACCCAACGAGGCTAATCAACCAAAAGCCACCCCTTTCGGCTAAGCCATGACGGGTATCGATAACTTTCTTACCGCTAATTTGTGTGACTAACCAAGCCTCGCTATACGGTGCTATCGTCGACGATAGGATTACGATGCCTGCTCCTAGTGTCTCACACGCCGGGAAACGCAGGGCGGCGGGCCTAACCTCTTTCCCCAAGCCTCGTCGTGCCGATTATACGACGAAGGCATATATAATCTGGACCCTGAAAATGTAGGGTCCTGCTCCACTTCTTTGTACCCGACAGAGCATACTCTGCAGCCTTGCCGCAAACAATGACCTCTCGACCACCCTTTGTTCGTGATGGCCACCCGGACCGGCCACCCCGGGTTATATACCAAGATGATGACCGTGACGAGTCCGCCAGCACCGACTCCGAAATGAAGCGTAACAGAAGTGGTAGTGCAAATGGACGCCAAGGAAACAATGATATCGACATCACAGCACATCCAACCGACAATGATCCAGCCGTGCCCAAGGACGGCTTGGTCCTGGGAGGTGGCCAGACGATCAAGCTCATGCTGGTGCCCGACAAACCGCCGGCTCCCCCTGCACCTCCTGCAAAGGAGAAGAAACCCCACCCTCAAGCCAAGATGAAGAAATTCTGGAAGAACTTCGATCCCGAGTATACCGGCAAGGTCACTCGAGTTCTCCCCGACCGCATCACTGAAAAGGATCTCAGCGCTGTCACTCTCGTTGGCGAAATCGCGCACAAGGCCATCAAGTCATACGAGGACGCCAAAGAATCCTGCATCCGCGATGTAAAACGCATAATCAAGGAGTGCCGGGCCGCAAACCAGAAGTACACCGATTCACATTGGGACATCGAAAGAGATCTCAAGATCACACGGATCAGAGATTGTCTGGACGGTCTTGTCATTGACGACAACGACAAGGAGCACCCGGCGGATGCGAAACGGGTTACTGTGAGTAAACTTGGCACTTTCACGGTCGTCAGCTGACCACTGCCTCAGGACATTTTCGAAGAGCCAAAGTTCTACGTGAACGGAGCCTCGTACGATGACATCTTGCAAGGCTCGGCCGGAGACTGCTGGTTCCTCGCTGCCATTTCCGCTCTCGGCTGCAACCAGGGGTTTATTGACCGTGTCTGTGTCATTCAAGATGAGGCTGTTGGCGTCTACGGCTTCGTCTTCCATCGAGACGGAGAATGGCACCACTGCATTATCGACGACAAGCTGTACCTCCGAGCTCCTGCATACGATGAAAGCGGAGACGTCGTCTTGACTCAATATGGAATCCGCCGACCGGACCAGGAGGATCAATATCAAGACCTCTTCCAGCGCGGCTCTAAATCCCTGTACTTCGCCCAATGCCGTGATCAGAATGAGACGTGGGTCAGTCTCCTCGAAAAAGCCTACGCCAAGGCCCACGGCGACTACGCATCCATTTCTGGTGGTCAGACAGGAGAAGCCATCGAAGACCTTACCGGCGGAGTTACAACGGAAATCTACACAACTAACATCCTCGATACCGAGGCGTTCTGGAAGAACGAGCTCAGCCGCATCGGCAAGGATTTTGTATTTTCTTGCGCCGTAGCGCGCTGGCGTGAGTGGCGCCCTTACTTGGTCGCGAATGAAAAGGTCCGTGAAGAACGCCGTTCCGGCATCGTCAGCCAACATGCCTATGCAGTCCTCGACGTGTACGAGGGCCACGGTCAGCGACTGGTCAAGATCCGCAACCCTTGGGGCCGCAAGGAATGGACTGGCGCCTGGAGCGATGGTTCGAAGGAGTGGACGGCCGAGTGGTTGACCAGGCTGAACCACCAATTTGGCGACGACGGCATCTTCTGGATGACCTACAAAGACATGCTCAGCAAGTACAAGTACATCGATCGGACGCGCATCTTCGGCCCCGACTGGCACGTCGCGCAGCAGTGGATGTCTGTGCAAGTGCCGTGGAGCACGCTCGACTACCAGACCAACCACTTCTCCATCGACGTGCCGGACGACACCGACGCCGTGATTGTACTCTCCCAGCTCGACGACCGCTACTTCAAGGGCCTGCAGGGCAAGTATAACTTCACGATGCAGTTTCGGGTGCAGAAGGATGACGACGACGACGAGGAATATCTCTCTCGAAGCAAGCTCAACTACGAGCTCGTGCGCTCTGTGAACGTGGAACTCCACCTGACCAAGGGCACGTATACCGTGCTTGTCAAGGTCGAGGCCCATGCCACCAGCCGCGGCGAGGTCGAGGACGTCATCAGGAAGAACATCCACCGCCGTGACAAGATCACGCAGATCGGCAAGCTCTACGACCTAGCCCATCAAAAGGGTCAGCTACCCGTCGGGTCGTCAGTGGCAGCGTCAGGAACTTCCTCGGCCTCCGCGTCCGGAACCTCTACTCCCGTACCCGGCGGGGTCTGCACACCTACCTCAACATCGCCTTCCACCCCGTCTACGTCTGAAGCCGCGAAGAAGGACGAGGACGACAATGAAAAGGACCCTAACCGGAACCCTTGGAACGCGAGCTGTGTGATCGGTCTCCGCGTGTACAGCAAGCAACCGGACCTGGGCCTCAAAGTCATTGTGCCGTCGAAAGACGACGTCAACGAGATGCCGACCCTCGACCGCGACGACGTTGCCAAAAGCGCATTGGACGAGGTCCAAGCTGTAGCTGACAAAGTCGACGATGTGGTCGGAGAGAAGAAGGAAGGAGAAGACGAGGAAGAGATGGGAAACGAGAATGACAAAGATAACGACAACGAGGCCGAGGAAGCGAAAGCAACCGGCCACGAAGCAAGTGTCAAGCGTCCCAAGCCTGTTGAAGGGCGTGACGACGACGCAGACGAAGAAGAGGAGGGGAGAGAAGATGGCGATGACGGTGACGATGACGATGACGACGTCGAGTAAGGTGTACACGCGGCGAACAAATACACGACGCCTGGATTTCGATTCTGCGTTCCAGCACGGCGTCTGGAGAACAACGCGTTCCCTTGATCTTTGATGCGTTCAAGCCAAGCATGTGTCAATGGCTACTTCGAGTAACCATCGCACACATGCACAGGTAGAAGCACAGGCTCGATTATCTTGAGGTTTGGCTCAAGGATATACAGCGTGCAGCGTACAGCGCAGACTTGGTAAGAGCATATCTATGACCCCATACGATACGATGGGATACAGTTACGGTGTACGGTGTACGGTCCACGAGGTATATGGAATGGTAATGACATGCGGTCTATTATGTACGGCCACAAGGACGCAAAGGACACCGGCATGCCTGCATATACGGGCAGACAGGGAAAAGCACACGGAATCTCCCTGTGGCGTTGATGGTGATTTGGATCTGTGGATTTTGGGACCAGCCACTACTCACAATACCCTCACAATACCTCAGCTCGCTCACTCTCCTACCTACCTACCTACCTACCTATCCGCCCATTTGCATATTTATATGCTTATATGCTTATATACTTAGACAATAACGGGATCCCCTCGCCGGCCTGCCCACCTGCCCGCCTGCTGCTTTGGGCTTGCGATGATAGCCCTCGCGAAGCGTGGAAGGGGGGTCTATCTACTCATCTAGCTACCTGCCCATCTCCTTGCTCACTTGTAGACATGTAGGATAGAGAAGACACTTCGATGAAAGAGTAGCAGATTAGACACATCTCCTTCTCACATGCCGTGTGTACTTTCGCAGCAAGGAGTCAGTCGTACTCGCTAGAGTTGACAGAACCGTAAATGGATGGCAGAGACTGTGTGAATTCTTGCATTCATACACATTCGTACCTCCCTAGGCAGGGCCGGCAATCTACAGTATTCGCACCTGTGGTGCCATAACGCTCGACCGGATTTGAGGAACATAGAACCATTTCGCCAGCCTTTCCTCCCACAGGTATCATTTCGGATTCGAATTCGAATTCGACGACAGATTATCCACGTCCATGTCCAAGATACTGACACTTCCCCCACTGCCTGTGGTCATTCGACTCAGTGTCCCAGGCTTACTGACACCGCCACTGCCGCTGCTGCCGCCAGTCGCAGCGCTTCCCTTTGACGCCAGACTCTCTGCTCGACTTCTGCCGCTACCCTCACCACTGAGCCCGGTTGCAGTGCGTATACTAGCCACCTCTGCTCCTTCGAGCAACTCTTGATCTCTCTTACCGATTCCTACATCTTTCCCATCATATTCTTCATCATCGTCTTCTTCGTCCCTGTACGACTTCTGGCCTTGTTCACGGGCATTGCGTTCGAATTCACGCTGTGCGTCGTCCATGCGTTTTCGCATCTCAGCGGCCATGCGCATACCGTCGTTAACAATATTGTCTAGCACGCCTCTGAGACCGCGTGATCCCGGCTCAACAACCCCGCCGGCGCGACCGACATCGGGAAGAGTCTTGTTGGTGGAGCCACTGTTAAGGAGGTTCTTGACTGGGGTACCCAAGTTGCTGAATGTTGTCAAGTTGCCTGAAAGCGTGTTGCTGGACGAGGCTAATGACAAGCTGCTTGCGTTGGGCGGTGTATCGGCTAGACGGAAAGATTGCGGGAAGAAAGTTTCGAAGAATTGCTCGAGGAGTTCGTCGGCCAAAATGACCATGCGGAAGGTAGGAAGGGTGATGTGCAGAGGTTTGTTGGGGTCGAGGGCGAGGTTGTGAGAGGCTGCGCGTGCGGACGACGACCTGCGGTTGTCCTGCATGATAGACAGGGAAGGTGTGTGTGGTGGCGTCGTTTCAGAGAGAGGGTCTTTCTCCGTCGCTTGGGGTGAGGCGACGGTCTTGGTGTTGGACTTCGTTTCGGTCAGATCGAGCAGGTCGGCGTCTTCGGCGGGTTCAGAGATTTTTGCTGCTTCTAGCTTCGACCCCGCGGCGTCGACCTCTTCGTCGGGATCAGCGTACTCGAAACACCGCCTGATGAAGGCACTGACACTGCCGAGGAATTTCTCGTTTGTGCTCATCTTGAGCCCGTTCTGTGGCTCCGTAGCAGAGAGCGGAGAGACCACAGTATTGACAGACTCAGAGGGCGTGATGGCCCCATCGAAGCCACGCCGAGACAGGAACAGAAGAGACTCCGACATGCGCAAGATACCCTCCCGGTCGACCTTGCCGGTGCCTTCATCATCAAACAAGTCGAAGAACAGACTCATGGAATTCATGATGTCCGTCGTGCCCTTGAATCGAGCAAGCCCCCGGACCAGTTGTTGCAGCGTCATTTCACCCTGGTGTGACTCGTCCCATTTGCCGTACAAGCGTTGCATAAAGTCATGGTCGGCAGGTTCGGGCCCCGAACCCCATTGCGACAAGGTCTTGCTGCGGTTTCGCTGGCTTTGATTTGGGCTAGTGACATCCTTCGCTGGGGATGAGGGAGAGTCAGTGACTGCCCATTTGGCCGTGTTGGCCAGGAACTCCCTGAAGGCATCATAGTCCATTGTCTGGAGTGGAGGCGCATTGCGCGCAGGCTCATCGTTGTTACGCGATGAATACTGCGTCCAGAGACCCGGGCGAATTCTCTGGTCCTGTAGCCTCCTCCTTTCTTCCTCTCGCACTTTCGCCCGCCCCTGCCGATCAGCCAAGACGCTGAAGAATCTATCGTAGATGGCGCTGAGGTCTTCTGCGCTGAGTTTCTTGCTTTCAGGGCCCAGGTTGCGTATCGATGTCCGCTTGGCAAATGTTGCCAGGCCCTCCTTGACACCGTCGATATGCTTTTCTCTGAGCTCTTGAACACTTGCGTGCGTGACGCCCGCAAATTCTTTGAAGGCCGTAACCATCAGTTCTTGAAACCGGGTAATTGCCCTCAACTTCTCGTTTTCCGAGTGCGGATGGGCAGATTCGTCCAGCCTCGAGAAGTAGTTCTTTAATATTGAAATGAAGGAGCCGTCGTCGCTGACATCAAGTAATTCTTCGCCGTTGATGCGAAGGATTGCCAGCCCGATCTGGAACAGAACCTTTGGGCCCTCCAGAAAGAAGACATCGAGCACTCGAAACGCAAAGACAAGGGGCATAGAATTTATGTATAACGACAGAAACCAGGGCAGTGATACAACGGAGAGGTTGACGTCCGATTTGACCAGGTGTTCCCAGAGGATAGGCATTGTTCTTTCTACGAGGTTTTCGAAGACCCGCTGATCCAGGAGCGTGCCGTACATGTCCTTGGAGTAGTATCCAGGTAGAAGTCGGTCACACAATGCGCCGAGGATGAAGAACGCCTGGACCTCAGACATGTAGATGAGAAGAGCAGCCACCACTATGTTCATGGCTTGGCAATAGCCCACCTCCTCGTTCGTCCAGCTGTAGGCTGTCAGTACGCGTCGGAGTCGGCCAATCCCGTCTTCGCTCTGGAAGCCGGGGTATTCTGGGAGACTGCGGTTGAGATCCTTCTCGATCTCATCGATGGCCAAGGACTCCTTCCCGGTGAACTTCGTCAGGGTTTTGGCATAGAGGTTGGGATTTCTCAGTCTCGTGTAGAAGGAACCGGAGCTGATCTCCCATATCTCGCCCCGCAGCCGGTTGGGCAGGCCGACACGGATGAGCTTGTGAAATGTTGGTTGTCGAACAATCGTGGCATTTCGGCCATTCTCTCTCAGGTACTCGCCCCAGAGGCGGATTTTGCTCCGGTCCCTCAGCTTCCTAGCATCGCCGGGGTATCTGAACAACATCCCCAGACCGGTGTCAGGCGGCTCAGGCGGGGTGGTTCCCTCCTCTTTGGCCTTCAGCCGGCTCGGGTCAAGCAGGTATTCGGAGTAGCATTGCGAGACAACGAGGCGGAGGCTGTCCACCTCCTTCATACCCTCTCTTAAACCCTTCTTTAGGCCATCGCAAAAACGTTCGCAGGCATTGCGGCTCCCATCGAGCGTGAGGATCAACTTGCGGGGAGGAGGATGCAGTGCCTTGGTCTTTTCCGTTGCAGGTTTCTGTACGGACTCGAACGTGGTGAGGGCCAGGGAGAACTTGTCAAGCTGGCTGTTCAGTCTCTCGACTCGCCGGATCGAGCACAAGGGTAAGGTGAAGCCATGACCTCCTGGACCGGCACCCTGGGTCGGGCCCGTAAAGGAAGTGGACGAGGTATGGCTTGCGGTAGGCAGGAAACTCGTCCGAATAGTCGAGAAGCAGAGGAAGTGCTCACTTAGATGTAGCTCCCCGACATATTTGTTGCCGTTCTCGCTGGACTTCTCGCCCGACGTGATGGGGCCTCCAGCCGCTGAGGAGGGGAGGGGGAGGAACAGTTCGGCCGTGATCTCGTGGAGAGGATTCTGTCCAGCAGGTAGTCTGAACTGCTCTCGAAAGAGCGCGGCTTTTGACGGACGGTTATCGTTGTTCGCGGAGAGGGGAGACTGCTCGATGAACTTCTGGACGAACGAGCTCAACATGGCGCAGGTTTGGCAGGTGCGAGGTGGGAGTCAGCCGGAGGCCGAGATGGTGACAGATGTCGCTTTCGCGTCGGTGACGGTGCTGTCACTTCATATTCTGCTCGTGAGGTGACGGGACGCTCTAGATTCACCAGAGGATCTCACATATCAGAAGACATGGCTACATTGTCTCGACAACCGGCATCCCAATGTAGTCCAGGAAGTCGGGGGCCGAAAGCAGGTTCCCGCTTGGCGTTCGACGTCCTCTCGGGGGGAGGGGGGGGTGTCCCCCAGGCGTGCCTCAGCCTCAGCCTCATCCTCGCTTCATACAGTATACGTACGGTACACCAATCCATCAGAAGGAGACGCGCAATGGCACAAAGGCAAGCGAGATGACAGTCGCTTTTCCAGTAGGTCTGTATAGAAGTCGGACTATTCTCCTATCTCCGTGTCCTCCTATCCTCTGTTCACATACCAGGGACTAAGGCGACCGTTCCGGGCGCCAGACTGCCAAAGCCCCAGTGTCATTCATCAGTCATAGCCCGGTCCCAATTCCAATCCCTTTGAACACCTAGGAACCTGGCACCGACCATTGCTATAGACGAAGTAACACCCAGTCTCTATGCCACCCCCCCAAGCTGTATCATCTCTCCTGTGCCACGTCCGCGGTCAATAACAATTCCACAACAACATGGCTCTTCTCGTACTCGGGGTGTTGTAGGACTAACTTTGGAGTCCGCGGCGCGTTTCCAAAGTTCTTCAGTCCCAGCCCGTTCAGCCCTCCTCCTAACATCGCCTGCGTCTGCGTCTGCGCTCCTCCTGAGCCTCCGCCACCGTCGTCCAGCAGCTTAATGTCTTTTCCCGCGATGACCTGCTTGAGCCTGCCATTCTGAGCATCCCGAATCTCCACAAAGTCGTCGTCAACCAGGATCAGGTACTGGTTGTAGAGGCACGCTGCTTTGGCTCGGCCAACAAACTCCATCACTACCCCTCTTGAAATGTCTCCATGCTTGTTAACATAGACAGCACATTCCTCGAAGGTGACTAGGAATTCGGCTTCCCCAAGCCTAAACATGCCCAGAGGTTTCAGGTCCTTGATTCGACTTGCTATCGAACTGAGATGTGCCTGTGTCGCTGCCTCTTCACTTCTCAAGTTCGGCACGCTCCAGGTCTGCTTCTTCTCCAGCGTCAGTACTTCCACACCTCTCGCTGTCGATATGGCCAAGCTTGACTGGAACAAGTTCAGCCCGTAGCACTCGGCTGGAATGTAGAACTCGTCGTACTCGCGGAAGAACTCGGTCTGACCGCGTCTGGTTGAGGACGGCAGAAAACGTGACCGACTGGTGGTATTCTTCTGCAGGACAGGCTCAAGGACTTTGAATGTGGACGCTATTCCGTCCCGTTTCTTGTAGAAGACCAATGTTCGCTCCTTCATCCTGCCCGTCACAAAAAACCCAATATCTTTGGAGCCGGACAGTTTCTGCGGCGCTTTTCGGCTTGAAGCGTCATTTTGTGCGACCGGGTTACCAGTGGGCGGACACACAACATCGAGATGATAGGCAATGAGGGCTTTATCCGAGATCAGCAGGAAGAGATTGAATTCTTCCAGAACTGCGATTTGCGTCACTCGTTGCATTTGAATAGCCTGGAACCTGTTAGCCCTTGAAATGCCTGTTTCCAACTTGAGGGAAACTCACCCTGACCCATCCCCGAGAATTTTGATACTCGGAGATGTACACGCCATAGTCAGTTCCTACGGCGCACATAAGCCGGCCATATGGTTGGTTAAACACCGTTGCACAGTTGACTGGAGCTCGACAGACCGGGGCAGGTCGGCCTTGTCCCTCGAACTTCTTCTCGGCTTCTTGAATAGCCCTGTCGAGGGGGGTGCCTTTGATCAGAATGCGCTTCGCAGGATAAGTCAGGCCTTCATAGCCGAAAGCCGTGTCCGCCAACACCCGCAACTTGAAAGGTTCCGCATTCTGTTGATACAACGCCTCGGCATGTCTTGTTTTGGCTTGGATGATGGCTTCACACCAGTCCTGTCGGTTTTGAGCACTGGGAGCGTAGAGAGTATAGGTCTCGGTCTTGCCAAGGTGTTTGACCCGGAAAGGGTACATGATCTTCTCTTCTTTCGAGTTGCCGCTCTCGATGGTGGTGATAGGGACCATAGACTGGCTGTTGTTGCCCGATCCGATCGAGAGATTGGTGTTTGTATGGATTAAGGGTCCTGTAGTTCCGCCACTGGCGGTAGACTGTGCCCTGTTCAGACGATTGTCGGGTGTTGCTTGACCCCGGGGCGCTGCGACAGTGGTGACCGCTCCAATTCCCTTCATTGATGACTTTACGACCGCAGGGTCGTTTGAACTTTCCAGCACCAGCAAGTCCATGGGGATTGGGACTTTGGAGACATCATAATAGCCTTCCCTGCGATCTCTGGCGAGAGGCTTCGCCAATACCAAATAGTGATCGAACAGAATAGCATGCGTCTCAACCCATTGGAAGCCTTTGCCTCCAGCACGCTGCAAGTCACCGCGGAAAATAATCTCGCGGCCCAGATGGTCGAGATTGAGTTCCACCTCTTTCTCCATTGGCGGCCGAAGCCTCAGTTTCGTCTGCATCTCGATGAGCTCCATCTTCTTGGTCATCTCCGCAAACTTAGAATCACATTCAAACGTTGCGGCCCGGATTTCATCCAATGCAAAGGCAAGGCTGTTCTTTTCCTCGGACTCTTTCAGCATATTTTTCTGGACGGTCGAAAGTAGCAAGCTGTAGCGCTGCAACCTGGTAATTGGAGCTTTAAGAAAGTTGTCCCAGCCAAGTCGGTTTGATCTCTTGTTCTCCCGCGCCTGATCTAGGAACGTTTTAAAGGGAATGTTCCTTTCGGCTTCCCGGCGCATGAGGTAATCTGCTCGAGGGAAGTTCGAGGCGTACTCCACGTAAACAGGCCGTGCTTTTCTGATCCACTCGCGGAAGATGTCGCTAAAGCCCACGATCCAGGGTCCTTGCTCAGTCTGTCGATACTTGAGCTGACCCAGAAGATATTCTTGATTGACTTTCTTGACCTTGTCCACGCCACCAAACACCTCATTCAGGAAGTTCGGAAGCTTCTTGGCAGGGATAATAGGCGGATTCGCAGCAGCCAGCCGGTCTCGATAAAGCTCTCTGAGCACGTCCAACTGGCTGATGAAGATGTCTTCACTGGTGACCACTTCGTGCAGAACATTTTGTCGTTCGATCTCCTTCTTGTCATGGGTCTCAATATCCTCCTTTTTCAGCTTGTAGAACGTGGCCCAGTCTTCCGACTTCTTCTCGATGGGCAGCGTGTCGAGATCAAGCCTTTTGAGCGTCCTCATGCAGTGATACGAGTAACACCGGCCCTTGGTGTGATACAAGTGCAACTTCGAAGAGTAACACCCACTACCGGTCAACTGGTACAAAACGCCGGACATGGTGCCCGGTCCAAATTTGACCCATTCTTCGTCCTTCACAAGAGCATTGGCGTCCAGCATCTCCTTGACAACACGCTCTCCCAGCGATTCAGCTTCCGTGATGTACATAGTCGGAACCTTGTTCATAAAGAGTGCGACAATACCTTCAGCAATGTTAGCCTCTTTGAGATCGACTTCTTCTTCAGCCAACTCCTTGATCCAGTCCAAAATCGAGCTGAGTGCCCACGGTTCCGAACACTTCTTAAATTGATCGTTCGTAAGCTTGGACGGATTGTACCGCTTCTTGGGAATTGCCGGCAGATCCAGCGCTATAGCAGACTGCGGACTTGCGATGTCGTACAAGTCAGACATCGGTCGTCCTTGCTGCCGTAGAATCCGTTGACGGTCTGCATCCGTCTTAGATCGATACACTTGTTCAGTCATTTTAGGGGCGCTCCGTGTGCTTGACAAAGAAGTGGACCGAGGCACAGTTGACGGGCTGAGCAATGAATTAGGATAAGCATCAGGAGCGGTCGGATAGCCACGAGCATTGCTCTGGTCATAATGTGAGAATCGACTCTGCTGCGTGTGAGTGCTAGCAGGTAGCAAATGCGGGAGCCGCAAGCCAGGATCTGAGTGTGACGGAGGAGGTGGGAGAGGTCGCTGGTGGCTCATTCCGGGATGGAAGAAAAGGTCGGGCATATCATCTCGAGAAGGACTCGAGCTTGCCGAAGTCCGACCAGCTTCTGCATCTAGCAGCGTTGATTCGTCTCCGTCTTCGTAACTCAGCCGTCTAGGGTGCGGGCTGGGCTCCGTCAAGCCACCAGTGCCCCCGGTATCTACCCGAGCAACGTTCCGAGACGGCGAGAAGGGATGATGGCTCTCCGCAGGCGGAATCGACTCGAATCCACTTGTCTGCGATTCTCGTCCTTCTGACGACATGCCAGAGCTGCGCACCGAGTCCATTCTGGCGTTCAGCCGACCGTACAGCTCACTCTGAGGCATCGCTATAGAGGCCGCAGCGTAGTTGGAAACAACCTGTTCACCATAGGCCATGTCGGGCGCATATCCTCCGCCTGCAAGACTCAAGTCACCATAACCAGCGTAATCACTGTCGCTGCTTTGCCCCTGAGATGACCGCCTGGGAGCTGTATCGTGTGAATGTAGCTGGGTGGGAAAGAGAGTAGCCGAGCCACTACGCCGGCGCTCGTCTTCTACCCTTTCCTGCTCATCGAGCGCTTGCATGGCCGCCAGCCCGGCCGCAGCTTCAGCATCGCTGTCATCGGTGAATGCGCCATAGTTGATGTAGGCGTTTCCCGTTGAGGCAATATTGCCATTTAGATGGGTTGGGGCCTCGTCTGGCGATAGTAGTGGCTGGGGTGACGGCGGTACCTGAACGTCCTGTCCGGCATCTCTGGAATGGCGAAGTCTGACATCACTGCCCGACCTTGTGTGCCTAGAATTTTGCCCTATCGCATTATCAAGCTCACCCATCAGATCATCATATCCTGCCGAAGCGGTATTCAGTGCACTGCCCCGACGATCGGCGCCGGCGAAGTAATCACTGTCCGACTCAGGCTCTGACGGAAGACCCGGCAGCGACCGACCTTCCGGATGGCGACCTAAGGTATTCGTACGTTGGGGAGACTGGTTCGAAGGCTGCCTACTGGGCGGCGTAGGTATGGAAGGCTGGGGTGATGCAGATTGAGCACTGACGCGGCTGGCAAAGGAGGAATTACGGTTTATATCAGGAGATGAATAGGCACTCAAGGACGAGTACGTAACGGACGAGCCGGTAGGGTATGGATATTGTTCTTCCGGTATATTGCTGTTTCTCCCATGCGGCGGAGGAGCGGGGGCAGGAGGGGAGTAAAGGGCGGAGACCTGGTGATGTTGAGCAGGATATTGCTGAGCTATATCGTGCTGGTAGGCACCGTATGCTTGGGGATTAGGAAAGTGGACATTCTCAGAGCGAGGAGGCGGCGGAGGTTGGGACGAAGAGTAGTTGTACTGAGAATTCGCATCGTAAGAGCCGTAGCTGTTGTACACTGAGGTGCGACGGGAAAGGTCTGGGCTACCGTATGCAGCAGGAACATAGGGTTGGTAGGCGCTCGCAGGTTGGGCAGACTGAGGGGTACCATAGAGTTGCGGATTATATGTGTTCTGTGACTGCTGATGGTATTGAGCGGGATTGTACGGTGCGTGGGCGGGCACGCTGGGGGTTTGATATTGGTGTTGATAACCACCCAGTGCGACATGTTGTGTGTTTGTCCTGAACGGCATCGCCACGGACGGTTGTATGCTGGCCGACTGAGACCTGTTTACAGGGGGACTTGCTCCTGCACCTGGCGGAGCGTACGAGGGATATCGCTGCCCGCCCCGCCGTGGGTCACGCTCCCCGTCGAGGTACCGCTCATCATCTCCCGCATCGAAACTCGATGAGCGTTGTAACGATTGGGCAGGGTACATCGACTGTGATCCATAAGGCACAGTCTGGCCGGCCGAAGGATGGTTGTTCGAAGCGTAGTAAGCAGAGGGCTGTCCGTTCGATTGATAGCTGGCCATCGTCAGCGCAGCGGATGTCGAAGGCGACCGAGGCGCGAAGGAGCAGAGTTAACCCAGGGTCGGCTCGGGATGTCGCTGGGCATGTTCGAGAATCTGCAGGAACGACAGTACCAGTCACTATGCTGGAAATCGTGATGGGCGACGTAGAGTCATGGATTGTGACAGCGAGAGGGCGTCTCGTCGAGAGGTAAAACGCAAGGCAGCCTCAAGGAGGGCTGATAACTCCGCCAACGAACGTGCAATGGCCGCTGGCACCCTCGAAGAACACCGGACGGATACGGGAGGGTCCAGACGCGAATGTCGGGTGCTGAAAAGGACGAGATCGGTCTGCAGGATGTGGAATTAGTTAGATGTGGTTGAAATGTGCCAGCGAGCGATTGTCGCAAGACATGGTGTCAGCCAGCGGGATCGCAGTGGATTGCGCAGTTGATACTGTACAATCAAAGAATACTCGTACGGAGTACTACTCCGTAAGGCGGCCAAAGAGCCCAAGGCGGCCAGAATCGAGCATAAAGCCCGATGATTGGGCGCCGGCAGGACTCTTGCGGGCGACGCCAGCAGAGCCTGATCTGTCTCGGGGCTCTCTGACGGCCGCCAGCCCCCGGCTCGCCCCATTCTGACTGTGCACTCTGTCCTCCGTCTGATATTTAAAGCGCTGGACGGATGTGTTTAAATACATCGATGCCTTTATGTACTGTAGCACATCCCGCGGCCATTGAGGTCCAAAGCAGGATGCGGACGATTTCGCGATTACAGCACGCTCAAACCACAGTATCAAGGACAAACCTACTCGATCCTCGATTCCTGGTGCGAGTTCTTGGGAAGCTCAAATTACGTTGATGGTGAGACTGCGTCTTAATGAGAGAGCCCGAAAGGGGGAGTCTAAACGTCGCCATCGAATGCGCTCTTCCCTAGCCTCCACGTTCGGCAGCAACATCCCGAGGTTGCTCACTTCGGGCACTTGCTTTCCAGCTTCAAGCTTCACGACTCCTTCTGTTCTCGCAGCGTCTTCAACACTCCTTCCGCTACTCTCACTCCTTCAAGACCTGCTGGCATGCCGCAGTAGATCGCAACTTGCATCAGCGTCTCCCGAATCTCTGTCTCGGTCACACCGTTGTTGACGGCGCCCCTCACATGCACCGCAAGCTCGGTCATGCGGTTGAGAGCGCAGAGCATGGCAATGTTCAACAGGCTTCTGGTTTGGCGGCTTAACCCAGGACGTGCCCAGATCATCCCCCATCCCACCTCCGTAGCGAGGTCTTGCATCGGCCGGGCAAAGTCAGAGGAGTTATTCTGAAGCGACCGCTGAACGTGTTCGGACCCGGCAACTTCATTGCGGATCTGGAAGCCCTGGTCATAGAATAACTTGTGGGCTTCAGCAACCTTGTCCTCTTGCGGATGGGCCATTGTTTGTGGAAATGATTAATGAGAACTGACTGACTTCGATACCGACAGTCTGCAAGAGTCTTTACGGTATCGCGCACCTTTCACATAGGCTTTATGTCGGGGAATGAGTAGACTTGAGGCAACATTCAGCTTGTGGTGAGAAAGTGGTTGCTGGGATTTGAAGAGCCTGGAGAAGCCCCACTATTGTCACTGCTACTGCCCAGAGTTTGTCAGACACCCGGGTAAGTGCTCCGTATGCTCCGTGGTCCCTAAAACTCTGTGCTTGTGCGCCTCTCTCACGGTGAAGACCCCGTGCTCAAATTGTGCGGGGCTGCTATCAATACCTGCAATGAGCCTGCTACGAATCTTGCTACGCATGCGAGGCATGATACTAGTCCAGCATAACTTGGAGAAACACACTCATCACCGCCGTCCACGCCTCCTCTACATAGGTTTTCATGTTGCTTCTTGCGTTGCTATCACTTGCGGTATCAACTCTGGATTCTATCGAGGACTCTTGGGGGACTGCCCAAGGACTGCCCCACCTTGGTGCTGGCCGAGGCGACATGCTCAAGGGCACACTGATGGTGGTTTCTCCACATGGAGACCGTCCGGAGAATCCCCCATAATACTCGGCACACGTTCGAGATCCTGTTGGTCTCCTGACATGACAGCAACGTGAGGACCAAGCGCGGGGCTTAAGTGGTCCACTGCCAGATATAAGAAAAGAAGGCAACAGGGGATCTCAGAGCGACGTCTGCCTCCAACACTGCCTGACTTGGCTTCCTCTCGAACCTCTCTGCTCCTAATATATTATACAGGCTTCCAAAATGGCGAATTCCGAAAAGCCTTGGGTGATTATTGTTGGCGCTGGACCTTCTGGCTTGCTACTCGGTCTGATGCTGGCGAAGAAAGGGGTCAAAGTTCATGTCTTAGAGGCTGCTGCTGAATTGGACGACTCTCCGCGAGCGGCATACTACGGGCCACCGGCTGCTCACGCATTACGAACCGCTGGAGTCATCGATGAAATACGAAAAGACGGCTTCGACCCGGTCAAGATGTGTTGGCGAAAGCTCGACGGGACCTATCTTGCCGGGATGGACAATAGTCTGATGAACGATGATCCCGACCGGCTAGCATGCATGCCATTGGCACAGCTCGATCGATTACTGTACCGGAATGCCATTCAACAGCCGTCACTCGAGGTATTCTTTAATCACAAGGTGGTGGACCTTGGCCAGGACACGGAGAAGGCTTGGGTGGATGTCGAAACGCCCGAAGGCCCGAAAAGGCTTGAAGCGACCTACATTGTTGGCTGCGATGGTGCTTCGAGCACGGTACGGAGGAAGTTATATGGTTCGAAGGACTTCCCCGGGTATACTTGGGATAAACAAATTGTGGCCACCAATGTAAGCTCCGTGGTTTCGCGACGAGACCTCTGTCTCTAACGCGGTTTAGGTGGCATATCCTTTCGAGAAGTACGGCTACGACGACGCCAACTTCTTCATCCATCCCGAACATTGGCACATGGTTGCGCGTCTGACCAAGAACGCCGATGGCAGCGGCTGGTGGCGCTGCAGTTATGGCGAAATAGAAGGACTTTCCAGAGAGGAGTTGATCGCACGCCAACCGATGAAGTTCAAAGCCATGTTTCCCGGGAGCCCTGATCCTGGACAGTACGAACTTGCGGCTATCAGTCCCTATAAAATCCACCAGCGACTAGTGCAGAGTATGCGGGTAGGGAGATTTCTGCTAGCTGCGGATGCCGCACACAGTAAGTCCAACTCCTCACCCGACTCCCAGATCAGCCCTGACGTGACACACAGTCTGCAATCCATTTGGTGGTCTCGGACTCACAGGCGGTCTTGTTGACATCGAAGGGCTATACGAGTGCCTGATTGGAATATACGAGGGAAAGGCCGATGAGAGTATCCTCGACAAATACTCTGAAATTCGCCGGCAAAAATATCAAACCATCGTCGATCCGATTTCCACCGAAAATATCAAGCGGTTGTACACGCAAGATCCAGAAAAGGCGCTTGAAACCGACCCCTTCCTCAAACTCCTCAACGATTTGAAGGACGACCACAAAGCACAGATCGAGTTCATGCGATCGCCTATGGCGCTTATGTACGACTTTACTCAGCATTACAAGACCGGGGCGGCGTCGAATGGTGCTCAGGACAGCAAGAACAGCGCTACCTCGCGCGTGGAGCAGGTTGCAGTGGTAGGCGCCGAGTGAAGGTCGCTGGAGACAACAGATACCCTGGAGAAGTTGAGACCCATTGGTGGCGGCTCGTTCTCTGGTCGACGCGATGGATTATCACTTGCCATATGGGAAGGCGCACTTTGTTTGGTAGGCAGTGGTTCTTAGAGCATCGTTCCGGCCAGCGGTATGGTTTGGGCATCGTGAGCTGTGCCAGGCCCGACCAGGGTATTGCATGAGATACAAATCCTAAAACCGTGGGATCAGTGCGCTCTTGTGCTGCCCGATGCCTTGCACAATACGAATGCATCTGGACGGTGCAGGAATGAATTGTCGAAGGTTCCCATCCACATCCGCCCGCCAGGTGCCTGCTGAAGCTGGGCCTATGACGTAGGTAAGCGATGGCGCTCGCGGCTTCTCCATCGCATCTCGGCGTTTGCATGGCTCTCACTGCTAGCAATACACAGTAGCAAGGTACTTCTTGACGACACCCTTGCCAATCCTGCATTCCCCCTCTACCAAGGACTGCTGTACCACGGCCGCTCTTTTTATCTTTGACGTTTTGGCGTGGTATGTAGTGATTGTACCAACTGCGAAATCCCGCCTCACCCCGCCTGCTCGCGATCCTCCCAATGCCCTAGTCAACCCTAGTTCACAGCTATGAAACCTTCAGACCATGGACCTCTGCTGCGCCGCAAGTCCTCAACACCTCACTACCAGACCTTCGGGGGTATATCCCCTCCCAAATCTCGAGGACGGCCACTATCCGACTCTTCCAACTCCTCGAGTCACGACCTCCACAATGGCAACGAAGACCAGAGTCGCAGCTCTCCTCTACCGAAGAAACAGATGGCCATACTGGCCGTCATAGCACTGTGTGAACAGACGGCCCTTAATTCCATCAGCCCCTACCTGCCTTCTATGGCGTCGACGTTTCCCGAAGTGAATCCTGGGCAAGTGGGTGTCTATGTGGGAACAATAGCCTCCGCCTTTGCCCTGGCGCAGCTTGCGACAAACTTCTTTTGGGGTTGGCTGTCAGATCATATTGGGAGGAAACCCGTCATACTGATGGGCACGTTCTTCACCGCTGCCTGCTTTATTGCCTTCGGCTTTGTGAAGACACTGCCTCAAGCCATCGCGGTGCAAGCTCTGATGGGACTGTTGAACGGAAATCAGGGGGTTGTGTCAACCTGTTTGGGCGAGATCACGGATCGCAGCAACCAATCCAAGGCTTTCACGTACCTCCCGGTCCTCTACGGTTTGGGGGGTATAACAGGTCCTGTTATTGGTGGTGTGCTGGTCTCTCCGCGGAATCCTTTCAACAAATCCAAGCCGAATAAATACCCTTTCCTTCTTCCGAACCTGCTGTCCGCTGCAATACTGTTGGCCGATCTGGCCCTTACGACGATTTTCCTCGAGGAAAGTCTGGAGGAAGCGCAATATATGCCGCCCCTAGGCAGAAGGGTCAGAAACCTGTTCGCCTGGATCTGGGAATTCACATCTTCGAGCAGGCCGCACTACCTCAGACACAAAGGCAAGAAGCATAACCAACCCCAGCTTGACGGCGTCGAGGAAGTCTCGGAGGATGAAGACACGGAAGGCGACACCGAACCCCCCCACCTCTTTGCTGCGACGGAGGAACTGAAGAGGAGTGATGTTCTCAATCGAGATACTGTTTTATTACTGCTGACTTATCTCATCTTTCAACTGTCAAACATCTCATTCAACTCGCTCTACCCAATTTTCGCACAGGCCGCCCCCCCGACCGGACGAGCTCTTGATCCGGAAGAAATCGGGTTATCACTTGCCTTTGCTGGACTGGTCACCATTTTATTCCAAGTCGGTATCTTTGGGAAGTTGCGGGATCATATGGGAAATAGGTGGGCTTATAGGGCAGGACTGGCAGGTTTTGTGATTGCTTACGTCCTCATGCCTTGGGTTGGATACAAGAATGACGCCGATGGCCCCGGTGGGACGAAGGGCATCGTGTGGTTGTGGATCGAGATCTGTGTTGTTCTTTTGATCAAGACGGTTGCGGCCGTTGGAGGCCTGACAAGTGCTTTGCTACTAGTGAGCCACCTGGGAAAGCACGAGTGGACCATTCAACTGACATCGTTATCTAGATCACCAACTCTGCTCCAAACCACTCTGTACTAGGAACACTCAACGGGCTGGCTCAGACGCTATCAGCAGCAGGTCGAGCCGTCGGGCCATTCGTGTCTGGCGGTCTCTTCTCGCTTGCCACCAAAGTCTCTCCGAAAGGCGAGGCTCTCGCATTCGGTGTTTTTGGGGGCGTTGCTCTTGTCGGCTTCTTGCTTAGCTTCGGCATACGATCTCCAAGTCTAGAGGCTGAAGGCTGGGAGAGCAGTGAAGAAGAAGATGAGTCTGACAAGTCGGAGGATGAAGACGCGTAACCAACCTAGCTGTCTTGTCGTAGTCGGCGGCATGGTGCAGGACATTCTGATATTGCAATTGTATAGCAGTCTCCGGAACTGAGCGATGGCGCATAATGATGGCATGGGATATGAGCTATGATACAAAGGTTAGTATACAGGTGGTTTATTGTTAAGAGAAGACATAGATGACTGCCTGCATCTTTTGGACCGGGCGGCCACTGTAGGGAAGAGAACAAACAGACTCTGAAATGTTGCTTATCAGCAGCATTTCTTGCAGGCAGTGCCTTCGATGCTCAGACCTCGCGACAACCGCGTAATGACCTGACAGCCGCCGTGAATGCTTTGGCCCTGATCCCTCACCTAGCCAACGTTTATACCTCTTAACAGCTTCAGCTGAACGTTGGCCAGCCTCTCAGTCTGCACTTAAGGCAGTCAACACCCGCCACGATGTTCACACTCCCTTCGGCACGGCGATTTCTGCTGCCAGCGGTCGCCTTACTCGTCCTCCTCGTCTTTCTCCGCATCCTCTCTGACACGGGTGTCCTCGTATTATCGCAAGACGCGCTCCTCCAGGCGGCTCTGCAGAGAGAGCTCGCCAACAGCGCGAAAATCACGCTCCTCTACAACGCCTCTGCTCACCCTCAGCTCCCTGCCGGCCGGACAGCGACTTATCAGCCTCCGTCACACGCACTGCCCCTCCCAAGGGCACATCCTCTGATCAGGCAGTTCACGCAGTGTCCCCTCCTCGCCAACCCGCATACCTCGCATATCCGACTGCCTGGGATTCTGTACAACATCAGCCTCACCCCGACTCCACCTTCCTCCGGACCTGACAAGCGGGAGGACGGAGACCAGGACGGAGGGCACGATTCTACGACCAAGAGGGGGACGCGCTTCTTCAACCCCGCGATCATTCCCTTGCCTTACTGGGCCCACCCTGCGCGATATATCCTCGTTTCCCGCGTCGTGACGTCCGGCTTCCATCAAGAATCTCATATCTGTCTCGCGGACATTTGTCTACCTCAACAACCCTCCTCTCCATCTTCATCGTCATCTTCATCCACTTCTCAAGCTCAGCCTCATCTGCCCCCAGATACCCGCCCATGCACGCCCTCCGATCATCTCCACCTGGGCAGCGGCGGTGGACTAAGGTGCATTACTGAGCCGCTCAAGATAAACATCCCACCTACACCGGCGGAGAAGTGCGAGAATGCGTGGCTCGCGTTCCCTGATATACCTGGGTTCCATGATCCCAGGGTGTTTTGGAGTGGGAAAGGGGAGCCGCTGATTTTGGTGAACAGTGCGAGTCGGTATGGATGCGTGGGGCTTTGGATTGTCGATTTAAGAGCCGTTTATCCGATGCTCGAGACGGTCCTTAGTCGGGAGGACAGTGCGTTAGAGATAGTGAGGAGAGACAGGGAAGAGGAAGGGCAACAGGTGGCCCAAACCGGTGGTGGCCTTGGTGTTAAGCCGTCGATGAGCTATCCTTACCTCACGGAGATCACCAGGAATCCAAGAGGGAGTCGAGGTAGCGTTGAGAAGAACTGGGTCTTGTGGTTTCCGAATGGGGAAGAGTCATATGTGCAATATGACTTGCTGGGTGATCCTGTGCTGAGTGAGGATGAAGCTGGACTCGATCCTGGGCAAGACCTAGAAGGTCTTGCGAGATTAGGACTTGGAGGGAACCACACGCAAAGTTACCCGCATATGAATGTCACGAATACCATGGGCTACGGGACGAACTCAACGACGAGACTGATGACCAGAGAGAAGGGAACACGGGTGGAAAGGGGTAGAAGCGGAGGCCGAACATTCTCCAAACTCGTTGGCAACGGCTTCACAACACCAAACCTCACTCATCCAGATGAGCAATCCTGCTTTTCAGCCAAGGAAGGGGTCTTCGAAGACTCTTTCGGCAATATCGGCCACTGGCACCATGGCTCCAATTCTTTGCGGCTAATCTTGTGTACGAGAGCACAAGCTCGCACCGATCCAGCGTGTCAAGATGACGATTATACCGATGACCACGATAATGGAAGTGAGACGATAGGTGCTGTAGAAGCTGGTCGCTCTGTACACTTCGCGATTATCCATCGGAAGTTCAGTAACGAGCTGGACCTGCCATTGCGGTATGAGAGGTACGTGGTTGTGTGGGAGGGAAGAGAGCCATTCCAGATCTTGGGTGTTAGTCGCTCGCCGTTGTTGATGAGGGACGAATGGGCGAAGCCATGGACCAAGGAGGAGAACTGGCCAGCCAGTGGAAAGGAAAACGTGAACAGAGGGTCGAATACTACCATGAGGATGCCCTACGGAGAGGGAGAGGGGAGAGTGGTGAGAAGAGGTGTGCATCAACGGGAGATTGGTGAAGACGACGAATTCGACAAGAGCTCAGCGTACTTTACATACACACCGAGTCTAGCGTGGACGTGGAGACCTCATTCTGCAGCCGCCAGCCAGGAGGAAGACGACGACGACCTCGACCATATGTCTCAGCTGGGGACTGGGTACTTGGGAGATGATGTACTTGTTGGAATTGGTCTGGACGACGTGAATCAGGCTTTTGCTCGAGTCAGGGTTGACGACCTTCTGAACTGTTTGAGGCTGTGCCCCGGTATTCAGTTCGCTGAAGAAGCAAGTTGACTGGTCTCCACTGAGCGAACACATACGGTGGATAATCATCGTATGATCGTGGGGCGAGTGCAGCCGTGGCATCACTGCGACCGGTGCAGAACAATTGGACGAGGACTTCAACCCTCAGATTAGCTCTCTTGTGTTTGCTCCGACAGCCAGAAGGACAGGCGGACACTTCAACAGAGGCGAACGCCCATCTTCGGCTGTCTCAACTTTGGCTTTTCGGACTTTTCTCTTCATCGGGTGGTCCTCATTCAATCTGCTTCGTTCTATCTCTTAGGCGCTGCAGACCGTTCGGTCCGACTCGATGGATGAACTTTCTTTGACAAGAGCTTCTCATGTGTCCATGGTCCTCAAGCTGGCTCTGGAAAGACGTTAGAATGTATTTGGTCCGTTCACAGAAATAGAGGGATTCCAACTGCCGCATAAGGCGGACTCGACGTCCAACAGCCAGGGTTGAGAAGGCGTTACAAGGCCACGAGAAGCGCTAGCCACGCACACAGCCCGCATTGCTGCGCGAAAATAGAGGCTCGGATTGAAAACTATAAAATAGTAGTTGCCTCATAAGCGGAAGGTCAAAAGGGCAAACGAACGGGCTGACGCTGCAGTCTGTCGAGGACGGAACTTGTCGCAGATCTGCCACAGTCGCTTGCGCCCTTCGAACAGCGAGTTTGACCGACTCGTTCGCCTCGGACTGTGCAAATGTCTTCATCGCCTGGTTGTGTGCGTGGATATGACTTCCTCTTCTCTGCGTCTGGCTCATTTCTCTTTGGCTGCCGAACGCCAAGCGCAGACATGACGGCCACAGGATCGCATATGTTGGCGATGAGGGTGCGGGAAAGGCTCAGGCCAGCCAAAGGTATTTTACTCTGAGGAGCAAAAAATGCTTAAACCGGTCGAGAAAGGCTCGGCGGAAGAACGAGGGTGAGGTCTTATCTTGCTTTCACAAAGAAAAGAGGGTCTCGGAAGGCTGCATCTCTTCGATTTCTGTTCTGGAAGTGTCACCGGGCCGTAGCAAACAAACGACGCAGGATGGGTACGCAACAGGCGCTGTTTTGCTGCACGTAACCGTCCTGGCCGCGCATGCCGCACCCTCAACCTGATTTAGCTGTAGTGAAGAGTTTGTTTCGGCATCGAGACTCGGCCTGGGAGTAGTGAGGCCTGGATTCTTCGTGCGCGTCGAGGAAGATATGAGACGTATACTGACCTTCGAGATGGAGGGACTGAAAGTGTGAGATTGGCACTCCCTTCCGACCAACTTTACTGTAGAGATGTGGAGAAGCCGCGTTCTCCACGCGATCCTTGTCTATCTCGGCAAGGGATGCGCGCGACTTGTGCAGTGGTTCGATCAAGTCACGACAGTCCGCCAGCGAGATTCTCTCCATTTTTATGTAGCGTCGACTACCCCGTCCCCGTAAGATTTCCTTTCTTCTCTCCTTTGCTGCGGCAGGGGCTGTACAGTGTTGCTACAATGGATCCTCCTGCAGAAGACCGTAACCAAAACCCCCCGCCAGCCACAGCATCCTCAGGCAACATCGCCAGGGTATTCTCAAAGATCAAGCACTTTTTCACCGATGCACCAAAAATACCCTCGAATCGTACAGCAGCTGTGGCATACGGCGACAAACTGAAGGATCCAGCATACAACCCCGGCCACCGTGCAGGAAGCTCTCAAACTGCTGGTGGGAACCTTGAGCGAACCCAGGGGCCAGGGCCGGAGATTGAAAGGCCACGATGAGATGATGAAATCGGAGAGCCCTGCACACCCAGTATCCATGGGCCTGATCATAACAGCCAGGTGCCTGTCTTATACCGAGAAGTGACTGCTGAGTGAGGGTCACGCAGCACTCAAGTATTATGTAAGCGGCATCGCTTCAAGAGTCTCCATTTGGAAACCGCCAATCCTTCCGCCGCTGGGTTGTGTCTCATCATTGAACGTGACCTTCCCCTCGTCCCAGACACGAGATATTCCAGGTTCTTGTACTTTCCCAGGCTCTACGAGCAATCTCAAAAGAGGCTCATACATTTCTGGAGCTCTCTGACCGTAGCGGACTGGTGTCGAGGGACCCCTGAACGTGGGGAGTCATGGCGGAAGCCTCAGAAATCGCCACTTACACCGCTGGCGATACTTCGACTCCTCCTGACCTTCGATTCCTGCACTTCAACGACGGTAAGTACACACCTTGCTTTGCCTGCACCACTGGTCAGTAACGCAGAACAATCTAGTCTATCATGTCGATGCCTCCTCTGCCGAACCAGTAGGCGGGGCCGCTCGCTTCCAAACTGTTTGCAATTACTATCGCAACAATGAGCGCTTCTCAGGGCAACCAAAGCTGCTCACACTTTTCTCCGGTGATGCCTTTAATCCCAGTCTGTAAGATGCCCTCATCCCCACGTCCCGCAGCTGCCCGGTTGAGATAGGGTCTTGGTTTTCTGGTGGATCCCCAGCTTCGACTCGATCGAGACAAGTTTTGACCTTTTTGCAGCGAGAGCAGTGTCACCAAAGGTAGCGACTCCCACTTCCTACTAAGGCTACGGGAGCACGTCGATTGACAACAGCAACAACAGGCAGTCATATGGTGCCGGTACTCAATCTGATTGGAACGGATGTCTCCTGCGTTGGAGTCAGTGATGATCCAAACATCTTTGAGCGATCTCCTTGCTGACTTCGATCGAGAACCACGATCTTGACTTCGGAGTCAAGCAGTTCCGCAGCCTTGCGCAAAAATGCGAATTCCCGTGGTTGTTGGCCAACGTTCTTGGTTCGCATATTTTCCGGTATGACGGGACAGCCACTGATGAAGACCTCCAGATCCACAGCATGGTCCAGACGTTCCATTGGGCAAGGTCCTCAAAACGGTTATGCTGACGGCGAGCAACGGCATCAAGATTGGTGTCGTTGGTCTTGTTGAACGCGAGTGGCTTGACACGATCAATTCCTTGCCCCCCGACCTCATCTACAAGTCGGTATCAGCTACAGCGAAAGAGCTCGCACCCAAGCTCCGGGAACAAGGGGCAGAAATCATTATTGCCCTAACGCACCAACGGGAACCGAATGATAACAAACTCGCCGAGAAGACCCCCGACGGACTAGTAGATCTGGTCCTCGGAGGCCACGACCACTATTATCAACACTCGCTCATCAACGGAACCCATGTCTTGCGGTCGGGAAGTGACTTCAAGCAGCTTAGCTACATCGAAGCACGGCGGCGACCTGGCACTGATAAGAAATGGGATTTTCATATCGTGAGGCGCGACATTGTGTCAGAGATTCCTCCCGACGATGAGATGGCTCGAGTCGTCGAGGAACTGACAAAATCACTAAAGGATAAACTGGAGAAACCCTTGGGATACACCGCTTCTCCGCTAGACGCCAGATTCACCACAGTCCGATTAAAAGAATCCAATATCGGGAACTTCGTTTGTGATCTGATGCGCGCCCACTACAATGGCGACTGCTGCCTCATGGCATCAGGCACGATACGTGGAGACCAGATCTACCCTCCTGGAGTACTCAAACTGAAAGACATTATGAATTGGTAAGTTCGACGAGCGCGGACTCGTCCCACGACACGCTGACCCATTGATTCAAGCTTTCCATTCGAGGATCCAACAATCGTGATCCGAGTTACAGGAGCCGCGCTCCTCGCAGCACTGGAAAACTCAGTCTGCGCTTATCCAGCTCTCGAAGGCCGTTTCCCTCAAGTATCGGACATTGAATTCGAGTTTGACCCTTCACTGGCCCCAAACCATCGTGTTAAATGGACTAAGATTGCTGGTCAGCCGCTTGATCTCGAACGCAAATACGTCCTTGTCACACGTGGCTACATGGGCCGAGGTAAAGATGGCTTCGATTCGTTACTGGTGAAGTCAGAAGGGGGTGAGGCTGAAGAGATTGTCTCGGAAGAAAATGGCATCTTAATCAGCATGATGCTGCGCCAGTACTTTATGTCTCTGAAGATCATCGGCAAATGGAAGCATTGGGGAAAGAGTCTGAGTCGTCATTGGAACGCTATACACGAGGACTTGCATGAAACACATCCGGTGGTAGAGCCGAACGTGGACGGCGGCCGATCGACGCCAAAACCCACCAACACAGAAACAACAACACCGTTGGACGACTCTGAAGATGAAAGTGGTCATCATGTGCCGGCTCATAGGGATAAACTGAGCGAGAGGGAATCGCTCATTGCGAGGAAGGTGACCCGGAAATGGCGGCGTGTTGCTGGCATAAGAGACGAAGCGGGATGTGTGGATCCTATGAATGAAGGAGAATTTCACATCGATTGGACGCGGGTAAGTGCTTGCGTACGACTTCTTATGCCATCCTGTTCTTGGTGGAGGAGATGCCTCAGACTTGTATACTGACAGGATGCACAGGCTATTGCACCTAGGCTAGAGGGGCGCATCAAGATTACCACGACGTCAAAGCCGGGGAATGACAATCCGTGAAAGTGCTTCGGCAAGGAGACCATTGGAGGGCCAGAATGTATTTGTCGGACAGGAGTTCGACATTCTCCTTGTTCAGCGATTGCAGAGATCGTGAGGTCACGGATAAAACCCTTGAGCGAGCAATGGGCAGGTGTGAATGAGCATCAGATCATCACTCCGGGCCGGTGCAAGGTGATCACGCTCTTGCATACAGGCAAGGATGGGGTATATTAGCACTTGCAATCCCCTTTCAGCCAGCCAGAACCGAACGTGTCACAGAGCGAGCCCAAATCCTTCAGAGTTCCAATCTAACTAGAAAAGCCCGCACCTGTTCGCTCGTCCTTCGCGCGTACATACAACACACAGAGAGGGGCGTAGGAGCGTGTCAGTCACTGACGAGTTCCTGCTTGACTAGGCGGCACTCCCACCGCACATCATCCATCTGCGACAGGGTCTCGGGAAGATGTACTCAGGCAGAGGTGGCGTGGTTGGGACCTCTGATCTCCGAAAAGGTGGACTCGATCATAAAGCAAGTCCAAGCCGGTCGGACGGAATCCAGCCTGGATACTCGCCAGATCCTTGATTGCATCTCTCAGCTGGAAGCCCGCCACCAGCGAGCACAGTGAGGCAGGGTGGCCGGTGGACCATTTCCCGTTGCGCTCAATAACTACTGCTGGATCTGCTATCACTCGAGATATGCCCACTGTCAGATGGAGAATTTGCGAAGGAGGGAAGAGTAACTCGCGCAGGAACAATTCTTTAATATATACCTACAGTTGTCCTCCCATGTGCAGCATTCTTATTGTTTCTATCACCGTGTAGGCTTCACCTCAGCTAGTAACCCGGATTTCAAAAGTTGATCGCTTGGTGATTGCCCGAGCCCGCTGTAATGTCGAGGTAGTTAACAATACTGCTAGCTGTGCAGACGGGGGTAGCAGTGCGGTACAAGGGTATCCTGTGTCCGTCTCTAGGCTCGTCGGTCAAAGTCTGGTTGGCACTTAGATGTACGCCAACAATTCACAACCCAAATTTAGACTTTTACTGCATCTCCGCTCAATGCTGGTAGTGGTCAGGTAAAAGAGCGAAGCGTCTGGAAGAATGCATAGGCGGGTAGCCGAAAACAACATTCTGCCAGGGGAAGTCGACGGAACGAAGCTGCAGGGCGGAACGATGAAAGAGGGAATATGCAGCGAGACTCGTCCACCGCCAATGGGGCTCGTATGATTCGTAAACTTGCTCTCTCCGCAGTTCCGCTGGAAGCGAGGACCGCAGAAAGAAGTGGAAGTCTGACTCTCCCGGATGGCTGTGGCTGTCGTCGCGGTGATGGCGAGGACTGCCCCCGTCCCCCCTGGAGAAGAACTTGACTGTTTTGCACGAGTGTGAAGAGAGAAATGGAAGGCGGATGCTCTTGATCCTCGACGTTCGGGTTCAGGAATCTCGTCGTGTGGAGACGCAGGGCCAGACGGCGGCATTTCTTTGCCGGAACTGGTTCGCGGCTAACCCCCCCCCCCATACTGTTACGGGCCTTCGATTTTTGTGGATGAATATGAGCTGACCGACGCCTTCGCCCTCCCCCCTCTTTCCTCTTCTCTCCCACCTCAAGAACCTGCCTGCGATACGCCAACCTGACCTGCAATATGGAGGCACTCCTCCATCAATCCAAGGGCGTGTGCCCATTCCTGAAGAAGACATCTCCTGCCACACTGCGCTCCCTGTCCACCACCACGCGCCAGTCCCCAGGTGGCGGCACGATCACGAACCTGCAGTTCATTGCTCGACGATGCCCTGTCATGAACAAGGCGCTGGCCGTCCAGAGCGCCCGCATCAACTCTCGTCGCAGCTATGGCAGCGTTGCCGCCGGCACTGGTGTCGTCAAGTCTCTCCTCGAGAAAAAATTGCACACGTCGGCTGAAAAGAAAGCCAGTGTCGACTCCAACATGTTCCGTCCTGCGCAGCAAGGTATTTCATCCCCCCAAAAGCCGTCCTGATCTGGCACTTACATTGCCCTAGCTCCACCACCCCAGAAAGTGAAAGACTTTGTCAAGAAGCCCGACACCTTCGCGGGACCGAAGCCCCATGCCCCGCCGGCCCCCCGCTTCGACTATGAGGGCTTCTACAACAATGAGCTCGACAAGAAGCACAAGGACAAGTCCTACCGCTACTTCAACAACATCAATCGGCTGGCCAAGGAGTTCCCTCGTGCCCACATGGCGGCGAAGGAGGAGAAAGTGACTGTCTGGTGCTCCAACGACTATCTTGGGATGGGCCGCAATTCTCACGTCCTGAAGACCATGAAAGAAACCTTGGACATGTACGGCGCTGGTGCTGGAGGAACTCGAAACATATCTGGCCACAACCAACACGCCGTGGGCCTTGAAAAGACCCTCGCGGACTTGCATGGCAAAGAAGGAGCCCTGGTGTTCTCGTCGTGCTATGTCGCCAATGACGCTACGTTGGCAACCCTGGGCAGTAAACTGCCCGACTGTGTGATTCTCAGCGACAGCATGAACCACGCTTCCATGATTCAAGGCATCCGACACTCCGGGGCCAAGAAAATCGTCTTCAAACACAACGATCTGGCCGACCTGGAGGCCAAACTCGCCAGCCTACCACCTGAAACCCCCAAAATCATCGCCTTCGAGTCTGTCTACAGCATGTGCGGCTCCGTGGCCCCGATCGAGGCAATCTGCGATCTGGCAGATAAATATGGTGCCATCACCTTTCTCGACGAAGTCCACGCTGTCGGAATGTATGGCCCGCGTGGCGCCGGTGTGGCCGAGCATCTTGACTACGACGTCTACGCCGACCCGAACAGAACCAAGGAATCCCAACGCGGAACGGTCATGGACAGAATCGACATCATCACGGGAACGCTGGGCAAGGCCTACGGTTGCGTAGGCGGCTACATCGCCGGCTCAGGCGCCCTGGTCGATACCATCCGCTCCCTAGCACCCGGCTTCATATTCACCACCTCCCTCCCCCCTGCGACCATGGCCGGCGCCCGCACGGCCATCGAATATCAAATGCGCTATCAAGGAGACCGTCGCCTCCAGCAGCTCCACACTCGCGCCTTGAAAGACGACTTGACAGCCCGCGGTATCCCCGTGATTCCGAACCCGTCCCACATCGTACCCCTCCTCGTCGGGGACGCTGAAATCGCAAAGAAAGCCTCGGACATGCTCTTGACCGACTACGATATCTATGTCCAGAGCATCAACTACCCGACCGTGCCGCGTGGAGAGGAACGACTCCGCATCACCCCCACGCCCGGCCACACTGCGCCCCTGCGCGCCGAGCTCGTCGAAGCGCTCGAGAACGTCTGGAACAGACTCCGCATCAAGCGCGTCGCAGACTGGGAAGCCCAGGGTGGCTTTGTCGGCGTGGGTGTCAAGGACGCCGAGCCCGTGCAGCCGCTTTGGACGGACGCGCAGCTCGCGGACGCGGATCAGAGTCTCGCCGCCGAGACGCACGTCGAGGAGGCCACGGCCGAGAGAGTTCCGATCGTGGCTGCCGCCGCGGCTTGAGCTTTCGGCCAGAAGTGCTCGTCGCGGAATGAATCCGTGTAGGAGGTGATCAGGCATGGAAATGAGGTATGAATGAACTCTCTGTTGCACAAACTTCGCTTGCTGCACAGAGAGAGAGTGTGTGTGGAGGGAGCAAAATATTTGGCTCTTCAGCCTTTTGATTTGCATAGCTCACATACATAGCTGGTGCCCTGGCTATGTGTGCGGCTATTACTATAGCTATACCTATAGCTGCTTTATCTTCCGGCTCGATGCTGAGCCGACGATCGCAATCTACAGTCGCCATATCCATCTGGATTGGCCGTTTGAGATTGACCACCCACACCCAGTTCTCTATTACGGTTCTCTTCCCTTTTCTCTGGATTCGCGCTCACGCTGTATCCATAGTACCCTGTCTGCAATGTAATCTTTGTTCAATTGCCGATGGGGGACGACGACGAGAATCACGATGATGGTGGTGGTGATGGTGGAGAGCAACGACGCCGTAGGAGCTAATAGCTGTTCGCTCGAACTCGGGGCGCGCAAGGTGATACAGCACTGTAAATGTAGAGGGTGCACGCCACCAGTGTCGCACAGGGAGCGAAAAGTGAACTGACGGCTTAGGCTTCAGCGATTTGATCTGATTTGTTTGCCGGTGCTGGCATCAGCCAGGTCAACACATCTCACTGCCAACTGACGGCTTAGTTCTCCTGTGTCGACCCAGCCTATCATGTCATGTCATGTTGTCCTATCACACAGTCCAAAAGCTCCAACCTCGTTCGACCTCGTTGGTCCCTGTTGACCCCGTCGTTCGTCATTGCTGGAGCTCCTGCTCACTTTGGCAATCTACCTCCTTCCTGGTCTGCCCGCACTGACCTTGGGGAAGTCGATTGGGAACCTCAACTTCGCGAACTTGGGCTTGGGCAACTTGACGACCTGGCCAGTCTCCTGGTCGACCTTCTTCGCTGGCGGGGCGATCTTGTTCCACCCGTACCTGCTCAATTCGCCGTCATTCATGCTCTCCATTTTACAGCCTAGTTCTCGGTAGAGTTTGTTGATTTCTGCAGCGGGGACGCCGAGGTCGAGCGTGATTTCGCTGGGTTCCGTGAAGAGCATGCTTGGCGTGTCGCCGGGTGTGAATTTCGGGGGAGGGATGTGCAGCGTCAATGCCAGAATCGTGGCAGTGAGTAGAGTTTTGGCGAAGACAGTGGGTGTCCTGCTTTGGAAAAAGTGGGAGACGAGTCTTGCTTTGAAGGCGGTGGAAAGGCCCGTGTCGGTGGTTGTCCCTTGCGGCCACTTCTCCACGGGTAGCATGGGTCTGCGACCGTTTTGGTGGGAGACGTACTTGTGGATTTCAGCCAGGAGCTGGATGTACCGCAGGAGTTGGAGTTTCTGGAGGATTTCAGTGTTTGTCGGGTCTTTGAGGTGTTTCGGGCCTATGTAGCTGATGCGCGTAGCTATGAAGCGCAGGCTGGTGGGGATGGGTTTGTTCTTTTGGAGGCAGTCCCTCCAGAAGGCAATTTGCATCTGCGACAACGTGGTTTGCCAGGGCCCGGGGTGGATGAGCTGAGAGAGGTCGTACACTTTGGAGATGTCGTTTGTGTCTAGGTTTACCGCGGGCAGAGGCTTATTGGCTCGTGCTGTGAGCGATCCAACAAGGCCGGCCTCTGAGTCTTCGTCTTCTTCTAAGTTGATCGAGCTGAGGATCGCAGCGGAGACAGGATTGTCGGTTTCGCCGTCGCGGGCCAGCAGTCGGTTTTCGGCCATAGATGCGACCGCTCGTTTTGACTTCTTGGTCCCAAAGGCTTGGGTCAAGGCTGCGCGAGACGATGGCACGGGTTTGATTTCCTCTGCCACTTCCTCCTCATCCTCACTTTCTCTGTCTGGAACGCGGACAGTGCTCCTCACGGTCATCTTCTTGGCTTCCATGACTTTGAGCTTGCTTGAAGCGGGATCAAATATGGCGACGTAGTGCTTTAGGTGTTTCTCGGTGGCCTCAGTCGTGCCGCTCTCGGTTGCGACATAATCTATGGTAGGATGCTCGGACGATTGTAGGAGGATGCTCGACCTTCCACCTGCCTCTTTCTTGGAATAGCCGGTGAACTTGAGATCTGATGGAAGTGCCACACCAGGAGAGGATACTACTGGTGATTAGCTCGAGTGTCCACATTCAGGACTGTACAGGTGCATACCGACGACTGGTTTTGCAATGTCTGGTCCGCTAAGGTGGGCAACCTTTACTGTGCCAGTTTGCGCCTTCTTGGAAGGTCTTTCGCTCTCGGCCGAGGCCTCAGTCGGGGCTGCCTTCCTCTTCTTTCCTACCATCTTTCCGGTTTTGTGCTGAGAGTTGTTGTAGGGCAGTCGTGGAAGTGAAAGCGGGACGCAGAGAGGCCGGCATCGTGAAGTTCACAACAAATTTCTCTATACAATTCCGAAGTTTTGCCGGCAGAGGTGCGGATTTGACATCACCATCAGGTCTCCTCCCCAGTGTAGCCTGGTTTGAGCTGGACAGACAGCAGACGTCTAGGACAGCTACAGTTATGAAGACACAAAATACACAATAAGCATAGGAACTTCTAAGTCAACTGGACTGGGGCCATGGGCAGGTTCGGGACGAAAAGAGGCACTCAGAGCTCAGTTGATCATATTGACTATCTATGTCGTGAACTAGACGTCGTCAGCTGTGACGACAATGGACGATCTTTCTTTCGCGTGAAGAGCTCTGCTTTTGAGGTGTGCCGGAGTCTGAAGACATTTGTGCGTTGTCTGAGGAATCCTGCGTGCAATATCCTCCAAGAATGTCCCAGACATCATAAGCAATCCGCCATAAAGCTCCATTGATATTTGACCATTCTCCACTCCTCTTACACGGATATCACATATATGATACCACGATGATGGTAAGGCCGATACTTCGTAGACCAAGGCTCCTCCATAGCGATTGAATAACACGCCGCCGAAGTTGATTGTGGTCGATGGGCTAGCTGCTGGTGATGCTCGAGCTTCGAGAACTAGCTGTATGTTGAAGATTCATTGACATTGGTCGAGAGGGAGGATGTGATGGAGCAGTTAACGCGATTACTTGCTGTAGAAGAGATTAGAGCTGGTCACGGTGGACGGGCAAGCCTCAGATCGTACCTGCGGGCTCTCGTCTTTCTCCTCTTACGCTTGAGGCGACGAACTCGCTTCTTTCTCCACTTGGCTCTCATCTTCAACTGGAATCGACTAAGGTATGTCAGTAGGGCTCGAAAGACAGTGCTTGCGGCGGGAAACGTACAGATCGGTTGGCAGATGAGGTTGCTAGATGAGATGGTGGAAGTTCAATGAGAGCAATGTGCGGGGGATTCTTCTTGTGCGTCGGAGCTCGAGAATTGCTTGGCGTGTTTGTCTGCGCTAGTCCTCGATGCGGTCATAAGTCACGCCTGTCCCAGGATGAGGTTCCAAATGCAAGTTGCTGTTGGGAACAGCACCTTCCTGTATCTTGTACTCCCAGTGCCAGGCATGTCAATTGATGGTACAAGAAGATACTCTCTTATAGCCGGGTTTGTCTGTGTCTCTTTCTTCATGTGTTCCCACAAGCTTGTTGTTTCGCACGTTCTTCATCTGCCATTGGATTCAACTTTGCTTTTCTGCCTATAACTGACCTGATTCCTTGCTTCTTCAATGATGACGCTCCCTCTCTCTGGCATTCGTCGTCTCGCCAGCACGTTGTCTTCTTCAGTCACTGCAGGCCCCGCTGGAGTTCTCATCCACAAGGATCACACCGGTAAAGTCCTGGGCAGTGGGTTTGCAGCCGGTCTCGAAAACGATTCTGTCTCTGGTCATACTAGCCATTTGTAGGAAAGGAGATCTATCCAAATTGTGATATTATCATTGGCCGTGACGAGAGCCGCTGGTAAGGATAGAATCCTCTCTTTTGGATACTGCTTACAGGCCAGCCAATATGTGCTCAATGATCCCTACCTTTCGAAACGCCACCTCAGAATCTACACCGTTGTGTATGAGGATGACGAGCCCAGCGAGGTGGAAAATCTCGTCTATGCGGAAGACTTGTCACTGAACGGCACCTTTTGGAACGGTTCCTTTATCGGCAAGGGGAATGGAGGCTTTCTGCTCAGCGACCAAGATACTTTAAAACTGAGCCGTCGAACATACCTCGTCTTCACGGCCATGCCTTCCAATCGCACACCTGAGACTTTCGACTACATACAAGAGACCGAAATGGCGGTATGGTTGTGAGCGGACGCATTGTTGCCCATTCTAACGGAGGTAGAAATTCAGCAAACATTACACGTTAAGCGACAGACTCCTCGGTTCTGGCGCGTTTGGCAGGGTGTTCATGGCAATCGAGCAAACTACTCGACACCAAGTTGCATGCAAGGTTGTTGATCTGCGAGTGCTTATGCCAGGAGCGCAGACAATATTTGGAAGAGCAGATCAGCCTGTTGCAGCCGAAAACATTGATAACCGTGTGCAGGTCCGCAAACTCAAGGCGTGGGCAATTCAGCAAAAGAGGAAAGACGCACTCGAAAGGCAACTGAGCAAGTATTATCGTGAGGTCGAAATACTTGCATCGATTAGTCACGTAAGGAGGCAGAGCATATTGTCTAGTCCAGCGCTGACCTTGCCACCCAGCCAAACATCATTGGCATCGAGAAGGTTTATATCACAGACAATACCATGTGAGGGAATCAAGACCTAGAATGTATATGGCTGACGGGACAGGTATATCATGCAAGAGATCGTCACGGCCGGTGATTTGTTCTCATACATCGAATCAAAAAATGGCAAGCTCCTTGAGGTTGAGGCAGCTGTCATCGTCCGCCAGATCTTGGTGGCGCTATCGTTCCTGCACAGCAAGAACATTGTTCACCGTGACATCAAACCTGACAATGTTCTCATGACTAGTCTCGCTGCAGGATGCCGAATCGTCCTGACAGATTTTGGTGCAGCTAGGAGAATCGAGAACAGGCTGCATCGCATGTCGTCAGTCATTGGTACGCACGAATATGCTGCACCGTACGTCTCACCATTGCCTTTAACGCATCGGCTGCTAATATTGCAGCAGCGAGGTTCTGGGTTACCTGAGGGCGAGCGTTGAACCCGAAAGATCAGGTTATACACGATCTGTGGATATGTGGGCCGTTGGATGTGTTACAGTCGTCCTCCTGACGGGAGGGCTAGCCTTCTGTGACTCTAATACGAACACATACTCCGAAAAGCTTGCCAGAAACTGCCACCTGGACTTTCTTCGCAACTCAAAAGAGTGGCAAGCGGTTCGTCAGCGTCCCAAGGAATTCGTCGAAAAGCTTCTGGTACTGGAAGAAGAAGCAAGATTGACAGCAGAAGAAGCCCTCCGGCACTCGTGGTTCTACAATGAAGTCCACAAGCACGACTTCGAGGACTTGTATCAGCGGACTATCAAGCATTGGCGACCGCCGATTCCAAGGTCAAATATCGTCGAGTTTCAGGATAGCGGCTCCATCAGAGACCTAAAGTGCTCCAAAGCTTTTCTCAAACCATCCTGGAGAAACAAGAGGCGTGTTCGGTCCCCAATAGAGCCGCCGTATAAGCCATTTCCCAGGCAGATGCACCAAAGCCTGTGGCCCTCGAGAAGCCCGAGCAGGAGGCTCTCAGAGGAAGTCCTGTCTTCAATCGAGACGTCGTCACCAACTTCTGCAGCTCGTCTGCGCATCCGAGCCGAGTCGATTTCGATGTCGTCGAGCCACCAGCCTCCTTCTCTGTCTACAGACACAACGACACCAACAACAACAGGGCCTTGCCGAAGTGCCAGAGCTGTTACTGAACCTCTTCCGACCAGAAAGTCTTCTGAACCACAAGTAGAATCTTCTAGTAGGTGTTCAGAAGAGATTTTGAAACCCGCAATTCCTTCCGCGCTGAAGATCCAGCAAGATAGCCACCAGACATCTGGAGAAGGCGTGGCCGCAGTGCGACCACCGACTCCGAAACTTCGAAAAGTGCTCCCCATCGTGCAATCAACAACGACGTCACGCTTCCCATCATCCTCAAGTTCGATGCCAACCACTGCTTCAGCAGCTGAGCATGCATCACCAGTCTACCCCGACGGATCTGCCGCTGTCATTACTATTGAGCCGCCTGCAACACCCAATATCCTTCGCATAGTCAAGGATTCGACCAAGCATTCTCCTTCTGTCCAAAGCGACGGTGACTCAGATGCGAGTTCCTATAGCGGAACTCCACACAGCAACGGCGAGCTTAAGAGGAGATCACCAACGAGTGTGATGATCCCCAAATTCAAGAAACGTCGAGGTTCCTCTGTTTTTGATCTTGCTGAGGATACCGATACCGAGGAACAATTTCGGGACCGCATGGCACGGCGACGGTCAATCTACGATTTGGCAGGAGACGACCGTGAGAATAAACCTCGTCTTCCAAGACTGCCGCTTGTCCATGGACAAAGTGCTCCTTCTGCAACACCTATGAGTCCAAGCCCTCGACCAATGAAGTTATATCTCCCGCGATAACTCTGGAGAGATAGTCACGCGACAGACCAGAACCATCCTCTCTGACTTATAGGACGACGCAGGCAGAATACGAGTTGCAAGAATGCAGTGCTTTGGTTCTGCTGCGGCCACTTTTCGAGAGAGATCACTACGATCGGCATCGTGTATCTTGACAAGGAGAGAAACGCACGATAGTAATTGAACTCGTAGACAAACGTAACTTCATTCAAGGTTGCAACATCTCAGCAGTGCAATTCCTTGCAAGCTATCGTTACCAGAGTCCCCAAACATAGCGGCAAGGTTTGAAGACTAAGGTTGTGTCCATACCGACCTCGACACAACGTTGCTAAGCCAGGGGGTTGTACCAAGTGCCTGTCTGAGAGGATGACTGTGACTATTAAGAGGAGTTCTTACAGCCGCCCCTCCTGCCACCTAGGTGCCCGGTATGATGACGTATAATGCAACACTTCACGACTCCCTCGAAATCCGGTCGGAAAAGGCAGGTATTCTCCGACCTCTCAATGGTCTGATATTTCCTCGGAAGCGTGCTCGACCTCAATTCTACGCCCCCAGTCTTGGACGTGGCGAATCATAGAGATATTTAAACCCGGACGAACCATTCCCATTGATCCATAGCAGTCACGTCATGATGATACCACGACGAGGTGGTGAATGGTGATTCAGGTGTTGCACCACATTTCGCATCAGCCTGATTCTCCTATTCACACTTGTAAGCCTGGTGTCCTCCAGTATATTTTCGAGCCCGGGGTCATCCCGGCCGAAGTCGACTCGTTATCCTTGGTCACAGGAACAAGCCAACAATTCGAGAAGAAAATATAATACTCGAGAAGCGGAAAAGAAGCAGGGTGTAACCTGCCATAAAGGAAAAAGCCACTTGTTGAGGCGTCAAACTCATATCACAGACAATTTATCCGTCGGTTTGTCGAAACGGCGGGATGTCGGAATCAACGATGGCACTCATTGAGGCAGCCGTCATAACTGGCGGCAATTCCGGGCTCGGTAAAGCAATGGCCGAATCCTTCATACGCGCAGGCAAGAAGGTTCTCCTGATCGGACGCAGTGAGTCGAGCCTGGAGTCGACAGCCTCCGAGATCAAAGCTGCTGGATACTATGCCCTTGACACGGGCGACACCAAAGCAATTCCAAGTACCGTCGAACAGATACTTAAGTCCCATCCGGACATCAACTGCCTGGTCAACAACGCTGGCGTGCAAAGACCGTTCCAATTCCCGAATATTGGTGAGAAGCAAGAATATGGCTTCGACCTGAGTGGAGCAGACCAGGAAATCGACATCAACATCCGAGGACCAATGCACCTGTCGTTAGCATTCCTGCCGCATTTCACAAGCTTGCCCCAGCACAAGAAAGGTGTAATCATTAATGTTTCGAGTGTATTGGGATTCCTGCCATCCAGTGTGATCAATCCAGTATACAACGGCACGAAAGCATGGGTCCATATGTTCTCATTGAACTTGCGAACGCAATACGAAACGTCCGGAAAAATCAAGGTTGTGGAAATCGCACCGCCCACTGTTTCGACGGCCCTTCACCGCGATAGGACAGACCCTAGCGATAATTCAAAGGAGAAGAATAAGGCAGCCATGAGTGTGGATGAGTTCATTACAGAGGTCGAGGAGGGTTGGGAGCAGGGGAAGGATATCATTGCCCCTGGGCCAGCAGGTGCAGTGATTGATGCTTGGTACGGTGCTCTGGGGGACAGATACGAGAACGCGATGCACCAAAGTCGTTGACCTTCGCCTGAAGGTGTACATAGTACCGAGTATGTACACAGTAGATGGAGGTTGATGTGGTAAGATGGTGGCATGTGCCCAGATTTGCAGCTCGCAAGTTGATCTCGGAGAAGAGCGGGCGTTCACATTACATATCACAAGCACCTGAGCAGGTCAACCCTTCCGCATTGGCCTCGTCATGTCTGCTGGCAATGGGGTTCCTCCCTCTCCAAGATACTCGTAGAGTGGCCGCCAGAAAGAGCTCTGGACGGCCAGGAACGCAGACGCAGAGGGATAGCGGCCATATCCGCATGGGATTCCAAGCCCTTGTTTTGCCTAGTTGTCGATCCCCCCGGTTCGTGCTCGGGTGGCTTCGATACGTTGCAGCTACGGAGTCTAGAGTAATTAAATACCACTCTGTTGGGACGCGTATTGCTGGTCTTCGCTCTTCAACCTGCGCAACCAAGGAATTCGCGGAACAGCCACCAGAGGCCTCAAACCTTCACCGAGGCCATGGTCATCGTTCTCTATGACTACCTGATTATCGCCCAACAAACCTGACATCTGCCAACACACTCGAGCTCCAAATTGACCGCGGTGAAACGCTCAAAACCTGGGAACTGGGTCGGACCATGAGCTTGGCCTGACGGTGATCTCCTTGTCGACTCGGATTTGATGCTGGAACCTCACGACGGGCTACTTGCTCTCGGAGTCAGGCACCCTATCGCGATAACGGAGTCTCATCATTGTGCCTATTGGGCAGGATGGAGTCGATCTTTATAGGTTGCAAGTGCACAAGCCACATGGAAGCCAAAGATAAGCTCGTAAAGCTTATTCCTTTTGCTTGTTATACATATGAATGATTCATGCATTGAATATTGATATATCTTCCATGTCGCCTTCATTTTGGATCTCCTCGAGCATCGCCTCGCATTTAGCATCGCGTTGGCGTTGAGCGTCCTACCTTAGGCCTTCCATCTCCTGCAGGCAAGATGGCTGCTCGACGTCTGTCGTCAATCGTGGGTGGCAGGAAGAACGAAGCCTTTGACTCTACGGTTGCAAATGAAGTCCAGTTGGCTCAACTTGGGTACGAGCAAGGTACGAACGATACCCCCAAGTTGTCCGAAGTTCTCGGGGTCTGACCGTGTCTCGTCTAACAGAGCTCAAACGCTCATTCTCCCTCCTTGGCATGGTAGGGTTCAGTTTCTCAATCGTCACATGCTGGACAGCCTTGGGAGGCACGTTGATTGTCGGAATTGAGGCAGGGGGTCCTCCTGTCATGGTCTGGTCTTGGGTGGGAATCTGCATACTGTCGCTCGCCGTGGCATATTCTTTCGCCGAAATGTGCTCCGCCTATCCAACTGCGGGTGGTCAGTACAGTTGGGTCGCCATCCTCGCTCCGCCAAAGTACGCCCGGGGTTCCGCCTTCGTGACTGGGTGGTTCATGTGCACCGGCATCGTGGCTATGGGCGCCGTGAATAATTTTGTCAGTCTGACTCTGCCTTCGAAGGACGATCCTATTTACTGATATCTTTTTAGATTACGGCGAACTTCCTCCTCGGCATGGCCAACTTGAATAACCCCTCTTACACCATCGAGCGTTGGCATGTTGTGCTCGTGACGTACCTGCTTGCCATCCTGGCTGCCACCGTCAACATCCTGTGGTCTCGCTTCCTGAACCAAATTTCGACTTTTGCCGTCGTCTGGAATATTCTTAGCTTCTTGGTCGTTGTGATCACAATACTCGCAGCCAATGATCACAAACAGTCGGCCAGCTTTGTGTTTTCGGACTTCCAGAACGACACGGGCTTCAGTTCGGGTGGGATGGCGGTTATGATTGGTCTTTTACAGACATTGTTTGGTTTGTTAGAACCATCTAACTCGTCTGCATGCGCTAACACCTCCTGCAGGAATGTGCTGCTACGATGCTCCTAGGTATGTAAAGCCTTGCCGATATCTCCGTCCATGCGGTAACAATGTTAACCTCCGATTACAGCCACATGACTGAAGAGATGCTCAATCCTGCCAAAGAAGCCCCCCAAGCCATAATCCTCTCCGTTTTTCTCGGCGCGGTAACAGGCTTCGTCTTTTTGATCTCGGCGTTCTTCTGCATCGGCGACCTGGAAGCCACTGCCACGACGCCCACTGGCGTTCCGTTGATACAAATCTTTTTCGACAGCACTTCCTCCGTTAGCGGCGCGACAACCCTAGCATCAATGATCACCGTGATTGTCCTGATCTGCTCGAATTCGCTCATGGCGGAAGGGAGTCGTGCACTGTGGGCCTTCTCGCGCGACCACGGCCTGCCTTTCAGCAAGATCTTCGCCAAAGTGAACAAGAAATCCCATGTTCCGATCTACAGCATCTTACTGTGCATGGTTTTGCAAATGGCCTTGAATAGCATCTACTACGCCTCCTTCGAGGGCTTCAGCACCGTCATCTCCATCGCCACGTTCGGATTCTACCTCTCCTATGCGGCGCCCCTGTTTGTTCGCCTTTGGTCCCTCGCCACTCACTCCAACCCTGCCGCGGTTACAATCAGCGGACAGTATACACTGGGGAAGTACAGTCCGTACATCAACGCCATCGGCCTGGTATTTCTGATTTTCGCAGGCATCGACTTCAACTTCCCACAAGTTGGACCCGTTACTGGCGAGAACATGAACTATTGCTCGGCCGCATTCGGCGTCATAGGCCTGGTGTCAATTGTGACGTGGGTATTTGACGGCCGGAAGAACTTTACAGGACCGCAGACACCCGGGATTGTCAATGCGATTGAGGCAGCCGCGGAGGACAAGAATCTACGGATTGGAGCGACGGCTGGCGGCGATGTGGGAGAGAAATCAGCCACAGGTTCGCCGAAAGAGGAAAGCGTGGACGGGTCGAGCGATGAGAAAACCGGCGATAATGGGGAAAAGATGGCCTGAGGGGCTCAAAAATCTAGAGAGCATACAAGAAGAAATCAATCTAGTTGTACCTCGTATGTTATCTTCGGCGCAGTCCAACCCGCAGTTCTCACCATCTTGTGCCTGCTTCGTTCTCTTCCTGCCAGCCGTTGTGAGGATGAATCTGCCAAGGTCTAGACTCGTACCAAGGGCGTCCTTTGCTTGAAGCCCCGGCTGCCCGGTGATGACAGTGTGTGATCGAAGACGTAGTGCTTAGCTGCCACGGCGCCATGTCTCCCTTTGTTCTTGTAGGCTTTGCGGGAATTTGGTATTATGGAATGCTTCAACCGATGGGCCTTGGCAGGACTGCGCCAAGCTTCCGTCGGAGACTGAGGCGTCGAGCTTCCGTTGTGGCCGGCCTTAAAGCTAAAAGGGCCGGACAATTATGGCACCAATCGCAGGGGGCCAATCCTTCGGTGCGGCTGGAGCGCCTCATCAGCGACCCAATTTTAGCAGCAACCGACACCCGCAGCGACCCGACAACGGCCTCCAGCCTCACCAGCCCCCAGATTGCGGCGAGCCTAATTGCCCTTGAGAGATGATAGGTGATCTATGGAGCAAGGAGTACACTGGTACCACTGGGTTTTGGCACCCCTTCGGCGAGCACTCGCTGGCCATTAGCCCACTGAAACCTAACACAATGTACCTCGTAAAGGAACAATGTTTTGTAGTGGGCACAGGACCATGGCTTTGTACTGAGCACAGGACCACGAGATCTAGCTATTGATCAGCCCTAACATGTTCCCCACCAAGCTAAGACTCATTCCCGCCCGCTAGCGTTCGCCGAAGGGGCGTGCCCAAAATGACGGCTCATGCCTGCAGTACTTGCACTGGCTACACAGAATGCCCAGAGATGCTGCTCGATCGGTGTACGTTACGACGTAGAGCAAGAATGCAGCAAACTGAACAACTCATGAAGGTGGACGGCTACTCGTAGTGCTTCGGCGACAGAGCGTGGGACCCAGCGTGAGGGTGTCGAGCATCTGGCACCCCGCCACTGACGTCGCGTCCTGTCTCCCGGCGCCGCGTAACCCCATGTTCTGATCTCCACGCAAAAGTTTTCTGGACGCACGGCCAAGTTGGCATGAAGCTCTGGGACGGCGTCACACAGAGCTTGGAGGTGATGGCAGTCCGCGTCATCCACCTCTTGGGCGTCACCGGTGACAGACAATGGCACCAAAGCGATCTCGCATGGTATCCGTGATCGATTCCACGATCCAGATTTGATGAGGCAAGGAGCATCGGCGTGCTGACGCACATGGCCGACGGAGACGTTACGTTGGCTCAGCGAAGCCGCATTCAGGTCCCAGGCACTGCGCACTTCCTCACTGCGCCATGATGCTTACTCTCTCGTTCGCCTCAGCTCCAGGCAAGATACTAATTGCTCCCTTGTCCGGCTTTCGCATTGTGGTTCCCTCTTGCTTCTTGTTTCCATTAAGTCACTCTTGGGTTTTCTCGTCCTCAGTCATCAAGCGTCACTCGCTCGGTTTGCTGCGTTTCTTGTCACTTGGTGATTTACTCTCGCTCAATAGTCGCCAGCCCAACCACTTTCCCAGAGCTCCTCAGGGCTTTGGCTGCAACGTCTCCCATCATCTGACATTGCACAATATGAAGTCCTCGACGGCCGTGGTGGCTGTCGCTGCCGCATTGAGCGCCCCTCTCGTTTCTGCCATCCATCTCGCTCCGCGCTCTGAATCTTCTCCACGAACCCTCAGCCTGCCCATAGAAAGACGACATGTGCCGGATATCCTCGCACACGAGAAATCGCGCCTGCGGAAGAGGCAAGCGTCAGGAACCGTCGAGCAGACCCTGGACAACGACCAATCTCTCTACTATGCCAACATCACGCTCGGCACGCCCGCGCAATCGTTACGGCTGCACATCGACACAGGCAGTTCAGATCTGTGGGTGAACACTGCCAGCTCTTCCTTCTGCCAGTCGAGTCAGAATCCTTGTGATGGCGGGACATATTCATCTTCCCAATCATCCACCTACAGACTGGTCAACGACCAATTCAACATCTCTTACGTGGACGGCAGCGGGGCGGCCGGCGACTATGTGTCCGACACGCTAGAATTTGGTGGCGTGACGCTGAACAACTTCCAGTTTGGCATCGGCGAGGTCTCATCCTCGCAACAAGGTGTACTGGGAATCGGCTACATGTCGAATGAAGTCCAAGTCCAGCGCGCCAACATGGACCCATATCCCAATCTTCCCCAAGCGCTCCTCAATGCCGGCCATATTGCCTCGAACGCATACTCGTTGTGGCTGAACGACCTGGACGCCTCCACGGGCGAAATCCTCTTTGGCGGCGTCAACACCGAAAAGTACGAGGGCGAGCTCGCCACAGTCCCCATCCTCTCCACAAGCGGCCAATACTTCGAACTTACCATCGCCTTGACGGGTGTGGCGAACGCCGGCACCGACCTGTCCTCCTCATCCTCCCTCCCGGCAGCAGTGCTCCTCGACTCGGGCGCCACGCTCACCTACCTCCCCAACGACATCACTCAAGAAATCTACAACGCTGTGCAAGCCGTCTACCAAACCGACGTGGGCGCTGCCTACGCACCCTGCACGCTAGCCTCCTCCGCCGCCACCGTCGACTATACCTTCTCCGGCGTGACCATCAAAGTGCCCTACAACGAACTCTTCCTGTCTGCTGGGACGAACAATTTCGGCCAACCCATCACCTTCGCCAACGGCGAGGAAGCCTGCCTGTTCGGCATTGCCCCTGCTCAAGACGGCATCGCTGTCCTAGGAGACACCTTCTTGCGGTCCGCCTACGTGGTGTACGACCTGTCGAACAACGAGATCAGCCTGGCGCAGACCGTCTACAATTCCACGACCGACAACGTCCAGATGATCACCCAGGGTGGCGACGGCGTCCCGAACGCCACTCCCGTCACCACCCCGGTAGGCGACGTGAGCGCAGGCACGGGCGGGGCCGTAAACGGCGATGCTTCAGCCACGGCCGGTTTCAACGCTGCCTCCAAGGACAGGAAAGCCTCGGGTATGAGCGCCATGATCGCGGCAGTGGTGGCCGTCGCGGCGTTGGTTCTGTCGTGAGCTTTCTCCGAGTCACTTACCCCAGGATAAATGGACACGAAGGGAAGAACAGCAACCCCATAATTTTATTTTCGCCTTGTACAGACACATCATGCATGATAACCGGCTAGTCTTGGACTAGAAAAGCGACATACGGGCATATGGACATACGTACATCCGAAACATACACACAAGGACGGGCAGAGCGGGCAGACCATAATTTTTTCTGACGACGATGACGACCATCATGGGTACACACGATCTTGGCCGGGCGCGTCTATCTATGCAGCATTTCATGTCTGGCGTTTGTTTGTTGGTTTGTTGGATGATTGACTGAGCGAGCATTCATTGGGCGGTTTTATCTCGGCACTTCGGTATTGCGGCATTGCGAGCATTGCATTTCCAAGGGCGTTCAAAAGAAGGGAACAACTCTAGGCGCTTGCTTTTGCCCCCAGACTTGGCCTTGATCTTGGGGCGATAGAATGAGACATTGGAGCAGAAAGGGTCAGGCATCAACAAAACGGACAGTTGAAAGAACGAAACTGACGATGGATGGCCACACGGCACGGGCCGACTTAAGTACAAGTACAGTACAGTACAGTACATACAGAAACCAATGATAATAGCTACTAAGTCGAAGTCGCTCAAGGAGGAAACTAAAGGTCCTGAAGGCCGTCCAACGTCGTTGTCCTTTTATCCACCCTCTGTCTTTTAATCCTTCGCCCACTTCGCTGTGCTACCCTATCCCACGGCACCGCTCGGTTAGAGAACATAACCCCCTCCGGCACCGAGATTCCGCCAATGCCTGATCGGGCGGGTGTCCTCCAGCTCGACGCACCACCAGAGGATCTCCTTGGCCTTCTCCGGCTCGCCGCCCAGCTCGTGCGCCCGGGCCAGCGCGAACCAGGCCTCGGCGTTGTCCCAGCCCGAGCCCAGCTTCGTGAGCATGGAGAGCAGGCCGTACGCCCGGTCCCGCGCCGCGAGCCGGTTGAGGTTCTCGGGCGTCTTCTTAAGATCGTCATCCCTCGTCTGCGCGGCGTGTTGCACGCCCGAGGCCAGCGGGAGGGCGTTGGCGCCGTGCGAGTCCATGTCTACCATCCCGGTGTTTGGAGCAGTCGAGATGCGGCTCCATTCTCGTTTATGTCTCGGTCGGGACGGCTCCTCGACTGCCTGTGGTTGTTGTTGGTGTTGGTGTTGTTGGACGTCTTCAACCCGGGGCTTCCCGTTGTCGATCCGTTTCGCCAGCTCGACTTTCCGTTCGAAGTAATCGAGCAGAACGTTGCTAAGGCCAACTATCCCGCCAGGGTGGTCGGCGAAGTACATCAAGCACTGCTCATAATTTTCGAGCGCGTCGCGGACGCCCTCGGAGCTGAGAAAGCCTTCCTTTTCCTCTCTTGCCCGTGCGACAGCCATGAGGAGTTCGGCGCGCTCGCAGTAAACGTCCGCCCAGAGCTCATCTGATGATTTGCCGCCACCGCCCCATCCAACGGCACTGAATGCCCGGGCTGAGCTTTCTACGGTGGCAATCATCCCCTCGATCTTCATGGCGACTTTCGCGGCTTCGTCGGTGGCTTCGCGCGAGTCTTCAAACATCTGGGCCCTTCTGTACAGCGTGGCAATGACGAGCCAGATTTTCACCAATATGCTGAGGGCGTGTCGTTGGGAAACCGTTTTAGGGAAGCGCGGGCTCGGATCTGTTCGCAGGCCAGGTCCGATGATGGGGAGGCGCACGTCTTGTGAGGGAGGTTGGTCGCGGTGGTTTGCTGGCGGCGGTACCTTTTCGTGGCTCGAAAGGTTGTGTGGGATTTCATTCAGGGGTTGCTTCGCTGTCTCGCTTGTGTCGTGGTTAGCTGAGATCGGTACCTCTGGGACGTCAGCGGACTGGATGGTTTCTAATCGTGCGTGGGGTTGTTGTGGAGAGCCATCTCTTGTACCATTTGCGTATGGTGATGTTTCACGTGTTGACTCGAATGACTGTCTTGTACTTGATGCCTGGCTGGGTTCTCGCTTTCCTCGACTCAAGGATCTTGAGAGCTTCGTTGTTGAACCCTTGGGTCTAAGAGCACGGGAAGAACGTTGAGACTCGTCCTTGTTGTGGTCGTGGAGATGGAATCGTTTATGCTTTTGAGGTGATCCTTTTCCGTCTTCGTTCGTGACCTGGATCGTTGGCGCTTGGGTTGTTTGCGTATTCGGTCTGACTTCCTCTGATATGGAAGGAGCACCCTTGTTTGACTCGCTTGACCAGCCCAGCCTCTTGCGATGAAGGAGCTTGCTCGGAAGACTCCTGATGGTGCCGTGGGAACTTTTAGGGGGCGCAATTGATCTTTTCCTTGTGGTTTCCTCACCAATTGCGATCGCTCCATGACGGCCAAACAAGCGAGAATAGAGCGCAAGAAGGTCATCGCTACTGTTGACTGCATGTTCAGGACCCTCCATCAGCTCTGTCAAAGCTAATTCGGTAATGCGGATCTCAATAATCTTCTGCAGCTCCCCACATTCCATGTCGTCAACTAGCCCTGCTTTCTGGCTTGTTGAGTGTTGCGTACCACTAGCGAAGTCGCCGAATACGATTTCAGGAGGAGAAAACTGCTCGAATGCTGCCGCACAACTCTGAATTGCTGTTTCGAACTGTTGTCGGGAGGTGAGTAACAGCGACAACAGGTGCCAGAACGGGATCAGTTGACGCTCTATCTCGTAGGAACTGTCTCCTCCATCAGTCTTTGTCTCCGAAGCCAAGGCTCTCTTGACCACGGCAAGCGCCTGGTCAATCTCGCGCGTTTCGGCAAGGAGTCGAGCGAGGGCGAAGAGTGTTTGCAAGTGTTGGCGGGCAGGGAGATCCTGCGCGGCAGCCTTCTGCAGGTACTCAATGGCTTCGGATTGCAAGGTCGTTCGGTTCTCACTGAAAGGAGTCCATCGCGCCCAGTGCGCCTTTCCTAGACCAATACCCCGATATGTCACGTCGATCAAGTCAGCAGACAGAGGTGTCGGTGATGACGCTTGGCCGTTGACGTGCCCGTTCGCAGGCCCAAAGCCGTTGGGAGTGGCGTGTTCAGAGGGTGGCTCGATTTCGTCAAGGAGATCCTGAAGCTTTTCGCAGAGCTCATGGGCCCGTTCTGCCTCCGCCCTGCCACCAAAGGAGCATAGCCCTTCGATGCCTTCGGCAATGGTCTTCATAAAAACCTCATCGCTATCTCTGCTGGTCGCGGAATTTTGGGAGCCTTCTGATTTCGCTGCACGTGCACGGGCTCGATCTATGAGTTCGACATAGGTGTCTAGAGCCTTGTACGCCAAGTCAAAGTCGGCCAGGGCTTTGTGCACCTGGAACAAGCGTCTTAGAACCAGCGTGGAGTGGAATGATTTCGTTGCAGCTCTGTAGAGCATGTCAAGAACATTTCTTCCCCACGAGTTTCGACCGCCTTCACCAAGATCTGAGTCTGACCAGCCGGGGCCGCAAAGAATTTGCCAATTGTGAATGAACTCTTCTACCCAACCTTCGATGACCGTGTTCGACTCGGTGGCCTTGGGGAATTGCACGTTGCGCAACAGTTCGTTCTCATAAGATATCTCCACGCGCCGCAACTCAACGGCTAAGTCAGACGGTGTGAAAGGGACATGGTGAGCGATTCCTTGTTTGTTCTGCAGGATGGCGGACATGAAGCGATAGTAGGCCCTCCACATCTCCAACTTAGAGAGATGTCCTGGAGCATTGCCGTAGGTCGAGGGCGAGACGTCTTGGTTCCTAACGGCGAGTACTGCCCAGTGCCGGAATGCTTGTAGCCTGAAGGATGCAGATTCATGACCAACTGCGGCTGTTGACTGCTTTTGGCCCAGCGCTACTCGTCCCAGCAGCTGTTGTGCCCAATAGAGGAGCTGCGGCGTCGACACAACAAGGCTCCGGTTTGCATCAAGCCACGGCAGTAGAGTCTCCAGAAGCTCGGTACCCTGCTTGGTGTCGCCGGTCTGTATGAAGAGCAACGCTCGAATGTATACGGCTTTTACGACACTGATCTTCGTCCACACCGAGGTCGCATCTGCTGCTGTCCGAACAGGCTCGAAGGTAATAGCAGGAACTGGTCGGTCCGTCTTATGCGCTCCCAGCCAGCGCGCCCAAAGTAAGGATGTCTGACCCTGCACTATCTCTTCAGAGGATGTCCCGGTCGCGCGCAGTTGGGCCTCGAGAGAGGCGACTTGCGAGTCCGCAATAGGCTGGCTCGTGGTGGCTGTACCCGGTCGTCGGTTTGGTGGGAGGGCATAGTTGGCGACATCGGACTCGAACTTTGCGAGTTGGAGCAGGGATTTCCGATCAGGGGCATGCTTGGTCACTTTTCTTATGAGCTCAGGGAATTCTTTCCAATTGCCAGCGACTCGTGCTGCCTCGAGGAGGCCAATATAGCGCTGAGCCTTTTCATGGTGAGCCTGGAACTTTGTCAGTCGAGGACTGTGTGTGTGCAAAAGAGAAGACGTTGTAAACATACGCTCATTCTGGGAGATGCTTGAGTGGTTCGACACGTAGTCGTCGGGACTTTATGCTCGAGTCATGGTTACGCACACATCTCTGCAGCTCCATGTACACGCCGGACGGGGCTGATTCCTGTTCCGCATGTCTGTATACTGTGCAGCTGTTGAATGCGCAATGCGGTCATTGAAACTGCACGGCGTTCACTTTCGGATCGACCCGACCGCGCCGCTTTTAAACCCCTGCTACGTGGGTATGTGGCATTTCCCTCTCCCTAACTATGTCGACGTCGAACTTGGGGACCATGCAGCAGGTCATGGTGATCCCCCATGCGCATTCTCGCCTTGGAACGCTAAACAAGTTTTGCTGGAATTCCATCAAATTGCTACATTCTACGTGGAGACTGCGTGTGTTCGATTCTACCTAGTGTCGACGCTTTGCAGTACGCCGAACAGCACATCCATAGAACGATGAGACTTGCGCTCCAGCGGCAGTCTTTCCGTCCTGATCTTGGACTGACTGCATACTACAATCACCCTTCTCAACGACTTCAGCAACGAGGCGCGCACGGATTTGGTTGAGTTTCTGGATGCGGGAAAATGTCCTCCGTAAGAGCTTTGTTCAGGCATTTGACTTGGCAATCGTATTCGGACCAGCCGTGATGAAGTGCTAGGCTCGGGAGATGTTTCTGATACGGTCAGGATAGTGCGTGGGTGCTCTTGCAGTCACGATTCGTCGTGCCCCGTCGGTGAAGTTTTGTGTGCGGGTGTACTTACGCGGGACCGTAGAGTCTCCCAATTCTTTTCGTTCGTAGTCGCTCTGCTTCGCCGCAATATGGATCGGGCTCCGTTGCGTCGACAAAATTTCCCACGCGTGGATCCGCCCAATAATTTTATGCTTCAGTGCAAACTAGACGCCAGAGGATGGGCGAGAGCTTCCTGGGGTCCCAAAACAGTCCATCGCTCTCGGCTTCAGGATGCAGGAGGAAAGCGCTCTCCGATCCATCACTACACGCCTGACAGTCACTCCAAGCGAACACCTTCCTCGAATCGCAGGCTTTCTCGCAACCGCACTGGCTCAATGTCCGTTGGAAGATCAATTTGCTGATAATAAGAAGAACGCCAGCTCTGTGACTGCACACAAGCTCAAAACTCGCATCACCTCTCTGCTTCAAGACAGAGATGCCGGTAGCCGGCTGACCGCTGCTGTTCTCATCAAGACTATTGTCGACAAAGGTGGCGCAAATGTACTGGCCAACTCCGAAGTTTGGATTAGAGGTCTTCTCAGCTGTTTGAACAAGCCGGATCCGGTAGAGGGCAAGAAAATCTATCTTGCAACAATCACTCGCGTCTTTCTCCTGACTCAAAACCACCCGACCTTGCTGCGAGAGATAACGACGCCACTTCTCCCTCCATTCCTCACAGCATGCCTCGGGCTGATCAGGCCCGTGAAGGCACAAATTGCTGGAAACACCATCGGAGTCGCGAATCCTTTACTCAACCCTGTACTTCAGGCCTACAATCTGCTTCTCCCACATCATGCCACCGTCTTCCGCCCGTTTGTCGCTCGCTTGAAGCTGGTCTGTCAGAGTCTGCTCGAGGACAGCGCCACTTCGTCCGCAACCAGAGAGCTCGCCATCGGGGTCATGTGCCTCTTGATTTCTTGTGCGCCTAAGAATACAGCCTCCCATGAATGGACCCAGACTGCTGCCGGTATTATCAACAGCGCCCAAGCGACAGCCGACAAGTTGTTCAGAGCCGTCATCGAAGAATTTGAGCCTAACGACACAAGCCACCAAAGAGCGCTTGGGAAGCACAATTTCTCAAAGGAACCAAGGGTTTTGGACAAAGATGAATTGGGATTGGATACCTGGACAGGAATCTGTGACGGGAGCACCAGGCTTCTTACGTTGGTTGACTGGTTGGGCAACTTGATCTCGATTCCAATCCCGCAGGTCGTTGCGGTCCCGCTGGGCTCTATACTGGATTTGACTTCTAGGCTGCTGGCAGTGACTCCACCGGAGAGCAATTCAAACACGGCAACTACTTTGCGCTACCACAATGAAGCAACCAGAGAAGAGAAAGAACAGCTCTGGCTCAATTTGCCCCAAATTCACTTATCCTGCCTTCGTTTGCTTCAGAGGATGAACGGAATCTACGGCCCTTCTCTTCTAGCAGTGGGTGGCGCAATGTTCAACCAGATATTGGAAGCTTTTGAAGCCATGTCATGGCACGGGTCTGTCAGGCAACTCGTCTACAAGATCTTCAGCGGCGTCCTGGCCAGTATCGATCTCGCAGAGATGAAGCTGAACCATAAGCGCTTCCTGTTCTTGACCCAGCAGTGCTGTAACGACCTCAAAAGCTGCATACATCCCCTGTCCGATGCGGCGAGATCGAACGCCACAAAGGACGGGTTCTTGAGTACGGGAACTGTGCCAGCAACCAATCATCTTTCGCTGCCAGGGCAGTCCAAGTTGTATCAAGCAGCCTGGGAGCTGCTGCCACAAATCATAACACACTGTCCAGCTTCAGCGATATCTCGCCCATTACGGATCGAAATGGATAGATTATCTATCCTACTGGATCACACAGACGCTATGCTGGCGAGTGTTATGCGTCCGATGTTGTCCGATAAAGGAAAGGTCGTGACCGCTAGTCTTACGCCCTTTTTAGCCAGATCTGCAGCGGACAGTATCGCTATCGAGGCTCTCCTCAGACCACGAATGTCTGTTGCTCAGACGACTGCGTTTTCCGCCGGAGCCTCCGAGGATGACAAGCCCGAAGCTATCCACGAACAGCACGAGGAGCATGGCGATGAGGACCGCGATATGTCGTCCAACGCCGAGGATTCTCAGGACGCTGTTGACAGCGCTTCTGAAAGCAAGGAGCGAATCCCAAAAGACACCAGCGGTTCGGCCGAGCACGGCAGTGACGAAGAAATGCAGATATCCACCACCAAGAAGCGCACACTGGATGACATTAAAGGAAGCCATGCTGGTAGTTCTCCCACAGACTCCCAAACATCATCTTTGAGAAAATTGAAGATACCGCGCCTGGATGAGAAGCGAACACGACGGGCCGGTTTACAAACGAGCCGAGAGACTGACACGCACATAGAGGCGCACCGGATCAGCACATTTGCTGAAGTCATTGATCATGCTTCGACTCCCAAGGAGGCTCTACTTCCAGAGACGACACCCAAGACTGCCGCCCCGATTGACGCCAGTGACAGCGATGATTCGGAAATTCCCGAGATCGTGCTAGGTTTCGACACCGATGAAGAGGACTCTGAGTAGATGACTTCTGCAGCTCCAATACAGATATGCCATTGCCGTCTCGGTCAGGCTGCCAGTGATGCGGTCACGTGAACACGTACTTTGACGCCCCAAACACGCTGGACGCGTCGGACAAAGAGCTCTTCCTCCCTGCGCACTTCATCTGGTATCGTAATTGAATACTCTACAGCTTTATCGATAAAATCGTTGAAATGCTCGGTGTCTGCTGCCGTGTTCGCGGACGACTGTTTATTCTTACCTCCCCGCATCCTCGCGTCCGTGCCTCAGCATGAGTAAAAGAAAGCTACCCCGCGATGCAAATCCTACCACGAACAAAAAGAGGCCGCCAGCGGTTCCTACGGCGGGAAGGTGTCTCGCTGGCGACGATGACCTCTCCAGCTCTCCGCGTTCGGCCTTGAACCTCTCTCAGGGTGGCGCATCCCTTCCAACGCCGCCGTCTTCGAGTCAGCCGCGCCCCGGTTTGCCGACTTCCTCACAGCGTGCAAGTCAAATTTACAAAGACTACACACCCACCCTGAGCCAATCTGGCTCAGGAACTCACAGCAGGGACGAACGCGACAGCTGGCTCTCTACTCAGGATCAAGAAGCTGACATCGCGCGTGAGATTGACCTCACCGAGGATTTCGACGATGACGTTTACGAGAACTATATGCTCTACGGCATCCTTAATACCAAGATCGTGGGGTGTCGATTTTATGATGGCCAGGCAACCGTTGGGGAATACGTTCGAGTCAGGCGCGAACCGGGCAATCCCTACGACAGCAACGCCATAAGAATCGATAACGTGCTCCGCGACCAGATTGGTCATATTGGTCGCCAAGTTGCAGCAAAATTAGCGCCGTTGATGGATAGCGGCTCGCTGCTCGTCGAAGGCGCGCTGACTGGACCCAAGACCTATTACGACTGTCCGATCGGTCTCAAACTCTTCGGCACGAACGATCCTGTTGCAGGCGCTGCTCTGGCCAAGCAGATGCAAGACCAAAAGCTGCCAATCACCGAGTGGGTGCGTGCGAAGCGAGAGGGAGAGAAGCGGCAGCGAGAGCTCGAGAAACAGCAGAAAGCCAGGGAAAAGGCAGCCAGCGCAATGAGGAAGAAAGGTATCCAAGTCTTCGACAATGAAGGGCCCAACAAGTACAGCAACCTGGGCGCATTCCCGAACGGCAGTAGCCAATCGGGACAAGGTATGGAGCAACTGCTGAGTGGTACATCCACATTCAACCCGCGTGATGTTCAGGACGCTATGAAAAAGCTTGGAACGGGCGAAGACGTGCTTGAGAAGATGCCAATGGCGGATCAACCCCCGGAGCTCGCCACAATCTTGTTGCCGTATCAGAGACAAGGACTGCAGTGGATGCTGGACCACGAATCTCCCCAGCTGCCCGAGAAGGGCGACGATGTGGTACAGATGTGGAAGAAACTAGGCAGAGGGTACCTCAACATCGCCACCAATTTTGCTGTTAACAAGGCTCCCGAACTTGCAAGCGGTGGTCTCCTTGCAGATGACATGGGCTTGGGTAAGACTATTCAGATGATCTCACTTATCATGGCCGACCCCAACAAGAACCGAACACCTACGCTCATTATCGCACCACTTTCGGTCATGTCCAACTGGAGCACACAGATAGAGTATCATATCAAGAAGAAGTTTCAACCACGCGTCTTGATCTACCATGGTCCGGAGAAGAAAAATTTGTCACCCCAAGAGCTGACAGAATACGATATCGTCATCACAACCTACCAGACAATGACTCAGGAGCTCTTTCCGTATGGCGAGTCCAGCCCTCAGCCGGTACCAGCTTCGAAGGGATTGTTTTCCATCAAATTTCGACGCGTAATTTTGGACGAAGGACATCAAATCCGCAATCCCAAAGCCAAGATGGCGCAAGCCGCATGTGCGCTCCAAGCGGCATCTCGATGGATTCTCACCGGCACTCCGATAGTTAACACCCTCAAGGACCTCTACTCGCACGTCAAGTTTATCGGCATGACCGGGGGTCTGACCGAGTTTGAGATCTTCAACTCGACCCTGGTTCGTCCGCTTAAGAACGGCGATCCTGAGGCTCGTCTGCTGCTTCAGGCTCTCATGGCGACGCTGTGTCTCCGCCGGATGAAAGACATGAAATTCATCGATCTCAAACTCCCCAACATTGCTTTCCATAAATATCCGGTGAAGTTCTTACCGCATGAACAGGAGAGGTACGATGCGTTCAAAAGCCAGGCCAAGGGACTTGTCGAGGCCGCGAAAGCCAAGAAGGGAGATCACACTATGACGCATCTGCTCGAGGTCTTGCTTCGGTTGCGCCAGACTTGCAATCACTGGAAAATGTGTGGAGACGATCGAGTGCAGAAACTGTTGGAACTGGTCGAGTCTAATGAGGTTGTGGATGTCACAAACGCCGCAAACAGGAAGACCCTACAGGACATTCTCCAAGTGCAGATCGATTCGCAGGAGGACTGTCCCGTGTGTCTGGACTCTTTGAAGAACCCAGTAATCACAGCTTGCGCACATACTTATTGCCGTGAGTGCATTGAGCGAGTCGTTGAAACACAACACAAATGTCCCATGTGCCGTGCGGCGCTTGCCAACAGCGAACAACTGGTCGATCCTGCTGCAAACTTCGGTGAAGGCGATGAGGTCGACCCTGACATCGATCCAGAGACAACCAGCAGCAAGATTGAAGCGCTCATCAAGGTTCTCAAAGCGTCCGAGGCCGACGCGGACGTCAAGACTGTGGTGTTTTCACAGTGGACATCATTTTTGGACCTGGTGCAGGCTCAGCTGCTTCGGCATGGCCTTAACTTCACCCGGCTTGATGGTAAAATGAACTCGACTCGTCGCGATGCAGCAATTGAATCCCTCAACAGCGACGCATCCTGCAAAATCATGCTGGCATCCTTGTCTGTTTGTTCTGTGGGTCTGAACTTGGTGGCGGCGAACCAGGTGATTCTGGCGGACTCATGGTGGGCGCCAGCCATTGAAGATCAAGCTGTTGACCGTGTCCACAGACTCGGACAGACCCGTGATTGCAAAGTGGTCCGTTTAGTTGTGGAGGGCACTATAGAGGACGAGGTGCTTGAGATTCAATCGAAGAAGAGGAAGTTGGCGAGTGAAGCATTCGGAGAGAAGGTGAAGAGGGAGGAGAGAAGGGCAGGCTCGCTGAGAGACATCGAAAGGTTGTTGGCATAGTGGAAGCGGACAAGACGACTGGCGTTCTTTGAGGAGGGAGTTCTATGTTGCGGCGTCCGAGATGGAAGCGGAAAGATGGGCCAACCTTGGAGATTGTAAAAACAATGTCAGACATAGATACAGAAGACCCTCGTCACAAGAAGCTTCGGGATGGAAGAGTACTACCACAATCCGGGCGGTGTGACACCGATTATTAGTCTTCCTCCACGTGCTTGCATCCGTCGCAGCTGCCAATCATTCCCCTTTTGTTCGGTTATGTACTTGCGCCAGAGTCTCGTCGCTGTCATTCCGAACGGGTCTTTCCTTACGCTCAGCGAACGTTGAAAAGCTGCTCTGTCGCCGTGGACGCGCTTCCAATATCAGAACGCGTTGAGGTCGGGGGGGCTCCGGGCGCCATAGCAACGGCCGAATAAGCCCCTGCTAGCGGGGCGAAGGGTCGCAAGTTCAAGCCTCAACGACTAGGGTTCCAGCCTCAAGCAGGCGGACGCCCAACAAAGGCCGTCCCTCGGCACTCGAAGGAAATTGCGCCGGAGCTCTTTATCGCTGGCGGACGCGTGGGATGCGGGCGTGTCTCGCATTTTTCCCTGGCTTGAGCGGAGTCTCATCAGCCCACGATTTCGCGCGCACATGCTGCCTGCCCCAATTTTGCATTCACATTCAAAATCTTCATGATTGTCAAGCAAATCAAAAGTGAGAACGGCCGCAGTCGGAGTGCAAAACGTGCAATCCAGACAGACGAGCACCATCTGTTTTGCGAGCGTTCATCTGACCTCCGACACTTCTGGTCGAGGCCCGACTTTGCATCACTCTGCAGCAACGACGACGACGTCAGTGTGGACTCGCCGCAGTTGGGAGCTTCTGTTTGGTGGCCGCCAGCGCGAGGAGCAGCAGCTCGCTGGAGCTTCCACCAATTGTTGCAGACCTGCTTGTACCCGGCGTGCGTCCCCCGCATCGCTTTCTGCTGTTGCACTTCCCGAGCAGCCAGTGAGCGAGATACACCTGCAGCTTCCCTCCTCCATCTCAAAAAAAGTGATCGCATCAGTCGACCAGCATCTTCCTGGCGAGGCCCTGCTGCGGGCTGGGGCTAATTGCATGCTGCATTGATCTTGTGATTCTCTTCCACTACTGATATTATCCTGACCTCTTTCACCGTCCTCGTCCACCGTCGACTCTTCCGGCATCATGGCTCCTCTCAGCGGCGGCTCTGTCTTTGCGACGGTAGGAAGCTCTTCTCCCGGTCTTCCCCGCATCGGCTTTCACTAACGGAAATGTCAACAGCTGCTCATGAACGATGCCTACCTACCGGGTATGTTGACACGCAAGGTCGCCACAGTGCGATCCCGGCTGATGTTCACTTATAGGCGCCATGGTCTTGGGCCACTCCTTGAAGGACAGAGGTGCGAAGGCTCCCCTGGTGGCCTTTATCCTCGTCGACAAACTATCCTCAGACACCATTAACGAGCTACGAGTTTGTCCCTGCCTTGGATGCCTACCTTGGATGCCGCTGACTTAGCCAGACTGTTTATGATCAAGTCATGCCTATCCAGCAAATCATCAACAAGAACCCCGCAAACCTCTACCTCATGAACCGACCTGACCTGATATCCTCCTTCACCAAGATCGAGCTATGGCGTCAAACACAGTTCAAGAGAATAGTATATCTGGATGCAGACATGGTGGCTCTCCGAGCCCCCAACGAACTCCTCACCCTAGACACAGACTTCGCCGCGGTGCCGGATATTGGCTGGCCGGATTGCTTCAACAGCGGGATGATGGTTCTAAATCCCAACATGTCAGATTTCTATGCTCTGTATGCATTGGCGCAGAGGGGTATCAGCTTCGATGGAGCCGATCAAGGCCTACTCAACACACATTTCCGCGAGTGGCAAAGGTTGAGCTTTGTCTACAACTGCACCCCCAGTGGCCACTACCAATACGTCCCCGCCTACCGACATTTTCAAAGCAGTATCGCCGTTGTACATTTCATCGGCGCAGACAAACCGTGGACGCTGGGCAGAGACAATCGGATGAACACGGGCGTCTATGGTGAACTCCTGGGAATGTGGTGGTCTGTCTATGATAGGCATTATCGTCCGAAGGTGCGCTGGCTCTGAAGGAGGGGGGTCAATTCTATGACGCTGACGTGTGCAGGCGATCCATTACTACGACGCCCAAACCTTCGAGTCCAAGAAGACGGTCCATGATTATGTGCGAGGCGAAGAACCGCTCTACGTCGTTGACTACCTACGTGGTCAATCAGGACCAGCACCAGTTCCAGGATCGGTTCCACACGAGTACCATCACCAAACCCAGCAGTACCACCATTCAGAACCCCAGCACGAACCCCAGCAGCACACCCATCCGGAACCGCATCACCAGCAGCCGCCGTCCGATCAAATATCTCTGCCACCAGAGACCCATGGACACCATGAGCAACCTCAACACCCGTCCTCGACTGTAGAATTGCCCCTGGGCGATGCACCTACCCCACGGGGCCCGCAAGATTTTCATCCTGTCCCCACGATCGAGCAAAGGCGATTCTCAGCACCCCACACAGAATGGGATCCTGCCCGGTAAGTCCATCAACCCAAGTCTAGTCCTTTAATGCTTACATTGAGCAGAGCACCACCACCTGCCCACTCGAAACCAGAAGCGGCCAACTTCCCCACAACCATCTACGACATGTCAAGCGAGACGACACTTTTTCAGCCGCCTGCCCAATACCCCGAAGCACCAAAGGATATGTGGTACCAAGTACCAGAAAAGGCACCCGAGCCTGTGAAACCCAAACCCATCTTCCCTTGGGAGTCTAGAGCCCCCAAGCCCACCCGAGTATTTCCGCAGGCCAGGCAACCAAGCCCACCCCCGCCACCTCCTCCCCCTTCGGAGCCCGCAACTGCCTTGCCTGATGAACCCCGGACGGATTTAGCACCTACCGACACCGAAGAAGCGAGCAAGGAAGGCGTGCCCACCTCACCCCCGCAGCCACCAGCCGAGCCGATCAATGTCTGGGAAACCTTCCAACAAAGGACGAATGCATGGGACGACATGCCCGAAATTGAACGCTATGTCCAAGCTATCAGCCAACCTCGAAAAGGAAAGATACAGGTCTTGTATAACACACTTGGCCAACGCTCTCCTCGCAGCGCTAGCGGCACCACAACCCCGACTGATAGAAGTAGACGACGACCAAGCCTGAAACTAACCGACTTCCCCACTAAGGACGAAAGACCGAGCTTGCCCGTGACCCCGGCACCGATTCGACGACCTACATTCTGGGGAGGTGAGAAAGAGGATGAAGGAACCCTCCCGGCGGCCGAAGGAGTACCAAAGCAAGAAGAATGGGTGCGTCGCTTCTCCCACTATCCCCAGCCTGAGTTTCCTCATTCGCGTATCCTGCCACATGATTTGTCGCGTGTTTTGTACTGGAGATGCCAATATTGTGGACGACAGAATCCCATCACAAAACTTGAAGAGCTTCAAAGGCGGCAGAGCGAGGCCCTCCTATCGCCAACGGGGACGCGGGAACTGGGGGATGTGCCGCAGCCTCCGTCAAGAAAGATGCCGGAAAGTTCGAGTAGAGAGGAGGTGGTGGAGGCTACGATATCACATCTTTCGCCGACAAAAGCACCGAAGGCGCCAAAGCCCATCTTGAAGACGCCTCACTTCGAATTGGGGCAGGACCAAGTGCCATCGCCTGCACAACAGCCAAGGGATGGGGCAAGCGTAGAGACTGATGCGCTAGACCCTTTATCTAGCACAGCAGAGATTGACGCGACGGGGGATTTGAGTCTTCCAGTGGGCGGACCAGCAACTGCAGAGGAGATCCCTGCCAGATCCACGGCACCGTTCCTGGCTGCCACAAAGGCTTAGGAAGTCGAGGGACGCCTCGCGCGGGCGGATATCAAGCAACGAAATAGGGTGACGTTTGGATCGCGGGTACCTTGAAGTCTGGTGCTTTGCCCTATACAGGCCTCGGTACACATCATTTTGGAGTAAAGCGTGCAGGGCAGAGGGTATCGTTGCAGTTGCATGCTTGATGAGCGATTGGTCATGGGTTATGCGTCTCATCTAATGTGTATCATTATGTCGTACCGCATTTCCAGCGGATGAAATCTGTTGTTCCCTATGCGGCATGCTATCTATGATCGTCTCTCCTATACATACATTCTACCCTACATAATCGATGAATGCACCAGTTACCGCCGCTGCAGGCTAGAAAAAGGGGCTCGGGAGCCTCGCCGGCACTGCTTGGCGACGGATTCGGGCGCCGAGCCACCCCTTTTTTGGATCTCAGGCAGCCAGGCAACCTCGTATCGTACCAGTGCACAGGAGGTGGTACGCTATAACGCTATCGCATCAATTCCATCTGCTCTCCGAATACCCGTGAAGAACGATGAGGCTCTGAGACGGCCTCTCCCTTGAAGAAACTCCACCTGACTCGGTGACCACCAACATGGCCTACTCGATGACAGTCAAGCTCACGCCCGAGCAACTCGATGACCGGCGTCGTCAACTCTCGCGTGCAGGTCTCCACGCCTGGCTCAGTCCCTTTGTCATCTTGCTGGCGACATATGTCTACCGCCGCTGGCTGTCCGGCTCCCTGTCAAAGATACTCTCCCCGCTGTCGTCCTCGTCATCATCCACATCTCGAAGTCCGGCGCGCGGACTGCGTCTCTCCCTCCACCGCGTCGCCTGGATTCTCTCAACGACGTACATATCCGAGTACGGACCGCTCTACATCCCAGTCCTCGGCTTGGTCTACGCACTCTGGCTGCTGTACCTCACCTCCCGCGGCACCGGAGACGACTACATGCACATTACGAAATCGTTGGGCCACGTCGCTGCCAGCCAACTCCCATTTCATTATCTCCTGAGCGTGAAGCAGGCGCAGTACAGCCCGGTGACGTGGGCGACCGGCATGACGCATGAGCGCCTCAACGCCGTGCATCGCCTCTTCGGCCGGATTGTCCATCTCCTCCTGGCCGCGCACGCGGTTTTGTATCTGCGCTTCTTCATCTCGATGGGGTTCCTGGAGAAGAGGATCAAAGACCGAGACGTCCGATTAGGGGTCCTTGCGTTCTGGAGTTTCAACCTTCTCGGCCTACTGAGTCTCCCTGCCGTGCGGAGACGGGTATATCATGCGGTGTTTTACCGGTCGCATGTCGTCCTCTCGGCGGTGGTGCTTCCGGTCTTATGGTTCCACGTCCCGTATACGCGCTGGTTCATTGGGCAGGCTGCTGCGATTTACCTCGGAGGAGGAGTTTCCAGAGCTCGTGGCGGGAGGAAGGTTACGGGGTTGAGATGTCAAGCCATTAGGGGAGGGACTTCGATGGACTTGATTGAAGTCAAGTTCCGTGTCGAGGGGGGTGATCAGCTGGCCGTCTCGATGCCAGGACAGCATGTATACCTCGTCCGAAACGGCGTGGCGGGACCGAAAACCCCAGCCACGATTGCGAATGTGGAGAGGGAGGCGAAATCGAACGCGGAGATCACGCTGGTGCTCCGGAATACGGGCGGGCCGGGGACTTCATATCTCGCTGCGCTGTGCTCGGATTCTGCAAGCAAAGGCTTGGAAGAGGGCATACGCGTCGAGGGCCCCTACGGCGAGGCGAGCGAGTATATGCCCGCATTACTTGGCTCTGATCCGGAGCCGAAGTCGAAGTCCAATTCAAAGGGACCCATCCTCCTCGTGGCGGGCGGAATCGGCGTCACGTACACGCTCCCGATCTACCTGTCCCTGCTCGCCTCCCCTTCGAATCACTCCAGACGGATCAAATTCATCTACCTCACCAAAACGCTCACGGAGGCACGATGGGTGGTCGACCTTCTCTTGGCCGCTCTACGGACCGGGTCGGCTGCCACTGTCGATATCGAGATCTACGCCACGAGGTCAGTTCTGGATCCCGTTAAGAAAGGGGCCTCCGATCCTGCAGCGTTAAGCAGTCCCTTCCTCCGAGCAAAGGGTGTCAAGGTGGAGGATCGGGGACAGAGACCCGATTTGCGGGAAAGTGTGGATGAGATCTTCACCATGTCACCGGACACTCCGGTGGCGCTTGAACGTAAGTCCACAGACGTAGTGGACGGCGATCAAGACATCAGTGTCTTTGTCTGTGGACCGCCGGGTCTGTCGAAACACGTCAGGAGTCTTGTCGGCCGGTGGGTCTGGCGGGACGGCAGAAGCGTGAGTTGGCATGAAGAAGTGTTCGGGTTCGGTGGGAGTCAAGAATAGCAGACTCGGCTCTGCTGGCGGAGAGTGGATGGGAAAGGACTAAGAGGTGAAGCGTTGACAAATTCGATCGGGGAGAAAACCTGAGATGAACATTGAGGCTGAGGCTGAACATGAAATGTTCTGGCTGTCACGTATGTCCCGACCGAAAGGACTATCTAGGAGAGGAGGGAAGGGAAAGGATGAACAATATACTCCTCTGATCAGGAGAAAATGTCCTCGGACATGAAGCACTCTTGTGCTATTATCACCTTGCTAGCGCACCGGGAGTGATGGGATCCAACCTCCTCTTGCGCAGGCACTGTCGATAACTATGTCCAGCATCGTTGACCATGTTCACTCCGTCGCCTTTCATCGCACCGCATCTCTCCCAACCCAGTTAAAGTCACTCCCTCCCAGGCATACTATCTTCGGCCACTCCACCGGTCACTCGCTGGTCCCGACAATGGCGGTGATACCTACCGACTGACCATGAGATGGAATGGATGCCAACGATGCCGTGAGACACTCACAGTCACTAACTCACTCGCCAGGCCTCTCGTCTTCGTGGCCAACTAAACAACCGAAAGAGCAAACAAGCTACTACAACAAACGGACAAAGGTCTTCTCCCAGACACGATATAAAGTCGTCTTCTCCTCCTTCTTCTTCGTTCTCCTCCCACAATTCTGATTCTATTTCCTCTCTTGCAATAAGACTTCACCCACAGGCTTTCTATCTTTCAAGTCGAACATATTAACACAACTAACCGGGTCAGCCAACCTTCACGATCAACTCACAATAAATATCCATTTCAACCGACCAACCACTGAAATGGCCCCGATCAAGAACCTCGCCTCCCTCGCCTTTCTCGGCCTCGCCCTGGCTGCTGTGCCACAGGCTTCTGAGCGTGTTCATCGCCAACGCCATAGCCACGCCCTGCGAATGCCTGACCAGCGCCCACACAATCCAATGACGCAGGTAGCCGGGCCTATTGACCCGACTACTGCCTACGACGGTCTGGCCATGGCCACATCGACTCTGGGCGCCAAGGGAGATGAGATATCCGACGAGCTGCGGCGCACGACGGTTGTTCCGATGTTCCCTGGCCCGCCGCGACCACAGAACACTCTGGCCGACAACAAGAACCCCCGGTTCGAGCAGTTCGCGCGGCGCACCGCCCCACTGGCTCGAAGCTCCGGCGCAGGCAGCGGCGGCGGAAGCAAGCCCCCTCCCTACCCACCCAATCGCCAGCTGCAGCTCGCGCACAACGCCGCGCTTGCCTTCTTCCTGGCCGCCATTGGTTTCTTCCTCCTCTCCCTCGTCTGGAACCTCTACCTCCAGGTCGGGCGGGCGAGGGAGGAGCAGGCCAAGAAGACCGACGCTAACGCCGTGGAGGCGATGCGGTTGCGGTCTACTGCGCCTTTGGCATTCCGGTTCGGTTTCCCCCGCGGCGACAATCACGGTGATGGTGGCGCTGAGAGTGACGGTGCAGTCAAGCGCGGTGAGGGCCGGTGGTTGAGAGGTGCCAACGCCAGTGCGGCGGATGGGTCGATGCGTGCTTAGGCCCGCGTGGACTGGCTGGGCTAGGCTGGACTGGACTGGACTTCATACTGTCGGGTTCACGAGGAGCACCTGTTGTCTATATAGCCTCCTGGCGGGCACGCGGGCGGGCAGGCGAGATGGAAGTGCCAGTGGAAGTGGAAGTGAAAGTGGACTGGGTCAATTCCCCCTGGGCTACGGCATGTGAGCTATGTACGTATTCCGGGTTTCATACCGGAGCCGCCGCCGGCGGTTAGGTATGAATGAATGAACAATGTGCCAGCGGAGCTGGTTCCTTTCTTTGTTTCAGCTGCTGCTGTCCCGGAGGGAGAGTGGGAAGAGGAGCTACAGTGCTTAGATCCAGGCATGAAGAAAGCTTTGCTTGCATGTATGCCATTGCCCCATTGGGAGAGGTCGAGACAGGTCGTGAGGAGTGATTCCCCCAGGGCCATGTACTATTGGTGACATGGCAAGGCAAGGGACTGCACTGTAGCAATGTAGCAATGTAGCAGTTATGAGACTCCATCGCTCGCACTTTGCCGTTTCGTGTCGGCCTGGTGAAGGGACGCCGTGTGGTTGCCATCTTGGTTCGTGTCCTAGGACAGTTGTCGATTGAGGTACTGCGTTTGACTCAGGGCATCTACGATAGGTGGATTGAGCGTCCATGGACGGGCCAGACTCTGCTCTGCCATCGCAATTCCATGCCAGCCATAGATTCGAGTTCGCGTTTGGGTTTTGCTTCGTTCGCAGGGAGCGTTGAATCCATCTACCAACCAATTCATCAGCCAACACTCAGAAGCCAGAGATCAAATAGCTTGATGGCGCCTCGCCGTTTGGGTGCTTAGCAAACGAATCGAACGATGGATCGGGCTCTGTCGGCATAAAGACAGTATTCACGTTGAAACACAGGACCTACTTCAATTGATGCTTCCACACCCTTTGAGGACACCCACCGTAAATCCACCGAGTCCACGCTTCTCTTTTCATCCTGGATCGACATCAAACCCCTTGCAATCCAAGTTAAAATGGTGATCAACGGCTGGGTAATCTTCACCATCATCTTCTGCCTTATCTTTGCGGTCGCCATCTATGTCATCATCGTCGTCTTGAATGCAAATGCCAATGCTGGACTCGGTGCACATGACTCGCGTAGACGGAGGCGCCGAAGAAGTGCGAGAGATATTCCTTCGGCTGCAGGGAATCGGAATGTTCCTCCAACGCGGAGTCAGAATGCTCCGCCGCCTGCAGGGAATACAAGAGGTCTTGCGTCAGTAGGGACTCAAACTGTTGCTCCACCAACGGAACATACAACCGATGCTCTGACAGCAGGGGATCAGAATGTCCCACCACCAACAGAAAACACAAACAGCTCTTCGCCAGCCGAGACTCATACTGTTCCTCCCCTTGCAGGGAATCAATCGGGGCCTTCGTCGGCAGAGGATCAGAGTCTTCCTCTCCCACGGGAGAGCTCAAGCGGTAACTCGCCAACAGGGAATGTTAATTCCCCAACGGGAAGTGTGAATGGCCCTCCACCCACAGGGACTCAAGATGTCCCTTTCCCAGGAGGGAATCCAAGCCTGCCCGCTCCCACACTTGGTTAATTCAAGCCTTCATACAAAGGTAAGTCCTCAGTGGCGTGAGAGAGGGTCTCTTAGTCTTTTTTGCTGACTCGCAGTGAATGGCAGGAGCGGATCACTGCTGCAGTGTGATACCAATGGTAACGCCATCATTTAGAAAATGAAGAGCAACGTCGCTCATGATTCACACGACAATAGGTGGTGTTAGTCGCAGTGATTAAATCGGAACATACTGGTAAGAGAACGCTTACCCACCACGATTGTTTGAATGATCGGTTTTTCTGTGACAGTATCGGGCAGTGGTCGATTGCCCTGCTGGTGGAGAAGAAACGAATGATGCCTCCGAGGTGCATATAAAGCACTGGGCTGGAGATCTCGATTCAATCGTGCCGTACCGTCGAAAACCACACCATCCACAACAGCTACTTCTGCAAACATCCTTCGAGGAACGAATAGAGAAGAACAACCAGCCGAGGTGTGACCAAGACAGCGACGTAAAGCCGTTATCGACAAACCATCAGCGATGAACTGGGGCGCAATCTTCGCCATTGTATTCTCTGTTGTTGCTGTAGCCATTATAGTGGCAGTGCTCTATAAAGATAAAACGGCCGCCCGAGCCAGGGTTGCCGAGGGGCTGCCAGCACATGGTTGGTACCGAGGACCTGTTCGCGATCCGCCGGCGTCTACGGTTTGATTATGGTTGCCTTCCTGGAGACCAAACGGCCGAAGGTGAGTCCCCTATGACACAACGGAGAAGTCCCCGTCAGTAGCTGATGCGTTGGTGGAAGCTTTAAAACAGACTGGTGTCAGGGTGGAATTTCGTTGGTTGTGGTGACGCCCTGACAGTCACTTGATCGAAGCTGGAGGTAGTATATCTGGCAGCATTCAGAGCTTGAGCTTTCTTATTATCATCGACATAGACACCCAAGAACCAAATCCACACAAGCCAAATCTACGATACACGAGACAGAAAACGACCTTACCTCGACATCCCGATATAAAAGACCACAGACGACCCCTTTGATCTGCGGCGATCGTGGAGACGGCAATATGGTTTCATATCTGGCTTGGGAGATACCACTTTTGATTTTCATGATCCTCGTGGGCGTTGTCGTTGCAGCTTACATGTGGAAGCGGCAGCCGAACAGCTTGGCCCACCGACTTTTTGATCGGAAGGGCGCAAGACGGTCAGGTCGAGGGGACAGCCAGGTGACCAGCGGGCATGATATATCATGAGAATACCCCGATAATTTCTCTTGCTGGTGCGGGATGCTACCGACAGGGTGCACGGGAGCGGCCCGAGCTTTGCTGATGTGTAAAACAGAAGCTCGCGGTAGCAATCACGGACGTTATTGCTTCGAGTCTGCCGGAGTTCAGTGGAACAACAGGGGCTTGGTATTCCAGAAACTCTTCTGCATGTTAGTCTCACCAAAACAAGATTCCGCAGTCCTGTGCAATTCAGTATGACACAGCAACGGGTGTAATATGTCTTGGATTCACAAGATTGAGTTCGTACCACTGGACTTACCAACGGATGGTTCGGGTCTCGCGTTTGACGGCAGTAGTCCTCAAATAGGATGCATTTCCAACGGAGAAGGTTTCCCAGTGCTTGTTAAGGCTGTTAATGCGTGTTGTACCGTCGATTTCGTCCGGAGCTTCCCTGTAGCGCATCCATCACTTTTTGTCAACTCACATAATTACCGAGCAAGGGATCGACACGTTGGCACACACCGAGGCACGAGTTGGAGATGCCTGGGTAGGGCAAGACTGACGATGGTGCCTGAAGGATGCTGGCTAGACGGACTGAAGTATAGAACGATGCTTTGGCGTCAGTCTCAAGAAGCTTCCTGGAAGGAATCAGGGCTCGTGATAGACTCTAGGTTACAAGGTCATCCGAGGGGAGCACAGAGTCCGACCCTATCGTGGTCAGAATGCTGAGCAGGTCTGACAGGTGATCTCAGCGACCGCAGCGAGAGGGGATGGGGATTGGGCTGCTCTGACAACGACACACCCGGAATGAGTGAAGATCTTCACGCAAGTTCTGAGTTTACGGTGTTGATAAGCGTCGTCAGGGGACATGTAGTTCTGGATCTGCAGGTCAACAGTGACTGGAGAGCTAGGTGAGAGGGAAGTGAGAGGGAGATGAGGGTTGGAGTAATGATGGGTGGACAGCGGGGCTGACCTCAAACCGCCGTGTGTCTGCTGTCTATCGCTTCTGCATCGGGCGATCCATCGTGATGCCTCCCCATCTCAATCACGCGAGTCGCCTGGGATTGGGGTTTGTTTGTGTTCCCCTGGATGAGTTGTGCATAAAATGGCATGGCTTAGAAGAACAGAGGACCAGACAGTGCTCACAGCCCTAAAAGATGGAAGGGATCACCTCGGCATCCTTTGTCGCCAACAAAGCAGGTGCCATGCTGTATTGAATGTTTGCTCCCGCGCCCATTCAAGCCCTTTTGACGGTCACGAGTTGCTTGGTTTGCTTTGTCCACAGACACCTTTCCACCCAGCTCACTGGGATTAATTCTTCGTCTCACCTACATGCAGCCTTGGAGCAATACCTCGTTGACCACGTTCAAGGCATCCACCGTGCCCCCCCTTTGAGGAACAGCTGACCACGTCGAAAGAACTGACTCCTTCAGCTTCCATGGTCTAACATCTCCCGACTCAGCCCTTCTCACCATGGCCTCCAGTGTGCTGGGTCTACTGTTTCGAAGAGCCTCCTTCTACTCATTCGGCTTCTTCAACTGGTGTCTGTTCCTGGGCTTGTTCGTCAAGAATGGAACCTTCTTCAAGAAGGACACGGAGCAGGATAAGCTGCGATTTGCCATCGGTGAATAACCCAGTCAAACTCGAAGTGGCCATTCTGACGAGATTCTAGAGAGAGATCGCTTCTGGAACTTGACCAAAGCACCCCTGCCGGGTTTCAAGCACTACTTCTATACCCTCCGCAATGACCTCAAGTTACACTACATTAGCAATCGAGCCACGGCTTCGCGAGACAATCTGGTTATCTTCCTCCACGGGTTCCCTGATAGCTTGATGATGTGGAGGCACCTGATGCAAGAGCCGGCTATGCCAGTGCGGGATGCTACACTTGTTTGCGTAGATCTGCCAGGCTATGGAGGGAGTGACAGCTTCAAGAAGTACGACACAGAAGTCCTAGAGGCGCTCACAGAATTCATAGTTGCCATGAGAGACAAGTACATCCCGCCAGAAAACTCTGAGGAGACCAATACCTTCATTGTTGGACACGATTGGGGCTGTGTGTTAGGGTTCCGCCTGGCTGCGGAAGCGTCCTCTCTTGCTGACCGGTTCATTCTGACCAATGCGCCACATGTAAGTCTTGTTGCAGAGCAGATCGCGCCAACGTGCTGACACGCGCTCAGGTTGAACTCGCCTTCTCAAACAAGGACAGGATTCTGAACTCGGCCTCGAAGATCTTCAAGCAGTTCAGACAGGCCCCAAAGCGAAACTTCGGCTGTCTGTCAAAGACATTCAATGCCCTGAAACCGTTGATTGTGCAAACCATGTTGATGGGTTACATTTTTGCATTTCACCTTCCAGCAGCGCTCGTCAAGTACCTGGGCGTTGCCGGAAACTACTCATTCATCCGTGGAGCGAATTGGTCTGGATATGGCAAGGGTTCAAAGGAGTACCATGTCCAGGAATGTCTGGCTTCGAGTTTTGGCCCTGGAACCGAGGAGTGCAAAACATCAATTTCGGCGATCAACGGCACAAATGGTGTCAACGGAGAGAAGAATGGAGAAACTTACGGTTCGAGTGTGTTAGAACGTGCAAAATCTCCAGAAGAGGCCTTCTGGAACATGACAGGCTACTATCGCGACGGGGCAGGTTGGCGACCGTGGACGAAGTCGCTTGAAACTATCACTGACCTCTACGCTCTTGAGACATCGGCATCCGAGTCCAGTAGTCCTGGCCGCCGCCGTTCATCGGTCTCGAACTCTCTGTTCGTCGATCAGTACAAGGGAAGTTTGCATGCACCCACCTACGTTCTCTGGGGCGAGAAAGATCAAGCTTGTTCGCGACCAATCTGTCTGGACGGAATTGGAGATTACCTACCGAAAGACAGCGAAGTCACACTCCTACCACGAAGCGGGCACTGGACACCGGTGCAGAAAGATGCTCGACCGGCTCTCGCCACGGTCATTCGTCTGTTTGCAGGACGGGACGCGAAGCCAGTCGCCAGGATGACGCCTGAAGTCCAAAAGGTCTATGAGGGTGCTGTGCTTATGGTGAAGAAATGAAGGAGACGAAATGATGCCATTGTATGTCGGTGCTGATGTTACCACTGATCTAGGATCAGATGGCTGCGGTCCTCAGACCCATCCCTGTATTATACCCGTGGCTTGTCCACCAGCATGTGATGATGATGATTGCAATTGAGCCGACATTCTGCAGACAGAATTCCAATCGAGAGCTTGTATTTCCCAGCTTGAGTATTATTCCACCCCCTTGGTCAAGTGAACGAATTCGTTTCTTGGCAATGCTTCCTCTCTTAGCCACCGATTTTAGATCCCCCGTCTTCACACATTAACAACCCTCGACCTATGCGTTCGGTCCCTTAACACAATCCAAAGAGACCAGCCCGTGAGTTGCAACCCGAGAACTATGAAGGCGACGCCCAGCACGATCAAAGGCAGGTCACTCGTGGCGTAGCACATCGGTGTCGACGACAGTGACGGTGACGACGATGACGTTGGATCGGATCTCCCTTTCAGCTGCGACGCGCCGCCCTTGTAGAGTGTGGGGTCTCGCTGAAGGTCGGTGCCTTGGACGACAAAGAAGAGCATCCCCGCTGAGAGCATCAAAGTGGGAAGCAGCGCTGTGATGCAGAGGAGGCGGATCCGGTCAGTTGGCAGGACGACCCTGGGTCGTCCGACGGGGTTGTACTTCGAGGAGAGACGGGAGCGCATCATTGATGGACTTTTGCCGTGTCTTTGCCCCAGTCTACCCGGATCTGCCAGATTGGTAGGGCTGGGATATTTGGACGATGTGGACGGTTAGAGGCTTCGAGCGAGATGTGAGATGTGAGATTTGAGATGTATATGAAAATGGAGAGGACGAGAATTTCGCTCGACGTCTGATTCTTGATGTTCAACTTTCAATCGGTATCGCTGATACGCTTTGTCACTCGGTATCGCTGATACGCTTTGTCACTGCGGTGCGTTCCGCGAAGAGAAGACGAGACTCTCTCCCTCCTTCGTGAAGGCTGAGGCTGCACTTTTGTTTGGTCTCCGGCGTTTGAGGGACATCTGGAAGCAGGATTGTTGGGGTTTGACCGGCAGTGATATCACTTGGTGATGGTGTTGGTGTTTTGCCTTCACTGTTTGCTCGAGACAGGCAGTCAGGGGGGTGATATCTCGCGCTGCTGACAATCCGACCCGTGGTCCTCGCAGAACGGACGAACAGAACAGAGGATCGATCAATGCAGTGCAAGGAAAGCAAATGTAAGGAACACGAGGGAATGGATGTAACAATATTCCGGCACAAAACTCTTTCTCGGCGACCGCCGTCCGAATGGGAAGTATGACCCTGAAGGGCAGGAAGATGTGGTCATGCTCGACCTCGTGTGAGCATTAGGCTGAAATTAATATGCTTTTCCACGCGTTGGCGCACAACTCCAGTAGCCTGGCTTGCCAGGAAGCCGTGCTATGGTTCCAGAAGAAGGCATTTCGCTGTGGGTATAGTCGATTCCCAACTCCGATACATCCGCAAATGAATCCACCCGTGCGCCTAGTACCATACAGTTCTGGATCATCGCTTTAGAACAAAAGCTCAAGACAACAACAGCATGTCAAGGCGGCGAGAAACGCAGCGCAGCAGCCGTCTGCCCCTTGTTGTCCTGGGCTCCGATCATAATACCCTACCGGCGGACCTTGTTGGTAATACATCCCTTGCTGCGGCCCCGGCGGACCATAATAGCCATATGGCGGTTGCTGACCTGGAGGGCCCTGCCATGGACCGCCGGGCGGACCTTGGTTCCAGCCCTGAGGCGGTAGGTAGCCTCCAGAGGGATCTTGTGCTGGCGGGTATGTTTGAGGGCCTCGTGTGTGGTCGATCGCGGCGTCGGGTGGGTAGTAAGGGCCGGCATCGTGATGGACTTGCGGAGGCGCTTGAAGTGCTGAACTGGGAGGAGGGCCCGAAGGGGGTTCGAATTTTTGGTTGTCGGCCATTATTAGAGAGGGGCGTGGGAAGAAACGTAGATGGACTGAGACTCGGTGCTCAAGCTATGGTCGTTGAGCGCATGCGCTTCGCTGTTTCGATCTGCTGATGGCTATGTAAGACCGGCCTCCTCACGCGAAGGCTGCGGTGGTAAGTTGGGTTACAGACTTGTCTTTACTTGCAGCTGAAGACGCAACGAAGAGGTAGCAGACCGCGCATAAAGCCAACTCGACAAAGAGGTCGGTGCTTCCAACAGTCTTCGGTCATTGATTATGAGACGTTGGTGGTTCCGGCGCAGTCGGCACTGCCAAAACGATGTTTCGCTCAGCGGCGCAGCCACTGCCGCCCGGAGCCGAACTCGGCTCTTTGTTCTTGCTCTAATCGGAAAAACGTTGGAGGCAAAGGTCGAGCAGACAGCGGAAGAAAAGAACTGCTTACTGACCACCAGAAGGTGACTCTCGTGTCACCACACCAGTGTTAGACAAGACCCAAGCAGCCACTGACATACAGTACAGGCCGTGAACGCCTCGACCCTTGGCCTTATACAGCACATCGAGGACACGATAGTGTGGGAGAGGCCTGCCGTGTGACACTCTTTACCTAACTCTTACCTTTAGCTGTGACCTCGAAGCGACAAAGCCTAAGTCAGAGTCGGCCTTCTCGAAATATTTCCTAGCAAGCCGTTCGCTGAATTGTGCCGATTTCGGGCTCGCTGGCGAAAGGAAGATCAGGCCCTAGTTTGGTCTCGGGCATCGGACCGCTTCATGCAGACCGGACATACTGATTCCGTTGACGTCCTCGAGCAACAGTCTCCTGGCCGTGAAGAGAGGAACCGAAAGAGTCTGTTTTTGGGGCAGAGTCGATTTCGTTCTCGAGGCCTTTCGAGCACGAACAAGTTGATGGTTATGATGGAATCGTCCGGGCACGTTTACAGCCTATCGACCGTCCCACTCGTGGCACCTCTGCCACCACTGCGACATCCACCTTTCTCGTTCTCAACAATCCACCACAGCCCCCCTCCCCCAATCCCATACCCCATGCTTATGATGGAATTTGCGACCCATTGGGCCAGCGTTCGGCGTGGACGAGTGCTGGCTCGACTGGGTCTTTGCTACTCTCGTTGATCTGACGGCAGGCCCGGGCCCTCGCGGTTGCCGTCCCAGACAATCGTGGCACCCCAAAATGAAGATGTACATCATAAGCGGTCAAATTGCCGGCCAGTGAGCATCTCATTACCATGTGCAATCGCAATGAAAAGTCGCAGACCCCAGGCTGGTACGTACCGTCTGGCCCTTGATGGGCACTCTCCGGTACTTCCCTATCACATTGTGATTTGGAAAACTCAACGTGTTCCACTCCCGAACCTCTCCCATGGGGGAGGAAGAACCCCACTTCCACGCTCCATCGGGCTGAAGACAACCAGCAAGTGAAGTGACTGAGGAATCCGTATCACCAACAGCTCCAGGTACCAGGATTGACTGGTTGCTGCTGCTATCTTGCTCACCCTCCTCTACAGGCCCTTGCTCCCTCAGGAATGTTCTTCTTTTCATCCGAAATTTCCATGACGATATGAGAGAGGAACAGGGATGCTTGGTGGGGGTCAAGAATGGGAACGAAGTCGAACCTTGTGGGCGGGGATCCCACGTTGTTCCGTTCCGCCTTGCCGCATTGAATGCAAGGGTTGAGCGAGGCAAGGAGAGTGGCAGTTGGAAGCAGCCTCACTAGCCTTATCTTTATCATCCACCATCATCTCTCAACTGCTAGCCGTGCGCATCAGCAGCCGTCCAGCCCATCAAGATCGCCTACCTCGTACGTTACACATGAGCGACGAAACGTCGGGCATCGTTGGAGGCTAGCAACACGCCAACGCTGCTTCCGATCCATGTCCTCCCTGCCTGCATTTTGCCATTTCCTGACACCCCCCGATTGCTAAACGCCCTCTGATTCGATCCGACCCACATCGCCAGGGTTAGCAAGGCCCATTTGCCTGACGGCACGCAGGCACATGCCTCCCTGACTTCTGTCTTGCCGGCAGAAACCCTCGATTGACCCGAGACGCACTGGGCAACTGCGTCCTGCACCTCAGCATCTGCGCCTGATAACGACCTCTCATTGTTATCCATCCAAGAACATCCACCCAGCTGATAAACGACTCCTGATCATCAGCATTGTATACTGCTTGCCAGTTCCTCGAACTTTGTTTTTTCCTCCCTCGCTCTCCCTTCCTCTGCTTCCCTCGTCGCCGATCTACAATGAGCACTTACCTGTGGTACACGTTCAGCTGGAGTTCTCTGAGAAAGAGCTTCGCGCCGTGGTAACATCCACCCGCGACAAGACTGCGTACGTGACACCGCCAGGGTTACTCACCGTACCTTGGCCAGCGATAACGATAAGGCTGACAACTCGCAGGTCAAACAGTTCACTTCGGACAGTTCCCTGCACTCGATATCATCGAACTGGTGATTCGCCCTCCTCTGAGGGGGAGGAGGGGGATTCCCCCGGGACCTCTTTACCTCGCGGGCATCTTTGTGTGCGCTGTAGAGGTTCTGTTACTTTATTTCGGAGTCTCTAGTCGGACTTGCGTGCCCATACGGCCGTGGCCTCGATGTTTGGCTCGAACGCGCTGCCGCTTCCCCCACCCTTCGCCCACGAACATCGTACCCTCCGCTTGCCCGGTGAAGGCACCCGACCCCTTCCCGCCGGAGAGTGTCGCTATCTCCTTCTACACCCTGCGGCACAGAATCAGCGATGTTCGTGCCAGTCCTTCCATCTCAACCGAAGCGCGCCGGGAACAATTTGCGAATGCGGTCACCAAGCTTGCTACCATGTCCATAACGAACCCCATGAAAAACAGCCACATTCTGATACAGTCAATGTCCTCCTTGATAAAATAAACAGCCTTGTTGAAAAAATTAAGCGACTGGAAGAGACAATCCAGAATGAACGCAGCAATCGAGAGAATGCTTTACAAAGAGAAAGATCAATGTGGGAGAGAGAAGTGCGCATCTTGCGCGAGGCCCTAGCGCCATTCTACCAAAGCGAAAAGGAAATGCGTCGACGCATCATCGACATCGAAGATAAGGTCGAGGGCAACTATGACGAGCAAGTTCGTCTGAGAGAACGCGTTCTCGCCGTCGACGATGCAACCATGCTGGTGGAGAAGAGAGTAGATGAACTTGAAGGGAGCCGGCCCAAGAGGCGACGAGTGGCTCGTAATCACGTTCACGAGCCAAACTTCCAGTCCGAATGCATGTCATCGGCGGACGATAATTTCAGGCGCATCTCGTCCAGCAACGATGGAGGGTCAGTCCGCACGCCGTCTTCACGGGCGTTGTCGCCCAACGGTGTCGCACCGCCTCCCGCATTCGTGCCCGAAGGACCCCGTTCCAGCGGCATTCTCAACCTTGTTGCCGAAGTGCCACGGCCTGCCACTTTTCTGAACCTGCCCCAGCGTCTGTCCCCACCACAAGACGAGGTCAGATCAAGTGGCTTCCTGACACTTGACCTTGGAGAACGGCTGAAGGATAGGGCTTCGGAGCAGGCAACCCAAGTTGCCCTGCACCAGGCCGCTCGCATTACTCCCCCTCAAGACCGACCAAGTCCAGCTGGGTCTGTCCACTCCAACCTGGATGGTCCCCTCATGGCTAGTCGCACTCCTCCCGAACCTCCCAACACCAAATTGCCAATCACCGATATCATGGTCGTGCCCGAAAACATGTCTCCCAGAAAAAGAAAGCACCATCTTGACCACATTGCCCTAGATGTCCTCGCGGACGTGACCGTTGCCAGTCCACTTATCCACTGACGACCTTGGTCCTTGATTCTCGACAACACTCATTTACGGCCTTCCACCATGATGATATGGTAGCCATGACTTGTTTTCACTTCCGCATCTGTGTGGCGAATCGGTGGTCAGTGAAAAGCGAGGAAGGCGAAACGGTCCTTCTGTTTGGGTGTCTGCACAACATGCTCATTCTCATGGCACACACAAGCTAGCCTTTTCCCTGTCGTTTAAGGATCCACATAGCTTCACATCGCTTATTTTGCCGACCGTAACCCTTTGTACAGGTAGATAGAATCAACAGTAGCACACGGTCCTTGATACCCAGCAGGCTGAACATACGAAACCAAGAAACACGAAATCACTCACACTTGGGATTGGCTGTTGTGGACGGTTCCAGCTCGTAGGCCACTTTCTCGAAATCCCCGTGTAAGCTGCCTCTCGTTTTCCAGCCTAATGAGCCACCTGTATGATAAGTTTTGCTCATGTTAGCCGATCTGACTGACGGATTCGGCGGGCTGCTGATCGAATGCATTGCCGAAAGGCGTGAACGGCGAATCACGACTTAACCATACCTTGTCGAGCCTTGTCCTCGCTGTATTCCCGTGCCACATCATCAAACTTCGCACCCTCTCGCAGCTTTGTCAAGGCCTCTTCTTTCTTCGAGTGCTTCTCGCACTGATTGAGGCAGACAATCAGATCACTTTGAAACAAACACGATGGATTTTCGAGAAGATTTGAGTCCCCGATCAACCTACCAAGATATGTCTGACATTGATGGATTGTGCTGCTTTGAGCTTTCCGCTGCCACCAGCTGAAGAGCCGTTGTCATCTTTGCTCTTGCCTTTTCCTTTACCACTGCCAGATGAGGGTTTGCCGGAATCTTTGCCTTTTGGGGCCATCAAGATTACCACACGGATCTAGCCGAGTCTCGATCAAGGAGAAAGTCCAGTTTTGCGAAGCACAGCAGGCGGAATCGAGTTGGTGTTGAAAGACGAGACCACAGGCACGCGAATAACAAGATCTCGCATGGTTAAGGTAGGTAGCGACAGGTGCCCAAAGAGTCCTTGGTTACAGGGAAGTAATAGAGTTTGGGCAGCCCCGATGAGGAATAGGTGTGCGCGCCAAGTCATCTCTTGGAGCAATCAATGGCACGCTTCCTGCCCCACCTTGGCTGTCTCGGAAGCTGCCAGTGGTGCCAGTGAGGGCATCTGCCCTGTGTTCGTCTTCCCCATCGCGAGACGGAGATTCTTGAGCAAGGAGGAAGTCAGAGGCTGCCCTCAGCACCCGCCCCGTCATTCTCTGCGCTTCCAAGCAGCCGCCCTTCTCACCACTTCCGGCATGTCCAGCACAAAGAAAATTCAACTCCAGAAAACGATCAGTGCATTCGAGAAAATTCAGATCCTGGAAGCTGTCGATAAGGTCCATCGTCATCGACACTCCTATATAGACCCCTGTACAGATACCAATATTGAACTCGCGTCACGTGACCGCGTCCAGCGAGTCTTCCTCCGGCTGCGTTTTGCGATGGATAGTAATGCGGATGTGAGCTTTGGGTTTTGCGATGCAGTTACGGCTGCACCAGCTGCAACTGAACCATGACCCGGCGTCTCCCTCGTCGCCACCATCCCTCTTCATCCTCATCCTATTCCCATACCCATCATCATCTCATCAACACAATCTCATTTCCCACCTGGGAGGACGTGATTTAGATTTCCATTCCCCAGCTGGATGCTGATGGCACCTGCCCCTTGAATAACTGAGTCCGATCCGGTGACACGACCTGGCCGCATCAGCCGAACGTCTGCAGAAGTCTGAAGCGCGGATTGCAGGCTCGGCCATCCTTCGCAGTCCACCTTGACGTCGACCATCCTCGCTGTCGAGGAAAACCCTCTCAGCCGCGTACACTGCAGGACCACCGGATTGATGATGGCGAATGTGAGCCAGGGCGATAGATAAAATCCTTACCACCGATGCCTGTCAGTTGGGCAACACCACCACAATAGATAAAGCCCGCGCGACTATTAGTGGCCACGGCGCCCAAACAGAATTCCACCATGTCTGGCTCGTCGCCCTACGCGGTTCGGTCGCCGTCGCAGTCGAACCAATATCCACCACCATATTCACCAACCCGCTCAAGCCGCCCATTCTTCGGGCATGAACCCTTTTCAATACCGCCTCCTCAACACCTCGTCCACACCCCTCCATTCCCTCCCACATCCTTGGTGCAGAGCCCGCTTCACAATCGCCCGACACTGGCGTCACCGTTACCTGCGCCAAACGCTTTACCACCACCGCCTCCATCGATAAGCGCAGGCCCACAATATCAACCCCTACCATCGAGCCCTCCCTTTGCGCTCCAGAGATCATACTCAGGCCACTTTGTCCACCCGACCATGCCACCGCAGTACGATGGCACTCCCTCTCACGCGCACCCTACAAGTTCTGCGTTGCAGTCACCGCTGAGGGAATACCATAGCCTCTCCAACGGGAGACAGAGCGAGATGTCTTCGTCAGAGTCGCGACCGCAGTCAAAAGACGTGAGGACAAACCTTCGCGATGCCAGTGAGTGTACTGACTTGTTTCCGCAGAGACCGGAGAGATCAAGCAACCCGATGTCTTTCGCAAGCATTCTTGGTCCCTCGAACAACGAGCCATCCCCCAAACAGGCCGAAGCCAAACAGCCTCTGCCGAGGTCAGCGACGCCGCCATTGATACCAGTTGCAGAGACCAAACCGGTTGCCGAGAAGCCAGCCAAGCTGCCTGAGATCAGTTCCATTCTATCTGTCGTGAATGGTGACCCAAAACCACTGCCGAAACCAGAGACCGTGCAGGCTCAGAGAAGATATGTGCCGCCGCCGCCACCACCTCGCACAAAGGCCACAGATGAGGAGCTCGAGAAGATTTCGAAGGCTCTGAACCTTATCGACGAGATCGCTTTTAGCGACGTTGAAGATGCCGGCTGGGCTGAGCATATGCAACTCTATAAGCAGAGAAGCAGGAAGAGAGCGGCAATGGTCCTAGATGGCGAATTGCACAAGCGGAAGGTACGTGATCAAACCTAGCGCACTGCCTATCTATGGGACCTGACTGACTTCATGTAGCGCCGCCGTGGTTTTCATCTTGACTCGCAGATTCATGGCATGGACAAGCATGCCTACCAAGCTGCAGCCCGCTACCGCGAACGGTTTGAAGCTGTCGCTGCCAAAGAAATTGCGGACAAGGACCATCAGAGTGAAAAAGAAAGGAAGAAAGACATGCAGAGGAAGCGCCGCCGCGAGCAACAGATTCGCAATGACAGAGAGAGACTGGAGGAGCTCGAGCAACAAGCTAGAGATGCCCCGGACGAAGAAGCACAACTGAAACTGAAACAACAATCGGAGAAGCTGGAGGCGAAAATTCGGCAGACTATCGCTCGCAACGAGGACGTCCCTGCACAGGAGGATATGGAAGTCCCGGCTCCTGCACCAAACTACGATGGAGGCATTACATCGTCATTCCAGCTCGACACGCCCGAACCTGGTGAGCCGCCCAAGAAGCGCACCAAGAAGGAGCCTGGGGCCCCCTCAGCCCGTCCCAAGAAATCAAAAGAGAAGAAGCAAGCAGAAAAAGATGCCGCACAAGCCGCCTATGATGCGATGGAACGGGACGCGCACATCAATATAGCACCGAAAGAAGATGCTGCCCCCATCCCGGCATCAAAGAGCAAGAAGTCCAAAGAAGCCGCCATTACGACTCCTCCTGCGCCCACTGTCAATTATGAGTCCAAGGGCTACAATCAGATTTACGAGCAGATCTGGAGAGACATGGCCAGGAAGGACATCCCCAAGGTACACAAGATCAAGAACACCTCGGATCAGACTAAGAGAGAAAACCTACGGAAGACATCCATCCTCGCAAGCAAACAGGCGCGGAAATGGCAGGAACGCACCAACAAGAGCATGAAGGACACCCAAGCCAGGGCGAAGCGGGTCATGCGTGAGATGATGTCCTTCTGGAAACGTAATGAACGGGAAGAACGAGACTTGCGGCGTATGGCGGAAAGGAAGGAGATTGAGGACGCGAAGAAGGCTGAAGCCGATCGCGAAGCCAACAGGCAGAAACGGAAACTCAACTTCCTCATCTCGCAGACCGAACTTTACTCGCACTTCATCAGTCGCAAAATCAAGACGGATGAGATCGAGCGAGCTACGGATGATCCTGAAGTTGCCGGGTCGGCGAACAAGAACAAAGCTAAGGACGTCCGCGCCCACAAGGGTATGGATGACCTGTCCCTCTCGGATGAACATGGAAACCACAAGGTCACCAACTTCGAAGATCTTGACTTCGATGCCGAAGATGAGTCTGACCTGCGTAAAGCCGCGATGGCCAATGCTGCGAGCGCCCTGCAAGATGCCCAAGACAAAGCTCGCAACTTCAACGGCGATGATCAGATGGCCGCCTTTGACAACAGCGACATGAACTTCCAGAATCCTACCATGGCCGGCGATGTTCAGGTGTCTCAACCAAAGATGCTGCAGGCGCAACTCAAGGAATACCAACTCAAGGGTCTCAACTGGCTGGTCAACCTTTACGAACAAGGTATCAACGGTATTCTGGCAGATGAAATGGGTCTCGGCAAGACTGTTCAGTCTATATCGGTCATGGGCTATCTTGCTGAGCAACACAACATCTGGGGTCCATTCCTCGTCATTGCGCCTGCTTCAACGCTGCACAACTGGCAGCAGGAAATCACCAGGTTCGTGCCAGCCATCAAGGTCCTTCCGTACTGGGGCAGCGCGAAGGACCGAAAGGTTCTTCGCAAATTCTGGGACCGGAAACACATCACCTACACCAAGGACTCCGAGTTTCATGTCCTTGTCACCTCATACCAACTCGTGGTTCAAGACGCACAGTACTTCCAGAAGATCAGATGGCAGTACATGATCCTTGACGAGGCACAGGCGATCAAATCATCCAGCAGTTCAAGATGGAAGACACTCCTAGCTTTTCAATGCCGTAACCGACTACTGCTCACAGGTACACCGATTCAAAACAACATGCAGGAGCTGTGGGCGTTGCTGCACTTCATCATGCCGACGCTATTCGACTCGCACGATGAATTTAGCGACTGGTTCTCCAAGGACATTGAAAGCCATGCTCAGAGCAACACGAAGCTGAACCAAGACCAACTGAAGAGGTTGCACATGATTCTCAAGCCGTTCATGTTGCGTCGTGTCAAGGCTCACGTGCAGAAAGAGCTGGGCGACAAGGTGGAAAAGGATGTCTTCTGCGAATTGACATACCGACAACGAGCATACTATGCAAACCTCCGCAGCAAGATCAGTATAATGGATCTCATCGAGAAGGCTACGCTGGGTAGCGACGAGGACTCCGCCACTCTGATGAACCTGGTCATGCAGTTCAGGAAAGTGTGTAACCATCCGGACCTGTTCGAGCGAGCTGATACTGCCTCGCCGTACTCGATGTCGTACTACGCAGAGACTGCCTCGTTTGTTCGGGAAGGATCCTTCGTACAGGTTGGATACTCTGTGCGTAATCAGATCCAGTACGACCTGCCTCGAGTACTGTGCAACGATGTCGGAAGACTGGACATCCCTGGACCCAGCAATTCTCAGGCCGGATTTCGACGAGCCGGCTTCAAGACCAGCGGGCTTGGTGGGCTGATGAGGATCTGGACTCCTGAGCACATCAAGTCCTCCATGGAGAGTGATGGAGCGTTTTCCTTCCTCCGCTTCGTCGATACTTCGGTTGGCGAAGCTGCTTCTGCTGCCGACTCAGGCGTCTTCGAACGTAGCCTTCGCGTAAAGAAGCAGCCCAGGCGGGCGTTGCGCATCTTCCCGGACGACGAAGAAAAAGAAGAGGAACAAGCGAATGGGCCGCCAGTGCATGCTATGTTCAACATCGTTGAAAACAACCCTCGGCGAGCGCTCATGGATCTGGACCCGAATTCGCATCTCGCCAAGCTCTGCAATGTCTCGAAGGATACCGTGGCTGATCAGGGCTTCTCTGTCATTGAACCGGCCGCTAGACAGAAGGCTTCCGCACCACCGATCGAGATCAGTTGCTGCGACCAGTCTTCCATCTCCGAACGCCAGCTGACGTTCTTTAACGTGGACGTACGGGCTCCGCTGTATCGACTTGAGGAATCACAGGAAGAGAAGCTGTTGGAACGCGATGTGGACCCAAGCGACTTCCCGATTTCCAACCTATTGCCGAAGCCAGAGAATCTGAAGTCCCGATACACAGATATCTCTGTTCCTTCAATGCGCAGGTTCGTGACAGACTCTGGCAAGCTTGCGAAACTAGACCAGCTCCTCCGAGAACTCAAGAATGGTGGCCATCGCGTACTGCTGTACTTCCAAATGACTCGCATGATCAACTTGATGGAAGAGTACCTCACCTACCGCAACTACAAGTACTGTCGATTGGACGGAAGCACCAAGTTGGAAGATCGTCGAGACACAGTACACGATTTCCAGACCAGGCCGGAGATTTTCATCTTCTTGCTGTCCACCCGTGCTGGTGGTCTGGGTATCAATCTGACGTCTGCCGATACCGTCATCTTCTACGACTCGGACTGGAATCCTACCATCGATTCTCAGGCCATGGATCGAGCGCACAGATTGGGCCAGACCAAGCAAGTCACGGTGTACCGTCTCATCACTCGGGGCACCATCGAAGAACGAATCCGCAAGCGGGCCATGCAGAAGGAAGAAGTCCAACGTGTGGTCATCACCGGTGGAGATGGTGCTGGCGTAGACTTCAACACTCGCGACAGGCGGGAGAACCGCACCAAAGATATTGCAATGTGGCTAGCCGACGACGATCAGGCTGCGCTCATTGAGCAGAAGGAAAAAGAGGCTGCTGAAAAGCCTGAAGATGAAAATTCGAAGAAGAGGCAGAGCAAGAAAGCCCAAGCGGTGGCTGCTCGAAAGAAGAAGGGTGAGATGAGTTTGGATGACATGTATCATGAAGGTAAGCGTTGTGTGCGTCTGGCCTTATATTGGTACAGTGGCTAACGTTATATCTACAGGCGAAGGACATTTCGAAGACGCTTCAGCCAAGCCCTCAGGTGCGGCCACGCCGGTGAGCACCCCCGAGATCTTGACGCCAAAGAAAGGCCCCGGATCTCGAGGCGGCCGGGGTGTGAGTAAGAAAGCGAAGACGGCAAAGCAGCGGCTTGCAATTGTGGATGCGGAAGGCGATCTGGGTATGGGCGGTGCATGAGCTGTATGAAGTCTTGGTCTCACTTGTGATTGGAACATGCAAGACAAAAGCACAACGGCAAGGGTGGTGCGAACGGATTTGATGGACATGAAGCATACCGGCATTAATAGGAAAGCAGCTCCAAGAGGCAAGTTCCCGCCATAGACCGGGACAGAGGCGATTGAGATTCGAGTAAGCACCTGTGGCGCGCGGGATTGGGCATTGCACTCCGGTTGTTTCGGATGTATTTCTATGGACAATTTTCTGTCGAAGTAGCCTCTGAAGGAAGAGTAAGGGGGCAAGAGCGGGCTCTAGATTGGCCATTACACCATGCCATGGGGACGGTCCTGTTATCATACTGCAATCTATCGACACTTATACAGCACAGCTATGAAGCGAGGGAAGCTAGCGAACCTCCGTGAAAGTCACCTATGTACGTACAGACAGCATGCAAAGACCGGCCAAAGGTGTGAGCAAGCGGCCCACGCTGAGCCAGCTACTTGCTGTATGGAGGACCTACGGTAGCTCATGGGCTTGGACGGGCGTGATTAGACGTTATATTCGACACAGAACCCGTACACAGTACCACATACAGTTCATGATACAGTAATACTGCACATGAAAGGTAGAGAAAGCCCTGCGCTCCTTTCTACGAGAATTTGGGCATACGAGTAGAGGAGTGAGTATTAGATTGATTGATATATTGGCGTCACGTCGTGGGTCCTATACGTACGTTGATGTTTGGTTGCTCTAAACGACGCCATCTCTGTATTTACTGTGTCTGGGACATATTGCGCTTCGAGGATCGAGACCGACGGGCACGCACGGCGGCGCCGCGAAAATGGAAAACACATGGAAAAATGGGAGGCAGGTCAAGAACAGCGCAGCGCAGCAGAGCATGGGGCACTGGTCCACCTTGGAGTCTTAGATATTCTGGCGTGGGAGAAAGAGCAGAAGTTGGGCATCATTCTGGATTATGTTTTATATTGAGCCGGAGTTTGTCGAGTACATATACTCGTACATACTGGTACTTCACGAAGTCCCCCATCCTCCTTTCTTATTCCTTATCGTACAGTTGGCAGCATCTTGGCCTGCTCGCCGGCAAAGAACCGTTTCTGCTCAAGGCATCTCTCGCTCTTACAGCCCTGGCAGCGGAGGCCCATCTGTCGGGAACAGCTCTCCCCGCTCTGAAGATGCTTGTGCGCAATGTCCGCCAGGGCCTGGATAAACACGCGGTTCCCGTTCAGCGACTCTGCGCGCTTGACGCCCGGGTGGCCCTTTGCGTCCTCGTGCATGACTTCCTGGTCTAGTTCGTACAGTGTTTCGATGTGGTCGGACGTGAAGGCGATGGGCACGAGGATGAGGTCCGTCTGTCCCCGCGCAACGTACTGCTTGACCGTGTCGCTTGTCTGGGCGCCCAGCCAGGCCGAAGGTCCGACCTGCGACTGCCAGCACAGGCGGTACGGGTTGGAGTGGCCCAGGCGGGTCATCACCGCGTGCACCGTCGCGGCCACTTCGGCGGGGTAGGGGTCCCCCCGGTTGACCACGCTCATGGGCAGCGAGTGTGCGGAGAATAGGATCACGACGTCTTTTCGTCGTTCGGGCGGGTATTCGGCCAGTTTGGCTTCGATGTTCTGTGCGAACGCTTCGACCAGGCCCGGGTGTGTGGGCCATCGGTCAATGACGGACCATGATATTGTGCCTTCGGGGGCCGGGGTCGCAGGTGAGCTTGCGTCCCCAAGGGAGCGCTTGCCCTCGAGCCGATTGCGCCATTTCCAGAGCTCGTTCAGCGACGATCCTGTCGTCGAGCAGCTGTACTGCGGATACTGCGTGAAGGCGACGGCGCGGCCCCCGCGTCCGCGCCCGAACCCGTCGTTCAACAGGGATTCGTACATCTCTTCGGTCAGCGGGTTGGCGTACCGGAAGGCGACGTATGGTTTGTGGGGTGCCGTCTCAGGACTCATTTTGTCGAGAAGCCTGCACATTTCCGAGCACTGGTATTCGGACCATTTTCTTATGGGGCTGCCGCCGCCGATCGCCTGGTATTGGTTTTGGATCTTGGGCGTGCGGCGTCGGGAGATGAGAGGGCCAAGGTACCCTTGTAGGGGACCTAGGGGGATGAGGTCGCCATCGGCGAACAGGCGGGACAGGAAGTCGCTGACTTCGGCGGTGGTGGACGGTCCGCCCATGTTCATGAAGACCATAGCTGTAGGGCCATGGCGCGAGGTGTTGTCTTGAGTAACTGGAGGGACGACAGAGGCCATCGAGGCTCTTTGGAATGGGGAGGGCGTCGACAGGCCATTGTGGGCGGCGAGCGCAAGTGGCTGCTTGGCTAGTTGGCGGGTGAGGCGGCCTGTCGAGGTGCGCAGCGGCGACATGCTGGAGACTGTGCTGCGAAATTGAAGGTGAAGGTGCTGGTGCTACCGAGCCATGAGGGCGGAGGGATGTGCTAGAGGAGGTGTGAGGGCCTGAGAGTTCGGCAGACGAGTACTGGTACTGACTGAACCTTTTCTATGACTTTACTTTTTCGCCGCAGTGAGATGGAACGGCAGAGAGACATGGTGGAGATGTTCTTCGATGACGCCCATCCGCCAACTTCGGCCAATGGGCGTGGCCTGATTGGCTCCGTCCGCCCAGCCTTGCCGCTCACGTGACTGCGCGTCTCCAGCCTTGTGGCGCGACTGCTGCCTCGCACGCCATGCATTGCATCACTTCTAGGATCCTCCCAGACGACATCTTTTCCCAACAGTTGATCGCGTTGGCAAGATGGGTGATAATATACCCTATCGGTCAAAAGACAAGTCCGATGAGGCTTCTCATGGCGATGACCCTGACGATGAGGAAGAGGAAATTGATGACACAGGCTACAAAACCGTCCGGGATGCCGTTCTCTTCGCCATCGAGGTCAACAAGTCGATGCTGAAAGTGCTACAATCGTCATCCGGCTCGAAGAGATCCGACGCTAGCTCACCTCTGCTGGCTGCCTTGAAATCTGCGTACCATCTGATGCAGCAGCGCATCATCTCCACGCCCAAGGATCTCATGGGCATTCTGCTGTATGGTACCCAAGCAACCAAATTCTACGACGAAGACGAAACTTCCAAGAGTGGCTATTCGTTCCCCAATTGCTATCTTTTGACCGACCTGGACGTTCCCGAGGCCGATGATGTCAAGGCACTGAAGGAATTGGTCGAAGCAGAGGACCCGGAATCCAACCGACTTTTCCAACCTGCGAAAGAAGCCGTATCGATGCACAATGTCCTCTTCTGCGCCAACCAGATCTTCCAACAAAAGGCGGCGAATTTCACTTCGAGACGACTGTTCATCGTGACAGATAACGACGACCCGCATTCGAGCAGCAAGGAGTCACGCTCCCAAGCAACGGTTCGAGCGAAAGATTTGTACGACTTGGGTGTGACTATTGAGCTGTTTCCCATCTCCACGCCGGATCACGCCTTTGACACGAAGTCGTTCTGGGACGACATTGTCTACCGCTCGTCACCTTCAGACCCTGAAGCGATCGTTTACAACCCGCCGTCCATTGTGGACGTGGGTGGCTCCAAGATTGTGAGTGGCGGCGGGGATGGTATAACCTTACTTCAGTCTCTCCTGTCGAATATCCAGTCAAAAATTGCCCCGAGACGATCGCTCTTTTCGTCAGTCCCGCTTGAACTTAGTCCGGACTTCAAGATCTCTGTAAAAGGTTATCTCCTGTATAAGCACCAAAAGCCGGCTCGAAGTAGCTACATCTACCTGGGTGGCGAAAAACCTGCGATCGCGACGGGCTTCACGGAGCTGGTGGCTGAGGATGAGGTCGACCGCAGATCGGTAGAGAAAGCGGAAATCCGGAAGGCATACACCTTTGGCGGAGAGAAGGTTACATTTGCAGCCGAAGAGACGCAGCAGCTTCGCAATTGGGGCGAACCAGTGATCCGGGTGATTGGGTTCAAGCCAATGTCGAGACTGCCGATGTGGGCAAACGTCAAGAATTCGACCTTCCTGTATCCGTCTGAAGAGGACTTTGTTGGCAGCACGCGGGTGTTTAGTGCTTTGCACCGCAAACTCTACAAGGACAAACTGTTCGCCCTTACATGGTTCCTGCCGAGAAAGAATGCGGTTCCAGTCATGGCTGCTATGGTCCCAACACTGTCGGCCGAAGACAGCGATGACAAGGGAAATGCCGCAGGAGTGTCTGCCACGGGTGCGCCTCAGGGCTTGCATCTGATACCACTTCCGTTTGCGGATGATGTTCGACAGAACCCACCTTCGACACATGAGACACCTGTCCGGGCGCCAGATGAGCTCGTTGATGCCATGAGGCCGATCGTCCGTAAGTGTGGTCCAGAGTTTGGATATGACGAGGGGAATTAACTGAAGAAACAGAGCAACTCAACCTTCCCAAGGGCATTTATGACCCCTCCAAATACCCGAATCCCAGCCTGCAATGGCATTACCGCATTCTTCAAGCCCTGGCCCTGGACGACGAAATCCCCGAGAAGCCAGAGGATAAGACGATACCCAAATATCGACAAATCGACAAGAGAGTGGGCGTAGAGGCGATAGAATGGGGCAAGGTTCTGGAAAGAGCCTTCAGAAGATACCTCGAAGACAACCCGGACGCTGCACCCACAGGGTCAAAGCGCCCTCCCAGCAACGGGACTACATCCCAGCCCGCGAAAACGGGCCCAGGCAAAAAGGTCAAATGGGAAGATGCCGGGAAAGCGATCAACGAGGCAGAAATCAGACAGCTTTGGCAGAAGGGTCAACTTGCAAAACTGACAGTTGCCGAGTTGAAGGATTTTGCCGCGACGGCGAAGATTCCTGTCACGGGCAAAAAGGCGGATATTGTCGAGCAGATTGAAGGATGGCTGGAGAGCAAGTAACGTGACGCGGACACGTTGAGAAACGCCCGTCAAACGAACATGATACCCCATGAAAAGTTTCATTCTAGCTGATAGCGACCATTTGTGTGGTCAATCATTGCAATCCCAGTCACAACCCCAGAGGGACCAGACCGGCATTGCACCCAAGATCGACTACCATTTATTACTCTCCATTCCGATAGACGATTTCCGTACATCATGGTATTGCTGTAGAGCAACCTCGTAGGAATGCTTTTAGAAGGAATGTTGGATTTTGCGTTGTTCATGGAGAAAAGAAGAGAAGTCAAGAAAGCGAAAGTCGAGCAGGCGAATTTTATGGCGTTGTTCCGGAAGGGGTTAGCCTGGAGGCCGTCGTCGGAAGAGTTGCCTCGCCACAACCAATGACGCAATGACGCACTGGCCGGTGGCAGACGCTGATCGCAATTGGAGAAGCGTGATTGTTGAGCCCGGCGGATGGACTCAGCAGGACGGGACGCATGTGCGTCCATGTTCTCGTAAAGCTATTCGAGACTTCCGCTTCCATGGCCTCTGACGTCCTGTTGTCGCTGTAACTGCTTGATTCTTGCGGGCTCCGGGCTCCATGGCGCGAGTGCCCTTCATCGGCAGGCTCTTTTGGTAGGCACTCTGAAACGCCGTTGGCTGCTGCGCGCCCCGACTGACCCGTGTATAGGAGGGAGTACCTGGCCCTGTTTGGCTCGCTGATACTTGTTGCCCTTGAAGTTCTTGTCCGAATCATAACCCTTGGCCTTCCCCAGCCCGTCATTCGGTTCTGCTACAATACGTCGAAAAACCTCTTCAACCGACTGTCGTCGCAGAGGTCCAGACAAGCCCGGTCTGAGAGGAAACACACCTACACTTCGATCGCAACCTGTTCCGATTTCACCGAGCTCTGCGGGCTATTTGGGTACTACGCCGAGGAACATGTTGTTCAAACAGGAGACGGATACTTGCTGGGCGTGCACAGGCTGCCCTTTCGCAGGGGCGAAGAGCATACCGGGATACGAGTCAATGCAGGGCCAGACTCGACCAGGAAACCCGTTGTCTACCTCCACCATGGCCTGCTGATGAACAGTGAGGTCTGGGTCTGCTTGACCGAAGAAGAACGATGCCTGCCCTTTACGCTTGTGAACCAGGGGTACGACGTGTGGCTGGGCAACAACCGTGGGAACAAGTACAGCAAGAAGTCCACAAAGCACTCCCCGATGTCTTCCCGGTTCTGGAACTTCTCAATGGACGAGTTTGCCTTCCACGACATCCCCAACACTATCGACTATATACTGAGCACCACCTCTCAGCCGTCGCTTTCTTATATTGGGTTCAGTCAAGGCACCGCTCAAGCCTTTGCCACGCTGTCAATACACCCCCAACTAAACGACAAGGTCAACTTGTTTATCGCACTGGCGCCTGCCATGTCTCCAGCCGGCCTGAGCAACGGTATTGTGGATGCTCTCGTCAAGACCAATCCCAACGTCCTCTTTCTGGCATTTGGCCGTAAATCCATCCTTTCCTCCGCAACCATGTGGCAGTCCATCCTCTACCCGCCCATCTTTGTCCGCCTGATCGACATGTCGCTCACCTTCCTCTTTGCGTGGTACGGCCGCAACATCAGCGTTCAACAAAAGCTTGCCGCGTATCCTCACCTGTACAGCTTCACATCCACAAAGTCCGTGGTTCACTGGTTTCAAATCATCCGCAACAAATCATTCCAGATGTACGACGATGACAGTACCAACAGATTCAGCATCGGGGCAAGCAACCGCTACTACAAAGTGGCCAAGTTTCCGACCAGGAATATCAAGACTCCTATCGTGCTGGTCTACGGCGGAAGTGACTCGCTGGTGGACATCCGCGTCATGTTGAAAGAATTACCCCGTCATACCATCGCTACAGAAATCCCACATTTCGAACACCTCGACTTCCTCTGGGCCCAAGACGTTGATAAATTAGTATTTCCACATGTCCTGGAAGCCCTCCGCTACTACAGTCTGGGACGGACATCGAATGGCGATCAGAAGGGCATCCTCTCCATTGCCGACACCGCATACCTCCATCGCCGCCAGAACAGCAGTAGCAGCGCCGCCAACTGGTCAGAGGATGATTCCGCCGGCGGATACTCGGACTATGAAGGCAGCTACGACTCGCCCCGGACACCGAAAGTTAAAAGCTTCGCCCAACAGCAGAGAGAGAGGCAGTACCGCCAGTCGTCGCCCGTTCTAACCCACAATCATACACATACGCATTCGCCCCTGCAGAATGAATACCAGTTTGCTTCTCCCACGCCTAACAGGCCGCCAGCGGGGAGTTCGATGTCGTGGATGGAGGGATATTACAAACTTCCCAAGAGGGACACACAGGCCGCGGCGGCCGCAAATAGTGCAGGGAACAACGATGAAGATCCAGAAGCCGAGTATGGACAGCATCAGGATCGCCCACGGGAGACATCAACGGCGGCGGGCGCATCAGAGCCACTACAACCGCAACAACGGGATGAGCATGATCAAAGTCCTCTGGGAACACCCCACCACGACATTTCCACACCTCTATCTCAAGACATAACCACAAACTTTAGACCCGCCCAGTCGAGTTCGAGATCGCTCGCACAAGAAGCCAGCCCCGGCACCTCACAACAGGAATTGCGCAACCGCGCGGCGTTCACTGCCAGCACGCCGCAGAATTCCAGCAGCAGCGCAGCTGAGAATGCCCCTACGCCCGAAGACGGCAACGCAAGTGGCAACGAATCCAAATCTTCCCCCTCAGGCCACCCACGTCGCTCGATTTCAGGTGGTAGTCTGGCCGCGAGCGGACGGACCACACCAGTAAGTCGAGGCACGCCGCCTAGTTTTACCGCGCAGGGGATAAGAGTAGGGAGCGCCAGACCCAGTGTGGGTGCCGCCAACAACTTGGGGAGCGGCATACCTTGAGAGAACGATACCTATGTTTACACTATGGTAGGTCTACTCTGGAAATTAGAAGGATCAGAAGAAGGCTGGGTCCGTAGACAGGACGTCTGTCATCGCCTCGCAAGGCTGAGTGAGTGGCCGAAGCTTGTTTGTACAAAGTTTGCAGCTTCTATGTTGTATAGACAAAACGCGACGGTTCGCGCGTAAGGAATCCACATCTACTAATACTGCACTGGATCAACAACAAAACTCAACACAATACAATACATCGCAGGATCAATATTAAGATTTCCCTAGCTGCCTCCTGGTCACTACATATAATCTAAGCGTTCTACCAAGCAAGAGAGCATAGCGTAGCGTAGCGCAGACGATGCGACGATCGAGACTAGAATAGATCAGATACATCGACCGCCCAGGTCCGAACTGCAACTGGGACTCAAACTGCGTACGTAGTATGTACACGTCCTGGATCCATCCCATCTCTTGCATCTACTGTACCTCACGGTATCAAGCAAGCCTTGCTGTTTATACCCAGGAATGGATACTGTAGTTCTCGGCGTCATTCAAGTGTCCCTTAGGGACTTCCCTTGCGATATGCGAGACTTCCCTTGCAATATGCGATGGTCGTGTTCGAATACTGTATACAATATTCGGTGTCGTCTCATGTGCATCTATATATTATTTCACAACATCTCTCGGTCTGGCTGACTTCTTCGGGCTTGAGACTCTGGCCGAGCGGCTACCTACTTCCCATCGATATCTGATCCCTTCCACTCTGGGAACCGGAATTTCTCTTCCTTCCAGCTACCCTGTTCGAGCCATCTTCTTTTGATCTCCTCGTAAAAAGTCCTCAGAGAGCCCTCTTTAGGCTTCTTGGGAAACACCTTGTCGTCCCAAAGGGTCTCATTGTCGACACTCCCAAGTTGAGTCACGAATTCGCACAGGCATCGGAAATGGGCAGTCCACGCCAGTCGATCTGCGGACTTGGAAACGGCCGAGAGTGCCGTCACGGCCGACTTTACAGATCCGTTCGTTGAGACCAGGTATAGCCACTTCTTGAAGAGCTCGGTGTCGAAAGGTGTGCTGCTTCGAGCCTGGACAAATCCACTTGCATGTACCGCTTCAACAAGCTCGAGGACTTCTGATGGATATTCGGGGCCAAAGCTCGTGATGAAGTGGTGGAGGACCGAGTGGTCGACCGGCAGTCCCTCTTTGTCACGCCGATCATAATGTTGGACTATTGCCGCTGTCAACTTGCGTATTCCTGGTGAGCGCCCATGCCTGTGGATCTCCGGAAAGATATCCACCGGCGGCGACTGTGCGACCCGATTGACCCGGCGCCGATCTCTCAAATGCGAGTCCTGTCGGTGCTTGATGCCAAAGAACACCATCTTCATGTCGCCCCGAAACACTTTGGCCAAGTCCACGATTGCAGATATCTGCGCGGCAAGGTCGTTCTTCAGGCTCTCGACAACCACGGCGTTTGAGCCTGTTGTCGTTGGAGTAGCACGGAATTTGTAAGCATACTTTAGCAGCTGTTCCATTGTCATAGACCGGATATCTTCGTCTGAGACCTCAGCTGATGGGAAATGGGCGGCGACAGCACATAGTCTCTGACTCAAATCTGCTTTGACGAGGTCCACTGCGAATTCCCTGAAGGCTGGGCCGAATGGATCCTTCCGATACCCGTGAGCAATCGTCTGGCAAACTGTGGCGATCTCCTCACAGCTGGCGCCAGTCTCCGCCAAGGTGTTGGTGAGCAACCATGCTCCTTGCAAAAGGTCAAACCCGGCGCTTACTCTGGGAAATGCTTCCTTGATCAGGCGCAACCATTCAACGACCAAGTCGTAACGGCCATCTCGGATGAAAGCACAGATAAGAGTCCTGGAAACGTGATTCGTTGGTATCAGGCCGGCGTATTTCATGGCGTGAACGGTAAAGTGGAACGACCGAGTGGATGGGTTCTTCGCGATGTGTTGCAACAGGAGCCTTTCAAAAAAGCGCCCACACTCAACGGGTCGACTTCTAGACCTGTTTAGAGTGTGAAATCTGTCAAGCATGGACTCGACGACCACCCAGTTGCCTTCGCACGCATTGAGAAAGGTATACTGCTCAGAAAGAGCCAGAGAATCAGTCGGGCCGAACTCGGACGACAGTCGTTCCAGCACCGTCTCCGCCATTTCAACGTCCCTTGCGCGGACAAGAGCTCTTAAGACAGGTGTGACAAGGTCTTTGGACGGGACCAGTCCACAGCGTCTGGTAACGTCAAGAATCTGCCACAGTTCCAGTACACACTCGGAACTACTGTGTTGACCCTCGCAGTAAAACTGCAAGTACCTGATTGGCATCTCGAAGGCTTCAGTTGCACTCGCAGTGTCATCCGGCGAAGTGGGAAAGAGGACCTGCTCTATCCGTTTAGAGGACGGGGCGGTCGCTAGCAAGTGCTGGATGAGCGCAAAGACGGGACGGACGTTGAGGTTCCTTGGATTTCTACAAGAGGCTCGATAAATGTAGAAGACGGCTTCAGCCATCGTCCAGTTTAGAGTATGCTGGCTGGTGAAATACCTTAAGACGGCAAGCCATTTCCGGCGTGAGAGCCTTTCTGGCGAAGTCTGCCCATTTCGCATGAAACGATGTAGGCTGGACAAAGTCCCGTTGGCTAACTTGTCGGTGGCGTAGTCGGCAAACTCTTTCGGCGCTGGTGCCAATTCGACCTCGATGCTGGCTTGTGCTCCGACCGGTGGCACTTTGTTGATCCATTTCCGAAGCTGGTGGTCCATGGTCTCATCGCTGTCGAGGCACGCAAGCAAGTACGTTGCGGTTATCCCTGGGAAGTGCATCATGCTATGCTTCGGTCGAGGCATGTTTGGGCTCTCCCTGCCGGGTTGCCCCGGAATATTCGATGAATCGGACTCCACCACCTCGACCGGCACTTGCACTTCGACCTCACTCTTGTTCTTGGATGCCCAATCAGGGGCATCTCCTATTCGGAGGTTATCTTGTGGTAAAGGCGGCTCAATTGAAGAGCCTCCGGGTACCGGGGCCGGAGCAAACTGGCCCTTGTCTGCTGGCGTGGCCTGTAAAGGTGGTTTTGGTGTGTCTCTTCCGTCGAGATTTTCTCCCTTTTGTTCTTTAGGCTCGATGTACTGAACCGCAATGTCCGGCGTGGAATTTCCAGCTGCGGCAAACGGCTGAGGAATCTCCTTAGGGACCTCCTTGTCCTCCTCTCCATTGGCCAGCTGCTCGGCAGGCTGGAGCCAATGTTGGAGTATATTTTTGGCTTTGGCAGCTTCGATTTCCTGCTGGGGCTTGGGGCGGCCCAAAGTTCGATTATGCGGCACTTTGGGATGCGTCCTGCTGGCCTGGAGGATTTTCTCAAAAGTCATGCTGTGCACACCCTTCGTACACGTCGCTCCCGCTCGCGAAGGCCGTTCAGCCCAGGGAGTCAGCGTGCCAGCGACAACATTGCGGAACAACTGTGTGCGCTGGGGTTCAAGCTGGACAGGAGGGACTCGTGGAAGGTCGTCGTCTGGATGCTCAAATGGCTCTTGAAGAGCTAGAGCCGAGAATGAGCGCGTTGTGGCCGTCTTCTTCCTCTTCCTCTTAGTGCCTCTCGTGCCCAAAGTAAAGTCTTCACCTCTCTCCGCGGCCTCGATCATATTGTTCAGTTGAGCAGCACCTCTTCCGTGGGAAAGGGATCGTATAATCCTCTTTGACTCGAGAGCTTGTTCCGCCATGTGGACTTTCCGGTTGACTTCATGATTGAGGGTTGCAATGCCGCAGACACTTCCTATGGTGCTGACGACCAGGACCGACGGGGACAAGGCCAGACGGCGCAGAGCTCGGAGGGCATTTTTCGAAGGGACGATCGGTGACTGAGGTGTCAGCGGGATGGGGGGAGTCATGACAGCCTCATGCCCCTGGCTTTGTCCAACTGTAAGCCCGGCCGAGGCGAGAACATCTGGGGAACGTAGGTACCCTGGTAGCCTTGGTGACTCGGAAGCTGCGACGTGGGTGATCTCTGATCATGCGATGGTGAAGTCCACCAAGTCCCGCCTGCGGAGATTCAATTGCCTACGCGACCTGTCGAAAGCTTCTCCGTAATTCACATCCACATTCACTTTGATACTCCTCCGTACCCGCAAAGCTCCTGTCCCGTGCCCCTCGAGAGAAAAGGAAAATCTACTATTGACTGGCATGTAAGAGGAAGATCGGTATGAATTTACATATGTTCATAAGGGTCTAAAGTACTCTAGAAAACCAAGATTGGCGCCCCGATACCGATAAATTTGTCCACTTTTACTTGCGCCATCCTGGTTGTCCTTCACTCGACCTCGGTGCGCTTGACTTGTACAGTGAGCTTTCGAGCTTTGTCTTGGACAAAGACAGCGGTGAGAGAGATATCACCATCGGCGCCTGGTCCTCCGCTGCTGCTCATTGTGGCAGCAGGCCGAAGACACCCTCGAATATCGTGGAGAAACCTCTCCAAAGCATGCTGATATTCCACTTGGATGCGTCGATCCCACTCATCACGCCGACCGTTCTCGTCTCGCCACAGGGTCTCAGTGAGGACGACAGTCAGATCTGGCCCGAACAATCTCTCTTCGCTCTTGTTTCGAGCCTGCCACTCTGTCGCGATACGACATAGCAGGGCGAAATTCCAGCTGAGACGGTCGCAGAGGACCTGCAATGGTCTGGAGAAGTCGGCGCGGTAGTTTCCCAGCTCTGGACAACATCAGTAAACCCCTCCACACCTGTTCTGGGTGTCCGTTCTGCTGAAAAATCCGCTGAGACCCTGAACAGGTGCGGGTTGAGTGTTATGAACGCTGAGAGTTGCTTTGCGCCGCACCATTGACTAAAGCCAGAAGAAAGCAATCATGCTGAGTGGCGCGTGAGCAGGTAAGATTCCTCTGGCGCAGTCGGTCCACCGTCGCCGAGACGATGGTTCCGATGGGGTCAGGAATGGCTCGAAGGGTCATTGTCGGCAGAATCTCGCCGGTTCCGACTATTTTTCTATGATATGCAGGGACTATGTCGATGATCGACAGAGCGGACCCTGGATACTTATACCACCTTCGTGTTTACGCCTCCATCGTGCCCCGAGAAGATCGCACGATCGCTTTCCAACAGATCCAGATTTCGAGGGCCTAGATCATCGGACGCAGGAGATCAGACGTTCTAGAACCCGTCTCGCATACGCACAGCCCGCCCCCCTTTTGTCCGAGGGAACCACACCCACAAGTCAAATGGCCGAAATGCTTTCCCACAGCGCTCTTTGTCATGCAGCACATCGTCTCAAAAGCCCACTCGGATCCCTGCGGGCGGAACCTGGCGTGTTTCCAACTGGATGCCTTACCCAGGCGACTTTGGTGATTCTCGACCCACCCGTATAGTGTCTGGAGGAAGCACAATCAGCAGTGACCCGCGTGGGCTACCTTTCCCAGAAAGTCTTTGTCGTAGTGGGTGCTGTCTCGGAGTGCTCGAGAGGAACCTTTCCAAAAGACCCTTGTGACATGCAAACTCGCCAGTAAAGATGCCCGGTTGGGCTACACCAATCTATCAAAACTCTTCACTCCCAACCGGTCCACTCCTGCATGACACCGCTAGGATTTCATTTCTCGACTCAGCATCAAACTGAGACCCTTTGGCTCAATCAGTGCGCCTCCCCGGTCCAGGCTGACATTCCACTCCCAGAGACTGACAACTAACAGCATCATAGCAGCAAGCCCAAGGAAGAGCTGCGAGTCCAAGTGTGGTGTTATGGGAATGCACAAAATCACGACAACAAATACCGCCCTCATGGAAAGCCGGATGTACCGATTATTGACCTTCAGCTTATCGGGTTCGTCCAGTGACTTATCAAGCAGTGCGAGAATTGTCATACAAAGCATGATGATAGATAGCGAGGTCGCACAGGTCCAGACTGCTCGGTAGAAGTAGTCGGGGAGTTTGTCCTCCGCGATTTCCTCTCCTCCCTCATCTTCGGATGAGTTGAACGATGCGTCGGGCTGATGCTGAATGATAAACCTGACGCCTGCCGCAAAGGTCAGGATCGAAGCGAAGAGAGGAACATGCCAGAAGACCCAAACTAGGTTCTTCTGTCCCTTGTGGGTCGCTGCTGGGATGAACTTCTGGCTGCCATCTCGGTTGAAGTACAAGAAAGAGAACTCGTAGTAGATCAGGAGGATCCACACCATGCTGCCTGTGCTACCGTGAAGCCGTCGACCCAGTGGTCCGTCTTTGACCAGTTGAAGGACACCTTCGCCCAGGATGATGATGAAGAAGCTGACCAACCGCGACTGGAAGTGATGGATGTCAAGTGCCTTTCGATACTCGATCGGCGTAAACTTGTCGGCCAGCCGGGTATCGAGAAGGACCGGGCACATGTATTCCCAGAATATGGCGACCACGATGGGGCCAATGGCCCGCGTTCCTCTCAGATTGATGGCCGTGATCCATAACCCGAACGAGGGCACTCTCAGCAGCCATTGGAAAACCACAACCTTCCGCAGCCAGACAATAAAGATGGAATAGATAATTTCAATGGCCAAGAAGCTGCCAAGGATGGTAAGGTAAGTCGAGATGACCCAGGCCTTGATGCCGTCGATGTCTTCGGTCAAGTATGCTAATTGGTTGCCGTAGAATACTGAGAGGACCAGAATCCAGAAGATGAAAGCGCGCTGTACAACGTCGTCCATGTAGTAATTGTTCAAGAACTCGCGCATGGCATCCCAGATGCGCCAGGAGGGCAGGAAGACAAGGATGAAGACTCCCTACTTGAGCAATCGCAACATCAGCCGGCTGGTGATCCAGCAGTCTCTCGACGTGTATGGTGTCTCTTACCATGGCGAGTCCAGAGTCGGGGTTTTCAGGCCTGAACGCCAACGACGAGTAGACCTCGGAGAGATTGCCGATGATTCCCACCCAGATCAGGTCGACAAACAGATCGAGTCTTTCTCTCTCCTTCGCGATGTCCTCGGGCAGATGACTCGAGATGCTCGACCGACTGAAGGGTGCTGGAGCTCCGCGTTCGTCTCCGGCATGGATGACCTGCGAACGGTAGGAGAACTGCAGCGCGCGCGGCCGCCGAATGGTATATCTGTGTCTTGCGCGCGTTTCAACCTGGAGTCGGGAGGCTCAATCATGTCGTCTTCTATGAGCAGATTCCCTACTTACATGGCTGTGATGACCGCTCTCGGCTGAATCATGGCCATGACCATGCGGGTTCAACGAGACACCTTGCTTGTCGGGAGTGGGCGAGGAAGAATCATGCATGGGGTCATTGTCTCTCTTGACATCCTGTCGAACACTGGGTATGGAAGCGTAACTTGGCTGTTCATACAGGGCGATGCCGTCGTCCAAAGAGGACGACGCCATGGTCAAGGTCTGACGGCCACTATTGGCAAGTGCATAAGTTGGTTAGGTTGGATGGGGAGACGGAGAGTTATGGCAAGTGAGGTGGCAGCGATGTGGTGGGTGATAAGGCGCCCCGCCCCAGGATTCTTGGACAAGAGCATCGTTTCTCTCCCTTCCCCATATGGTAAGGGCGATCGCCGAGCCATACTGGGTATTCGGCACTTGTACCCGACAACCTGGGAGAAGCTTCTTCTCACACTGTACCGAGTATGTGGGTTCTAAAAGCGGCATGGCCGAGACGACCGTTGTCGCCGTTGACAGTCTTGTAGATGGACGGTATGTACAAGTAGAGGGTGAGGCCGCGATGGAAACAAACATCTGGACACGATCTCGCCATGTTGAAATAGTCTTTAAAACAAGCATCCTGGTCCCCAATCGCCAGGAATGACCCCAGCGCATTTGAATCGTGCAAAACGTCTATAAATTGTAAGATTTGATTCGACAAAATACACTCGGATCATTCAGAATGATTCTCCTGATCCTCATCTTCATCAAGGTCGAGACTAGATGGTTCGGCGAGAAATACTAGGTATGGTCAGCATCGGAATACCAAAGACTTGTGGGTGGAGCACAACGTACCATTTGGCCTCAAGAACCAACTGAAGACAAAAACAATCACAAAAATGGAAGCCAAGCAAATGAAGACAATGCCGGCATAGATGCCCACTGTCTGACTGTAGATGAGATTGAAAACCGTCGGAGCCACGACACGAGCCAGGGCGTGCAGAAGACCTGACGCGCCCAGCACTTGCCCTGTTCGGTCCGCGGGAATATGCTTGGTAAGAGAGGACTGCAATGTGGGTGACCCAATGCCACCCAGGGATGCGATCATGCCCGAGACGACCATGACCGCTCCAGTTGGCCCTAAGGCGTAGCCGACGTATCCAAGAAGGTCGAAAAGAATGGCCCCCCTGATAATCCAAATGTCAAGCATGTCGGAGCCCTTGTGTCCCTTTGAGTGCAGATTTTGTGGTCCGCGGAAGATCCTGGTCAGAAGGGGGAGGAGCAGAACCAGGCCCATGACTCGACAAATATTGACGGCAGAGAGATACATGCTGGCGTTGACAGCCGTCCAGCCGAAGCGATACTCTGCGTAGATGATGATGATCTGCATGGTGCCCATGGCCACTCCAAACATCATCGTGTCTATGGCTGCAAGGACAAATAGATTCTTCCGCAGTGCCGCACTTGAACCAACGCCAGTCGGTCGCAGTACCCATAGCGGCTCGAAGGGATTGTAGTTCTTCAGGTTGGTCCACCAAGAGTTGTCTGCAGTCTCGGCTTGGGCGAAGCGTCGCTTCTCCCGGGCTATCAGCTGTCGCTCCTTGGACAGTGACTCGGGCACGGCGAACAGCACGAAGACGATAAACCATGCCTGACAGGCCAGTGCGATGTAGAAGACAACCATTACCGTCCCGGTGACCTTGATCACGTAGCCCGCTATGACGGGTCCAAGTGCAATGCCCGCGAAAAGGGTCCCATGAAAATAGCCGAACGCGACATTTCGACGCTCCGGAGGAGAGCAGTCCGAGGCATATGCGAAAGCCAGTGCCAGAGCAGTGGTGAACGAGCCGCAGAGACCGTCGATTAAGCCACCGAGAAGCAGCCAGTAGACGGAAACATCGCCGTCGGTGGAACCCACAATGATGGTAATGACTTCTGAGGCCAGCGCACCGAGCGAGGCACAGACCATGACCTTTTTGCGCCCGACACGGTCGGAAAGCGAACCCAAATGAGGAGAGACAATGGCGGAGAAGACGCCGGAGAGGAGACTGACGTAAAGGTTGAAGTTGGCAACTCGGGACTGAACGTGAGGATCTCTACATTGCGGATTCTCCTCTCCTAGAATGACCGGCAAGAACTTGAAGGTGGGGTCCTTCAATGCTTGCTCCGAGAGATACTGCTTGCAGATGAGGTCGAGGATAAGATATGTCTTGGGGACTATAATGCCGCCGAATGCAACGGAAAAGGGAAAGAGTGCAGGCAGAAGCCAAAGTATCTGAGTTCATCAGCATCTGTGAGACTCGATCGAGGACACCAAGCATACCGAGGGTTTCTTGTACCAGGGAAGGTCGCCGGCGCCATGGGCGCCAGTCCAAGGCTCATTGATGGCTCTCTCATAACTTGTTCTGGCTCTGGTATATGTGACGGGGGTCTTGCGGCGTTGTCGAGGGCTCATCAAGGGGCTCGTCTCGTTGTCATCATCGTCTTGTCCGTCCCTCACATGGAACTGCGTGTTGATTGTACTTGCGCCATGCGAAGCCTCCGCCAATCTGGCCTCCTCTTGCGCCTCCTCTGCAAAGGCATCTTCGGGTTCCAGCATCGTGTGTGAAGGGGGGTAGAGGTGCGGCGGATATATGTTCGTGTCAATATAGATTGTCGTCGGAGTCCGACCGGAGCCAGTGATATGTGTGAAGCCCTCTTTCTACCGTGTATGCACCGTCATCCTGTTGTAGACGATTGAGAGGGAAACGAATTTCGAGCATCCGGGAGCGAATCCGGATGATTGATAATGGTCAGTGTGATCGACTGCGAGATACAGTGTCTTGACGTAATGTATGGATTGGCCGAAAGGAGCGATATCGTGGATTGGAACGATTAATTCGGGCGGCAGTCGGAGTACCGCGAGCCGGACGAACTTGTGTCTACAATACAGCGGCGCCTCTATTCAGCTGATCGCCCAGGACGTGCTGACATAGGTACAGGATAAGAGAGGTGCGTCCGGCGGTAGCTATGGGCATGAATTCAGGCTTCAGCCATAACAGCGTACAAGGTGAGAGCACGACAGCTCCTCCCGGTACACGTATGTACGAGTACGGCGTACCTGTGCGCGGTGTTCTCGTGTTCAGAGGGGCTCTTGAGTGGCCGCAGATCTGCCTATTGGTGCCACCGGGGCCATCGAGACCTGCAGACAGATAAGCATCTCACCCGCGGGCAGGCCTAGAAAAGGGGGAGGCGTCAGCATCCATCGGACCTCCAGCGGCCGAAACCGAACGGAGATAGCACCCAGTAAATGCACAGCCACGTGGGCAGTCATTGTGAACAAAACAAGTTTGAGAATTTGAGAATCTGGAAATGATTTTGGCCCTCTTCTTCTGCTCCCCCGGTAGCCGCTGCTTTATACTGTATCCGAGCCATAGTATCATAGGGCCACCCTTGCCCCGAATGCAATGTCCGTTCACCCACACGTCGATTCACTCAGCTTGGGCACTGGACCAACAATATCGCGACAACACTGTGCTGACTCCATGCATCTATCCATCGCCGCCACATGCTCATAGACGTCCTCCATATCCCGACCAATCACCCGTGCCCATTGCTTGAAGCTGAAATGGGCAGTTTCACAACGGGTTTGCAAGCATGTAAATCGAGAGATCCATTACCATTCATTCATCACACGTAAATAGAGATCATCTTTCCCGTTCTCTTTCTCTTTGGCTGGTCCTCTCCGGATCGAGATTGCGAAAACAATGACTGCGCCCTGGTTGCATCACCCGTACGTACCTAAACTGCTCCTTTGTTTGACCGAGATGTAAGTGTCGGGGCAGCATAGCTCTTCGAAACTTCAGGCTGCTCCACGGCAAACCTGGCCCTGCCGGTCTAGACTCTCGTCGCTGGTGCTGAAAACCCGGTCCACGCCTATCCAAAATGCGGTATGGACCGAAATGCGTTTCGACGCCTGAATAATGCTTTCCCCGATGACCGTTAATCCAAAGCCTCATCGACATCGACGGATCGACTCCAACCAGACTCGGATTCAATGCTGAATGACTATTGTCGACCCTTCTCTCGCCATTTCAACAGTTCGCTTAGGCTTGCCAAGCTGCATCCCATGCGCATGAAGTCATTGCGCAAAAGCTCCTCGGCGCTCGCACGGCTCCTGACATCAACGCAGAGGCAGACACTCAGGAATGCCTTTAGCTCCCTAGAAAGTTTGTTGGGGTTCTTTAGTCGAGGTGTACCATTCGTGGCAATTAGGAAGAGAGCCTTGAGAGGCTCTTCGTTCAAGTAGGGGGGTTCGGATTCGATCATTTCAATTGCCATAATCCCCAATGACCAGATGTCAACCTTGGGGCCGTATTCTTTCTGTTTGACAACTTCAGGTGCCATCCAGTATGGCGTGCCAACCATTGTCGCGCGTTTGCTCTTCGACTCGGTGAGCTTAGCACAGAACCCAAAATCGGCTGGAAACACTGGGTCAGCAAGGGAGTCACATAGCACGTGCTAGCAACTTACTGATCTTGACATTGCCAACGCGATCGAGCAAAACATTGTCGCTCTTGATGTCTCTGTGGATGATGTCCTGCGAGTGCAGGTGGGCGAGTCCTTTACATGTCTCGAAACAGATTGTGGCGATCTGATCTTCTGTGATCACAGGGTTATTGTCGATAATGTCCGTGAGTGCACCGCCCTCCATGAACTCCATAACCACCCACAGTTCGTTGTTCTGCTCCTGTAAGAAAGAGTCCAGGAAATTGACAATGTTCGGGTGCTTCGAGTCTTTCATCACGATGATTTCGTTGACGATCAATTCTTTCCGTGGCTGATTGCGGAGATCCATCTGTTTGATGGCAACCTGGCCTTTAGGCCCGTGGGTACGATAGATCTCACGTGCAACAGTCGATGTGGCGCTTTCCTTGACTCTGGCAACGTAGACTGATCCGGAAGCGCCTTGGCCGATTTTCTTTTGCTTGCTATAAGACTCCAAGGGGTTATCCTTGGAGACGACCTGTTTAAGCTTGGCCATAACCTCGCTCTCGCTCATGCTTGACATGCGCACCTCCTTGGCACGCTCTTCGACGGGCTTCTTCGCAGTAAGAGCAATTTCTGCTTCTTTACGAGGGTCCGCTGCAGGCTTGGCTTGTGGCTGTTTAGCCACGTTTAGAGGCTTGGGTTGCTGTACCGATCCCTGCGACCGGCTTGAGGACTGTCCGTTGACTCCATTTGTCTGTGGCTTGGGAGCGGAGTCTTTTCGTAATTGCTCATTTGGTGGATATCTAGCATTCGGTGACGGCTGTCGATCGCGGTCTCTGCTGTCTGGCGAGCGTAACGAATTCTGACCGGCGGAGGTGGATTGAGGGATGGATTTCTGCGAACCGTTACTGGGAGCAGAAGGAGCTGGTCTTTGTGCTGTTGGCTGCTGCCTAAGCGAGGATGACTGTTGAGGAGCGCTTGGAGCCGCTCGAGCTGGATTGTATCTGGGATCCGGTCGGTTCGGGCCGCTTGCGTAGCCTCCAACCTCCTGTTGAGCCATGGGCGGACGGGACTTTGGTAGCGAAGCGTTGTAGGCCTCCTGTTCTTTGCGGATTCGTTCTGCCTCTTCTCGCTCTCGTTCTTTTTGTCTTTCGAGCTCTCGGGCCCGCTTCGCGTCCGCTTCCATCTGTCGGTTTTTCTGCTCCTCCATGGCGATAGCCTTGATCCGCGCAGCGTCGGCCTCCATATCATAGGATCCTTTATCTGTTTGCGCCCGCTGCAGCTGAGGCTTGACTGGGGGGGTTCCTGTCCGGGCTGGACCATCCTGCTGGTACTTGTTGATGAACTGATTAGCATTATACCGCTGGGCATCTGTAGGTGGTGCTGGCCTCGGAGGCGCGACGGTATTGCCGCCTACCGAGTATCCGAGTTGCTTATTGGGTTGGGTCGCCGGTGGGGTGACCATGCCGGGAGTATACATTTCGGGGTGCTGTTCACGCATCTTCTGGTCTGAAACGAACTGCAACACTTCAATGACAGCCTGGGGATTTTTCTTGTAGTCGTCTCTGGTAATGGCGGAATTATTCAATAGCTTCTCCCACTCTTGGGGGAGGCCCACAAAACCACCGGTCTGAGGGTCAAAGCCAACATGGATGCGGTGGCTGAAATTGGTCGGGTTGCTGACGCCTCCCATGCCAGGGCATCGCTCGTATATCTTGTCAATCCAATCGTAAATTTCATCGTCGTTGCGGACCTCACAGGTCATCGTTCGCGTGGGCAGGTCTCGAGACATGACGACCTTGCCGCCTACGTCTTTGGGATTGGCGACACGGGTTATCTCAAAGGCCATTCGGGTATCTTCTGACCGAGTCACCCCAGTCACAGTATTCAGCTGGATTGACTGCATGAGTTTTCCATTCTCGCTCTTCATAAAATCTAACCTGAATTCACGCAGGATGAGGTACCGCTGGTTCCATTGGGCGAGGAACTTGTCTTCTTTGCAGCGCACATGGCCTTCTTTGATGATGGTAACAGGCCCGGAGAGTTTTCCAGACGTCGACAACGAGAGTGAACTTCCATTGGAAAAGTACGGTGCGCCGGGAGTACTGACCGCAGGCGACGCCGGTGCGGCGATAGACATGGATTCGAAGGTGGCGGTGGGTATGGACGAATTTGAGCGCTGCAGCTCGAGATGTCGTGGTCTGTCGGTCGGAGGACGAGGAGCTGGACCCGGGTTCATGAATTGACCGGATGAGTAAAAGCTGTCCAAGGTCAGGAATGAAATCGTAGGATGAGGAATAGTAGCGGCGCCTCGAATCGCCTCCAGGCTACTTACCCATTTTCCTGGCCAGACGCCATTGTTGGATGGCGTTTGGGGGTGCGCTCGGTTGCACGTCCGGGGTGATACTGAGCGGAGCCGCCAGTCAGGAGGTCGAACTTGTAGCAGAAGTTGTGCTCAGTGAGGGGTAACGGTGGGTTGAGGAGCAGTTGGCACCGACGGCATGCGTGCGGCTACAGTGTGAGTGAGGTAGCGAGCAGAGGCCCGAAGATGTTGTGAGCAATTCTCTCGATTCGTATGGAGTGGTGACTCGGGCGGCGAGGGTGAATGGGTCGTAGCTGGGGTCTGCGCTTTTCGACTAGGTCGGTCTTGGTCACTGGCGGCGGTGTCCGGTTCAAAAGAGCGCTCCTCTCCCTCCTCAGTTCCAGTACCTCGTTACAGGAGTCGATCACGGCAAGTGCCTGAGAGTACCTCGTACCTTGCTCGTCAAGTCGTTACCGAGGAATCGAGTTTAGTGAGAAGGAACACGACTCCGCAGATAGATGGAGATCATCCGTTTGCTCGGGAGCGTGGAGAGGAACAGCAAAGTTCAATGTGCCAAGGTCGGCTACGAAGATTATACGGTGGACATCTGGCAAACACACCAAATGTTCTCAGTATATACGTCGATGTGCAAATGAAAGCCGTGAAATCTAGTAAGGACGGAGTACCTGTTGCCAACAGGCTGGGTACCTTTTTGCGTCCTGGCAACTTGTACTCGCTAGGTGCCCCTGAAAGGATAACCTTTCTTCCTGCACATGGATATGTAGATCCCAAGTTCACTCCATGTTGGAGGCGATATATTTGTTTCCCAGCATCAGGCTGAAACCAGTTGAGCGCGAAAAGCAAAGTTGGATGGGTCTCGGCTCGTAGTGAACGCCAACTAAGATACCTCGCTGTTACAGTGGGCGGCTAAAATGAATGGAGAAGGGTGACTTTATGGAAGGGAGGCGAGCAAATGACGGGGACAGAGGCTCCTTAGGCCTCACCTTGCAGGACGGGTGGGAGCCAAGCTCCCTAGCGACCCGAAATAAATTCTACGATTGAACCAGTCAAGGCGTCTATTGGCGATGCATCGGATGGTGGCTTCCTCAACCTCAGATACGATCTGCGCTTGGTGAGATGGACTCTTAACCTCTCACGGTGGCTCCGTCCCGGATCCCACAGTAACTTCTGAAACACTCTCAGGAGGCGTTGGAAATTCGCCGAAGACACGTTCATCCAACGTCCGTGTCTCAGCCATCTCATTCACATGCCCGTGGTGCCCACGCTACCCGGAAGGAATTCCATCGGTTGTCGCGTCTCCTGTCGCGTTCCACAGCACGCATGTCCACCACGCTTGTTCTTCACGCTGATGCTCGTGATACGGTGGAAGGATTTCCTATCATTTCGGACTCTTGCTGCTTTTCTTCTCCTCGAGAAGTTAGACCCCCACCACCCTGTGCCTGGCTGTTTCACGAATACGGCCACAGCCCGGTCGAAGAGACCAACCCTGTCTAAAAGCAATCATGCCCTTGACATGAGGTCAAAAGAGACATGCTCGGTACGCCTCCTATTATGTAGCCACTCCATTGGTCCGTCTCGAGAGCGACTCTTGCTTAGAACGTAGAGAGCTTCGTTTACAAGCCCCGGTTCAGGTCCGGCCCGCCCTAGGTCAATCGCTGGACTGTGTACCGCGTAGAACACCGCTTGTTGAGAGCATCCTCGGTGTTGTGATGTATTTGCTTCAAGACCATGAGTCACCCGAGGAACAGACTTTCTCAATGCAGCAAAGATTGTACCTGTAGCACCAGTAGTGGTGGCATCGTCAAGGTCAGCGGCGATAGTGGTATGTACTCCGTACCTGGCACCGGTGACTGTGGCGGCTTGGTGACTTACATAAGCCCATCACCACGAGGCTGAGGACTCCCGCAAGGCTAGCTCTCGGTCAGGCCAATGACGCAGTTCTTGCAGCGGGCAAACTTCAGAAATGAATTTCTAAGCCAGCGACGTCGCCGGAATTATGTTGAATGATTCATAAAACTGCCTCCCTCCCCGTTGATAGTTGCACTCCAGCGCCTTCTCTTCAGTCTTGAGGCCTCTCAATCTCTCCAAAAATACCATCCTCTCCTGTCGTCAACCCCCCACTTTACCATGGCCCCCGATCCTGTCCCCCGCCCTCCCGAGGCCCTCGACCCCGAAGACGACAACCTCCTCGACGCCGACGAAGCCGCTGAGGAGATCATCGACGATGATCCTGACCACCCTATGGACGATGAGGACGATCTCGACGCCGAAGAACAGGAAATCCAACTACAGAATGACTCGGCCGCCCACTTTGACACCCACACAGACAGCATCTTCTGCATAGCGCAACACCCGGCAAACGCGAATATCGTAGTGACAGGCGGTGGTGACGACCTCGCGTACCTGTTCGACGCGTCAATACCGACAGCTCCACAAGAAAAGCAGCAAGGCGAAAGAGCAGGCATCGCACCGCTACAAAAGCTAGACGGACACACCGACTCGGTCAATGCCGTGACATTCACGTATCCACGTGGCGAGTACGTCGTCACCGCGGGGTTGGATGGCAAACTGCGCGCGTGGCGATCGGCCGACCGGTCCGGGTCCAAGGCGTGGACCTTCGTCGCCGAGACCACCGAGGTGGAAGAAATCAATTGGGTGGCTGCGTCGCCGAACACGGAGCACGAAAACGTAGTCGCCTTGGGCGCCAACGACGGCTCCGTCTGGGTGTATAAGATCGACGGTGAGGACAAGGCCTCGCCCTTAACGATCGTGCAGGCCTTGTATCTGCACACCGCGTCGTGTACGGCCGGGGCATGGACCCCGGACGGCAACCTCCTCGCGACGGTGTCCGAGGACGGGAGCCTGTACGTGTGGGATGTCTTTTCCACGGGCCAGGCCGTCGTGTCTCAAACGACCGCCGATCAACGCTTCGAGGTCGAAGGCGGGTTGTACAGCGTTGCATGCACGGGGTCGTTGGTGGCGGTCGGCGGGGCCGGCGGGAACATCAAAGTCGTGGGTCTACCTCAGGCAGCGGACCAGGATAAGAAAACAAAACCTAAGGGCGGTGCCAAGCAACCCGCCTCGTCGGCGGGGCAGATCCTGGCGTCCATGCAGGCGCAGACGGACGGCATTGAGACTCTGTCCTTTTCGTCGCCGCCTCTGAACATCCTGGCCGCCGGGAGTGTCGACGGGTCGGTTGCCCTCTTCGACACAGCCCACCGGTTCGCCCTGCGGAGACACATCAAAGAAGCACACGAAGACTTTGCCGTGGTGAAGGTTGAGTTTGTGCGCAATCCCCAGAAAGGAGGCTGGATCTTGACCACGGCAGGCATGGACGGCGTGGTCAGGCGCTGGGATGTCCGGGGCGGGACCACGGCCGCTGGACAGGGTTTCCTGAGCGAGTGGAGGGGCCACCGAGGAGAAGGTGAGGGAGGTGGTGTATTGGGCTTCGTGCAGGGCGGCGGCGGAAGTAGAATCATCACAGCAGGAGACGATGGCGTCAGCTTGGTCTTCAGAGCGGATATCCCATGAGCGAAATGAAAACAATGACAATGACAATGACGGAAGAGCCCAGATCGGGGCCGTTCGATGGCTCTTATGACCAACATTCGTGCAGACACAGAAGCCGGGGCGACTTCTCGCGGACCGACACCCCTAACTGCACGGGTTCCGCACGCGTGCTAAGCGAACATTCAACTGCCTGGTATGTTTTGTGCGTGCGCGTGTGTGACCACATCTCTAGAAGCACGCTCAGGATCGTGTCCCTGGCAGCGTCAAGTCGAGTCGAGTCGGGACGTAGCGTACAGCCCACAGCCCACAGCCCACAGCCCACAGCGTTCAGGACATGGCCAGCCTGCCATGCCTGCCTCTTCGCAATATGCTCAGACCGCACGACGGCCGTCTATGACCCCAGCCCATAGTCCCCATCGTTCCATAGTGCCATAGTGCCATAGTTCGGTGGGATGGGATGTAAAGGTCTCTGCGATCCGGGGGATGGACACGTACGTATGACGCGCGCCTACAACATGAGCCGACGGACGTTCTACAGCGGTTTTACTACATAGGACTGCGAGTCCTGTAGTTGTACGCCAATCTGTACAGACATGGCTATGTATTACCGACGGTGGGATCAAGTTTGTGGCATTCTTCTCGTGAGAACAAGTTCCTGCATTTTTTCTTTATCGGACACTCTCATCCAATAGCATGTTCTTCTTGCACATTTTACTGTCACGTCCCGAGATTTGGCTCGCCCGACTCTCACTGGGCATCAGGGCTGGTGGCGGCGGCGGCGATGACGATGTTGACGGGAACATCGTTACGTTCCCGTCCCCTCCGTTCTCTCTTTCTCGACCAGCTCAATATACTGTCCCACCAGGCTCTTCACCATGTCTTCTATGCCGTGGAATTCCACGCCCAACCTCTCCGTCGTCTTGCTGGGATCAATGTGCATAGCCCAGTCCGGGCATTCGCCACCCAACGGCAAGATCCCACTTTCCACCTCCTTGGGGAATAATTTCTTCACCACCTTCTCAACCTCGACCCAGGACACCGGCGTGGGGTAGCTGGCAATAAACCGGTCTCCACTCTTGACGTCCTGGGCCTCCATGGCCGCGACATGCACCGCGGCAACGTCATCAAGCAGGACGAAGTCATTCGGGCGGGGCTCGTTCTCTTTATGGCCGAGGAGGAATCTTATCATGGTCTGATTGGAGGAGGGTCGTTCGATCAGTTGACGGGATGAGGTGACGGGTTCGTTGCGGCCCTGGACATAGGCGGGCAGGATGTGCACGACGTCGAAGTGCAGCTTGTTGGTCTTGATGAATTCATCTGCCGCGGCGTTGGCGAGGACCTTGGACGCCGCGTATGCAGCAAAGGGGTGTTTCGGAATGTCTTTGACCTCCGGCACGGGGGCGAGATCGTCCGTTCCGATGGTGTCGTGGCCTGCCTTCTTGGTGAGGATGGCTACAGACGAGGTGATGACGACGCGCTGGACAGTCGGGGACTTCTGAGCTGCCTTAAGCAAGCCGACGTTGCCCTGAATGGCTGGCGCGATGTAGGTTTTCTCAACGTCAAAGTCCGTACCGGACAGAGAATCGTCGGGGAGGGGAGAGGCAATATGCACGATATAGTCGACGTCTTTCACTGCATCATCGTGGGCACCGTCGGCTAAGAAGTTTGGAATCTCCACGAAAGAAACTTGGTCGGCGTAGGGTTTGACGGAAGGAAGGTCCTTGAGCTTTTTTGCCGTGGCGAGCTTGCGGCTCGAGACACGGACTCGGTAACCCTTATTCAGGAGCAGGGCGAGGATTGCGTAGCCGATATGGCCTGTAGCTCCCGTGATGTAGACAAGAGGTCCGCTCGACATTGCTGCTTCGTGACTAGATGAGAAAATGGGTTCAAGACGGTACAAGCTCTAGGAAAGAAGAAAGCTGTCTAGTTCGACTCACTTAGCATAGATATTGCTTTCCACTCCCCTCAGTCACACTGTGGAATGGAAGAGCGTATATAAACTCATGGCGACACGGTCCCAATAGATTAATCAATCGTAAAACATTTGTCATATGCATTCCTTGACTGGGAGGTCTGCAGCGGACGGATTTCCGGCTGCAGGGCAACGATCTTCTCAGATCGTGCGACCGGGTCGAAAGCCTCCCGAAGGCCTTCGGAGGCATCGAGTACGACTCCAGGCACAAGTGCTCTCCGGAAAGGGGTAGGTGTGTATCTGGGTGGTTTGCAAGGCGATTGGAACTGCTTAGCTTGCATGTGTTGAGTAATCCGGCCATCCAGCTGGTTCTTGTTAATCCGGAGGCGACGGACGTGCCGCCTTCATATCATAGCACACGATGGAATGTAGATCTCGTTTCCGCGGCCATGGATCTTTGTTCGATATCGCCGGTTTCGCTTACTCACTCGGAGCCTTGCTTCGGTCGAGCAGTGGCCAATAGAAGGGGCAACAGAGAGGCACCCGAGGCGAACGGCCAATCTTGACATTGCCGTGTTGACCACAGTCGGTACGGTCGAAATTACTGCTGCTAGTCGATGACCTTTGTTCATAGATTGGGTATGAAGCTCCGGGACTTCCGCCAGACAGAACAATGCATACCACGTTGCCGGATTTAAGGTTCGAGCCTGAGGAGCGTGATCTGAAGGCTTGTGGCAGGTCCTCGTACGACTAAGTCCGTGAAGCACGGAGAAGGGGGGTGGGTGAATGCCGTTGACGTCTGCTGGCACCAGGCAACCACCTGTTGAGGAAGTTGCGTTCTTTAGCGACATCTCGTGTTTCTTCTTGGCTTACAGCAATTCGACTCCGACTGGCAATTGTCCAAGGGCCAAGTGTTTCGTATCGACCCTCAAGCCCGGTCGTCGCTGCCATGGACTTCATCGTGACATGCCAAGACCTTGGGTCGAGGTTGCAGAGTCAAACGGTGTTGCCAGATGGAGGTCGAGGACGACAAGGGCAGGAGCTTCTCATCGAGCGTCAACACTTGATCACCATGGCAGGTCTCCAGTTGTTCTCGCAAAGACAGAATACGTGCAGTTCGCAGAGCTTCAGCCCAACAGCTGGGCAACCCACGGTCGCAAACATGTCGCTTCCACGTTTCACGAACAAGCTCGCCGGCAAACGTGTCCTTCTGGTCGGAGGCACCGGTGGCGTTGGCATCAGCGTGGCTCAGGCTCTCATCGAATTTGGTGCGTCCGTCGTCCTCTCCTCCTCGCGGGAAGCCAAAGTCAGAGAAGTCTGCGCCCAACTCAGCGGCAAGTATCCAGAAGCGAGAGACAGCGTCTCCGGATATGCCTGCGATCTCGCCAGTTCCACCGTCGAAGCAAATATCGAGGAGCTCTTCAAGGAGGTGGGTGAGCTTGACCACATTATCTACATGGCAGGCGACCGATTGCCAATGACCCCGCTGGAGGACGTCACGCTCGAGAAATGGCAGAGATGCAGTCAAGTCAGAACAATTGCGGCCATACTGGTTGTCAAGATTGGGACAAAGTACATGAAGAAAGACCGACACTCCTCAATTGTCTTGACAGGCGGCTCGATCTCAGAGAAACCAATCGCAGGAGGGTGGGCCATGCTGTCGCTCATCGGCGCTGGCTTGAACGGTCTAGCAAGGCAGCTGGCTTTCGACCTTGCGCCGATCAGGGTGAACTGCGTGGCTCCCGGCGTCATTGCGACAGATCTGTGGCAGGGCATGAGGGAGGAAGGCAATAAGGCCTTTTTCGCGAGCCATGAGAGCAAGATTCCGACTGGCAAGGTCGGACAGCCCGAAGATCTTGCCGAGGCGTACCTCTACTGCCTGAGGGATGCTAATGCGACGGGTATTGTCGTAAATTCCAACAGCGGAACGTTCTTGGTGTGAAGGATGTCGAGGACACGTTGTGACCGCAGCAGCGGCTGTCGGAGTTTGCGGGATATCAAGGAGTAGTGGTGAACCACATACACAGTAGAACAGGAAGCTCCATTCGAAAGATAGATCGACAATGCCCAGTATCCCATAGCTTACGATTTGCTATTTTTAGGCATCAGGGTTGTGACTTCAGCCTCGCGCAGCCTCGTGCGTCTTGGCTTCGACTCCAGCCTCAGCTTCTTCTTTTAGTCGCAGTCTTCGACCGTGCATCAGTAACTTAACTGGTCAATTCGACCCCGGGCAGCGAGAAAAGAAATACGCAGAGCCCCGGACCCACGACAGGACACGCCGACGCTCTCTAAGACCACGTCGCTCGTCCAAACGCTCACCAACGCACGAGCGCAGCTGCGAGCTCAGTCATCCAATCCCCACAATACAGACTCGATAGATCAACGACCGTCACGACCCATGGCCTCCCGCCCGACGCACAACCACACGGGTGCGCCTCTGCCGGCCATCCTGATGCTCCACGGCGGCGGCTCCAACGCGACGGTCTTCAAGATCCAATCGCGCCGGCTGCTCTGGACGCTGGAGAAACAGTTCCGCTTCGTGTTCGCGCAGGCCCCGATCCCCGGCGCCCCGGGCTTCGGCATGCTCCCGGTGTTCGAGTCCTGCGCGCCCTTCTACCGGTGGGTGAACCGCAAGTTCGTCGCCGGGGAGGCCGCCGTCGAGGCCACGCCCGCGGACGAGGTCGCGCGCCTGGACGACACGCTCACGGCGCTGATGGAGCAGAACGGCGGCGTCGACTCGTTCAAGGGCGTCGTCGGGTTCAGCCAGGGCGCCCGCCTCGTCGCCGGCCTGCTGCTGCGGCAGAAGCTCGAGGAGCGCGACGCCGGCGCGTCCAAGTGGAAGTTCGGCTTCGGCGTCATGATCGGCGGCCCGTTCCCGCCCATCAGCCTCACCCCGGACGTCACGCCGCAGGACTACGAGTTGCTCCGCGCCGTGCCGACCGTGCACGCGTGGGGGCGGGACGACCACGTCAAGCCCGGCTGTGTCGAGTTGATGAAGGCCTGCGAGAGCGACCACTGCTTCCAGATGGATTTCGAGGGCGGCCATCATCTGCCCTTGAAGGATGTCGAGGCCAAGGACCTGTGCGATTTGATCATGGCCGCCTGGTACGCCGGTGGCGGCACCTACGGCGTGAGTGCGGATGAGACGTATTGAGGCATGAATCGCGTGCGTGGCCCGTATCTGGGGTTCGGCACTTCGCATGACGACGAGGACGAGAACACAAGGATAGAGATTACGAGTTTCATGACCACCGTGTAGATGTCGAGGGGATGTAGATGTCTCGAAAGATGGGAGGAAGGGTATTAACATTACTTAGAAAGGCGGCTGGCTGGCTAAGCTGCAGGGACAATTGACGGCTGTGACGCTCCCACGATACTTGACTTCCAACAATGAATGAACGGCTCAAACTGGGTGCATCCCTGCTCGAAGATTCTCAAAGGTCTACGTCGTCCTCCCTGATATCGTGCAATTTAACCACCTCCGACAATGTTCCCCACCGCGCCGGCCAGCTCGGAGAACAGAATTCCCTTCAATACGTTCTCGCCTTGTTGCTCCGCCCAGTGGCCCGCATCGACCAACTTTCGCTTCCACGACTTCTTCTGCGACTCGCTAAGTTCTTCCCATTTCTTCAATGTCTCCTGCTTGACGACCTCGGCGTCCGAGTGGATGACCTCGGTCGAGATCTCACCGAGAGACTCCTCACGCACGATTATTGCTTTCGGGGTCTCCAGGATGGAGTTCTGCTCGACAAGGTTCTTCAGACCTTCAGTTGCAGCAGCAACCGCGGAAGAAAGGGTGGCAGAGATGTCGTCAGCCGACTTCTTGAACTCGTCAACGGCGCTGTGCGCGGCAACAGGAATGTCTGAGGCGGCAGAGCTCGCATGATGGGCGAGCATATAGGGCTGGCCAACTAGTTCTCGCAAACGAGGCGAAAGCCAGTTTGGCGCTCCGAGAACCGGTGGGACGACGCCGCGGATCTCGCAGAAAGCTTGCATGAGAAAGGCCACAAAGCCGATCACAACAATAGCGAAGAAGACGCTGAAGGTAGCCTGCGCCACCTCGGAGCGGCCAGGCGGGATGAGGACGTATCTAGGAGTCTTGACAACGGCCGACGGGAATGGTCGCAGCGGAATATGGTGGACTACAACCGACTTGTCAACGCCCACAGAAGCAAGCCGTAGAAATTGGGGTCCGACATCTCCAGTCACCGGTAGTTTGGGCCCGATAACATTGGAGAAGACTAGGCGAGTAAGGGGCCCATTGTGGACGTCTTTGAGGTACGTGAACGAGCGAAAAGTCCCAAGCCCAGTGTCTCGCGAGTAGTCGAGAGTCAAAATCTCGATGGCACTGTTGTCTCCGGGGATCCCTCCCACTGCTATCACGAATTGCCTCTCCCCCTCGACTTCGTCAAGCGGCGCAACATCGAGCCCCACGGCCGCTTTGATAGATTTGTTCGCTTGTTTACGCAGAACCATGCGTGCTTGCGAACAATCGTTGCTGACTCGCAGAACCAAAAGATCGGCACCTGATCGCTGAGGACGGTTGCGAAGCAGAAGGAGAAGGCGGGGCGTAAGGAAGCGGATGGCCCGAAACTTGGGTCTCTGCGAAGGTGGAAGACTTGTTGAGATCTCCGAAGCCCGGAAGAGGGACGTTGGCGCCTCAGGGGTGGATGTTATTGGAAGTTGCTGCATGAAGACTTCATCGTTGGTGCAGTACGCAAGCACGTAGCCACCCTTCTCGCCCTCATTGGGCGCCAAATCCAAGTCTTCGGCTTCCTTGCTGGCAAGCTCCACGCGCGAGACTACATCATCCAGCCCTGGCTGCGGTTTCGGATGGAATACAATGATCTCGTTTGTCGGCCCAAGTCCCGAGGCAACAGCTGTGAGCCGCGGTTCTCCAGCCTTTTGAGCGGGCGAAAATCGTAATACCCTCTGATAGGTCTCGCTCTTGGCGTCCACCACAGAACTAAACAGTGCAGCCCGCCCGAGAGACTTTGTCGCTTGTCCTGGGGCCAGTGGCTTCTCGGAGTCCACTTCCACGGTGCTCCCGTCGGCTCTTCTCTTCCTCGCAGGCAGACCGATCCTGAATGAGCGTAAATGTTCGTTCTTCCCTGCACTATGGTCTGCGACCGAGCTGTTGATACCAGCAAACGCGGTCAAAGATTCTGGCGATGACTCCGCAACGGCGAGGCTGGTAACAGAATCCTCATCCTTCGCCAATTCAATGTCGACCACCTCTTTCAGTTGGTCCCGTCGCGAGGCATCGATCAGCGAAATCTTGTTCGGCACACCCGTCGCGGACGAGCCGCCTCCTCCCCCCACGAGTAGGAAGTCTGGGTTGAAAGGATCAAAGTCGGCGGCGTAGAGGGGATATGACAGTTGGGCTCGAGAAGAGGACACGCTGGGCGCCATGTCGACATGCGAACCGGACGGCGTCGAAGTGTGGCAAAAGAAGTATGTCGGGGCCACTAGATGCGATATACAGTGGTGGTTAGGACGATATCCGGAAGGGTGCGTAGTCTAGGTCGAGCATAGGGTGCATTTGGTACTGTACTGTGTATATATGAGCTTCATCAAATGCAAATGTGAACTTCAGGCTCGGGCAGAATTGAGTTAAGCTTCTTTCGGCTATCGATAAACCTTAAAACTCTAATTCACGTGCCATTCGTCGAATCAGTTGCGTCTCTCTTCTTCCTCCACCACAACCACCCCCCCTCCCTAATTGTATCGCCCCCAGTTGCCAGACTGCTTCATCACGATGCGGAGAAGATCAACCTATGTCACTCATCCCAGTCGAGCAGTCAACCCAGCGGATATCCAGGTCCGCCCTCGGCAGCTTCTCCTTGGAGCCTTGAAGGCAGCGCGGGAGGAACGCCTCACTTATGGATTAGAGGAATTACCTGCAGAGTTAGCTGACCATCTGCGGCAATGTCACGAGCTTCACATTCGATGGGCTCCTGAGCATACGTACAACACCACAACGCCATTCCTGTCGCGGGTTTCCCCAGGATTACACGTTCAGTACACCCCCCTGAACGAGACTCAACCCGACCGACTCTGCGACCTCCTTCACAGACTACTCGGGAAGCAACTAAGATGCGACTCGCCAAACGCCACATTCATCAGCCCGCCTTTGGTATCGGAACGCTTTGCTCAGACTTCGTCTCTTCAGTATTATTCTGCCCTCCCCTCCCTGAAGCACCTGGTGGCGTACATTTACCGAACCAGCTGCGCCCCAAACGATCTTCAGTGTCTGCACACAGTATCCCTCCTCAACATTGCTGACTCAGTGGACGCGGACTATGACAGCATCTCCCACGCCCTGACTTTCACAGTCTTGTGGTCCAAACAGCCTCCTGTGTTCTACGATCCAATCGGCGACTTCACGACCCTTGATGCCTGGAATCTCGATGTGCAGGCCAAAGGGGACGATAGGGTCGAGGTTGGTATCTTGAGCGCAGGTAAAGCCAACGAACCATCAGACCTGCAACTCTCGGGCTTTCTCACCGTTGTCGGAGAAGACGATCATCCCAAGGCCACGCTCTTCAGCTTTCCTTCTCGCCATCACTCTTTGAGCCAGGAGCAATCGAGGGCTCAGAGGTACGCCGTCTCATTCGATCGACCGACGGGACTCCATCCGACGCTTCGGATCTCATTTCCCTCGGCCTCGTCCCTGGTCGAGCCCATCAACAGGCCTGCGGGCAGTGTCTGCGCCTTACAGACGTATCTCACGCTCCCGTCGTATATCTTTGCAGACAAGTACGCCTTCCTCAGCAATGATCCTCTTTTCCAGAACTCGCACCACCTTGGCCAGCTGCACTCGATTGCGGGTGAGACGGATCTCGAGGCCCCGGACTACGTGGTCAAGAAATGGGGCTCGACAATGTTGTTAAGCATTCAGACACCCAACGATACTCTCAGCGGGGCAAAGTCTGACCGCGGAAGCTGGGACGTCACGATTCCTTTGCATCTGCGGTATCTGAAACCCAACAACAACGGCACTTCGGAAGTAGATATGCCTTGGCCTATTGTATTTTGGGCGTGTACCGCAGATGACGGGACCAAGTTTCCCGTCAACCCGTTCGACAGGACTCAACTTGGCTTCGACGGGCTGTTTGGGCCTCGAACGATGTTTTATCACCTGGACCCGGCGCCCAATAGTGCCTCTTCCGGTAGGCTGGTGGAACGTATCTCCATCCCGGTTTTGGACCTCGAAGCCACAAGCCCATGGTCGATCGAGGTACTGACAGTCGTCATCATCGCGCTGGGGTTCCTGTGGGTGTTGCTGAAGTTGGCGCCGGCATTCTGGCCCAGATCCGCTCGTGACCAGCAAGCCTCGGGACTGAAGAAAAGGCAATGAGGTCGGGCGATAGTATTGATCGCTCGCGCAATGGCAGATTGGGGTATTACACCACCTTACTTCCGGGGAAAAGTCTGCCCAGCACGCTGAGACTCTCCGCTCGCTTCGGCAAATCACACCTGGGGGGCGCCGCAGTCACGGGAGGGATAAGAACGTGAAACCAAAGACAAGGCACAAGGCACAAAGACACGGGACATGGGACACGGCTCTAATCTCGCCTGTCCTACCCGCACCCATACACTCCTCAGAGATGCCACAAAATGGATACGATCTAGTCATTGCCTGCACGAATGACAAAGGCACACTCCTTCGAGGACGTGTCCTCCATTCCATGCATACTTTGCTTGTTCAGTGCTTAGCCCCTGACTCGCAGTGTATACCTTCCTATAGGTGATATAATACGTGTATGTTCATACCCAACACCGCCGCAGTCGGAGAACCAAGGCATTTCTGGCCCCCGCCGGCGCAAAGGCGTTATCGGCAGGTTTCAACTACAGGGACGGCCCGAAGAGGAGGGTATCTTCGTAACGACGATTTATTTCGCGAACATGTACAACTAACGAGTCAAATCTCACCAAGGCCTGGCATTCCGGGCTCTGTGTTATACTGAATCCCTGTCCGTCCTCTCGTGCTCCTCCACGCCTGTCCGTCCCCGTGTCCTGGAGAGAAAAACGGTGATTTTGACATGCACACTATCATCATTCGTGGCGGTCTCTCCAGCCATGTGGAAGATCTGGTGGTGGTGGTGGTGGTGGTGCTCCCGGAGGCGAGAGGGTCTGGGTGAGAAGCAGTTCCTGCAGGCTGGGCATTGGGTCCATCGAGACCAGGTGCTCGTCGGTGGGATTTTCAAAGAACGTCCCACCACACATCTCGATGGCGCGGCACCGATCCTGCATGGTCTTGGCCAGCCTGATGCGCCCCGTCATGCGAGGCCGGAGCGGGCTTCTCAACTCGCTCCACGTCAGCTTCAGCACCCACACGCCACCTTTGTGCTCCTCGTCCTCCGGCCACCCTAACCAGCTGTGAATTTCGGCGTCTCGAAGTTCCTCACGTCTTGAGCCGTATGGGTACTCGTAAAATGTTCCCCCAAGCCTCCGCAGCCGGAGGGCAAATGCGTCTTCTTCGGCCGGGTCGTTGGATTTGTTGCTCTCGTTGAAACGATCCTCGATTCCGAGTACATCCAGCTCAAGTGCGCTAGGGTTTGGCAACTCGAGTCTGCCACCAGTGCTGGGCCAGGCATAGACTGTTGCGGCATCACTCAAGTGGAGTCGTCGGTCCTTGAAGGAGGACCACTCCGAGATCGACCAGCCCGGTGGATGGATTATGCGCATAGCCACAGTGAGAAAGCAGTGTGTGAGAGCGAATAATGTACATACGTAGAGCTTGTCGTTGGCGGAAGCTTGTCCGCGACGGCCCTGCCTCGATGTCGCGGCCCTCTACGAGGTATTGTCGCCGGATGTACGAGTGTGAGAGTTGATATCCCAAAACTGAAGCCGTCTTTGCGGATCGTCTAAAATATGCTTGACCTTTATAAAATTTATGCGTATATGTATATTTGGATTACATTGATTCGTTCCTGGTCTTGCTAGTGTAATTCCTGCCACCAACTGGGAACTCGGTCAGTATTTTCTGATTGCCTCGTTTCTTCTCTGATTGCCTTCTCCATTGAGGCACTCTCTTCGCACGATGACCGCCCACATCATACCTAGCGCTGAATCGCTTCCCTGGACGGACAAGCAGATTCGGGAGCTCTGTCACGAGCATGTTTCAATGATTCAGCTATCAGAAAGCCCCTATTTCCAGGCAGACCAGTATTTCATCAAGTGGGGAGCCACTGTAAACGCTGATGAGGCTCTTGTGCAACAGTATGTATGGGCAAACACTCAAGAAGCGTCATTCCGCGTACCCAAGGTGTACCACTATTTTGAGGATCAAGAGTCTCCGCTCACTTTAGGCCGCCGCTGTGGCTACTTGGTAATGGAATTCATCCCTGAAGACAATGATGAGTTTATTGGCCCTCATCTACTTCGCAAGGCCCTCCTCGACTTATGGAAAATTCCAACGCCAAATTACTGTAAACTCGGCCCTTTCGCAGGAGGACTACCTCGCGGTTACCTTTGGGCAGACGATGGATCCCCTATCAGATTCGCTTCAATTGAAAGCATGGAGAAGTTCATGGAAAAATGTCTTTCAATCCGCTCTCGGACTACATCTACTGATACGATTGATTTCAGTCCTTGGCCGACAGTGATTATCCATGGGGACTTTGCAAGGCGGAATGGACGCCTCGTCAACGGAACACTCTTCATTCTGGATTGGGGCTTTGCCGGAGTCTATCCTATTGCTATAGAGTTTTTCGCTCTCGATTTCCTAGTCCAGGTTAAAGGCGAGACGTATCTTCAGCAACTTCGAGAGATAATGCCTGCTGAGTTTCAGCTGGACGAACAGTTCTTGTTCAAGCTGTACAGTGTCTACAGCACACTCTTAGCGTACAATCTGGTATGTGGATCACTTCCCTCTCCTACCACAGCGTCAACTGAGAACCAAAGCCGCAGCATGTCCTTGAGGCAAAGGAAAGCCGTGGAGCGGCGGATGGCTGCGGTAGGATAGGGAACACCGAGCAGAAGGTTGGGTCGTTGGACGAGAGTTTGTTGAGCTGTCCACCAGTTAATCAGGCGTGATCGTCGAAGCCAGCACATAATGAGGGCTCTCGACGAAGTCGTCCACGCCTTCGCACCCCACATCAAGGAAGTCTCGTAAGTTCTCAAAGACCGTGTATGCGAACCGAGCAAGGAGAAGCTGCGGCGGGTTACCGAGCCTGTAAAGCTCAACCCCGTGGCAAAGACGCTCGATGTATGAAGGTATGCGTTTACTGTGGGAACGACTTGACCTCAGCGTCAGAGTTGCGAAAACACCTGAGGCGAGCGAGATATGCGCGAAGAAATCTAAGCGTATATCAGGAACCGCGAGGTAAATAGGGCACCACTACCCCGGGGTGGCTCTCGAAACCTCACAGAGAAGCCCAGATCCGTCGACGAGGCTCTGAACCCCCAGCTCCTCCGCCAAATTCCCGAATCACCCGGAGCCAGTCTCTCACACGCAGGACCAACGCCGGGACACCTCCATGGTAGGACAACAGGAACTGCGCATATTACAGCACAACGTCCAGAATCGGGAGATGTCGTCCTAGCGAGCCTATTCCAGGACCGATGGATCCGCGAATACGACATCATCCTCGCTATCCAAGAGCCCTGGCGCAACCCGTTCATCCCAACATCCTACCACCCACTCAAAGCCGACTTTTAACTCGCGTACCTCGACGATGATGCCACAAGAGTATGCGTTTACGTCGATAAACGCATCGATCCTGGCACATGGAACGGATGACACCTCACAAAAGACATTTCAATGTTGGAAATCACCAATCCCACCCTCAGAAACAAGCTCCGTATCATCAATGTTTACAGTACAACGAAGTAGGACCTGGCACACTCGCCAAACCTTGGAGAAGTTATTAGCGGATCTAATGATGACGATGAACTGCCAGTGCTTGGTGACTTCAATCTCCATCACCCCCTTTGGTCAACAACACACCGCTACGCTAACCAAGGGATAGTAGCCGCCCAACCTTGACTCGCTATCCTAAATGACTTCCACCTACAGCTACTCACAGTCCCCGGCACGACAACACACAGATGGAAGGACGGAGAGTCGACCATCGACTTCCTTCTCTTTGTACGGCATATCTTTGTTAGATTCTATTGTATGCGCTCCTGGCGACCGAACCTACTGCACACACATACCGCGTACTGCGAAGACTGCCGCACCGAGTCTGTTCGAGTATGTCACCTCGCCACTGTAGTCAAGAATCATGGCGTCCAAGGACACAGTGTAGCCAATCCGGGGCGAGGTGGATTACAGACTCCAAACAGGCAAATGCTGTGTGGTCTGAATGGGACGCCCACAGAGCTTCGATGGTGATGGGTCCATCTGCTTCGAGTTGGCCCGGCAGAGGCTCAGGAGTGAGCGGCGAGATCGGTGAAAGCAACACGCAATAACGAAGCAATAAGGCGCAGTATTGCCAGCATTTGCTGCCATGACCATGGCATGGAGAAAGGGGACAAAGGTGTAATGTCTGCGCATCCTCTCTACAAACCTGAAGAGTGAGAGGGTGGGGAGATTGTCGTTGCTATTGCACACGTTGAAGATCGAGTCCGAGTCCTGTCGTACTGTAGTGTCAAGCATCGGGGCGGGAGAGAGCCTTCACCTGCCTTCACGGCTCCACGGAACTCCGTGGCTATGCGTTCCCCTCTGGCGACACCTTTCAGGCTGTTGCTGCTGGGCTGGCAGCGATGGCCATAATTGAGTGTCCGAATATAACCCGTCAGTTCCGGGTCTGCGTGGACGAAAGAGACGCAGTATATTCCATCTTGTAGTTCCCCCCCTTCCGTCTGGAGAAGACAGCAGTAAGAAAGGTTGTTGTGTGGCTCTTGCGGGAACCACATTGCCGTGTCAAACCCGTGTTTCAGCTCCACCGAGGGAAGACAGCTGGTGCTATCATTCAACCTCCTTTATGCCATCTTGCAGGCGAGCGATGATATGGTCGGGAATAACATGTGTCTCGGCTTCACCATCCCGCGATGAGAGCGGCTGAATATCAGAAATGCGCCACCAGATAGGACCTGAGCCTTGATGTAACGATGGATTCGGCTCTGAAAAGCAATCTGAGGCAGAGGACCTGCGGGACGAGTAACGACTGCCATGTCATCCTCTACTTGCCGCCTCGAAACATAGTAGTATCGCCAAGTGTACACGGTAGGCAACCTCGGACCCATAGAAATCCACATGAACCAAATCAGCACTACGCCGAGCCGTCATGGACTTCAGACGCCTTTTTGCAGAACTACCTTGCTCGAGGCCGGCATGTGAAGGAGGCGCGGAGTGACGGGGAGGATGCTCCGAAAACAGCGCATTCAGCTTGACGTGTCTGGACGTGCTGAGTGGCGGGGATTCCCAGTGCCTTGCGCCGTCACCGGTCAACAGCAGCACAGTGACGTGTGATCATGCCTTCTGCGCCTCTCAATATCACTGCCGATGGCTATGGGGCTAGATGCGCCAGGCATTTTGGTGTGCGGAACCAGTCCAGGCGTTGTGTGCGTTGGAGAGAATGCAGGACTTGGGCAACATCAAGAGGACTCGACCTCACTTGCGCCCGACACGCACGTTGGTTGGAGAGCCACATTCTGGCTCCATCCTGGCTGGATCACTGGTGCTGCTACGGGAGAAAAGGCATCCTCACAGCCACCACTTACATGGGAGAAAGAAGGAGAATTTCGATGTCTGTGGATAGCAGATGAAGCAACTGGATCAAAGTGGACGCCTTGCAGCACCCGAAAGAGATGTGTCAGGTTCCCTTGAGGTCCACGACAGTGATTGCGCCCGGGTTGCCATGGGACTTTATGGCACTTCACTGATGCCTAACGGAATGGTTTGATTGAACAAGTCTGTCCGCGTTATCGGGGAAGCGTTGCCGCTCGGCAACCATTCCTAGCCTGTGGTTCCCATCAAGATTAGTACCCACGGCGACCAGCCAAATGACTTCTGATTTGGGAATCTCTCACCGCTGGTGATGATGGCGTCGAAAGGCAACTGAAATGAAGCGCAACAGGGCGCAAGCAATGTTCAGACTCCATTTGGGCGAAGGCCACTTGATGGAGTCCCGCTTCGTGCCAAAGATTCTTGCATCTCGTACTAGCCGCCATCCTCGACCCATGCAAGGTTTGACAATTTCGAGAAGGAGATTGCACCAAATCGGATGGCAACGAGACTACGAAAGGAAGCTGAAAGGCAACCGCTACCCCAGTCGAGGCCGTCCACGGGATGCCCAGGATACGAGTTGTCAAATGTTCTGGATGATCCAGCTCCTTAGGATTGATATCACCGTCCAAACTCTGCCTAGTGGATGCCTTTTTTGGACGACGGTGACAATGCCCAATGGAGGCAGATTTCCGTCTTGGTGTGCACTCCAGTGCAGGGTTGGAAGACATTCCTCCTTGGACAGAGCAAGACAAGGAGCAGCGGATTCCACGTGGGCCTCGTGGCGAAGCCGATGGGATTCGTGGAAACCGTGGCAAGTTGGTCCTGTAGGAACTGTTCGGTGAGAAGTGACCTGACCCAAGCAAAGTACGAGGTAGTTGCCTTGATATCCAGCCATATCTCATAGGGTCACCAGGTGCGATTGACCGATTAACGCAGGGGCTGGAGACGAGTCCACGAACATCATTCGCCACGGCCATCCAGCATGTGGGCAACGTCTAACATCAAAGGTTCCAAAGTCCCAAGCCCCGCATCTAGTTCGGTTCAGTGGCCTTGTCTTCACACCATGGTTTCGAATGTGGGCTATGCTGTAAGCACGGGGAAGGCAAGCAATACGTACACAATACCACAGTACTCGTAATCGCAAGGATGGCAAGACAGGATCGGCCCTGGTCTAAGCCCGCGTCAGCAGGTTGATACCGGCATCTTCCCAGTGGCCATACGCGTACCGGGTTGACCCCAAGGAGGATGGAGGAAGGAGAGCATCGGGGGCGACCGAAGATTTTCCGGGACAGCCCCACGAGGACCGAAAAGCCATCATGTAACCTCATGGTTGTTCGCTTCACCGTGGATGGTGTTGGAGTCACCAGAAGGAACGTCGAGAACACTGTGAAACATCGAAAAAGTCATTATCAAAATGTGGCGATCAACATATTCGCAGTGAGGCTGAGCCTTGCCACGGCCGATCAACACTTCGTCGACCAATCGACGCTGGCCCCTTGGTGATCGGGTTGTGTTCCCTTGTTCGGTCTCAGACACGAGAAGTGCTAGTCCGGCACAATGCCAGGATGATCGGCAAGCACAGCAAGAACGGTGTTGCCGTCGCTGTCACAGCAGCTGCTGGCGGTGCAGGAAGCAGCTGAAAAGTTGGTGAGCTGTTTTGGACCAAGACGCAATGGTCCGCCTTGCAAGCTCAGTGGCCGTATATAATGACATGTGGTGGACACGGTTCAGCTCTAAGATGATTGCGCCGGAGAAAACAGCTGTCGACGAGGAAGAGAGAGGCGAGAGGCAAGGACTTTCCCAGCTGAAGTCGCCAGCCATATATCTTCTGGCCGTCGCCGGTGACGCATGCCCGTCTCGCCCATGGGGGGCGCTAAGTGCTCGCCTAAACGCGCTGCTGCGTTGCCCTGAACGAGCAAAAGTCCTTGTGGCTGAACAGTCGCCGTCGCTGGCCAATCAACTCTGAACACCGTTCAGCCACAGTTCTGCACCGCCTCAGCGGCCCTCCCGACTCACGTGCCAGCAACCTTTTGAACCTTCTTTCAGTGTCAGTTCATCTTCTCTTCACTTCATCGTGACACAACTATGCCCTGCCCCTTCGTTTCCATCCATGTTGGTGGATACGTCACATGAGATAACACAAGGGGGCACATAATATTCATACCAAGCCCAACAGCGAGGTCTTCTCGCCAAATACAGAGGTTCCATCAACACTCCTGTCGCCATCTTAAAGAGCGGCGAGTGATCGTTCCGGAATGCTCGATGGATCAACCGGGCTTTCACCACTTTCCTGCTATGCGCTTCAATGCTGTTCCTGGCCCCTCCATCTCCCGCTCAGCGAACTTATTCTTGAGGTTGAAGAGTGGACTTGGATGCTGAGCATCGGAGGGACTTCGCAGGGCCAAGTACAACTGAGAACTAGCTGTCCGTGATCTCGGCCGTTTATAGGTTTGTACTCCGCCTGTCTCTTTGGGCTAACGTTGCACTTCAGACGCAACTCGCTCATCGGGATCTGGGTCGTTGAAATGTCGTCGTGTTGTCTCTTTCTTCTACTCCAACATCTCCATCTGCATGATATTCTCCCCCGCGAACGATGTACTCCCATCTGTTCATGCCTTGCTAGAGCTCTCAGCCCGAGTGCAGTCCAAAGCGCCCCGTGGCATGCCACCGGGACAAACACATATATGTCTGGAATACGGACCTTGCGACAGCTGAAGCGCGGGTGTAGGTCCGCAAGTGCGGCTCCAGACCCTGATTTGGGCCGCTTGACTGTCTCTTGATTTTCCACAAGACTTTCGCTGCTTTACATTTTACCACAAGACCCGGTCGACAACGCGTTTTCGGCGTCATGCGTCGACAATACCAGGATGGATGATTGTCAGCTTCAACCTCTTTTCCAGACCAGATTCGAGCTTGGCGGGTTTCTTTTCTCCCCCCAAAGAATATTTCAGCTTTGCAACCTCACTCATCTGCATTCTACCGATGGCCGCCATTCAGTTTGGTACAAAACCATGCTTCTGCCTGCGTGATCATGGCGAGGAAGATCGAACTGCGATGGCTTCCGGTGCTGGGCTTGATCCAGTCGCACCGATGTGTCAGGAAGACAAATGCAATAGCTTCCAGTACTGGGCTTGATCCGGTCGCACCAATGTGACCCGGTCCGCGAATCACCGAAGTCCAAATCCATCAACTTCGCAGTTGCACCTGTTGGGACCATCCCTCTCATGCGAGACCTGTCAAGGTTCTGCAGAATCCACACCAATACCCTCGACGATGCACGATCCCTCACGGGGACCGACACCAGGCACACGCTAACACAAGCCTCCCGGGCGAAGTCCCTGATACGAAGGACCGTAACTAATGCCTCTACCGGGCAGAAATCACCTACTCAAAGCTCCTCGCATATAAAGAAGCCACTCCCAAACTGCAACGACCAAGGCTAGGCGTACGTGCTGAAAGATCCGAAGGCCAGAAATTCCTCAGCACGCGAACCAGCTCAAAACGATTAGCACGAACATCACATGTCCTGCGCCCACGAATCATCTTCGGTATCCGACAATTAGCGCAGCCTGGCCATCCCTCGTTGGTCGACACCAGACTTGGTGCTTGCCTGGCCAGTTTCCCTCCTCCCCCCAGACCCCTCGACCTTGGTCTCCCTCCCTCCTCTCACCTTTTTACAATATCGCATTCTTGCGGCATTGGTCTCCTACATCTTCTCGTCATAACTTGGATCGTTTGCATTCATCAAGTTTCGGTTCGACTCATCTGTTCTTGTGTCGCTTGATCTATATCAAATCCCATATCACCTTTCTGACCGATATTGGATACCATGGCCAGTAAGATTGGGAAATCCGGCAGGTCTGAGGATATGAGGAGGGTTGTGAAGCTTTCCAGTATCAGGAACTCAACGGAACTTCCGGCGAGAGAAGAGTGTGTCTCCATCTCATGATGCCAGATAGCCTAGTAGGAGATCTCGTGCTAACAGCCAATGTGGTTCAGGCGTCGACGCATCCCACTCACTCATTTCACTTTGCTCACCGTCCCTGAGGATCCAATGCTGTGCGCCTATCTCAGGAGCAAGGAGTCCGTGGACATGAGTCTGGAGAAGCGAATGTCCAGTCCATCCCTGGACGGACCTACACGTCTCAACTTTTGGTCCGCCTCAGGACCAGATTCAGAACCAAACTCAGACACAACAGACAATGCTGATCAGCTGTGTTCGAAGAAAGACGGGCTCCCCGCCATCACCACCACCTCCGGCCCCAACCACATCACAAAAAGAGACAACGTGTCTGAGTTGGAACTCGAGCTTGACAAATTCATGGCATCCCTGACGGCAACACAGTCCCCAGACGCTGTCATCCAAACCATCACCTCGACCAAAGCCATACATAGTACGATTTCACCGCGTACTTTGAAGTAAGTGCGCGCTTCAGCGGAGACGTCTAGGAGCTTGATCGATCGGTCGATTGGTCAGTTGGCTGGGTAGGTGACCGAGAGTTGAATTTTCACGATCATCTCCACATTCATGTCATGTCATGCGATGCTGCATTCTGTTGTGTTATGTGTCTTGTCGTTTTCGCGGCACGTCGCAGATGTGAGTCCGACTCAGACTCGGTCATTGGAATCCAAGTACTGGGTTGCGAGGAAGAGAAGAAAGCATAATGCTCGTTCGTGCAAAAAGTGGTCTTGGTATTACCTTGCTGTCATATACGTCGTACACATACATGCCAGCGTCAGGGCATCGTTTCATTGTCCATTTTCTTACCGTCCATAGCAATACAGTGGAATGCATTTCTACGTAGTGCGCCGTCACACTGAGCCGAGAATTGAACAGCATCGAACTGAACTGGATCGGACCGAGTTGAGCTTGATACACATCCACTCCGACCATGACTTCCAGCACTAGACTTGCCTTCCCTTGCCTTCCCTTCCTAGGAATATCGTGCCTGTTCTAACGACATGACACGAAATACCCCCGCCAATCTCACTACGACGTATTGCACGAGAGGGGTAGAGACCATCCTTCCATTCTCCCATTCTTCTATCCCTCCTTTTCTGAGTCCCTTCCCAGAGGATCAGAAGGGGGATGCTTGCCGAGAGCGTCCTGACCGTGGCGGTCCAGCCCGTCACGCAACACTGGCTTACTCATTTGCTCACTTATATACTCACTTACCCATTTACTCACATACTCGCTGCCTACACCTGTCACATGGCGCCATGTCAGGTAAGTCTCGACAATCAGTCGATCGATATCACTTGTTACTACTGCGAAGGCATATGCTCCTATTTTAATGCCTCCTGAGGACGGTAAAATGCTATCCACATACAGGTGGGAAAAGGTCCGGAAAGGAACGCAACCCACTCAACCTCCATGTCTGGGACTGGGACCCGGACAGAACACAACACCCGGTTGGTCCTGTGGATGCAAAACTCCAGCAGATGCATCAACCCACTCGAACTTCGGCAGACCTGGAATCCTGCCAGTCATTGCATCGTCCCGGCCCCAGCCGGTGTTCGGTACTGTTCGATACCAAAGATGACGAAGATCTGGTGGGTTGACACGACCTGCTGGCTGTTCTGTTTGCCATCCAGACAGAGGTGTTGTCGTTGTCTTGCTTGATACGTTCAGGGAATGGACGCGATGGCAAGCACCACCAGTGACTTACTTGTGCTCCCCCCTTCTACTCCCCTCCCTCTTCCGTCCCTGCAGTCGGCCTCCCTCACGACTTCCCGCGTCCCTTGTCGTACGTCGAGTAGAATGCAACCCAACGACCATATGTCATGTTTCCTTGTCCAAGGCTGTCTTGCGATTAGCCCCTTGCCGCCCTCCAGTCGTCCCAGTGCGACGCAGAGCCCGCCATGGGTAAAAAGCGTACTGTTGTACAAGAGCGTTTTTTTGCGTTGGCGTCAGAGAAGGCGCCCGGAATCTCCCATCCAGACCACTGCCGGCCAATGCCAACGGAAAAAAGCCCCATGGTCAGACGTCGGTCATGGAAACATCACGTTCGGATGCCGGTGGTAGAACGTGCAACGTATTCATCGAGGCATTCCCCGGGAGCGACCGAGCAAATTCGGTACAGTCGAACTGCTTGGTGGTGGAATCATAGGTAATGTAGCGATTCAACTAAGACAGAGTCAGCGGTGCCAGGTGCACACTGGGAGCAAAACATACCGACGCCAGTCTAGCTCCCAACCAGATGCATCTTTCAGCCCGTGGTGCTGCATGACTGGGTAGTTCCAGAGTGCGTTCGTCCTCGTCGACCACTTGTCCCTCAAAGAAATACGAGGGGTAATAGAACGGTGCCCACACGAGTCCGCGGATGAGGAAATCTTCGGGCAACTGTCTGCCAGTTCCAGATTGGTGTTGAGGGAACGCACTGGATTCGACTTGGGCGTCGACCACTCCGGATCTACTCAACGTATTCAAAGAGAGTACCAGTTTTGCCCATGGAATGTCGTTTTCAAGGTAAATGAGGCCACCGGGAACGTATGAAAGGGACCAAAGGAATGCTAACGTAACATGTAAGAATGGAAGAATGTTGCGATCGCCAACTTTGCTGGCGACCATGGAGACCGTGTTGGACCAGACTGGAAGAGCGTATGAGGTGACTTGGTCCGCGGACGAAAACTTCACACCGGGCTGATCTCCGGCTGCCGGAATGGCTTGACGAAAATCTGCCGCGCTCAGCGCATTGTCCATCCAGAATTTCCGATGTGAATCTTCCTTGGCGATGTGATCCATCTTTGGGACAATGTGGTCCATCTTCGGGGCCGTGTTTGCGGATGCCGGTTCTGTCTGAATTCCCCTCAGCTTATCGTGGTGTGCACGAAACGCCGCCCACAAGAAATTCTCGTCGGAACCAAAGTCAAGCATCCATGAAATCAAGGCCGAGGCGACTTCTGTTCCTTGCACTTTCCAATTGGATCCTGATCGGGCTATGTGGTTGTCCAACTCCGAGGTGAACATGGTAATGTGGACACAGTAATCGTGGATATACCCCCTCGTGAAGAGCGTCCCTGCAGCGGTGACCAAAGAGTAGTCGAACTTGGTGTACTTGGACGTGATAGTTTCCTTTTTAGGGTCCTTACTTGGTAGGTTGGCAGCTTCAAGCAGAGGATTGAAGAGGAGCATGATGGAATCCCGAGCATTAGGGAAGGGCTGGACGCTGACAAGCGCCTTGGAATATTGGAACAGCTGGCAGACGATGTTGGGGCGGGCGAGGACTGCGAGGTGATGTTGTATCCTGCCTGTGTCAGGAGAGCGATCGGCAGCTCTGTTGTACCACATTCTTGCGACATTTGACCACGTCTCACGGTCCCTCATATCGGCTTCTTCGATAGCCATTCGATAGCGCGCAAGGTCCCCTAAGCACTCAATCCAAGTTTCATGGAATGCCGGGACTGATTCCATCAGCAGCGCCATCATCTGGTAGGCAAGGTAAACAAAGCTCAACATGTGCTCGAGTGAATACGGGAGGCGATGGCGCAGCAACTCCAAGAATGAATGGATACCATGTCTCCACATGCGTGCAGGCCTGCGATCACGATCAGTACCACCCTTAGGCCACACGGTTGTACGGAAGAGCCCCGGGTGATGAAGCGGCGTTGCTGGATGATGGGAGAGAAGGCTTACATGGCATATTTGGTGGGTAGTCTACGCAAGGCCGGGGACGCTGTAGGATGCTGGCTTGCGAGGAAGAAATCGTGATGCTCGTGGAGTAATGTACGGTGCAGAGCGATGAGTGCCTGCCATTGCTCGTTGGACAACTTGACTGTGCTTTGTGATTGTTCCTGACATATCTCGACGCATTTCTTCTCCACCATGACAAGTCCCGCGTAAATCCCCTTGACTTCATTCACTAGCTGCTCCTGGGATATTGGCCTAGTGTCTGGTTGTAGGAGCATGCCTGTGTCTTCGTACACCACATCGTGATCGGGCTCAACGGGAGAACCCGGCGCCGGATTAAAGAATTTCCGGTCGACCTCATGCTGGAATGGAGACTGCGTACTCTGGCGTGACGAGAAGACTTGCTGCAGGGATGGCCCCGGAGAGCCAGGTTTGATGTCCAGAGGTGGGGATGGGGGATTTTCGTGGGGGCCGGAAGAATACTCTGGGGATGCGGAGCCGGGCCCGATCTTGAGTGGCCGGAAATCGTCGTAAAGTGCAGGTCGCTTCGCTGGTCTCATTGACGCCGCGCCGTGATATCTCTGATCAGAGAGGCTTGCTCTATGCGGGGATTCGGGCTCCAGCTTGATCCGTGGTGACGAGTTGGGCGGCGGTGAGTCATTGTCCCCAGATTGCCGTTGGCTGTAGCTCGCACTTCTAGGCAGGTGACTGTTAGAACAGGCCGCTGCGGAGAGGAGGCCACGGATACCTTTGTGTAAAACGGTGCACTCGGTGATGTTGCACAGAGTCCGCGGCTTGCTTCGACCGGCCCGAACCGGCACCTGTCCCTGCAGCAGCACGCGCAGCAGCACCTCCGGGAGAACTCGATTGTGGGCGCGTGATCGGGCTGGTCGGTCTCCTCGGATCGCTTAAATATCTCGTAGCCATGGCAAGAGTCCTAGCCGGATCGGTCAACTCTGAGCTGGCGGGCTTGGAGAAGTTTTGGCTCTCTGATCAGAGGCCCGTTGGTGTTGGGAGATGCCACCCTACCGAGGGCGTTCGGATATGCTCAACACAGGGCAGTGGGGGAAAGGGCTCGAGATGGCGATTGCTTCCGCGGCTGATTCTAGCGTCAAAGATGAAAATTAGCACTACGCTGCCCTGTGCTGATCTTGATAATGCGATGCTGTTGTCATTGAGCGTGTAATCTCAAAGGACACGACGAGCAAAGCTGGTCGATGGCGAGGGCACTCTTTTGAGGCTGAAGTGAGTGAGTCGCCTGCATTGTGATTGGTCGTACGCTAGCGCTGCGTGGTTGCCTTCTTTTTGGTTCGCGAACCACGCCCAGGGTTTTACTGTCACGCTCGTACACGGTTGTTGACCGGTCGCAGCGGCCAATAACAGCCCCCCGCAATGTGGATCCACAGTTCGGCGGTCCGCGGCCCAAAAGAGCCTCAAAGCCTCATGCACTCTATTTCCTTTCAAGAAGCTCCTTGCGGCCGCAAACCCTAGCAACTTCACGACCTCGCAAACCACATTTCTACTTCGTCAGCCTAAATCCTCTGGCCCAACTTACATGCCCCTTTATTCCCGAGGTTTCATGTCTTTTCTTCCTCACACATCGATCACCTAGCCGCACAAGTGTCAAGGCGTGGCAGCCCCCATCTCAGCCTTCCCTGGTCAAGGCGGCCGCCCAGCAGCAATACTCATCATGGATCGCTCCTCGCGCCCTGCTGTCAGTACAGGCGGGTTGCACTATCAGGCAGACGGGCGCGGACAAGCTCCTCGCAGTTGGAACATCAACACGTGTGCACATGTTGATGACCTTGCGAGAGGCCGGTTCACTGTCGAGGATGCCACATATCTCAGAGCTCTCACACCATCTCGTCCAAACATGGGGTGACAAGTGTCTCGTGACGATGTCGTGTCACCTTATTGAGTAATGACCCAGTTGTGATGACAGCAGCTGTTTCAGGATTGAGCAGTTTACGGTGCTCGGTCTATCTACGGGAGTAATCTTCATGCCCAACCAAGCACAGCGCTTGAACTGCACGCCACTGACCGGTTGAGACCGTCCAGAGCTGGGCCGACTACAACGCGAGCGCTACGCCGTACCACTCCTGACCTTGGTCGCGAACAACGACGAACCTGGCGCCACACGGTTCGAAGAGCCGACTCTGAGGCGTACGACGGACATCCGACGGTCCTCTGCCTTATGCACTCCAATTCCGAGGGCGCTTGAACAGGCTTTGGGTCACCTGCGGTCTCCGATGGTCTTCGATTGGAGCCTGTCAAGGGGGCCAAAATCATACACAGTACGGGGATGCTCGGGTTTACCCCAGAGGAAAAGCTGGACTTATAATCAGGCCATGGAAGACAAAAACGAGCCGACGAATCAGATACCTGCATAGCCACTCTGAGTACGTATTGACTGGTGGGATGCTGCTAAATCAGTGCCAGCATCTGGTACAGGCAACCTTCAAAACGGGCTTACCTTTGCACGGTGCACACGACGTCATCAGTTTTAGCTCAGCTCCATTCAGGGAATAAGAGCTGAGGAGGCTGTGACTGACGCGTTCGGAGGATCACCTGAGACTGAGCATTCAGGCTCAATCACTAACCCATCGATTACCGTGTGCCCAAGTCCGGTAAGCTGAAGGCAGGACGATGTGGTTGCTGACACGCATACGCGGGACGTGGCGTGCAGCAAGCAGTCAGGGTGAATCATTCTCGGTCTCGGACCGAGGGCAGACGACCATTTGCGTTGAGATACCCGTCCTTCATTCCGAGGATCGGGGCGGCGAGTATGAACTTCTATTTGGTGCTTCAGCTGTACTCTAATGGACGCGAGGACGAACGTGGCTGTGGACCCAAGTCAAGCTCATCCGAAGCCCAGTGCTTGCACCTGCGGTGGACAGAGTCAAGCGACAACGCCAGCCAGCGGGCGGTTGAAGGCTCCGCCCACTACCCTGAGGCCAGCGTACTACTTGAGTGCTCTGGATGTTCCTTCGGGCAGTCGATCCCAATCCCTTATCACCATCGTGTTGCATCTCAGCGTTCCAGATACTCGATCCGCAAGTCGAAAGATTCAGCCAGACGGATGGCGCCAGGTCCTGTTGCCGTTCTTTCGCAGGCCTCTCCCGGAGGAGCATCTGGACCTCGCTTTGGGCCCTGAGCAAAGTTCATTTTCTGGTTGGTGGAGTCGTGTTCATTCCCATGGAACATGATGTCTGCGGCTGGCGTTTGGCACATCCCGTCGCAGCGTTCCTCCGTAACTTATTCGGTGGCGTGCTCAGCCCCTCGAGCTCCAAGGCTTCCCATTGGTTACCACCAAACTTCGCGTGGATCCTTGACGTCCGCAAGGCAACCGGCAGGCAACTATACGAGCATTCGCTGTCTTCCCACTTCTTGATTCCCTGATATTTTGCCTCTCCGATGCACTGCACGTCAACATGACTACATGTTTCTGAGGACCCTCCCGGGAATCGGGAACGACCTGCTTCCAGCCGGCTCCTCCTTTTGACTGGCTTACAAACAGGATACAGCGGATGCCTGGTTTGCGTGCATTGATGCATACGCATCTGCGAATCCCGCCGCGGAACCGCTGAAAGCACGCCATTCGGATTTTCAGACGCGGAAACTGGGTCAGTCAACGGTAAGGCTAGTTCGGAAAGAGAATCAAGCTGAACCCGACAAAGAGCAGTATCGGCGACAAGATATTGGCATCCGCGGATCCCGAATCTCTTCTAGCCCTTCTAGAACTACTGACTGCGGCGCTGACGTGTTCCGGAATTCTTCCCCAATGTATTAATATTGTTGATCAGGCGACGTGTACCTTAGCACCCAGTCATTTCCTTGACCTATGCGAAGTACGGCGTCCGAGTTGATGATGCTACTCCAAGAACGGGTCGGGTCCAGAGTTTCCATACTAAAGCGGTGCTGGCCCAAGATGACAGGTGCTACCTCGTTCTTACGCCGCCTTTCTGCACAGCATCTCTTTTCTTTGACCTTTTCGAGCTAAGCGCTCATATTTTGGAAGCCGACTACTGCTTCTCGCATATCTGAGAAACCTTCGATCTCGTGGACGATGTGCGGGATGGTTCATTTTTGGCCGGTCACGCTGAGATTGGTCGATATGTTGTTACTGCTAGCTCGATGCACTCGGCTGCGGGAAAATGGTCGGGCGCCACGGCACGCCTCGGCCACGAGCTAACGGAGCGCGTGAAATGTTCGCTACATGGGGTCACTTCAATTAACGATGGCGCCACCACAGGCACCATCCGTCCCGCTGATGTTTGTGTGACCTTCAACGCCTATGCATGGGGAACCGAACACATGAGCCCCACGAGCCCATGATATTCAGACAGCGTTTGCATAAACTCTGGCGGAAGGCTGTATGCCATGCTCTGTGGAGAGAGGTACCACTCCCGCAGGAGCGATGCAGCATCCCACGACTCGGCTGATTGTTTCTTCGGAGTCTGTTATGGTCTCTTACCAATCGGTGTTGGCTTGATACCCTGTAAATTTTCGACTTGTGTAGAGCGTCCCGCACAATCAACCAACCGAAGTCCCCTTTGCACACAAAGGTAAGCTTGCGACAATCCTGATCGGGGCTGTAGCGGACATCGTCCAACGTGCATGCCGCATTTACCCAAAACAGTTGCGAAAGGCAACAGGTTGTACTCGGTGTCCAATCAGGACGAAAGAGTTTATCAAATCCTGTTCGTCTCTCCGTTCGGGCTAGAATTGCAGAGCACGACAAGAATGAGAAGTTTAAAAGCGCCTGACATCTGTGCCAGCCTCATCACTTTGGCCATCATCGGGACTTCGAAGCACGCCATGATTCATTCGGAGGCCTTTTTCACACGAGCCTAGGTCTAAACCAAGGTTTCGCATCCCGGACTCCGTTACAATGTCACAAACGCCCAAGTGCATGGTTGTGCATCGGAGGAGCATGGGCGATGCGCCACGCACACATCACATGCCAAGTGGCTGCCCTCTTGATCAACCACGCGCAAGCACACAAACACGCCCTCAGGCCAGCTGATCGTCCAGCCAGCCAGCCGACCCGGCCCCGTATATAAGTAAAGCAGCCAGTATCGAAGGAACTAAGTTGCTGTGCAGTGCACACGGTTGGTAGCGGTAACAGCTCTATCCTCTTGTGTTCAGCTGCCTGCCGGATACCCAACGCCAGCTGGGTATATCATTTGACGCCGATGCGGAACAACGACCTCTGCCGTGTCACAACCTGCACCTTTCTGGGCACATTTCCAAGTCCAACTCTGATACCATGTCTCCCTTTCCAGACACTCAGACCGTCACGCTGCAAGGCAACCTTCTAGGGTGTAAGTGCACGCGCCCGTGCATCAACCATCTACTACACATGTGCGCGCCATCGAAACGGGACTAATGCGCGCAATGGTCGTCCAAACCGCAATTTCTGGCGTCTATCAACATAACATCGGAACGTGTACCTTGCCTACCCGTGTACATGACTGTATGTGCTGGTTCATAGCGCCAGGCTGACCGGGAATCGCAACCGGGAAAAGGGGGTGGGGCGGTCGGCTATATTGTCTCGGTATCAGGCTCCGACTGGGGCTCCCCTTCCCGCTCTGCCTGATTTGGTCTCCCCTCATTGCATGTGTTCATTTCCACTCTGGTCACCAAACCCGCGGGAAGGGAGTAAGGCTGAGATTTGAGTGTAGGTTTCCAACAGAGCGGACACCCCAGAATATCTTAACAGCCCGACTGACACGGTTGCCTTCGACCAACCAAGGCAACCGTTCCACATATCCCATGACATTCCAATTCCCGTCGCGTTCAGAAAACCAAAGTAAACTAACGATCCCGCGGCCCAGACCAGCAAACTCAAAATGGAAGTACCAGACCGAGCCTTGTGGGGGCCAGGCAGTCCGCCAGCAAGCAAGCCAGCCACCAGCCAACCGTCCAAGCAGCACGGCGCGTGCGCGCAGCAAAGCACGCACGGGACAGGCCAGGGACCAAGAGTCCGCGTGTAAAACCGAGACCCAAGGCAAAAGACCAAGGACGGACCAAACCAGAAAGAGAACAGGAGAGGCGCTCCAAAGTGCACCAGCGCATACAGGTGAGGTGGCAGCGGGAGGGAAGAGACAAATACCATCCAATAAAGCACGCAGGCTTCCAGGCAGGCAAGCAGGCAAGAGCAAGCCGGTGAGTCAAGAGGCGAGAGTTGAGAGTCGAGAGTTACGACTCCTCCACGGATAGCCATGCATCCATCGAATGAGGAGAAAATCTTGCGTAAGAAAAGGTTTATTAATTCCTCGGTACTCGCATAGTCATCAGCGCGCTGGGTACGAGAAGCCGGTTGCGGAGTCCCGGCGCCCCGGGAATACGACTTGAACTCGGTCGGACTGACCCAACCAACCTACAGTATCTTTGCATGGCCTCTGAGAAAATGGGAAACACAGCGGAGCGAGAGAGAGGGCAAGGGAGAGACGGTACAGTCTCTTTGCCCGGGCAACAATACGAGGAGAGACGTTTCTTTTTTTTTTTGCCTTCTCCTTTTCTTCCCTGTAATTCACCCCACTCACCTACTCACCCACCCCCTCGCTCAACTTCCACGCAGCCTGGTTGCGATCAGTGACCTCATGACTCATGCATACGATGATGAACTACGGTAAGTCGGAAGTTGGTAGGGAGGAAGCCGGTTGCTTCGCCATCCCTCACCCTGCCCTGCCGTGCTTGCCACGCTTGCTATACTCGTTCCCTTTCCGTGGTCTGCCCCCCCTTGGTCTGGCCTCGTCCTGGAGAACACGATCAATCACGTCTCCATTATGTCTTTTTTTATGTCTTCCCTCATGTGCACTGTCGTCTTCTTCTGCTTCGCCTTCCTCGTCTTCTTCCTGCTCAAACCTCACGGGGAATCCGAGACAGGCTCAGCCAGCCAGCCTCAGCGCAGCGCAGTTCAGTTCAATTCAGCCATGATGACACCACGCGATATTGGAGACGAGGCAGCGAAGGTTTGAAACCGAGTGACTGGGTGTTTGGAATGATGGTCCATCCTTCGCTGAGGGGGACGACTTCATGTATATTCAGGTCTGTTTGGTGGGTGGGTTCGAGGTTTTCTTAAGTACAGAAGACAGGCTGCCGTACTTGCTGGCCCCGTCGCTGCGGTAATTGCATTCTCCAGAGTCCGGATCATCCTGGACTCAACAACCAATCTGTAGATCTTTGTATTCACGTCTCATACTCGGGACCGTCGAGACTGGACTATCTTTGTGGGACCTTGAACCAGGTAGATTACATCTGGATTCGTGAGCGGCGCGTCTTTATGAATACAGAAATGACATGAGTCAGATAGGATCGGGGAAGCAAACACTGCAAGCTCGTCTATGGTTGCGTCTATCTGGCAAATACAATATGTCCAATTCAACGATGGGTGCTATTCTTTGGGTTCGCCACAGCCAACGCAATCTTTGAACAGAACCTGTCTTCTGCCTCGTGCTTCCCGCCGACTTAACTGGGTCGGGAATGAGTATCTTCGTCGGACTCAACCTATATCTTCTATGTTCCGTATTTCCACCGCATGACTCGTATCATCACCAACCTGGAGGAGCTGGAGGAGCATTTCACAGAGCGAGGTAGACTCTCTTTGCCTGCGTCACATTACGGCGGCAGATTGGACACCTCAATCTTCTCTCACCATTCTCCGGATCGACTCGATATCGGCGTACTCGTGCTCGCATCACCTCCAAGCACCAATGGCAGATGCTAAGGTGCATACAGGGCTCGAGAATTGTATCCATCTTTTGCTCGTGGCAGATTCTGCACTCGATGTTCGCAGTCATTTCCTCCGACGGCATCGGTGGTGGGCGTGAGACTTGCGAGTCGATCGGATTGACGTCTGGTTCTCTGAGTGGATTTAGAACAGCTAGTTGGGCTTCTATCATTGCGTGCATTCGTTCGTTGAACTCCTGTGCCGATACTCGTCTCAAATTGTTCATACTCTCATCAAATTGCTGACCCGGATCTGGAAGCTGAGGTGGCCTGGTTCCAAGCACATTGTCCGCGTTTGTATTTGCCTCTCTGTTGGCGGCTCGGTGTTCTTCGGCTTCTCTATAGCGGTTCCAAGCTCTGCCGTACATGGTAGCTATAGGGCTGACATAGTCTTCAGACTGGACTTCTTCTCGTGTGCCAAGCGCGTAGGGAACGGCATGATGATTGTTTGCACCTTGAGTCTCGTTTTGCTGTGACGGACGTGGTTGATTTGACTGCTGTGCGGCACCTCTCCGAGACCTGCGTGGTGCCACGTTTTCCTGGTTTCGACCGAGCGGGTTGTGCCAAGTGTATCTGTCCAAGCGAGATCTGGTGGAATGTCTCTGTGGTGATGGCTGTCGAGGAATAGCACCGCTTTGAGCCGGCACAGTTCCAGCAACTTGCCGGGTTGGTGGGGGAACAGGCTGGAGCACAGCTTGTACCGCTTCATTCATCGCATCAAAGGACCACGGCTGCCGGGAAATGTCGCGAATTTGGAAAGGGTTAGGTTGTCGACCGTCCATGTTGTCTCTTGGCTGTGGTGCAGGGCCTGGGGGCAAACGAATGGAGGAAGATGTGTGAGACTGTAGATTCCAGTAATCTAGGATGCAGATTAACAATATGCTAATGAGCGAATGACTGTAGATTGTGAAGACCTGGAGGTGAAGCAGCAGAAGAAAGTGACGGACTGACCACGGCACTTCCAGCAGTAGCGCTGCCAGCGCTTGCCGACGAGCCTCATGCCCCTTCCGTCGACGTACGTTGGGTAGGCAGATTCCTAGGCAGATGTCAGTATCAAACACCTTCACCAGGCAGTGGCCACTCCGCGACTTTTCCCTCTCGAGGACTCACATGTGGTCTTTTATCCGAGCAGGCACAACATCCTGGCACGGCGGTCAAGGCACACCCGATGACTGGCTTATGCTCACACGTCGCTACTGTCGCTGTCGTCGCCGCCATTGTTCCGGGACGAGACGGCCCAGTCAAGCGGTTCACTACGATATGGCAACTCGACCTGCTCTCTTGCAAAGTGAATAGATTTACTTGCACATAATGAGACTCGCACACTCTGGCCTGGTGGCGCAGGATTCAACATTTGACTGAGTCAGAGGGTGACTTGTTGTGGGAATTTTGTGACAAACTTGGAGGACGTCGATGCCGCTGCCGATTGCGCCACATCCCAATTTGGGGTCTTTATCGATAAGGTTGAACGAGGCTGAATCTCAGCCTCGCTGCCTGTCTTACGTGCCTGCGCCTCCAACCGTCGTTGCTCTTGACTCACTGTCCAACGTCGATGCTGAACTCTTTTTCACTCCATCTCGATCCCGCGCCCCTCCTCCCTTCTGCCTGCTTCCGCTCGGGTCGTGGTCCGAACAGTTCCCCTGCACACCATGGCCTTATAGCACACCACGCTTCATTCATCCTCGGCTCCTTAGCTGAACCACGTCTGCAACGCCATGCCACTGATACCGAAGCTTAGCCCTCTGCAATTGAGGTTCGGAGCATGTCTTTCGGCTTCGCTCATCCTGTTACTTTTATACTTGGCATTGACGAAGCCACACTTCGCTTACGCACTTGAGTTGGACTCCGAACACTCAAACTACTATATCGACCTGGACAATGAAGCCCTTGATGCTACTGAGGGAGCGAACACGATAATCCCCCGCGCCGAGGAAGGAGTCTCTGCACTCGCAAACAATTCTCCTCAAAACAGCAATATCGAGCTTGGCGTTACTCAAAATTGGGTGTTTCCCAAAGACGCGATCGATGGTCCACATGGAGATCCTGGAACGGGTTTGCCAGGCCAGAAGGCGGAAGTGACACAACTGGAACCGGAGGTCCACGAACTGAGAAGAAGGCAGTCAGGAACGACAGTCTATGTTACCGTCAACACTTGCTTGCAACCGTCGTCAAATGTTACCGACGCAATCCCTCCACAGCTGGAAATGTACATTTCCACGTCTTCATCAAACCAGAAACCGGGACCGGGCTCTGGAACTCCAGTTTCGGTCATTGGTGGATATGGCTTGTACGAGGTGGACGCAACCAGCGATTTGTATGTTGGCATATCAGCTCCCAACACCACCGCTTTCTCGGGTATCTGGAACTACGAGATTGCAGCCTCGATTGACGCCCCATATCACTTTTTCAACAGTTCAGAAGTTCCAAACTTATACTTCGTTGACAGCGACAACCACGCTGCTCTCCTAATCACCAACGACACGACTCAAGCCCTTCCGAATGAGACAGTCTACCAAGACTGGATGAAAATGGACCCACCTTACGGTGTGTTCGCGTCAAACCAAGACCAGCGCTCCATCCTTGGCATTCAAAGGTCATTTTGTGGCCTGCGAAATAATGCTAAGCTCGCCGCAAATATCAACAATATCGCCAACCAGAACGTCGCGACAATGACCAATAGAGGAATAGGCGGCAAGCCCAAGGAGCAATTCTATATCACAGGTCTGAATGCCACATCGAGGTACTGGGGTATGCTGGTGATGGAAGGCAACTCCACCGCATCGGGGACTGGCGTGGTGGGCGGTGGCGGCACAGTTTGGGCAGCTATCGACTTCAACACCAAGACCGAAAACAACTGTGCATTAATGTATAACCTATCATTCTGCTCAGAAGTCGCCTACGCGGTCCCTACAAACCCGGACAAATTCTCCCCGGAAACGGGTCTGCCCAACCTGGCGGCACTCTACGATTCCAACGCCGCGCAAATGTACCAATACTTCAACTACTCGCTACAGCAAATTCCCTGCAACACCACCTCCAGTGCGCAGTACTCTCTTGCCAGAAACTGCGACGACTGCGCCAGAGCGTATAAACAGTGGCTTTGCGCCGTAACTATCCCACGCTGCGAGGACTTCTCCAACCCCTCCGGCTATCTAAAACCCAGGAATGTCGGGCAACCCTTCATCAATGGCAGCAGTATTTCGTCAGACCCTTCATTATCTACTGGCCAGGATCAGATACTTCTCGCAGCTGTGGCAACCAATTCATCAAGAAATCCGCTCATTGACACCTCAATACAACCAGGTCCTTATAAGGAAGTCCTCCCCTGTGAAGATCTGTGCTATGATCTTGTACAGAGCTGTCCTGCGAGCCTGGGCTTTGCTTGTCCGATTGCTGGAAAGGGGCTCGAGGAGAGCTATGGCAAGCGGGTCAACGGAAGCGAAGGTATCATCAGCTGTAGTTATTTGGGTGCGGCGTTTTATCTGAGTGCGAGTTCAACGCTGACGCCGGATTTCACTGTGTTTCGCCTGGCGCTTTTGGTGTTGATGATTGGGATTGTGGTATAGACAGGCTCTAGAAATGGCTATGATCTGGAATATCTGCACATACGAGAACATCGTGTATGGGCCGCTTGGATGCCCTCGACCCTTTCCAGTGTCTGGCAAGAGACTTGGAAACTCGTCGCAGCAAGGGCACCTCGAACACGAAATACGGCATTAAAGTGGATGCCAGCAAGATCGGCACGGTGCCGTTTTCGGCCCACAGGCGACTGTACTTACTTACCTGCTTCACCCTCCAGAGGCGCCGACTGTCGGTCTCAATCGGAGCCTCGCCCTCAAATCGAACACAATATCTGCGGTACAGGCAGGCTGGATGATGACTACGGTTGTTCCGATGTGGCCCGTAACGTCTTCGGTGCTGGATTCAGTGGAGGTTGGATGCAACTGATCCCGCGGGTGTCTTGCCCAACATTTGACTTAGGTTGAAGGAGAAAGTCTCAACGCCACATCATCGAAAAGTGGCTGATTCCGCCTAATATGGGACTTTCAGTCATTCGGAGACCAGGAAGGACGACTATTTGCTGATTCAATTCTCCTTTTGCGAGAAATCATTGTCCGTCTCCAGAATAGCGCCGCTAGCAATGGCCCATCCTGATGTCCACGAGGCTGTAAGGCGGGTCAAGAAGAATCCGATCGTCTCATTGATGGACACCTGCCACCCAGCCGTGGTAGCGCTACCTCGAAAAGTCTTCGCCGCAATTCTTACCTCCCGAAGTTAACCACAAGATTTGGAGGAACGAAGAATATTTCCGGTTGCGCTCGTTCTCTCTTAAAGCAGGAGTCGTTGTAAACACCTTCGGCTGGGGGCGATTCGAAAGCAAAGTGTTGGCAGGGACAGAATTCGCTCTGAAGGATGATTAGGAGGGAGAATCAAACATCCCTATCTAGTGGGTGCATTGCTTGAGCTCTTACTGAGCTTGTGCTTGCACTGACCATGCATGGCTCTGACAACAAAGAATCGGCCCATATCATTATGCCATGCTGCTTTGAGAGAGCCCTGAAGAAATGGTCCGCCGGGTGGACCGCTTCACAAGCTTAGCATGGCGGTGACGGGATTGGGAACATCAGCAGAACAGTGGCGAAGCTGTTCCAGGGAGCATATGAAGTCATATCGCAATTGGTCCGTACTCGTATGAACCAGATCATGCATGCATGGTCAGATATTCCACACATTCGTGTCACAGCGCTTGAAGATCTGCCTGATCAGGCGGACATTGTCGCCGGACTCGTACTACACGTCCCATTGACAGCACTACCAAGATCGCATGTATACTTCGTGCCTCTTTGGGTTCCAGCCTCGTGCCAAGGATGATTATAGAATTTCCTGGAAGCATCCCCGACCAGACTATGAATGAAGGAACAATACTCTGTAATTATGTAGTACTCGCACTCGCTCGAACACATGTCACATGGTAACCACGAGGCTGAGCAGCGACGAGGCTGCGCATGACTCGCAGCGGGTCCACAACGTCACCTCGGCGAGTCACGGGAACCGCTTCGCTTCGCCAAATATTTTGAACAACCACTCGCTCGCTCCCCCTCGCTTCTGCGTGTTCTGCAGGAAAGAGACACGGCTCTTGCTTGACGCAACGCCGACTAGAACTAGATGTCTGCCGCCCACGGCTCTGAACCACTGGTCGCACCGCTGTCCCGATTCTCTCCCTGCATACCTATGTGTCACGATGGCCACCTCGCAGCCGAGTCAAGCCCTTGTGAGGCGAGCCTCGGCCGACGACGTGGCCCTGATGCCCCCACCGCCATTTAAGCGGATAAAGAGACCGCCGAAAGTGCTAGACGAGGACGAATACACCCAGGCGCTGTCCGATATTATCGCGCGCGACTACTTCCCCGGCTTGCGCGAGGGCCAAGCCCAGCACGAATATCTTGCGGCTCTAGAGTCGGGCAACGACGCATGGATTGCGGAGGCGGCGCAGAAATTGAGACAGGCGGCTGCCCCGGCCACGGGCAACAAGAGGAGGACCGCGCGAAGTACTCGCTTCGACAGCACACCGTCGGCAACGCCCACAAGAGCCCAAGACACGCCACTGGGATATACAGGCAGCGAGACACCGGTCAGCGTCGCTGGATCTGACGTCTCAGGTGGTAGAGCCGGAGCCGGAGCCGCGACCGGATTTGAGTCCGGAAAGCGAAATGAACAGTTGGACCTGGACACGGCGACCCTGTCCCTAGGCGCCTTCCAAGCAAAATACACCTCGGAAGACAACGAATCGTTCAACACGGTGCTCGACAAGCAGAATCAAAAACGCCGAGTCAAGCATGCGCACCTCTGGACCCAGGACCAGCGCTTGCCTTCGGCACGACAGATCGCCTACCGCTCGCACGAGGCCCGCCTCCTCAGACAAAAAGCGGAAGCAGAAGACGCCGCGGCCGCGGACGGGAAAGCACTCATCCCCATCTCCAGCGGTGCAGTGGACACCCGCCCGGCGAAGCCCGACGCCTGGAACATCCAGAGGCCCGACAATACATTCATGTTCCCGGCCAACTCGGTCGACGAAGACGGCGTCACCACCGTTCAGCAAGTCAGGGAGCAGAACTCCAAGGCCGGGCCCAAGGAGGTTGTACACGCAAACACGCGCTTTCCTCCTTTAAATGTACAGTACACGGACGACGACAACTTCGTGGGCCCCGTTCCCCCAAGCCCGAGCCTCAACACCGACATCATTGCCCGCCGTGGCTCACATGGCGTCGGGCCCGGGACCGAGGTTTCGGAATTTGCTGGAGGCGAGACACCCAGGGTCAACGGGTATGCCTTTGTCGACGAGGACGAGCCGGAGAATATTCCCTCCCCGAACGCCTCGGCGCCGAGCTACCGAGATCTCCTGGCCGGGCAGGTCGGCGACGGGACGCCCAACCCGTTCAAACTCGGCGAGATCCGCAAGCGCGAGGACCTGCATCTCCGCATGGTGGAGAGGCAGGCGAGGAAGAAGAGGGACAAGGACAAGGAGACCGTCAGGACGCCTGTTTCGGCGGCGGCCGCGGCGGGCAGCGGACGAGGGGCAAGAACTCCAGCGGCCGGAAACGTGACACCCGCGGCGAGGAGGCTGATGGAGAGGTTGGGCGCGAAAACCCCCTCGAGAGGTGCTGGTGCTGGGCCCGGGGGAGCCGTGTTGGGTGGTAGTGCTCTGGATTGGACCCCGGGACGGACACCGCGGAGGAAGACTCTGCTCAAATGACGGCCGCGGAGCTGAAGGGGTGCCGGAATTTACGGAGCAGATTCGCTTCGAATCCATAGATCCCTGGCCCCCTGGCCCCCTGATTGAAAGGTTGTCCCACCGGAGATTGAATGCTAAGCACATATTCTATTCGTATTCATGCCACGCGCGGCTCAACTCTCCGTGCGGTTGACGTTCGAATGTTCAGATATCAGAGATGAACGAAGCTTAGGTCAAATACAGTAACGTTGTTAGATTCGACGATGATACAGGATGCTGGCGGGTAAATGCTCAGTGGAGCCACAGCTTGAATGGACTGGCAACTTTTCACTCTCGTCACCACCACGCTATGCAGAAAATCATGTGAAGAGAACGACTATGGAGAGGCAGGCGCCACGACAATCACTCGTCTTCATCGTCTCCCCTGCTGACAACAGCACCAGAAGCGCCTGCATCTCCCGCAATCCCGTTGAAGGCTTCCTCGAACTCACCCTCTTCGTCGTCGTCATCGTCATCTGCAATCGTCCTAAGCTGCTTCCTCTGCCGCGCAGGCGGTCTAGGCTGTATCTCGTCCTCCTCCTCGACCGGGCGCGTATCAGCCATGACCTGATCCTCGTCTCTCGCCGCTGCGTCCGAAACTGGTGTATGGGCAGCAGGCTCTTCCGGCGTTGCCACAGCACTGGCCTCGTCCAACTCCGAGTCCGAATCCACAATGACCGCCGAGGACTTGTACCTGCTCTCGTTCTTCCGGCGCGCCGACTCTTTCCCGGCACTCTTTCGTTCAAGCTTTCTTCGCTTTTTCTTGGGCTTTTCAACGGCAGCTTCGCCCTCAGTCCCACTCATGGGCGTTCTCGAGACGCTTCGCTCACTCTTTCCGTCTTCGTCATCCTCGATGAAACCGTCCTCGTCGTCTCTCTTCTTTCGTTTCGAGCCGCCCTTCTTCTTCGCCTTTCGCTTCACGCGCTCGCCTGTTTCCTCGTCATCGGTGTACTCGGCGGCTTCTCTTGCTGCAGCCTCCGCGCGGATCTGCTCGGCAATGCGTTCTGTCTCCTCGACAAGCTTTCTCCGCTCCATTGCAATCTTGGCGGCACGCTCTTCTTCTTCTTCTCTCCGTCTCCTGGCTATCTCTTCACGCCTGCGAAGCTCTTCCTCACGTCTCTCTTTTGCTTCTTTCAGCTTGGTGGCATTTTCCGTCTCGTAAGCGGCTTGCTTCACGCGTTGTCGTTCAAGTTGGTTCCTCATCGTATTCTTACCCATAGCTGCTCGTTGCTCCAAGGCTGTCCGAGGGTAGGGCGGCTGTTTGTGCTTGGCCACCCGCTCGAAGGTCTCGATGGCCTCCTCCAGCCCAGCAGCAGCAGCGTCCACATCCTCCAGCGTCCGGTCTGTTTCCTTGGCTTGGTTGACATGCTGAGCGATCTGGAATTGAATAAATGCCACGTTAAACTGTAGGTGAGGGGAGTCGGCTTGAGTGGCTAGTGCGCGCTTCATGTAGTCGAGAGCAGTGTTCAGTGCAGGGATGGATCTATCAGCCTTGCCTTTCAACAGCCATGCCCGCGACAGACATGCTAGTAACTGTGCGTTTTCACCCTTGGCTTCTTTTCTCAGAGCAATCTCGTAGTTGTCGATGCCTCGTTGATACTGCCGGAGTTCGGTCATCACATGGCCCAGGTTGATGTTTACCGAAGAGTCACGAAGCGTGTCCTTGACCTTGGTGAAGATTTGCAGAGCATCGGAATATGCTTTCTTGTCGTCACACAGAGCGATAGCAATACCTTGAGCGGCGTAGGCGTTCCTGGGGTCCAACTGTAGAGCCTTGTCGAAGAACTCGTAAGCTTTGACGTACATTTTGCTTCGTTTCTCCTTTTCTGGGTCTGTATTTCGAGGCATATCTCTTGCGATTGTGAGATGGACGTTACCCATCCCAACGAGGGAGTAAAGGTCGTGCTTGTCATAGCCTTGCAAGGTATGTTTGTAATGTCGATTTTCAGCATCCTCTGCAAGATTGCTTGTCTTCCTCTTGGCACTGTGATGGTACCAGCCCATCAATGCCCTCACTTCGGTATTGCCGTAATCACTCTGATAGATAGCATGGATCTTTCGTGGTCCTTCTTCTCTAGGTGATGACTCCAAAGCAATGTAGGCTAGACGTGCAGAAGCGTCGGTATAATCCGCATGCCTGGCAAGCAGACCTTCATAGACCTTTTGAGCCTCCTCTATCAAGCCCAATGCCTCCAACGTCCTGGCCAGATTGTAGGATATGGTGGTCACCAAGGCATCGGTGTCACTGTTGTCGACGTCTTCAGCAGCGATCTTGTCCTCTTCCAGAGCTTTCTTCTCGGCCTCCTGCTTCTCGGTAAGCCTGACGCATGCATTGAGCGCGATCTGGAACGTCTCGCGAGCGATCGAGTACGATTCTTGCCCATACAGGAAGCAAGCCATGTTGTTCAGAAGCTGAGGAGGCAGATTTTCACGCAGCTGTGCGATGTAAGTTCCCTCTTCCTCGTTGGGATCTGGCTTATCCTCATCCGGAATCTTTTCGAGCTGCATCGCTTCAACGGTCTGCAAGCACTTCAAGCTCTCGATCGGGTTCTCTTGCTCGTAGAGCCGCGCTAGGTAAAGTAAAACAGACTCATCGGGCTTGTTCCGGGACTTCTCGTCCTTCCAGGTTTTGCGAACGTTCTCGAGTAACTGGATTGCCTTCCGCGCTGCCGTTGCTTTGTCTTCTTTCGAGGCAGTGCTCTGAGATGAGAACGATTCTTCGGCATAGATGCATCCCAGCAGAGTCATGGCCTCGACGTGTCGATTGATCTGGGCCAGATTTTCGAGTCGGAATTTGGCGCCTGCGATGTCCTGCGTCTGGACCAAAATCTGTATTAGACCGAACTTCGCGGGGAAATATCCTTTGTCGAGGCCACCGCGCGCTTGATCTGCCTTGTTGTACTCGTCGTTGGCTTTCGACAGATCGCCTTTGTTGTGATCTTTTCGAGCCAACAAATACCACCCATCGCTGGCGACTGCGTTGATGTCGGTTTGCTCGATGGCCTTCCGTGCTAACGGTTCTACGGTCTCATAGCGACCAGTCAACAGAAAGTAGCTAGCGAATGTCGCGCAGCTGAGGGGGAAGTTCTTGTCGATCGTGTACGCCTTCTTCGTGTGATCGATCATAGCCTTCTTGTATAGGGCGTTGAACTGCGGATCGGATGCAGGGTATTTCGCGCTCTCATGCAAATAGTAGACTCCCAGCAAGGCATGCGCGACCTTGGAGTTTGGATCCAGTGCTAAGGATCTTTCCCAGGCCATCTTCGCCCTGTCTTGATATCCCAGCTGCCACAGACAACAGCCGATGCCTATCCGCGGGTCTGGATCTGTGAGACCTGGCATCTTGGCCAGTACATCTTGGTATGCATGCAGTGCGGGACCGTATTGCTTCAATAGGTAGAGTGACCTCGCTCTTCCCATGACAGCCATCATATTACGACCCTCGGAGCTCTTGAGCGCGTCATCGAAAGACTTCAGCGCCTGTTTCAGGTGATCTGTTCTTTCCGCTTCTGCACCGGTTTTGGTCGACGCTTGCAACGAGGCTCGGAGGAGGGAGAGGACACCGCGAGTAAGGTGGAGTGGGGGGAAGGAGGGATTGATGCGCAGGGCATCGTTGATGTTTGCCAAGGTCTCTCGGAGGTAGTGGTCTTTCGTCTTCACGTCGGCGGCTTGCTGGTTCTCTGGTGGGACACGGGGTGCTTGTCTGCTCTTCTGCAGGTTTAGCCAGGCTTCGCAAGCCAGCAGAGGGAGCCGATCCTTGGGCCCGCTTCTCGCCAACGATTGGAGGCCTTTACTCAAGACCTCAATGGCATGATCGATCTGCCCTTGCTTTGCGTAGGCAAGCGCAATAGTGATCCACAAGTTCTTCGCAGCTTTCTCATTCTCCAAGACCTGGCAGATTCCATCGGGATCGTCCAAGTGATCTTCGAGATTGACTTCCACCGCTTCGTCCGGCTCGAGACCGCCAGATACCGGAATGTCGATGGCAGAAGGGATGTCAGAGAACCGCGTCGTAGGAGTAATGGCCGGTGCCAATCCGTTAATGACGCTGGCGGCGGCGCCATTTCTGGCGACTGTTGTCACCATGGTCACTTCGCGGGGATGACGGTTCAGTTGGTTCAGGCGAATCAAATCATGGCGGACAGACAGCACATGAAGATGGTTGTTGCCCGAGCTGAGACAAGACAATCAGGGCGCCTCAAGTGAGACTGAGGCAACAGCGCATAAATATGATTGGCAATGCGGACGAATCCAAGCTGAGATCAAGCGACGGCCAGTATCGTAAGTGGGCTTAAGGCGAGGCCAAGGTAGAGGAGAAGTCAAATAATTGCCCTGCAGAAAGCGACGAGTCGAGTTGTCGTGCATCACAAAGTTCGCGGCTCGGCTGCACTTTCCCGCACCAATCTGCTACAGCCTCGCCGCAGCCTCGCCGTAGCCTTGTGGTTTCACTCTCACTTTCACTTCATCACGCAGTGACAGCCCACTAAGTCAAGGTGTGCTGAAGGAGAACCGCCATGATAGGCATTGATTATTATCTACTTGTCCAACTACTTCATCAATATCGTAACCGATCAATATCAAACAGAAGCCTGGGTTCTTCAAGGTTGATCGTCAGCTGCCCCTTCTCGTCGATACTAACATATTCGTCCGTAGCTGGTAGTGCCTTCTCAGTATGCCGCACCTCCTGCCGACTGACGCCTCCTGGGTCTCTCGGTATCCATAGAGTAGGCGGCTTCATCATCATCGAGGGTGGATAGTAAATGTCTCTTTCGATTTCCTCCGGATAAACTGGATCTGGTAGGTCTTGCGGTACCATTTTGCGGAGAATAGTGTAATCAGAGTACACCTCTGGATGCAGCCAGCGGAGAAGGAAGTTCGATTTCTGATGTGGGTCGGGCGAGATCCACCTCATCCAGAATCCTCCCACGGCAGCCATGGCCAGGTTGACCTCTGGCAGCTCCTGCTTGAATTTCTTGCTGAGCATTGCCTTGACGCCTCCTCCTAGGGCGTTGAACGTCCCATCTGCGCCTTCCAGAGCCCTAGTTTCACCACTCACATGCTCATGTTCGTCGTTCAGGAAGTCGGCTGGTTGCTGATACTGCTCAGCATCCTCCAAATTCTGAGCACGACCATTTGTCGGACGGTTTCCGAGCAAGTGCTGGTCCTCTTCCTTGGTCAAACTCTTGGGAAGACTCCACAGAAGAGGCCCCAGCGCATCGATGAGCGAGGTGTGCACCAGGCCCGTAAGGACCAGCAGGATCGCTGTCAACACGACGGGAACATAAGCGCCCCTCAGCGAAAAAAGGCCAATCATACAAATCTCTGAGAAATACAGGCCCAGGAGCAATTGCATCAGGGCTCGAGGATACACAAGTCCTCTGGTATCGACTTGGGAATCATACACATAGATGAGGTTGTATCGAAACACGACATGCAAGAATCCCACTCCGACAGCAGCAAAGCCGAGGATGATCGGCGCAATGAGCGCGTAGGTAAGAGCTGTGGTCATGTCAGACACTGAAACAGGGAGATGGATATGCCACAGCACGTACCAATGACACCTAGATTGGTATACACGGGGAATATGCCGCCCCAATGGATTCGTCGCAGTCGATGCCACCTCAGATATGTCTTCCGAGGGTTATTCGAGAATTTCTCAAACACATGAAAGTGAAATAGGTTGCCAAATTGGACAAGCGCACCAGATCCGAGCGCAAGGCTCTGCAGGAGAAAGTATGATAGGTAGAAGTTCGACGCCTTGGGAAGGTTCTGAGAAAGCAAGTCCTTCGCAGTCGTAGGGTCTTCAAGCAACTTCGTAACAGCTGCTGATGCTGCCGAGGTCAGGGTCGTGATCAGAAAGACTTGGACAACTGAGAAGGCAAAGTAGGCGTGCTGGGTGTAAAGCTCGATCCCGGTCAGGGTGGGGACTCCACCTAGCCTCGCACAATCTGTGATGGTTAGAAAATGGCCCATGCAGGTTGACGGGAAGACCTACATCTCAATATGCCAGGGACAATGCTCATTAACAGAGACAATGCCAGAGCGGGAAGGACGCCACTAATGATTCCCGTCACGACGCTTGGCAGATCTGCTATCCATCCTAGAAAGACGACCTTCTCTGACAGATATTCGATGTTGGAAATCGTGCCGACGAATGCCGATGGAATAGCCCAGAATATGATCAACGCGGTGATGAACGCCTTGACGAGGAATCTTCGGGCAATTGTTTCCCACCAGGACATCGACAAGGAGTCCCACAAAATCTCGAACGGGCGTACACCAAGATATCGTTGCGCCATGTGCAAGGGACGATGGTGGGTCAAAGTCTGATAAGCGTGCTGTGCGTCTGTATGCGTCTCGAACTCGACGAAAACCGAAGGCATCATGCCTTCAGTCTTGAACAGCAGGTCCCGTCGGACTCTGGCAATCCGCAAGTTCAACTTTTTGATTTGGTTCCTCGTCCACTTGATCGTATCGACTCGACGCCCATAATTTGCGATCGGTCGATGATGGGGTCTCGAGTTGTGGGGGATCCATTGAGATGCCACTGAGCCGTTGACATCAGGTAGGGTCTGCTCTTGACCGTCCTCCGCAGGACTAGAGGTGTCGTCCGAACCGTCTGATACCCGCACGGCTTCGGCAGTCGTAGATTTCGGGTCTGGATTGGTGCTTTCGTCCTTCAGATCGTGGTCGGAAACAGAGGCAGAGCTGTGTCTCTTGCCGCCCTCGCTCTGTGCCTTTTTGAGCGCTTTGGTCCTTGCATTGTTCGCCATCCTGATCAGCTCGAATTCGGCCTTCTCCAGCCGCATGGCTGTCTGCTCCCTTTCCTTAACCATTCGGTCCAGCTCGTCGGTCGTTTGAGGGATCCAAATCCTTTTGACAGAATTTCCGAGCATCCACCGCAGTCTGTCTTCATCCAGGTATTGTCGAGGTACGTTCATGTACAGCACCGTTCGAGATGACAGCCGATTCGCGTAGAATGGCGAAAGAAGATATGCTTGGCGTAGGTTTATGTAGTACACACACTCACGGGAGACCATGTACAAGATGAAAACTGCGCGACATGATTAGGCCCCAAGCCCTCTTGCAGGAGAAGTTGAAAGCTACTCACTGAAATAGACCCAGGCAAGGATGGCGTGAGCATAGAACCGGTTGGGACTAACGACATTGCCCAGCGTCAAGGCGTCCAACTCGCGGTTACCTGCACCTCCCGTCGCATGCAATGGGAGGAGGATCGGCCAAAGCAATCCGATCCCAACCACAAACATCACACCAAGGACCCGAAGAAACCGCAGAAACAAATATCCATCCAGGGACGAGTGGTTGAGGACGAAGACCGAAGGTATTTTATAAAAGTCCCTGACCCAGTTGAACCACCCATTGGGTAGAGGGGGACTCCTTTCGCTGCGGGCACGTTATCAATACCAAGTTGCACATGTTCTAGTGGAATGACATACTGAGGTTCCAGACTTCTCAGTAAGGATCTCGGAGCATAAACGCGAGGGCATTTGCGCCGCAGTATTATGAATATAGTGATGCAAATCGCGGCCCATATCAAGACGGGGACAAAAGTTGCGAGAAGATTTCTGCCCGAGGAAGAATTGGATCCGGCCACCACGCGCGACAACCCGGGGCTCGTTGAATTGTCGCGGGCGGAGCCCACTCGCGGGTCAGTCGTCTCCATCGACAGAGTTCATATCTAGCCCGTTGTTGTGTGTTGAGGCGTCGACGGTCAAGCGTCGCCCCAGAGGGACCGTCGATACATATCTGCATCCACGGCGTACGCGGCGTAGATTTTGAAGCTAAGATCTCGGCGAGCGCAAGCCGTGGAGGGAATTTCAAGTCGACGTTCGAGTCGTCAAATCCGAGGTTGAGCCTTGGCTAAAAGCATCCGCACCGGGATGTTGGACTCAGATTCGCTGGGCTTTGGACGAATTGCCGGAGACTTTGACATAAAAGATCGCTGATCGTTCAATCCCGACGACACACCCGCAAATAGCCCGATCAATAGCGGCGCGCATCAGCCCCATGGACCCCTGCACGTCCCTGCTTCCGGTATGCCGATCTTCGTCTCGGTACAAGGTGCCTCGTTTATACCGTCAAGGGACGATCGGTCGCGTCCTGCTAGTCCCTGAAGAGGGGCCACCAGTGCTCCGGACGAGCCTCGGAACCCTTGGTAGTGTACGAGGTACGAGTACGAGGATGGGTGGTGCGAGTAGCGACGAACCCCCGTGAACCACCTAATTTCTCCAGTACTTCATTTACCCGAGACTGCAACATTGTGCAAACGACCTCCACCACGAGGACGAAACTTGCCAATTTCAAGATAGAGCTCATCCATTTTGACGTTCAGTTGTCCTTGATGGTGTGATTCTACGCCATTGGTTGAGTTACTGTTCTGTTGGATGCTTCGGCTTCGAGCCGGCATTCAAGAACTTATGAACTCCGATGAACCATATGGGATGGGACCGTCTGCTGGGGGTGGAGAAGGGGAGGACTGCAAGTCTCGAGGAATGAGATAGAAGTGGGAAAAGAACGCAGCAATGCCTGACCGGGAGTAGATGCCGCGAATGCTTCATCAACGGCAAACTAATCAGCTCTTTCGAGATCAGATCGTGGAACCAGTCACGTTCGCGAGCTCGTCGACTGACGGTGATCTCGAAAAGCGAGGCGACGGTATTCAAAGAGTATTCAGCACGATCTGCCAAGGAAATGCGCTTCGCCGTCTGCTCAGCGTGCCTTCAGCCTGTCTTTAAGCCCAGCTGCACTTTCCTTTCGAAGCCTGGAATAAGCTTGAAATCTAGGCCTGAAAGACGATGGACCCCAATCACCATCATGGCTCCTGGCTTTCGAAATACGCCCCCAGCGGGTCAGTATTGAACGTCCCTATGTGCTGATTTTGAGAGTAGCGCCCTCAAAAGTACCGACTTCGCGGACTTAACAGTCAAATGCGGAGAGAGTGAGTTTCGAGTGCACCGACTGGTCCTCTGTTCTCAGTCACCCTTCTTCAAAGCTGCCTGCGTCAATGACTGTCAAGTGAGTCCGGGCAATTCTCTTACGAGCTTATTTGTCTGATCTGTCCGCAGGAATGCCGGACCGCGACGATTGAACTTCCAGACGGTGAGCCTCAGATTATCGAGAGATTAATAAAATGCCGCTATCGCGGTGACTACGCCGAGTTTCCCGACAACCCCTTCCTCGGTCACGCCAAAGTCTTCGCGGCTGCAACCAAATATGGCCTCCCAGGTGTAGCTTCCGAAGCAACGTTGGAGTATCATGATTTGGCCAAGAGCAATGATAATTGGAATGCCTCCGAGTTCCTACTGTCGGTTCCCTACATTTACGAGTCTACCCATGAATCAGATGGCGCTATGCGAGTCATGGCTAGCTTATGCGCTCAATCTCGTATGAAGAGGCTAACGGAGACGGAAGAGCGGTACGACGCATGGAGGCGCACATGTTTAGATGTGCCTGAATTTGCCTTTGACGTTCTTCATCAAGTGGCGAAGAACTCCTTCCTGTGTATTTGTCGTGGATGTGACGAGGAGACGACTCTTTCCGGATCGCTGGTCATGAGTGCATGCTGCAACTTGAAAGTGGACTTTGATCCAGAGGTGACCGCCACCAGCCCACGGAGATAGTCTAGGATCTCGAGCCTGGGGTAGAGCTCATTCAAGGTGAAGAGCACCTCAAAGCATGTTATGAAGGGAATAAAGCACATCTCTTGTCTCATCGGGATTGGAAATACATAGCATCGCACAGCTCACCCAATGTTGTCGCCGCAGATGCCGTGCCTGGCGGAGATCGGGATTACCCCAGAAAAGGGAGCACTGGCATTAGTAATGACAGTAACGAAATCCGGACCAAGATCGGAACATTCCACAGCCTCCCCAGGTTTCCGTCAAGATGGGAAATGGCGTATTTCCCTATCGAGCCGTGTAGTCCAGGTACAGATGAACCTGGGACAAACTAGCCACTTCACCAGACGCTGTGATCAAGCTGACTCAGACCATGGCTGTGACCATACATAATCATGCGGAATTCTACCCTCATCAGGCCAGTGTCTGGCAGGGCATAGTAATCCTGAACGTTCTCCTACCACAAAGTCTATAAGAGCATGGACGCAGGCTCGTCTTCTCGCGCGGTCGTAATGGGCCCTCCCTATGGCGACCATGGCGGATAGCAAACAGTCACCAGACGATCTCACGATCGACAACCTCACGCCGCACGTCATCAAGCTCAGTTCAAACATCGAGAACGAACGACTCAAGTTCGTCTTCGCAAAACTGATCCAATACTCGCATGATTTCGTCCGGGACACGAAACTGACCACAGCGGAATGGGAGGCAGCATGGCAATATCTCACAGAGGTACGGGACAGAGGCCAACCCATTCCTGATCCAAAACTCACCCTCTTCCCCAGGTCGGCCAATTCTGCACGCCAGATCGACAAGAGATGATCCTCCTGTCTGATGTGCTTGGCATCTCGGCCCTCGTCGACGCGATCAACAACCCAACCGCTCCTCGGGCGACAGAGTCTTCGGTGCTGGGTCCGTTTCACAACGACGCGCACGAGTTCGAAACCGGCCAGTCAATCGCGTCCAAAGGCGCCGTCGGGGAACCCATGCTGATCCGAGGAACCGTCTCCGACACGGACGGCACGCCGCTCCCCGGCACCGCGGTCGACGTGTGGGAAACCAACGGCAACGGCTTCTACGACATGCAAGATCCCGAGAAGGACGAGCCGGACTGTCGGGGCATCTTCCACACCGACGAACAAGGTAGGTTCGCGCTCGTGGGGGTCCGCGCCGTTGACTACCCGATTCCGTACGATGGTCCCGTTGGTGTCTTGCTGCGGTTGCTCAACAGGTCGAATGTCCGGCCCGCTCACGTGGTAGGTGGAATCATCCATGCCCCCGAGACCAAGGTGCCGGCCGTATGCTGACAGGTCTTGAAATTGGCGAAAAGCACTTCGTACTTCAACATCCAAAATGCGTCAGGTTGACCACGGCACTATACTCGCACGACAGTAACAATGTCGCCCTGGACCCGGTCTTCGGCGTCAAGAAGAGCCTCATCAAGCAGTTTGCGTGGTGCGAAGACGCGGCATTGGCAAAGGAATTCAGTATTGACATGCTCGAAAAAGTGGACTCGGCTGGCAAGAGAACGGCCGGGTTCTGGATCTTGGAGCATGATTTCGTGCTCATGAGGAAATGAAATACTGCGGCGAGCAAGGGCGGCAGCTTCATAAAGGTCACCTGGTGGAACGAGCGAGCCGAGCGAGGTTAGAGGGGTTTCCGTCGTTCTGTACTGCATAATCAAGGCCATTCTGTCTCATCGACCAGGTAAACCAGCTTCTCTCCGCTGACCTTTCCCTCTCTCATCTGCTGCAGCCCGTCTGGAACGCGGGAGAGGCCACCACGCTCGACGCGTTGTGGGTGTGGCCTCCACTTGCCTTCCTGCCACAGCTTTTCAGCGACGGCGGCGAAGCTGGACGCAAACACAAAATGCTCGGGCTGTGCTTCATAATACTCTCCTTCAAAGATAAAGGACTCGCCGGACTGACTGTAGCCGAGGAAGAACTCCGACCGGACGTCTGGACGGGGGCAGTCAACACCCAGCAGGTTGCAGTATATGCCTCCCTCGTCGCCGAGTGCTTCAGCACAGATCCTCGCAGTCGACTCCAGGGAAACCGTATCGAAGACAAGCTTGAGTTTTCCACCGGTTGCATCCCTGATGCGCGCGCCGACGTTGGGATCATGCTAGGAGGACACAAAGTTGTCAGCGTGCCAGGTCTCCACTCCAGAGCTGGAGGTGGAAACCTACATAATCGTAGATGAAGCTCGCGCCACGTTCCTTCATAAGACCGAAATGCTTCGGAGAGCAGGTGGTGATGACCTCCCACCCGGATCTGTGTGAAAACCGGCAAACCTTCAGTATATCACGATTTGTGTGCTTCCTCGTCTCAGACTTACAGTCGCGCAAACTGGATCGCCAGAGTGCCCGTGGCAGTACTACCACCGTAGATGAGGATTGACTTCGGCTCGACATCCTTACTCGTCCCAGGTATAGGGAGGCCGAGGACGTTGTAAAGGCCGAAGCCCAAAGTCCCGATTCCAACTCCTACCGTGCAGGCAGCCTCGAAGCTCACACCCTCTGGGATGTGCAATTGGAGGTCTCCCTTGACGGCGATGAATCTGGCGAAGGCTCCATTTTCGGGATTGATATCGTTGGCTGTAAGACGGTTAATTTTGCCGCGTTTCAAGGGAGTCGTGAATCTAGGCACCTCCGTGGGCGAAACCTGCAACGCGGTCACCTTTTTTGAACTTCTTTTTCACAGTTTTGCCGACTTCTTCAACGAATCCGGCGTAGTCGCAACCGACGATCGTGCCGTCATTGCCAACAGCGTCGAGTGTCGTCCAGTCTGTTGGATTGAGTGCAATCGCTACAGTTCGGACCAGGATATAGTCGTCCGGCAGTCTGGGGATAGCAATGGCCTTGAGGACGGCTCGCCCAGTGCCTTCACGGATCAGACCGAAGTTCTGCGGAGAGGAAGCAGACATTGTAAGAAATGATTTCTATGCTCGACTTGGAAACAAGGTGGAGGTGAATCGACATTTTGTATTCTGCTGTTGCAAGTCTCTGGGCACTCTGTCTTTGCGATCACGTCTTCCACCTCAGGTAGTATCAGAGTTATCGATGCGCCCATTCAGGCCGGCTGTGTTTACAAACCGGAACCTGAGTAGATTGTAAGGTGAAGCTTTGTCAGGTTGGATGCCTCGTCGGATCCGGTTTCTGCGGCGGAGATGAACGGCTACGGTCCTTAGCGCCTAACTGTCCTCGTAGGTATCGTGGCCCCTAGACGTAGGGCTCCGGATGCCCAAAAGTTCCATTTTCAGGGGGCCTCCAAGGTGATCCTGAAGTCCAGGCAGGGTACGTTTGGCGCTCTCCGTCGACTTCGCTTTCCGTTCCGTTCAGCCCTTGGACTCGTCCTCCCAATCATGGCACTACGTCCTTGCACGTCTCGCAGAAGTCCTTCAAAACCGCATTCCAAGATATGCTCACTTCATTTGCATCTATGCGGCCCTCATCAGCATTGAGAGGACGAACTCTAGGAGACGGAAAGCTAAGATCACAGAAGCCAACGCGTTGGTGGACACTTCAATTTTAGTCAAGTTGATGACATCCAAGGACCAATCTTCCACAGCCTGCAGACACCATCATGGCTTCCGAACACCAGCTGTTGTGTTGCGGTGTTGCTGGTATTCGTCTTCCTGACAGGTTTTCATTTCGATTCCCTGGAAGGCTTTCCCTGGATCAATGAACAGAACCCACGAAGGTCCAAATGCAGGGGAGAACAACACCATGAAGGCATTGGTACATTTCTTCATCCAGAATCTCATGTCAGCCGTCAACCCAATAAATCTCGCTTTGAATGGCGAGTCACAGAGGCTTTCCGATTACGGATGGCGTTCGTAAGGCTGGAGAACATGTCAACGACGAGTTTCCTGGTCCAACTCTCAGACTTCTCTCAGGAGATCGAATCGCCGTCAATGCCACAAATTTCCTCCGCGAAGAAGGCCTTGCCATACTCTGGCACGGTCTGCGGATGAGAGATGCCAATGCCATGGACGGCGCAGTCGGATTGACTCAGAATTCAACCCCGATGGGCGACAGCTTTTTTTAAACAATTTCACAAGTGACAACGCCGAGTTCGGCACGTTTAGTACCACGGTCATGAAAAGACACCAGTAAGCCGAATACAGCGACTCGCGAGCGGCCGGTCTCCTTTAACAAGGTCACAGAAAACTAAACAGACCATGACGAAGGAGCCGACTATATGCTCCCCTTCTACCTCACCGAGTTAGGCGGCCACTGGTTGAACGCCACCCCATGCATGGATGCTGGATTCAAAGGTTGCGAGGAGAACCCCTTGGCCTACAATGGGCGACCTTAATAACCACTGGGCCGTCAATGTGAGTGATTTGAACCTTAATTGAAACTTAGCTGCTTGAGCACTTTGCCTTTTCTATTCTGTGGGCCCATCTTCTGACATTGATGCCTTCATCTGAATACGTCCTAGAGCTGGGGCTACCATACGCGGAGTGAGCTTCCTATCCAGTTTGTTTTGGCAGAAGGCCGGATTTTAGGTGACATGTACCACGAAAGTGTCATCGCCTCAACCAAAGCGGACCGTGTGACATGAGGTCGGAAAGTAGCCCATCATTTCGGTTCTGTCGTGTTCATTACGGCGAATTCAGACTCGACCTGGCAGTGGTTACGATGATGCTGACTGAGGTTGAGATGGACGCTGCCCGCTTCGCTTTGGCTGAGGCCCGAGAAGGAAGGAGGCAAGCTGAGAGAAAGTTGCTGGGGAGAAATCGCTGGGCCTGTGATTGGCTTCTCTGGTTACACAAAGTCAACGAACCTTCGTGTGTTCCCCAGGTGCGGCACACGTTCTCGACCCTGGACCCTTCCTTAACCTTCCTTCCAGTACAGTTCATTTCATTCTCCCTCCTGACTAACAGGTGGCCCTACTGGTCAAGATTCTGCAGCTAATGCTTGATGCGTCAGCACTTCCTTGGAGGTTGTAGGCTATGGGCAGTGAAGTCTTCGCTCCATTGCAGCAAGTACTGGCCAGTGCTGCAAAGAACAGCTTACCAACAAGACAAACCCAGCCTTCCATGTGGTTCAGGGGTAGTGGTTCCGACAGACCCTTGATAAAGATCGTGTTGCCCTCAAGAAGGAGTATCCCCGCCGACTCATCTCTATCTGTCTGAAATCCCTGTGGCAGCGTTTCAGAGCATTGTACTCACCGAATACTGTCTCCTTCCACAGCTGAGCGAATATGCAAACCACGGTCGACGCATCGAATGGCACTAGCAATTTAGGCACACATGTTGCAATTCCATCCGTGGAACACCAAGAACAACATGGGAGGTCTCGAGCCGAGCAAGCCAGCGCCGATTTCAGCGCGTCCATCTCAGAAGCCACCGGGACGCAGAAGGGTTCAGCAGAGACGGAAGCCACGAAAGATGTTCCCCCAGAATATGATCCGCGCGACCACGGGGTCCGAAGAATCATAAGGAACTTCACTCCCTCGCACGTGCCGCCTCATACCACCGTTCTCACAAAGAGGCCTTGCTAACGTTTCCCAGATGGTTTATCATCACGATGAGCACCGGCGTCCTCTCCATCATGTGCCATCAGCTCCCGTACAACGGGCACTGGCTCCAAGTCATCTCGGTCATCTTGTTCGTTACGAATCTCGTACTCTTCCTCGTGTTCTCGATCTTGTCGCTCCTGCGGTATTCTCTCTACCCTCGCCTTTTCGCCGCCGTGCTTCGCCATCCGCACCAAAGCCTGTTCATGGCAACATTCCCCGTCGGGCTTGCCACCCTCATCAACATGACAGTCTTGGTGTGCGCGCCGGAGTGGGGCCACGGCATGGCGACCCTGGCATGGGTCTTGTGGTGGATAGATACCGTCCTCGCACTCACCACCTGTTTCCACCTAACATACGTGATGTGAGTATTCCTTGCTTCCCGGTCCCGTGCTCAGACCTCCCTGCAGAGCGGATCCAGTACGTCTGGTGCACACACGGGCGAGCAAGCGATTGAGTAACTCCTACTGATTACGAGAGTCCCCAGAATGACGAACCGCAGAGGCGAGCTCGAAGAAATGACGGCCCTGTACCTCATCCCCATCGTCGCGGTAGTCATCGCCGCCACGTCGGGAAGTCTTGTCGCCAGGGCGCTTCCCAACCCGCAGCATCAACTCTGGACGCTCATTCTATCATTCATCCTGTGGGGCATGGGGTCCCCTCTCTCGTGGATCATCTTAACGCTCTACTTCCTCCGCATGAGTGTGCACAAGCCACTGAAGCGCGAAGTCATCGTATCTCTCCTGCTGCCGATCGGGCCGCTAAGTCTCTCAGGTTTCTCGTACGTTTTGTCTGTTGGTCGCTCGTGAGATCCGTCTGACTGTCTTGGTTTAACGCCCTGGATTTCCCACCCGGAGAAGTGGCATCCCCTTCCTGACTCTGGCTCTGCTAACGAACCCCCCCTCCTAGGATCATCACACTCAGCAAGCTCGCCGCACGGTTATTCCCCGAGACGCATTCCCTGCCCCACGCCACGCACACGTCCGCCGGCGAAGTCTTGTATATTGTCAGCATCCTGGCCGGGCTGGTCCTATGGGGCTTTGCGATCGTGTGGTTCATCGTCGCCGTCATGATGATCGCCACGTCGGGCGGCTTCCCGTTCAATATGGGCTGGTGGGGGTTTATTTTCCCTGTCGGTAAGACAGCATAGCCGTGGACGAGTTCACTCCTTGAGCACCCACGGCATTATATTATATTATATTCTGTTGCGTTGGTTCAAATTCAAGAATTACGTTTAAAATCCCATGCGTTAAGCACGACGCTGACACAAGAACATATCGTAGGCGTGTTCACCCTCCTTACCATAACGCTGGGCGAAGAATTGGAGTCAAAGTTCTTCAGGATCCTGTCCTGCGTAAGTATTCCAGTGTCTGTGTGTCTGTGTGTCATGTGCTTTTCGGCTCTTCTTCTTCCGTCTCAAATCCCATCCACCAGATCCATGCAATCACAAGTCGCCCGCACGAGCATAAATTCCACGAAACTTGTACTCCGTATTACTAACGCCTCAATCCCCGCATCATCTAGGTCCTGACCGCGGCATGTTCGGCCATGTGGCTCGTCATCGCGGCGATGACGGCCCACCGCGCCCTGACGGGGTCTATGTTCTATGCCCCCTGTCTGGGGACGGATCTGTACATGAAGGCGCGGAAGGGGCCTGCGTCGAGTTCGGCGGCGGAGAAAGTGGTCTGAGTCAATGCGACAGTTGAGGGGGTGAGTTGGAATCGACACTCTGCGCAAGGAATAGGACGGAAATGGATTGAGATGAGATGAGATCTTATCGAAGTCGGTGAGTGATCGAGTCGTGTGTAGTCATGGATGGATCATGAAGGCGCAACCTTGTATGGAGATTGCATGTTATCACATCTCGGGGCATGAGATACAAGGCACAAGCACAAGGCACGAGACACAAGGCGGAAGTCGCAAGGTGGCGACTACTTAGCTTATAGTACCTGACACGCCGCACCGAGTAACTGGGTAAGGAACCAAGTAGTGTAATCCAGGAGGTACGAGGCCTCGCACACAAGCTGTTGTCAGGGATCATCGCGACTCGCGGCGTCTGGGTTGCGGTTAACCAGCTCGCCACATGCTGTATTATCTCCTGTTTCGAGCGTGGTGAATTTGCTTTTCTTCCCTGGTCCGTGCCAATCGGTTGTCCTCGAGTGCTTCGGGGGGTATTAGTTGTTGTTCAGACTGAGACTGAGGTTGGGAATGAGGAGGCCGAGACTGTTATAGGAATTAGACAACCCAACCGTCGTGCGTGCGTGCCATTCATAGATATATGTACTTTATATATACCCCGAGCCGTGCTTCGTCTATCACTGTTTTCGTTTAGGAAAGGGAGCGAGGCCGCTTTAATCAGGCACGTGAAGGAGTGTCGGGGACGCGCAGTCTCGAGGACCGTACCGGGAAGCGGCGCGGGAGTACATATGTACATGTATATACGCCCAAGCACTGGGCGAGTTCGGGCTTAGGAGTCCCCCTTTGGGCCCGCCGCTTGGCTATACCTCGTACATAGTTGGCTGGCTGAGCATCTTTCCTTCAATTTCGCTAGCCTGCTGCCTGGAAACTTAGATCCTTTGTGTCTGCATGATGACGCGCCCCCCAGCCCAACTACTACTAGATAATCTCCCTGAGCCATCTTCTCTTCACGATGACGGCGGTCCAGATACTCTCCGATCTCCATTTGGAGGTTCCGAAGGGCTACGACGTCTTCCCGATCGTCCCCACGGCGCCCTACCTGGCGCTGCTTGGCGATGTCGGCAACGTCGCCACCCACAAGGACGACTATCTCGGCTTTTTGACCCTCCAGCTCAGCCGGTTCCGCGCTGTGCTCTTCGTCCCTGGCAACCATGAAGCGTATCACTCCAACTGGCCTGATACTCTCGAGATCCTCCGCACTTTCGAACAGGACGTTCGCACGAACGAGTCGCTCGGAGAGTTTGTCCTGCTCGACCGGGTGACCTTCTGGCTGCCAGGCACAAAAGTGGCAATCCTAGGTTGCAGCCTCTTTTCTTCCGTCCCGGCCCAAGATCAAATGGCTGTCAGCATAGGGCTCAACGACTTTTTCCAAACCAGCGACTGGGACGTCGGCACGCACAACCAGGCGCATCGGCGGGATCTTGCTTGGCTCAATGCGCAGGTCGTCGACCTGGAACAATCCGACGTCGAGATCATGATCCTGTCGCACTGGAGCCCGTCGCTGGACGTTCGTGCAATCGAACCGAAGCATGTTGGGAGTCCTATCACGAGAGCTTTCTCGACCGACTTGTCCAATGAGGCATGCTACAAGAGTGACAAAGTCAAAGTGTGGGCATTTGGGCATACGCACTATAACTGCGATTTTACCGTTCAGCGAGAGGGTGGTGCTGGGCCGTTGAGGCTACTTGCGAACCAGAGGGGATATTACTTTTCCCAGGCTGAGGGTTTTGATGGAGAGAAGATTGTTGAGGTTTGACCGAGAGGCAACTGAGACGATACAGGTATGGACTATGCAGATCATTCTCTATTTTGCACTCATACATATACAATTCAAACCCAGGACAAAAGGAGACATAAGCGGCGGCAGACTCAAGAACCATCTCTACACTCAAGGGTTGGCGAAGTGGCTGGTTAGTTGCCGCCTCCGTCTCGCCACGTTGAATGATGATGCGAAGGGCTGGACACATTGTCGCTAAAGGCTGGCATGTCCTGGCAACGCCACCAAACTGATTCCATAGCAGAGCGACATGTTTGAACTCTACCAGTTCATCCACTCCGAAGTTGTTCAGGGACGGCCATTGCGTCCAAATTGCTTGGCGGCGACGCTGCGACAGGGTTTCCAAATGGAGCCGAGTCCCGCTCTTTAGGCTGTCCCTGCAGGGCCTAGCGTCCCCTTGGCAGACATCCCACCTGCCGGACTGGGCAACGCTTGGCACTCGCTGATGGAGCCTCCAGGAGAAGATCTTCATACTTTGCGGCCTCCCTGCTATCCGGAGACTCGAGTCGGCAAGAGCCCAAGCCATTGACCCCTTGGAGGCGAAGGCCAAGGAAAACAGGAAAGCATGCCCGAGGATATTTCAGAATCGTTCGTCGCATCCGTTGCTCGGGCTCTCAATGCGGAGCAGGTCCCCTGTGTGCTCTGGGGCCACTATCTTCTCAATGTGCATGGAGTGCCATCAATCATCCACGTACGTACGCTACGCATCATCATCCTTGACCAAGCAAAAAGAAAATTCCGATCAGGCTGAGCTAATATTGACACTCTGCAAAAGTCGATTGACTTTGTCATCCCGGACGACCGGTTCCAGGTCGGCATCGAGACGCTCTCTCGGTTTAATAAGAGCGTTCTCGAGCCGTGTCCAGACCAGGATACCTGCCCCTCGAGCTCGCAGAAGCGGCCCACCCCGCCGCCGGCATTTCATGTCCATTATAAAGATTCCGAGGTGACCGTGGCCCTCTACCCGCAATCCGAGACGATGTGGTTCCTACCGCCACTGGACGCATCTCTCGCGTCTCCGAACAAACACGCACTTCCTTCGCACTTTGTCCTTGCGTCCGACCAGACGGTTCTCCCGCCCTGGCGGCCGGGTCGGGGATCGGGGGTCTTCAAGTCGGACAGCGATACAGTGGTCGTCGTCCCCAGGTCTCATATCTTGCTGGAGGCCTTTCTGCGTCTGTACGCGCGCGATTCGGGGAAGCGGATAGGCGGCCTTGCCATGGCCATGGTTGCGTATATGGAGGAGTATGTCGACGACGATGGGCTTTTGGACGCAACCTTGCTTCCGGAACCCCTCAAAACGGCCTATGCGGAGCTTAGGCAAGGGATCAAGCCGGTTCGCCAGTGGACCCACGAGTTGAAAGAGGCTCTTGGGATTCTTGAGGATTCCGAGGATGATACGTAACTGTTGGAGCGCTGCCTTTCTGGAATTGTCTCCGATCGAACTATTTGGGAGCTGGGACAGATCCTGACGGCTCGTTAAAGCGATGATACTCGGAGGTTCCCGGCTAGATACTGTAGAGCTATCAAATACGCGGCACTAGTCTCGTTTCTGCTACAGAGAAAACCGCCGGGCCTCAAAAATCCCACAAGAAGTAGAAGTGATAAGGTGGTAGCTACTTACCTAATACCTAATATCTATATAGCACTAAGTACCAAGGGAGAAATAAGCAATCCTATCTAGGGGGGTATTCCTCGCACACAAGCTGTTTGGATGGTCTAGCTGGCTATAGGCCTGGACATAGACGTTGCCTCTTCTCAACCTATGAGGGGCATCCAGGTGGTTCAACTCGGAAAGTTTGCAGAATGTTACGCTGCGCAGGACAGCAGGACAAACCAAAGCAAGAGGAGAGAATGTCCTCCCACATACATCAAAATCAATTCTCCAATGCCCAAATCATAATCCGGTCCAGTGAAATGTGGCTGGCACCTGAATGAAAGTGGCGAGCCTCAGATCTTCCACAGACGCTCCGACAGAAACACGATACTTGCCTGCCTCCGCGCACCACTGGCTCCTTTTCTCGTCGTAATACGACACCGAGTACTTGTCGACACTGAAGACGACGGTACGCCTTTCCCCTGGCTTCAGCCCGTGGACTTTCTGAAAGGCTTGGAGTTCTACGGCCGGTCGGAAAACGGAGCTGTTGAGGGCCGAGACATACAGTTGCACGGTCTCGTGTCCGGTGCATTGGCCGTTGTTCGAGATTGCCACGGACAATGCCACGGTTGTGTTGGGATGTAGCATGTTGTCTGTTTCGAGAACCAGATCACTGTACTTGAACTCTGTGTACGAGAGGCCGTGGCCGAAGGGGAAAAGGGCGTCGATGCGTCGGGTAGAGTAATGACGATATCCCACCAGTATCCCCTCGGCATATCTGACACGACCATTTTCACCCGGAAAGTTGCCGTAGCTGTATCTGGTCAGTACGTTCATGCGGATTGGTGGGAGCTGTGAACCTACGACGGGTTGTGCTCAAGCTTTCGCGGGAACGTCATGGGAAGTTTGCCGCACGGCGAGACGGCGCCGAGGAGGACGTCACCGAGCGCGTTGCCCATCTCACTGCCCATGAACCAGCCCTGAACCATGGTCGACGCTTCGTCAATCCACGGCATCTCGACTGGGCTGCCGGAAATGTTCACCACCACCGTGCGCGGATTAGCTTTGAGCACTGCTGCAACAAGTCCATCCTGAGCGCCGGGCAATCTGAGACATGTCAGCTTCCAAGTCACCTACAAGACGGTATCGTGCCGGCCCACCTCATGTCCTTGCGATCGAACCCTTCACTCTCGTGTTCCTGGTCCGTCCCGACTATACAGATGACTGTGTCAGCCGAGGCTGCTGCTTCAAGTGCGTTCTGGAGAAGAGTCTCAGGGTCGATGACTGGACACACGCCCAGACGAAGGATTCCACCTCCGATGTCGGCCACATTCCTGTCGGGCAGACCGCTGATGTTTGAATACTCTGCCACAAGCTCGTAGGACCGTCCCGCTATCAACGGCAAAACACCCCGGACCTCTTTGGTACCAAGACCTGAGCCTGGTTAGCCATGTCTTTAGGAGATTGCAATCACTTGAACTTTTTCTTTACCGAAAAATTGGTTTCCTCGCTCTTGGTTCGTCCAGTTGTCCACCAGTAAAACTCCGTCGACGAAGAGTCTCGCTCTACCCGTTGTGATGACACCGAACTCGAAATCGCCATCACCCGGCGCTGTATAATGCCCCTTGAAGCGCCCAAATACCGAAGGAAGGGTCGCTTTGGGAAGGCTGTCAATGAAAACCAGTCTCCATGTCAGGCTGTGCGTCTCCCACACTTTCTCGGCATCAGGTTCGTGGGTAAAGTCGCGATCGTAAAACTCCAGGGTGAGTCCAACGCATCCGGGTGTCGACTCAGTTTGCAGGAGCGGAAGAAGGTCGTGTTTGTAGCAGCCCTGAGCGAATGTCAGATGACTGGCTGGGTGGGTCGCCGCCAATGCTTGTTTGATCCCGTCAAATGCTGAGACATAATAGTAAGGGAACACTGTAGAGCTGCCGCCGCCGCAATAAAGATCCTCTTGAGCGTTGGGGCCTATGACAGCCACGTGGCCAGGGTTTCGGAGAGGAAGCAACTGGGAGGTGTTCTTGAGCAACACAATCGACTCCGCTGCAGCTTTCCTGTTCACCGCTCTCACTTCCGGCGTATTGTTCTCCCACTCGTCGGCATCTTCGGGTACACCTGCGGCTCGGGTTTTCTCGACGAGGTCAAGGACATTTCGGGCCCTTTCATTGAGCGTGGGGACCTCCACCTTTCCAGCATGCAGTGATCTCATCACCAACTTGCCTCGCCATTCAGTTTTGCCCGGCATTTCGAGATCGAGCCCAGCGTTCAAGGCCTCGGACGTGGAATAGGTAGCAAACCAATCAGAACTGGGGCCATTAATGCCACGACACCGGAGTACCTTGAGAGTTTGAGCATACATGATCATTCCCCTCCAGCCCCAGTCGTCCCGTAAGATGCCTTGGAGGAGTTGCAGACTCTCGCTCACGTGCAACCCATTCACCCGATTATACGACGCCATCACGGCCCAGGGCTGAGAGATCCTCGCCACCATCTGGAAAGGCTTCAGATATATTTCTCGCAAGGCTCTATATCAGATTGGGTCAGCCGGGCAAACAGCAACTGAAATCAACTGACCTGGGGTCGACGATGACATCGATCTTTGTACGCTGAGTTTCTTGATCGTTACAGACAAAGTGTTTCACTGTTGAAGCGATGCCCTCGCTTTGAATTCCGCGGACAAGAGCCGATCCCAGGTGGCCACTCAACACAGGATCCTCGGAGTAGCATTCGAAGTTCCGTCCGCCAATAGGTGACCTTTGGATATTGATCGTGGGAGCGAGTATGGCACTGCAGTCAGACATTAGTCACTCTGAGCCGCCTGGATGCGTAGAAGCACGTACTGAACACCCTGCGATTTGGCCTGTCCTGCCATGAAAACCCCGACCTCTTCTAACAGTTTGACATCCCACGTTGCCGCTAGAGCGACTGGACATGGGAAGCAAGTCGTTGGCGAGGCTTGGAAGGTGCGGCGCCTGGTCAGCAATGTGGAATTAGTCCTGGCACGCTGGTCTAGGGCCAGCCCCGGCTTCTCTTACCCCCGTACACCACTCGGACCATCGGAGAACTGCCCACGGGAAGGTATCTCAGCAAGACCGCTCAAATGCAAAGATCGCAGTCTCACTCACACGCACAGATGGGATGCCTCGATGTGGCAGCGATGCCGTATGCCAACTGTGATTCTGTTCAGATCCGCAAAGTCATATTAGCTTTGAACGAGAGGGTCTTACGCATCTGCGCCTGAAAGCAATGAGATCGTCTCTGGGACGGTCAGTTGGCTGAGGATCGATTGCAGCCGTTGGCCCGCGTCACCCATGGCGATGGAAGAGCTGGACAAGTTGTATGTTCACCAGATTGCCGCGGCGAGCTCTGCAGCCAGATGCAGTGCTGCATACCGACAGGGTCGAGCTTTTGTAGTTGCCTGAGGAGTGGGCATGTCTGTGGACATTGTCGGATGAACGCCGAGCCGCACTCTGAGCCTTCGTCGCTGGCGTTGTCCAGCACAAGGCACAAGACCCAAGATTCTGTCATGGCGCCTTCCTGCAGTGTGAATTGGACGCGCAAGAGGAAGGTGGGGTGGCTTGTCGCTCATTGGCCCATCCGACCGGAACCGGGACCGGTTTCCTGCGGCGCCAACCGACCTCGCATTGGTTTTGATCCACGCCTCACGCGGCCAACACTCTTGACACAGGGCAGACGCGTCCTCCTGACGTGGTGGGAAAGTGTGCGATACCGAGGTTTGGTCGACGTGGGCCTTGGACAGGATGTGACGCTTCGAATGGCGCAGCTCCAGGCACAAACTCCGAGTCACCTTGTTCCGTCACGTTCATCTGTCCGTGAGGTTCAGTTGCTTCCTGCGGCCGCCGTCTTCAGCCTCGTGGCTACCAGTCATGTCTCTCAGCATTTCCGCTGGAGATGACGCCCACTTCACCCTGCAAGAAAGTCATGGCGACATGCCGCAGCTGGAAGACTTCTCGCGAAATCCAGCGGCGCATTCTGTGCGGAATGCGAAGCCCGGGAGAGCGGCCCAAGCATGCAGAAAATGTCGAAATCTCAAGGTCAGTCCAGGGTCTAACAAAGCAAGGAGAGTGCTCATGCGAAAGTCTAACCTGTGTCAGATGAGATGCGTTGTGTCTGCTGGAAGTTCAGCATGCAATCGTTGCCGTAGGCTCGGACGAATATGTGAGTTTCGACAAAACTACCCGTCCATGGCACTATCACCACTTCGCCGGCCGAGCTGGGCCACTGCGCAGACCCAATCCAACAGCGCCGATGCCATTAATGCAGAGCGCCGTCAAGCCGTCAGAGGTACCGCAGAGCATCAGATAGACCCTGCGTTCGATCCTCTTGTATCGTCCATTCGTACGCAAGGGAACCTGTACAATGAAAGTCAGATTCCAACACATCGAGGGCCGTCGATGACTGAGTCGGTCGATCTTCTTTCCATCTCTTCGACCTCTCCTGTCACCGCTGTGGTGGACAACAACGCGTCCCATACTCCACCAGTCGGACACCCGGCCGGAGACCCAAAACACGCAACCCAACAGCCAGACCTAGTTGAGGAAGACCAATCCCGAGCAAGAGCAAGAGCAGAAAGCCCTCTGTCAGTACATGAGATGAGGCAGATCATTCATATGTACGCCTCGCAATGATTTCTGTCCCGCGTGTCTATAACGGGCTAACTTTGCATAGCTTCAAAGAGAGAATTCTGCAGTTTATTCCAGTGTTTTGCAAAGAAGATTTCGAAGCTCGCTCATTGTATGAAGGACATCAGCACCTTGCGAACTGCATCTGCTATGTAACCTCCTCCTTTCTTCCGGGTGGCGCTGCGATAGCAGATACGCTTCGCCGGCGTGTCTCAGACTTCGTGCTTGAGAAATGCACAGGGGTGCACAGTCTCCGAGACCACGATCTGGAGGACCTCCATGCGATGATGATACTCCACGCCTACTCTCGTCCGTCGCTTAATGCTGCTGCCGTTCGTCATCCAATATCGTCATCGCTGCTCAAAACTATGGTGGAGGGATATGCGATCAACATCGGATTGCACCGATCTGTCGAGGCTGTGAAGGCGGCTCTGAGATCAGAAAACCCCGATGTGACCGCGACCGCAGATTTCAAGAAATACACTTATTGGCTGTGGCTATACACCTTGGCTCATCAGTGAGTACCAGAGTCATGAGGGGTGCCCGAGAAGCCCTGCCTGACCAGCAATGTAGCAGTGCGGTCCTGAATAGGACTCCTCCAAGCATCCGTGCCGACGCGTCTATCCGCAACGCATCGACTGTACTGGCCGACGTTGACAAATCTCCACGCATCTCCAGGATTCTAGGAGAGGTCGAGTTGTGTTTGTTGTGGGAAAAGGTATGTCGGTAATCTGCGCTGTGTTGTATATCGACACATTTAATCTTGTCAGACAGGCAAGTACCCCGGAGTGCCAGGTGAGCGAGTGGTGGTGCGCCCCAGACAACGTCGAAAATTTGGCATCTCCGCCTTCGGCAGCGCTAGAACGTGCCACAGCCGAGATACAGCGATGGTGCGGGAGGTGGAATCACTTCATTGATCGAGGTCTGAGATCTCTCTACTGGGCTGGCGCTACTCCGTTCTGACTGTTGAGCTAGGAGGCTACGGACAAGGGCTTGAGTTTCATTTCCGCTACGCCAGGTTTTGCATCAGCAGCTACGCCCTTCAGTTCATCAAGGGCCGGCCGGGTGATCTGAGCCCGAACGAAGCCACAACCGTCCAATCATGCATGCAATACGCCTTAGATATCCTTGATTGGACTATTCGTCTTTCTCCAGTGAGCAAAGATGCTCTGCGATATATGAGCGACTTCGGATTCGTGATGATCACCTTCGTGGCGCTGTTTGTCACGCAAGTCTGCCAACACATGCAGCCTGTCTATGCTGACTGTGAAACTGCCCTGGGCCTCGTGATTGCCGTGTCCGAGTTGATGATGGACCTGGCGGTGAGCGCGAGCCACTTTACTGCGCAACTGGGCCGCTCGCTCCAACGGCGCGTGGCCCAACTACGGCAGCGCAGCAGTGGTGAAGCTCAATGTGTGGTCATGCAGGAAAGTTCCGTTGGGGATCACACCATTACCAGCTCTGCAAGCCAGGATTCAACAGCGAAGTTAGCTCCGAATCCTGTTCAGTTCGAGGGAAGTACGTATCTGGATGGTTACCTGGCCGGGTCATCGGACTGGGACCCTACAGCATGGTTGAGTGACTTCCTCGGCGACACTGGTGAATGGAACTTCCCCTAGCGGGACCTGGATCGCACTGAATCACCCCTGTCACCCCACGGCGACCCTGGCCACGAATGGGGAACGCTCCAGGGCTACCATGTGCTCGTTACACGCGGGGCCATTCGGACAGCTCCCTTTCAATCTTAAGTCCTCTATTTGTGATGAACCGAACCGGCACCGGTATAGAAGCCGAGTCTTCTGAATCCGGACCAAGGAACCGGTCTGGCCGTCGCTAACCCCCGGCTCAATGCAAGACCCACTCACCCCGTGGGGAATATCCCTATGGAACGCCAACTCTTAAAAGGCATTGAATTGGTCTGGAAAAGATCATTTGTGTTGCACTCATTCAAGAGACTCAACCTCTACGTTCAAAGGTGCTCTTACGGTCTTGTGCCACTTATGTGCACAATGGCAGATTCAGCAGGCAAGACAACAATTACGGCGGAACACGATGAAGAGACACAGCAGCCTCTGAAGGCCATCAAAGCAGCGGATGACGCTCATCGCTTTGTGCAAGAGAACCAGGCCATTGAATGGACAGAAGAAGAGGAGAGGAGACTACTCTGGAAGATCGACATTCGCATCATTGTGCTGGTATAGCAATACCGCGCCCGCCACAACCTCTGTGCGCTTGCTGACTTCCCACGCAGTTGTTGCTGGCCAATATCATGACTGCTTGCGACAGCCAGGCATACGGGGTCGCAGCGATCTTCGGATTGATAGAGGATCTCAAGCTCTACACGGTCATTTCCACCAGCCCGCTGATTCTCGACTTGACGAAATATTCATGGACAAACTCAATTCTGACGTTTGGAAATCTGATTGTGAGGGCTCTTCTTGCCAATACTCAATCTTGCGCCACATCGGGTTGGTTCACTGACAGGTGTCCCCTACAGAGTCAATATCCTCTCCTGCTCATTGCTCAGCGTCTTCCGATTGGGAAGTGTATGACCGCTGTTGTGCTCTACTCGGGCGTCCTTGCACTTCTTTTCATCACATTGCACGACTTTGGAGGAGCGATGACTTTGAGGCAACCTACGCTCTTCTGCCGTACAAATGGCCTTTTGGCTGACCCAAGACAGATTCTTCTATGGCTTCCAAGGCATCGGCCTCTCGGTCTGTATCCTGCTCAGTTCGATGTGGTGAGCACTGTGCTGCATGTTGCGTTAGTGAATACCGTTAGTGACTCCCGCACAGGTGGAAAACGGAGGAGCAGCCTCTTCGCATCGGCCTCTGGATGTGCGGCTCCTCCATCGGATCGATTGTCGGACAAGCGTTCGATTATGCCGCTGCTTCAATCAAGGGAGAGTTCAAGAAGAGCCCCTGGAAATGGATCTACCTGTTGCTCGGGTCCATGACCGTGGCGTATTCCATCTTCTTTGGCATCTTCTTTCCAGACTCTCCGATGAAGGCCTACTTTCTGACCGAAAGAGAGCGCAACATTGCCGTACGGCGGCTCCAAGGAAACCAGACGGGAATACAATCACGTCGGTTTAAGCGAGTGCAGGTCGTGGCTGCGTTCACGGATCCTCAGCTCTGGCTTCTTTGCGTCGCCGGGTTTGCTTTCTCCTTTGCAACTGCTGCTCTTGGAAGGTAAGGAAATTGTGCCTGCCCTGAATTGAAAGTTGATTTCACCACAGCTTTGGGCCGTTGATCCTTTCGAGTTTTGGCTTCTCGAACTTCAGAACCATTCAACTCTACATGCCCTGTTCTGGCATTGTCATCATTCTCATGATCCTATCTGGGTATGATTCCGCCTCGACCGAACATCCATCTGTGCAATTTCTCCTGCGGGCGTATCACTGACGAATGTTGGTGACTAGCTTGATGGTGACCAGATTTAAAAGCTCGCGCATTTTGATCGCCATGCTCTTTCTCATCCCTTCGATCATCGCATTCAGTCTGCTTTGGAAGCTTCCGAGAGAGCACAAGGGCGGTCTTCTCGCCTCTTTATATCTCGTATGTCTTGCTCGCAGCGTCCAGACTGTTCTTGAGCCACTCTGACTGACCATCGGAATCTCGGCAGACTGTCTTCTTCTATGGCTCCCTCATCCAGATGTTTGGCCTCCTCGCATCCAATGTGGCAGGCTTCACCAAGAAGACGACCGCGAATGCAATGGTCTTCGGGATCTCGTCAGTAGGCGGCATCACTGGACCATTCGCGTTCAAGGGCAGCGAAGCCAGCAAAGGCTACCCCACAGGGATGATCATTCTCATGGTCTCGATGGCTGCGGCTGAGGTCTCGTTGGCTGTGCTTTGGTGAGAGCCTTACATTCTGCATCGTCCGGAAGCCCAAGGCCTAACCACTGTATTGCTGTCAAGGGTCTACTATAAGCGCTTCAACCGTCGTCGTGACCTCGCATTGAACGCTGACGGCTCTGCGAACGTTATTCAGACTACTATGACGGAGGAAGAAGCTGCCTTTCTCGACCTTACAGAACACGAGAACCCCTACTTCCGATATGCTTACTGAATCCGGACCGCCGAGTGGCAAGACCGGGATGTACAGGAGGTTGAGATTGCGCGAAAAGTATCTTGTGGATCTGCAGGTTTCCACCATGTATGCGTCGAACTGTTGTCAATGACGAGACTATCCAGCAGCATTGAGGCTGTGAATGAAAAGGTGCCTGGTCTAGATTGACCGCATCCGCGACAGCCTGGTTGAATGGTCCGCTCTACCATCCTTCGGCTGTTCATGACTTTGAGCAATGGAAATGTCCCTGCTGAGAATGCAACTTGTTCGTATAGCTTATGCTTGAGCATGTCAGGAAGGCTTTATTCTCTTCGATCTGGGGACGTTCCAAGCGCGTCGATGCGTCGCGAGCCGCGGAAGGCGAGGCAGCCAAGTTGAATACTGACCTGACGATCCAACTATGGCTCGCGTCAGTCTATGTGATACTGAGCGTCGAGATATTCCTCCATGTGTCGCACTTGGCCTGCACTAGATACATCGGACTGGGCGCTGGGAGGCGAGAGCACGTCTCATCTCCACAATTCTAGCAATCGACATCTGCCGCACGCCGACTCTTCACTCAGACCTGGACGGCACAGAACAGAGACGTCGCTGCCATATCCTGCCAGTTGGCACCCTGTCTCACCTTCGCTTGATTCATGCAGTCACGCAGTTACTTGTCTCCCCCATTCACGTCGTTCGGCGGTGTAGTTACGTGCTTCATCATATCCACCTTCACTTCTCACCGTCGGCGTCATCGTTTGGGACGAACCGGCATACAAAATCCACACCGGTCCTCAGATACTTCAGGTGCCCCGAATCCCCAATCTGAGACATGTTCTCAAAGGAATGCGACGCTTCTGGCACGACGAGGACGGCAGAAGGGATATTATTCTGCCGTAACTTGTCATGAAAAGAAGTCAACTGAGAAGCGTCCCAGGCCTCGTCGGTATCGCCTATCATTTGGAACGTCGGAGGATACGAGGTGATCGGGTCAGCAAAGAAAGCGCCTGGGGTCATGTATCATTTTTTGGTCAGCCGCTGAGTGTGAACATTGCTGAGCAAGAACGGGAGAGCTAAGACATACTGATGCGTTTGATCTCCTCTTCAGGGACACTTCCCTTCCCGGGCAGCTTCCCGTCCACGAGCCCTCGAGCCAGAAATTCAGGAATCACCTCTTTGAGGAAGATGGACAGGCCAAGCAACGAACGTGGTTGTGTGAAGCCCTCTATTCCCGCGGGTGGGGTTGTATTCGTCTGTGGCGTGGCGAACATGGCGGATTGGATGAATTCTTGCGATGGCTCTCGCGGGATGAGGGCGACAAGTTCAGCCAGCTTCCCGCCTCCGAGCGGTCGATGTGGATTCCTCGCCTCAAGCAAATTGGTAGGTCCCGCGAGAAGAAGGAGGGCCTTGGGGGGCGTCTTCCAAATTCTGGGCTATTCGCTTGAATCAGCACGGGGATTAAAGGGACCCCGGGGGCCACGGAGGCCCATCAGAGTCATGGCGTCAGTCACATACCGTCAGCGATGCCAAATGAGCGCCGGCAGACCCTCCGGCAACGACGACGGCATCACCGTCGATTCGCACCTCCAAGCCGCGATCCCGCAACGAGGACTCGAGCTTCTCCCGGACCCACGTCTCCGCGTACGCAATATCATCCACTTGGGCCGTGAGGAAGTCGACCTCGGGCAACAGTCGATAGTCGACGGACACGAAGACAAACCCCCTGGTCAGAAACTCGTACAACGTCGGCTTGGGGAAGTCGGTGCGGCTGCCTCCTATCCAGCCACCACCGTGGATGAAGAGTGCGACGGGCCGGCGGCGGCGCGTGGTCGACTGGTGCTGGTGCACTGACACCGGGGCGTCCGGGACGTAGACATCGGCTTCGATCTGGACGCCGCCTACTTCCCTGTAGACGAACGTGTAGGCTGCAGGAGAGTGCCAATCGAAGGACTCGCGCCCGTGAGCCCACTCAGCCCCTTTTGCGTGAACGACATTGTCGGCTCTGGAGGCCGTATTATCTCCTATTTCGAGCGTGGCCATTTTTTATTTTATTTTTTCTGGTCCGTGTCAATCGGGTGTCCTCAGGTGCTTCGGGGGTGTTGTTGTTCAGACTGAGACTGAACTCAAGAGATTGAGATTAAGATTAGACTGATGAGGCCGAGACTGTGACACTACAGTGATTAGACAACCCCGTCCGTCGTGGGTACACACCATTCATCTTGAAAGAGAGAGAGACAGAGAGAGAGATTAAGTATTACGTGCATGACTCGTAACTCGTCTGGTCTGGTCTCGTCTCGTCCCGTCCGTTTCGTACGTACATTCGTTCGGTCTCCATCGTTTCTCGATTTCTGGCGCCCCTGTCTGGCTCGACGTTGCCGTGGTGCATGTGGATGGACCGGAACCGGCGACCGGCGACCGGTTCGGCAGGGGCCGCAAGGCTGTCAGTGTTGGCGCTGTACTCGGCACGGTAGTACTCTGTAGTATGGCCCCCCGCACAAGAACCTGCGTGCCGGGTCGACCGTCGGTAGTATTTCCTTCTTAAGCGGGTTCTTCGCGGCCTGGGGGCAAATGGTGTCACCTGCATCACCAGGGTGTCCTAGAGTGGTCGATTTCTACTATGTACTAACTAAGGTCCGTGACGAATTTGGCTGGGTAGTGTAGTGTAGTGTAGACCAGTCTGGCCAGTCCAGTCGGGTCGAGTCTGTGAGAGGGAGAGACAACCGGGACCGGTTCGCGTGCCGCAGCTTTCATGTTGGAATTCTACGTATCGAGAGCTCTCTATCTGTGAAACAACCTCAACACGCCCCTCAACACCTGGTGAGCCATCAGTTGGCTCGGCGGCACCCTCGGCCCCGTGTACCCTTTGACAGGCGGCTCCCACATGGGATTCGCGCCGTGGTCGAGCGCGTGCTCGACCTCGGCCAACTCGAACCACCGGGCCTCCTCGAGCTCCGTCTCCGGGTAGGTGATGGCCTCGCCGCCCGCGACACACTGCGCGATGACCCCGATCAGCATGGTGGACGGGTACGGCCAGGGCTGGCTCGAATGGATCTGCACCCGGCCGACACGCACGCCGGTTTCCTCGTACGCCTCGCGCCGCGTCGCCGTCTCGATGCTCTCCCCGGGCTCGATGAAGCCGGACAGGCACGAGAAGTAGTGGGCCGGCCAGCGGCGGCCGCGGCCAAGCAGCACGCGCTTCGCGTCGGCCGAGACGGCGGCGATGACGGCCGTCGGGTCCGTGCGCGGGAACGCCTGGTTGTGCAGGCCGATACGCGTCGGGCAGGCTCGCGGCCGGGCCACGCCCCGGTCGGCCGGCGGGCACACCACCTTGGCGCCGCCGTGCGTCGATAGCGTGCGGCCCCCGCAGCTGGGACAGTACCGATTGCGCGTGTTCCAGTCGAGCAGGGAGCGCGCTTGGCTGTAGATGGCCGATTGGCCGTGGTCGAGCGTCAGGTCGATGCGCGTCGGCGTATACTTGAGGCGTCGGCCACCCGTCTGTGTCTGTATCTGCCGCTTGACCCCGGCGTAGTGCTCCGATGTCACGTCCAGCGCAAAGTACGGCACCCCGGTGTACTGGCCCAGCTGGACCTGCTCGCCGCCAGTCCCAGCCTGGTCCGACGGGTCCAGGTCCATGCCCAGGAAGATGAGATTAGGATGGTGCTCGTCCGGATCGAACGCCGCGATCTGAGTCTTTTCGTCCAGGGCGTAGGGTCGGCCCATCGCCTCGGCCACGTCGCCATAGCTCACGAATGCGAGCTTGCCTTGCGGGTCGCGCAGCGGGTTCAGCTCCTCGAAAGTGAGATACCGGGCTGAGGGGTGAGTCGAGGCTTTGTCCAAGAGCTGGTTATTGAGTCGGATGAACGACAGGCGGGTGATGGGTCCGTTGGAGAAGTAAGCGTTGTGGCCTTGGCCGAAGATGTCCGATAGACTGGGATTGGAGCTGGAACTAGACATGTTTGTTTGTTTTGGTCGGACATTCGAAGCCGTCTGTCTAGTCGAGCCGGGTCGGGTCGATGAGCGAGCAAGACAGTCGCCGGAGGTACCGAGTGAGGTGAGAGTAAGAAGGCAGCGTAGGTACAGTACATGCTGGCGGCCATACGGCGGTATGTTTAAGCGCCGCGACTGTGCGGAGAGGCGCGGCGATTCAACCAACGCGTATGTAATGGAAATCCTGGATTGGACCCGTTTGTCACAAGAAGTCGCAGGAAGGTGCCGTTAGCAGAAGAAACGCCCATATCTGGACCTCAATAGCCTCAGCCGAAGTCATGGATCAATCACACTGAGGGGGCCACCGGCGGGTGTCGTAGCGTACCGAGTAATGACTCTGTCAATGAGACGGACAGAGTCACGAGCACTCCTGACTTTCGAGTTATTATCCTCATTCCGTCCTTGTCGCGCCGTTGACTTAGGGAATCATGACGGAGTACAGTAACAAAAAAGACATCTTCCCAGTAAAATCCAAAATGCTCAGGGCCAAGGCCCGGCGAATTGACTAGTTACAGTACAGTGGTAACTGCAATTTCCAACAACCCTCACGGCCACACCAAGGTATGTCAAATTAAGCGTACTCGGCTCGTGCTCTGAAGCTGCACTGCATACTGTTGTAGGCTCTTGTTGGCCCCGTGTCCGCTTCATGCTACTGTGAATCCTCTCCTACACACCGTACCTGACTCTGAACCCATGCGCACGAGGTCCGCCTGGTCTTGGATTCGCCTGATCAAAGCCCACCCGACCAGGGATGCCGTCCTGAGCTAAGCTCGCACGAAACGTCAGGGTCGGTTTGCACGCCAACGACCCAACCACGATGACGGTATCCTTCTCCGTCTGCTCACCACTGGCCAACTCGAAGGAACCAAACAGACATCTCGCTTTAGGAGCAGAGCTCCAGCTGACGGGTTCAACGGCCTCTCTGTCCGTGGGATGGATGTTGACTAGGGAGGAATCACTCTCGACAAAGTCTCTTGCGGAAAAAGAGCTCAAGTTGGCAGATGGAGCTACACACGGGAACGCCGGTGAATTGGAGGATGGTATCGATTTCGGTCTTGTTGCGCGGCCCTTCCTTTGCGGTGAAGTACATTTCGTTGCCGAACACGCCCTCTGGGTTAGCTTCTTCGATGCGGCTTACGAAGCTCGGGTATTGATATTGCAGTGGCGGGCAAGTTGGGTCGGTTGGAGACAGATAGTCCGGGTTTCTTGACGTTGGTGTCGCAATGCAGGCGAAGGGAAAGACACAAAGCCAATATAAAAGGGAAAGGGCCTTGAAAGAGTGCATTTTCGGAGTCGGCGGGCACAATGCAGTAAGATAACTTGCGGCTATGAAACAGAGGTTAGCGAGAGGTCAAAAGTTATATAATGGCTCATCCACAGCATATGGATGGGTCCAGAGCATAGAGGTGAGTCTGGAGCTGCTCTGGCTGAATGAGAACCTCGTATCTGACGAGGTATAAAAGCTTCCGAAGGTGCCAGTGATCAATACCATCCCCAGATCCCCTCCGCTGTTTGGCTGCTCTGAAAACCGGACCCCAAACACGGCGCTCCGAATACTTGTGCAGTAGTTCAAGAGCAACTGGAGTGAGGGGAGGTGTTGAAGGAGCTGACCTCCCGTCCAATCGACAGGTGCTTCTTACCACCCAAAAAGCAAATTCGGTCCATGATGGGGATTCTGCCAAGGGAGGCCAGACGAGGCCAAGACCAATGGCTCGACCGATGAAGCGAACGCTTCATTCTCCGCATCTGGTACGAAGGTCTGTTCAGCTTGCTGTTAAAGGCTCAGGTGAACACCGAAGATCGTCTCACTTAACAGGGAAGGTGAAGTTTGTGGCCCTGCCCAAGTACTGTCACAACAAGGTGTTGAATTAGTCCAAGCAGACCTCGACGACAATGACAGCTTTGTCTCCGCTTTCGCAGGGGCCAATGTCATTTTCAGTGTGACCAACTATCGGGAGCCATTCTTTCGATCCAACTGTTAGCAGAAAGCAACAGCCGCGCGGATCTCTTACCACAGGTATGCCTACGACGTAGAGGTACAGCAACGAAAGAACATCGTAGATGCGGCGGCTACACAGTTGACAAGCTTGTCGACAACGACTTCATTGCTTCCACCCTCAGCAAAGCAGAGAAGTTCAGCTAGGGGGTCCTTCAGTGAGCTGTAGCACTTCGGCGCGAAAGCCGATTGTGTTTCCGACGTATGTCACCGATGAACATCCTGTAGGCGGCAAGATGTCATGTGTGCAGACAGGCTATTTCACCTCGAGTTACAAGCTCGCGCCGGAGGCCCACTTCACAAAGGCAAGTCCATCTCGTTCAGTAATTGGATGGAGGAGGAAGACTGTCCTGTGGTCTTGGAGTGAGAGCGGTCCCAATCAAGGTGAGCTTTGGAAGTTGCATGGTTGAAGTGACGATGACTAGCTCGATTCGCGGATATTGCACTCAAGGTGGTGAAGCAATGCATTGATTTATGTTGGTCAAGCCTGAAGGAGTGGATTGCCCCAGCATACCACACACTCTCCTTGTTCCTGAGAGGGACGGACTTTCTTCATCCTAATATTCCAGCCGACGCCCATATGGGCCTGACAGACGAAGGTCCTCCTTATCAGATCGACAATTTGAACCGGACGGCCGAATCTGACGGCGACTCATTTGGGATTCGACTCCTTGGTTCTTTCAATGGCATTTGTCGAAGGCGAGACTTGCATCATATGAGTGTCACACCAGCTGCCGCTGATCAGTGCCGTCAGGAGGTGGGCTTCAGGTCCGAGTCACTCATGAGGCGGATACCAACAGTCGACTTCCAATAAGTCCAGGTCATAACCTAGCTGCTAAGGCCTCCGAGGTGTGTACACATTTGTGGCCGCAGCGAATCGCCCTTCACACAGTAATCTGCCGGTCCAGGGAGGCGAAAGCCCAAAGTAAGGAAAGGGGAAAGAAGAAAGGAGTTGCGCACGGTGACATGGATTGAAAGGATCTACCACGGGAAAATCAGCAGCACATGTCGGGCGGAAGCGCTGTGAAGGTAAGCAAGCCCTAAGATCGGGGAGATGTCGCGCAAGCACTCGGTGATGAAGAAATCAGATCATGCTCTAATTTTGCTCCAGGCATCGAAATAGGCGGATGGCACCGAGATGGAATGAATCATGGACATTACATAATGGTGACAGCGCATGACTCAATCCCGAATTGACCCTGCTTCACAAATCTTACACAGAGTAGAATTCAGAACTAGTAAAGAGAACCATTTCGAGACGAAATTTAGCCCATCCACATCGCCGATATGACAGTCCAGACCTCCGAGGGCAACGGCACATCCCTCGAACCCGAGATTGTCGTCCAAGGCCTCAGCTACAAATTCCCCGACGGCTCCCTCGGCCTGCGAGACATCAACCTCAACTTGCCCGCCGGGTCTCGAACGCTTCTGATTGGAGCCAACGGAGCTGGCAAGACGACGTTACTACGGCTTCTGTCGGGGAAGAGACTGGCGCCATCGTCAACCATTCTCATCGCCGGGGTCGACCCGTTCTCCGCCGGTCTCGAAGGCGTCACGTATCTGGGATTGGAATGGGTTCTGAACCCCATCGTACGAACTGATATAGCCGTGCCTATCCTGCTAGACTCCGTGGGCGGGAAGCACTATCCCGAGCGACGGGATGAGCTGGTCCGCATTCTAGATATCGATTTGAGATGGCGCATGCATGCCGTCAGTGACGGCGAGAGACGACGAGTGCAACTCGCCATGGGCTTGATTCGACCGTGGGACGTACTTCTACTGGATGAAATCACCGTGGATCTGGACCTGTTGAGTCGAAGCAACTTTCTGAACTGGCTCAGAGGGGAGACGGAACGACGGGGTGCCACGATCGTGTACGCGACGCATATTTTGGACAATCTTGTCGGATGGCCCACACATTTGGTGCACATGCACATGGGGCGAGTCAAGGAATGGGGTGACATGGCCAAGTATGATGCCGAAACCGACTCATACACCCGCAGCGGCAACAGTAAACTGGGAGAATTGGTGTTGAAATGGCTCAAGGAAGACCTGGTAGAGCGTGGGCCGAGAGATCCAGGTAGCCAAGGCAAGACGTATGAAAACTTGGAGGGCAAGGGCGGATATGGAGCCGAGAAACGGGACGAGTAAGGTGGGCTCACACAGATCGAGTCCTCGTCATTGCTTTCTGGTGGTCAGAGGGGATGAGAGCATGATGTGCTTTGTTTGGATATGATACCCCGTCTTGGTCTTCAACAAGACCATGAGCAGCATGCATACTTTTGGCGCTTGCAAAGGGCTATTGGCATGGGTGGTCTTAACGCCATTTCGCAAGAGATTTAAACCACGGAGACCCTAGAATTCTGACAACCGATACTCCATTGTTGGGTATATTTGACCTTTTATGCCCTGAAGAAGAAGATGGACTATCCCATATACACGCAACCTTGCGCTCCAATTCGACTCATCGCGCTTGCATTCAAAGTCATGGTTCGCCGGCCATTTCTATGCAGATTTCGCTTGCTGGTATTAGTATAACAATGTTGACTCTCACTGAACATAGTTCGCGGGAAACGGCCCTTGCAAGCCCCTGAGCTCTCCTTGCCACCAATCGTCGGTGCTTTCGGTCTTTTTGAGAACACGGATCCGATCGCCCTCTCGAAATGCAAGATCTCCTTCACTTTGACCGTTGAAATCGTACAATGCGGTAACAAAGATAGATTGCTGTGACGGTAACCTCGGCGGGGGAGGTGGCGGCGGTCGTTTCTTCTGAGCGATCGATGCCATGGACACGTTCGAGGCAGCAGAAGGCTGTCGATCACGAGAGAAATAGTCTGTGTTCGGCCCTGCCGGCGAATACGTCATGGGTGTTTGGTAGACCGATAGTGACGGTGATGGACTCGCAACTGTCTCCGACGGCGTTAATGGGCGGAGGATGGTCGAGGCCGCGGGCGAGACAGATATCTTGGACTTGGCATCCTGCGATGGCGAAGGGGGGAGATTCCTGGCGGGTGAGACAGACTGTTGGCGATGCGCACTGAACGCCGACGCGCTTGGCCGGCGATGGCCATTAGCTGGAGGACGACCGTTAGAGCCGTTCTCCATGGACGTCCTGGTTGCTTTCCCATTGGCCAGAATGGCGAGGGACTCGGCCTCGCGTTGGACGGGTTTGAAAGCATCTGTCCACGACCGGATAACTTCGTCCATGGGTGGGGCGGGAGAAGGAAAGCCTTCTTCCGTGCAATAAGTGTGCAGCATAGTGTAGTAGTGGCCCAGCAAGTCGTTCTGGATCTGCACCTGCGCGGCCAAGAAGTGAGGCAAGAGTGAGAAGACTGCAGCCAGCACACGGGGCAGACAGTTCCTCAGGTTGTCGTCGGCGGCATGGTATGCCTCGGTGGCGGCATCCAGCTCAGATTGAGACTTTGTCAGAGTGGCATCGTCTCTTTCCGACCGCTTCGTCTTCTTCAGCTGAGAGTCGACTCTGTTTTGGTATCTCTCAAAGTCGAGTTTTCGGTCCTCTCGCTTCTTGATTGTCTTCCGCATGTAATGGAGGCTGTCTTTAGCATTCTGGGCGGGTTTGATGAGTCTCTCTTCGACTTGAACCAAATCCTCACTCAAATCTCTTTTCAAGTCCTCGTACTCTTGTTTCATTCTGGCGGTCCGACGCATGACGTGGTCGGGGGTCTGCGCAGGATCGTGGCCATGGTAGTCGTCACTGGCACCCACAATGGGAGCATAGAGGAGACTGTATTCATCGACGATGCGATGCTGGTGGGTTAGGATCGAAACCCAGGATTCACGCCATGCTTTGGACGCCTCGATAATCTTTGAGAGGTCAGATGGGGGAGGACAAAAGGTTGGTGCAACGGGGCAGTGCATACCTTCGTCAGGAGCTTATCGGCCTCCTCAAAGTCCTTGAGGAGGTGCGAGACTGTCTGTTCATCTGCACTTCTCTTGCCCAACTTGCCAAAATGCCGTTGGACGCTGTGCATGGTGACTGGCCAAGGGCGGAACGGCCACAGGGACAGGAGCCCGCAGAGTGACTTGTGAGTCGGCCAGATTGACAGTGTCTAGACAGATGAAAGAGCGGATGTGACTGCTAGGCTGTCAGACCCCTCGCGGGTCATTTGGTGGCACAGCCAGGTACACAAGCTTGTTGCTGCCGTCGCCACGCCCGCCAATGTCGCTCGTGCAGTAGTCCAGGTCGACCGGCGTTAAAAGGGTCGTCAGACACGTCAGGCTTGTGAGGCTCTGGGGAAACGAACGGCGGAGATGGGGAAGAGGAAAGGCGATTAGAACAATGGACTGACCAGCAGTACGAAAAGTTTGGCCATTGGTTGGGAAGTAGTGCACACGGGGAGAATGCGTTGAAATTAGTTGGACAGTAAATAAAAGTCAAGCAACACAGCAGGCCATGTTGAAACCGTCGGTTTAGGTAAGAAGGCATCTTCTTATCCGAGTGCCAGCCTCACTTGACGCGCGTTTCACCACCACCAAGACACGCAGCTGGACCCCGCCGACCCTTTGGCCCAGGTCAACATCCTGACCCTCCACCGGCAGCCAGGATGCCGCTGACGCCCTCTTCAGCTCCTCAGATGTCTCTCAGGTGCAGCTGTGATTGTGATTATGCCAACCCTGACTTCCAGCCTGGGAGTCACTGCCAGTCAAACCACGGCCCCCGTCCATGAATTCCGCTGCCTCTACACGCGCGACCTACACAAAAAGTCCAAGAAATGGCACGATGGCTCGGTACGCTTCCACACCTTCAATCGACGCGTCATGGTCTACGATGACTCCCGAACCTTTATCGACGATGTCCACTATAGACAAGAGGAGGAATTCGCCGAGGGCATTGAGATACGGCTTGATCGCGGTGTCCTGGTGGAGGTTGGAGAGCGCCTTGGACAGACACAAACCGACCTCGCCCCAATTCTCGACAGACAGCGCCCAGAGAGAGGCCTGTCACCTCGAAAACAGCCTGTCTCACTCTCGAACCGACTACAGTCGATCGGTCCATCTCAGAGGCCGAAGTCACTCACAGAGGTCCTGGGGCCCTCACAAGGTCGACTGGGACGTGCAAGAATTCCATATCAATCGCCCTACGAGCAAAGACACGCCTCTACCCGCAGGGACCCAGGTGAACCTTCCCCCAAACGACCAAGGCTTTCCAGCGACAAGGAAAATCATGCGGAAGAGGGACACCCGCCCATTAGACCTGCAAGGCTCAGCTTACCTCAGCCCATGCAGCCAAGTCAGCCCACCGAGCAGCCTATCCCGCATCCGAGTCGTCGGGATGAGCCTCCAATCGAGTTCGAGGAGGTCTTTGACCTGTCAGCGGACGAAGAGCCCCAACGACACCCGCCTAAGCGTGTAAGGTTGACTGCGAAATCTGGGCGAAACCGCAAAGAAGCTCCGGAGAAGCCTCCGCTTACCCCTGCATTCTCATATCAGAGGCCGACTGGTGTACTCCGGCCAGATCATCGTGCGGTCCGAGCGGGCCAGGGTAACGAGGGCGGGAAGAAACCAAAACCCCCTTCGAACTCAAACAAGTCCGCAACAAGAACAGCCCCCATAAATTCTCGGTCGCCGGCCACTGGAACTGCCAGACTCCTTCTCAGCCGACCCAAACCAAGGCAAAAACTGACATGCATACTTCCGTTTTCGTCTGACCCATCAACAGCGGGGGCTTTGGAATGTCTGCTACTGCCGCCGTCTTGTCAACAGAGCGCTAGCCGATTACCCTCGTCTAAAGGGAAGGCTCTACAATTGGACACCGATGACCAGATAATTGCCGCTGAACCTACGCCGCCAAACCATTCCCCCGGTTCTCAGTCTAGCACACGCGAGCAAGAAGTGTCCCTGTACCATGACGCCTCCAGCCCATTGTTCATACCGGAGGACAATCCCGACCCAAAGTCCTCTCCGCCTCGCCCGCTCCTCACGCAGGACGAGTTTCCTTTCTCGGATGTTGAACACAGCGTTACGTTCGATGACCTTGGTGAAGTAGGTATCTCGCCGAAAAGAGCAGAAAGAGAAGGGGGAAATGGGCCAGCAGAGCAGAATGGGTCCGGTAAACAGCTTGAGCCTGAGCCAGCGTGCGAACCAGGAGGCCCACAAAAGGCACAACCAGAAGATCATGTTTATTCTCGAAGTTTGCAGAATTCAGAGGAAGCGACATCAGTTCAGAAAGAGAATGAGCCCGAACCTAAAATACGGTCGGAAACAGGTGACCCGATAGACGTTGGCGAACGCACTGAACCAGAAATGGTCATAGTGCAAGAAAAGAAGGCCGAATCTGAAACATGGTCTGCACCGACTACTCTTGTTATGCCGGAGAGACAAACCGGAGCAGGAAAAGAAAGAGAGAATCATGAGCAGGTAGAATCCAAGAGAGAGGCTCACCGGAAACCTCAGCTACCTATCAGTAATGTGTTACAGCCCCTCACAACTCGCCCTGAGAATCACGTGGAAGTACAGAATCAACCTACTCCAGCCATGGACCACATTACTGGCTTTGATGGGCGCTCCTTCCGTCGAGTCTTCTCAGAGAACGATGCATTGGACGAGGATCGGGTCCCTCCGCCCAATGTGTCCAACTCAAGACGTCCGCTGGAACTGTTAGAGAACCTATCGAAGAGGAGGAGTTCTGCCAAGTCCAGGAGCCCAAGCAAGATGCAGCGGTGTTCCTCTGACACGTTGGAATTAGCCGCAGCAAACCGATGTGTTTCGAGGCCTGCAGAAGAGGGCTCTAAGGAGCTCACAGGACCCTGGACTGTCGAGGAGGCATTTCTTTTGTTCGACTGGTGGCCCGCTGAGATAGAAAGGCCGGCATATTGGACGGACACGACAGTAGAGCCTGTATCGCGCGCCCTCCGCGAGCCCATCTGGGGAGGAATAACCACGGCGCGCCAGTTCCTGCGTGACGACGTAAATGTGTGATGAGCATTCACGAGTGATGACATGATTCCACGAATATAATATCACCATTCTAGGACCAAGCCCAGCATTCCACCGCGTGATAGCCCCTACACCATTTCGAACCCTCGCTGTTGCACGGAAAACTCCGCTCTCAGCATCCGCGTTTATCGTGCACGGGAGGGACTGATAACCGCCTTTCCTTCCATCAGTCTCCCTTTCCCGGCTTTCTATTCTCTTTCGACAGAGGAGGCACATCCTGTTTGACCATGGCCACGCTGGTAATGCCGCCTCAAACGGCCCCCGGCCCGTTGTCCAAGACAGCAACACTAAGTGTTCTCGAAGAAGTAGCCGCCTCCCAAGATCACCTTCGAAGTCGCCTGGCCGGCGCTCTGGCGAAGCCTCCACCACAGATTCCCCTAGATTCGTTACCATCGGTGCCGTTGATCGACATCGGTGCATCGTTCTCTGCCGACCCTGCGGCAAGGAATACGATTGCGCGACAGATCCGCGAAGCATGTGTCACCACCGGGTTCTTCCAGATCAGCAACCACGGTGTCTCCGCCGAGGCGATGGCCGGTGTCTTGAAGCAGGCGGAACGGTTTTTCCACGAACTGTCGCCGGCAATGAAGGAAGAGCTGCACGTCAAGCACTCACCACTTTTCCGGGGGTACGAGCCGCATGACTTCACTTATGTCAACCCGGACGACCGCGTGGGGAAGGATGGTTCCGGGTATGAGCATCAGCAGGAGACGAAGGAAGGATTCAACTGGGGGTATGAAGAAGGGTTAGATCCCACGGGAGGCGATGGGAAGTACGTCGAATTGGACGGACAGTCTCCTGCCGCTACGGGGTTAGGCAATCTCTGGCCCCCCGAAGACAGTCTACCGGGCTTCTACGACGCCATCAAACTGTACTACGGCCAGGTGCTTCAGCTCGCGAGACATCTGTTCCGGCTCTTCGCCCTCTCGCTGGGCCTCGAGGAAGGGTATTTTGATCAGGCCATGACACATCCCGGCGGCATCGCCCGACTTCTCTACTACAAGAGCCAACCCAGTGCCGTCAATGGCGACGCGCCCACCAATGGAGCCGCCGACAGGAGCGAAGGCGAAGGCGAAGACGAAGGCAAACTGGGTCTCGGCGCGCACACCGACTACGAATGCTTCACGCTGCTCCTCAGTTCCAGCAATCCGGGCCTCGAAATCCTCTTCCCGCCCTCCCCTCTCACCGACAACAAGCCCGTCTGGCTTCCCTGCCCTGTCCGGCCCGGCACATTGACCGTCAACGTCGCTGATTTCCTCATGCGCTGGACCAACGGGCTGTACAAGTCGACTATCCACCGAGTGGTCACCAAGCCGGGTTCTGGGGAGAGATATTCGGTGCCATTCTTTTTCAGCATCAACTATGATGCGCATGTGGAGGCTTTGCCGGAGGAGGTGGTGGGGAAGAGCATTTATCGACCGATGAAGGCGGGGGAGTATGTGCTTGAGAGATTGAGGGCCACGACGATGTGACGATGATTGTAGAGACAGGTCGCATCGTGTCGCGATACACCGCGTTTCCTGCTGCCTCTGACCTTGTTTAGAACTCGTCCTGTCTTCCGCGGAGACGATTGACCGCGCTCATAGCTGCCTGATGTCAGTGGTATTTTCAGATCTTTACCCACACCACTCACACAATGCTCAGACACATGTTGACTCGCTTAATGCGCTCCGAGCTCCCTCGCATCTATCGCATATACCCACACCACTCACACAGCGCTTGGTCGCATGCTGCATCGCCATTGGGTGAGCCCCGCCATGCAAGGCCGGCGGCCTGAGAAGCTCACTTGTGACAGACTCTTCGTCCCTGATCAGACCGCGTCGAGACAGCCAAAGCCCTCTAGAGACGATGTTCTAGGGATCCAACCACAACTGACCGGGTGGGCGGATTTCATTATCTCGCAGACGTGACAATGAAGTGAACTTGTCAACACCATCAGGTTTCCTCGGGCCCAAGCATCCACCGTCAATCTGGCATACACGTTTACGCGGCATCAATGTGGCTAATCAAAGAGCTGCACAAATATTATGGGAAGGCCTCGTCGTCGAATGCCTCGCCGGCAAGCGCAACGGCGTCCCACAGCATTTGGTCCCAGCGTCGGCTGCAATTCATGGACAGCATCCGGGTGCTTTACCTGGAGCCTGGCGCCTCCGATCTTGTCAACCGCAAGTTGAGTTGTCGCATGGTTTGCACACGACTCGGCGAGGCAGCGCAGACCACGCCGTACAATGCCCTGTCCTATGCCTGCGGGACAGCCGAGCCAAGTTGTGAAGTGACTGTGAACGGCGTGACGATTCTGGTCCGGCCGAACCTCTTCGAAGCTCTCCTGAACATCTGGGCGCAGCATCCGACCGACGCCCTGTGGGTCGATGCCATCTCGATCAATCAAGAAAACAGCGCGGAGAAGACAACCCAAGTGAGACAGATGACTGTCATCTATGAGTCGGCAGCCAGAGTTTACATCTGGCTGGGGCATGAGGTCTCAGGGTCGCGCGCCGCCTGGGAACTGCTGGAGTCCGCAGCGACCGAAAAGCCACGGTTGGAACTTGTCTCGAGGAGACACCTGGACCGACCCTTCTTCCCAGACGACTGGTCGCAGATGGTAGAGCACGGTCTTCTGCGCTGCATGAAGCAGGACGGAGCACCGCGGGGCGATAACAATACTCGCGCAGTGTATTACTTCGAACTCCGGGATTGCTTGCCCGGCCTCCTCAACCTCCTGAACAGGTCGTGGTTCAAGAGGATGTGGACGTTTCAGGAAGGCCGTGGTAACAGAGACGCCGTGATGCACTGCGGTCGGCTGAGAATGGGCGTGGACACGTTCGTCGTCGGTCTCGACACGGTCGACCGCTCGTTACAGTGCTTCAAATATCCCGAGTGGAACAGCCAGACACGCTACACCCACGCAGTCATGGAGACCACGCCCGTGCAACCTGGGCAGAAACCCAGCCTGATCGAGCTGCTGGGCATGACGGCCTACCGTAAGGCTTCGGACCCCAGAGACCGGATTTACGCCCTGCTCGGCATTGCAGACAAACCACCGTTGGTGGACCTGCAACCTGACTATAGTCTGGACGTCGGGGAGCTGTACGTCAAGACGGCGCAGGCTTTCATCGCCTCGACGAACAGTTTGGGCATCCTGGGATTTGCGGGTCTTGCAGAGCGCGGAGTCCTCGATTGGGACGAGGCCGATGAGGAAATGGCCCCCTCCTACCTTGACGTGGAAGCGAGGTTGCCCTCGTGGGTTCCCAACTTCGGCCGGCCTGGCATGTTGAACAAGGATTTCCCTCTGTGTGTGGGCATGTTGGTGCCCTCTCACAACCGAGCCGCTGTGTCCGCGATTCTATGCACGGCCGGATACGGTCGCTTACTTGTCAGAGGCATCTTTATGGGCTACGTGGGTTGGACCGACCCGGGTACAGCAGACGCCACCATATGTGCCCTGCCGCAGTGCGTTACTAACACTGCGCCGCCCCAGCCAGTGGGGGCAGAGGCGAACCATTCCGTCTCCTTTGTGGCCCGGCTCTGGCAGCATCGTATCTCCCAGTACGGGTGTCCACGCCATCTCCAAAACGACGTCACCATCACGAAGCCAGACCCAGGTTCTGAATGGCACAAGCACGTGAGGGCGGGAGACTTGCTGTGCTTCCTCCTGGGGCATACCGCTCTGTGGACTCTCCGGCCGGTGCGAGGATCAACGATTAAAGGGTCACGTTGGCCCAGGCTCCAATTGGTCATGGGCGAGCAGGAGCAGGCTTTCTTCTCGATGCCGTACGACTATCCGGTGGACCGTCACGGCAATATGTTAGGCATGTCCTTCGTCCCTGGGACGGAAGAAAAGACAGGTTTCCGCAACGGCTTCATTTTCCTGGAAGCGGACATCTGCCTCTGCTGATAGGGGTGAGCGGGGCGCGTCTCCTGTCTACATCCAAGAACGCAGCAAGTCCACCGTATGTCTACAAGCGTGCGTTGTATGTAAAGGTCCCAGGAGTGAGTCTGTGCATTTAAATCAGTCCTCTGCTCAGCAGCTGAGGACGAGGACCAAACGCAAATATTGCACTCTACAACTTCCCACCTTTGGCCTTCAACTCCTTCTCCTTGACCTTCAACGTACTAATCGCCCCCATGATCAACGCCCCGTCGTTGAACCTAGTCGGCCAAAGCGTCTTCATCTTTCCCACCAGATCCTTGGCCTTCGTGTACTGCCCGCTCTCCACCAACCTGTCGAAATCCAAGATATACTTCTTGGAATTCTCGAGGTGCCACGCCCCGGGTACTTCGGTGACTTTCATATGTCCCGGCACGACGATCTCGGGCGTCGGCTTCAAGGCCTGCACCGTCTCGATGGCGCGCACCCACTCCATGCGCAGCGCGTGCGTGTTTGCCTCGGCCAGCATCTGGTGCACATCCCCGTACGCGACATCGCCGGCCACGACGAGTTTCAGGTCCGGCACGAACAGGACGGTCGAGTCGTGGGTGTCGCTATGTCCGACCTCTATAACCTGGAACTTGATCCTGCTGCCGTCGCTCTCCCCCGGGATATCAAACGCGCCCGACACGTCCACCGGCTCGGCCAGCACAAACGTTGTGTCGATCTGGCCTCCTGGGAAGCGACTCTCCCACGTGGCTCTTCCCGCCACCTGGCCCTTCATATGTTCGATCGTAGCGGGCGTGGCGATGGCCTTGGCCCCCGGAAAGCGCCGCAGCAGCATGTTGACGCCGAACCAGTGGTCGGCGTGCCCGTGCGTGATGTAGATGTACTGCAGCCGGGCTCCGGGGTGGAGGGTCTGTTCGATCCAGCGGATCAGGTCGTCGGTCTGGGCCTTGGTGATGGGCGTGTCGACCAGGACGGCGTGTTGGGTCGTGTGGATGAGCGTGCAGGCGATAGGGGACCACGGACCCGCGGGTTTGCCATTCGGACCCGTGATGGGGATGGGGGGCGCGACGTAGATGGAGGCGTAGAGAGGCATTTTGCCGATAGTTATATATCGCAGGGTAGACCAGAGCAGAGCAAGCAAGGTAGGGAGAAAAATCACCCTTGGGGACGTGAAAAGGATAGGATAGCCAAAGTCTGTCAGATGGGAAGGGGGGGGATCTGAGAAGACGAAGAAGCAGCGAGCACGCGAGAGAGAGAAAGAGAGAGAGGGAGAGAAAGTGAGAGAGACAGAAATACAGCTTTTACTCCCCTTTTTACACCAGCTTACCTTGCCTAGCATGCCATGCGTCTGATATACTCGGGTCCCTAAGCAACAAAAAGGGAAAGGGAAAGGAAAAGCATTGCGTGCGATTCGACAGCCGTGCGTGCATGCATACGTTGAGGAGATAAATCCGGGGTAAAAAAAAAAAGCTGGCCCATCCTCCCCCCTCACTTGGGGCTTGGGGTGTTCAGAAATCACAAAATCAAGAGTCTCGAACGCGGCTGGACAGTTGGAGGCTGTGTGTGTGTGTGTATAGTAATCGTGGATCGTGGACGTGAGGTCTCTCTCGAATCGAGCTTCAGGCCGAGGGACGGAGCGGTCCAACCAACCAACCAGCGTGCCGGCTAACAGCCGTTGCGAGGGCCACGGGGAGCTGATTTGGTCACTTGGTCGCTACACTATATGCGGACCACGTCGGACAGGACGAGGTAATTATGTATGCAGAGACGTGGAATACTCTTTCAGGATGGGGAAACGGCTCGATTTGATGGGACAGCACTGCACAGCACAGGGCAAGGCAGGTAATCCAGCGCGGGAAGTTCAAAGATATTTGACTGCGTCTCTTTCTTTGACTTCGCAGGGCAGATCCCGTCACTGTGGTGATGCATTCGTTCATTAGGTTAATGCCGGCCAGATCAAGGCAAGGCAATTACAGTATCGCGGTGTATACACCCTGCACACGACACAGAACATCGGTTACGACTCGTCTGTCGCGTGTCTCATATAGTACTGCATGTAGCCAACGCTTAGATTAGTGCGTGGGATACAGTGTGAGCTGTTCATGCCCGCGGGTCCTTCTGCCCATGTACACAGGACCAGCTGCCACAACAATCATACAGAACGCTCAGTCAATCGACTCCCAAGATAGAACAGATGATAAACGCTTTCCGTTCAACTCCTCAACTCGGCGAAAATGTACGGGAATATAACCTCGCAGGCCTTGGCAAAGACCAACACCCCCTGCACAGCCGACAACGGCAGTAGCAAGACTCCGTTGTCGACAATAAGCACCCAAATCGCCAACACGGCGACGCTAAAGAAGTGATAAAACAACAACAGCGGGGACGGCAACATGCCGCCCAAGAGCGACACCGGGTCGTCAATGCATCGACCTCCGCGCTGGAAATACCGAAAGCAACCCTTCTGTAAGTACTTGAGCTGCCAGGCGTCGGCGGCAAAGAGACTGTAGAGAGCCTGGGCGAGGATGTTGATCACCGAGGTGAGGGATTTCCTGCGCCAGTGGAAGGACCGCAGTTGGGCGAGGACGAGCGGTGTATCGCCCAGGTCCGGGACCGCGGTCGGAGAGAGCAGGGATGAGAGCAGGACGACGTCGGAGAGCGCGACGGTCATGCCCCCGCCCGTCAAAGGGTGGCGCATGTTCATGGCGTCGCCGAGAATCGCGAGCCCGGGGGTGATGTTTGTGGAGGGTGGGAGGAACGAATTGGGCATGCTTCGCAGGGTGCCTTTCTCCAGAGCCGCGAGGAAGGACGGCTGGACCATGGCGGGCAGGGAGGGCAGGACGACGGCTTTCAAGTGGCCTTTCACGCCGCCGTTCGCGGCCGACGTGGTGGATAAGCCGTCGGGGACGTCGACCAGGGCGCGCGTCTCGTGTGTGCCGATTTGATAGAGTAACACGGGGGCGTTGTCGCCCAATACCACGGTGCCGTGCTGCGGAATCGGTAGCGGACAATCGATCAGTTCCAGGCCCCAGAACTTGGACTTCACACGCGGGGTGTGCTGGATGTATGACTTGCGAAACTTGGAGGCGTACCCATCGCAAATCACGGTCAACGAACCAAAGAAAAAGTCCTTTTGTGTTTTGTGCGTGACGGATTCGACGCCCAGAATCTCCGTGCTGGCGCCGGATTTGATGAGCGAGCTGGCTTCGGTTTCAAAGACCGAAATGTTGGGATGGGACATTGCTACCGCTCGAAGCCGCGAGACGAATCGCCCGTGGTGGAACGACCGTCCCTCTGCTCTTTGTTCCAATCCCGCTTTTTCCAAGGCTTGTGGTGGCCTCTCCTGTGGTACGGCCGGATAGGGGATCGGCACTTGCTCGTCATAATATATCACAGTATATCCCTTGACTGGGATGGCATCGATGTCGTCGAGGGTGTGCCGCAAGCCGAGTTTCTCCAACGCCTGCACACCACCGGGCTGCAGCAACTCGCCGACGATGCGATCGGGTTCTTTCAGCGACTTCTCTAGGAGTATCACGCTTCGTCCTTGGTTCGCCAACGCCACCGCCAGGGCAGACCCGAGAATTCCTGCTCCCACAATCACAACATCGGCGTCGTGATGGAGCCGCCGCCGCTCTTCTTGCGGATCGAACTCCGAGTCGATCGAAGACTCTGAAGGCGTGTCGAGTATGAGAGGCATTGCGGGCGTCACAGGTCGGAGGACGGCGTCGCCTTATCTTCGCATGAAGCGGCGCTGGGTGAAGTCAAGGTGAAAGCTCCTTGGACGAGAGAGTCTTTCTTGGGTGGTGCCGAGGGAGTGGCGTGAGCGGTGGTGTGACGCTGAACGGGGATCCAGAGAGATCACGTCGGTACGGAATCTTGTCGCCTGCGACATGTGGCAGAGGCTCGATTGTGTCGAGGACAAAGAAATTCCCATGATGAATCATGATTGGCGGTCGAGACCAGGAACACGATTCATGCAAGGCACCGTCCAATGAGAAGCACGCGGCGAGATCCCTTTTCACCATTCCGAGTCGTACGAGTGCGAGGTACGACATTCTCAGCCTCGCCGGCCTCAGCCTCGTCCTCGTCCTCTCCTCCACCGCGATGCGACTATTATGGAATACCAACCGCTTGACCCCGGACTCCTGCGACATCGGGCTCAGCGTCGCTTTGTTTAACAATAGTCACAGTTTCTTCCATTCAATCTCGCTATTCTAATCATCTACACCGTCCCCTCCCCCCTTCCCCTTTAGGGTTGCGAAACTCTTCCCCGTCTCTTTTTTGGTGATTTGATTCGGGCACCTGGCAGCTAAGCCTGTGTCCGCCTTTTGGCCCTTGTGGCGCTCTTTTTGTTTCGTACAGCTTGCAGGCAGCAAAGGAAAAAAAGTATCAATGGCTGGCTCAATGCATCCGTTCCCAATGCCATCTCATCATCGTCCGAAGGCCGCCTCTGCCGAGTCATAAAATCCGACTTTCGTTCGAGGCCGTAACATCTCTAGTCGAAGCGGCGTCGAGCCCCTTGGACTCCTCGAGTGGTCGGATATCCCGCTTTTACCGAGCCGTATATGTGTGAATGCTCACCAACTGTCGGGGTATGTGAAATCTTGCCACCGGTATTGAAGAACGCCGCTGCCACCTCATTCGTTGCATCCCAATCGGGGTTTGCTGCTCCTGTTAGATCGACAAAACGCCAACAATTTTGGTCCATGCATAACCCAAAAATACATGTAGCGACTAGATGTGTGCTGCTGATATCAAAATGCTTCTTTTTGCGTCCAGTCCGGTCGGTTGGCATGCCACGACTGCCAAACGATCAAACATTGAGATGGCGGGCGGCAGTGTCGCAAGCTAGACACGCCTCATACGCTGCTGGTCATGCAAATCTCCAAAGGAGTGCCTAACCGCCTTTTCGGAGGAATTCGTCGGCAGGCAGCTTTTCTCCACTGGAGTGATTCAACGTCTGCGCATCATTTTCCGATTTGACCGTCTTCCTCTTGCTCTTCTTTTTCTTTGGCATCTGCCAGCCACTGCTCCCACCAGCACCGAGAGCTGAACCGGCGCCTTGAGTAGAGGCACCCGCAATTCCACCTGTTCCATTGGTCCGGGACGTAAGCGGGTTTTCGAGACCATACCCTTGGCTGTTCAACCCCGTCGCGCCCCTGGGCATCGGATCATCCTGGTCTGAGGAACCTCCGCATGTGAGCGTCTCCACCCTCGGCGTAGGCGTGCGAACCTCCTCCACCGAAGACAACTGTCTATCAATAGGCCACGCCACACCGCCGGCTCTCTTCATTGTAGCCAGACCCGTCGACCTCGCTGGCTCCGCTGGCCTGCCGGTTCCGTTGTGTGACGGCACGGATGAGACTCTGGGTGGCAAGTGTCCATTCACATATTCCGGACTACCATTGACAACGGCGTGGTTTCGTAATCCGTTGGCACTGATCGGCGAACCTTGGCCGTGAGGAACATTTTCGAATGCGTCTTGGGATTGTTCATCCGAGCTTGAGGGTGTGTCAAATGCCATGTCTTCTGAAGTCGACCCGCTGAAGTTGATATTATCCTCTGGATCGTTGAGCGACGGGTCCGTACGCGTTCGCCGCGGGGAATTTATCGAGCCATCTACGATCAATGGCCCCGATCTGGATTTGGGTGCTTCGGCCTGGCTATCAACTCTCTCGGATTGCCTCGACGCTGTATCATGCTCCGTTCGCGGTTCGGCGGGAACGGCCGTTTGCAGAGGTGGCGTATGCACCACTCCCGAGGGCTGAGTGGAGGCTGGTGCAAGTCGTGGAGACAGGCCGCCATTTTGGATGGCAAGGCCAACGTGAGACGGTACAGGGGAAATGGCGGTGCTGTGAGTATAAGCGGATAATGACGGCGATTGACCAACATAGTAGCCCACATACTCAGCCGGCCTGCGTGCCGGATCGTATAGCGAGCCAACTAGACCGTAGCCGTTCTCAACAGAACCCGCGTACGCTTCTGCCTGAGACGTTGATGATGCAGAAGACCTACGACCCATGGAAGCGTCCTGCAGACTGGCAATGTCGGGCCGATGTGCTTGTCCCAAAGTAGTGAGGGGTACTGCTCTTGCGGGCTGTGACTGCGCCCGCAGCGATCCCCCCAAGGATGACTGTGTTACAGAGGTGCGCCGTGAATATCTACGCATATCTGGAAGGCCTGGATTCAGCCTCGGCGACGGAGGATTGGTGGACACACCTTGGCCGAGTTGACTTGCAGAAAGGTAGGGTGATCGAGGGAAACCATTCTGATACAATGGTGCCGACAGCGGAGCTCGACCAATGCCATTCATATCGCCGTCGTCCTGCGAGGTATACTGGGCGTATGGTTGTTGACCGTACGTCGCCATCAAACCCCTCTGCTGTAGACTCTGTTGATATAGTTGCATTCTGAGTTCTTGTTCCTGCATCTGGAGGTATCGGTACTGCTGGAACAGCTGATCGTGCAGCAGATGCTGCTGATGTTGCTGCTGAAGTTGCTGTTCCTGAGTCATCATCGAATATGGGAGATTGCGCACGTAATTTGTGTTGCGCACAGAGGAGTTCGATGACCGCCGTCCGTCCGAACCCCTGCCCAACGAAGTCGCGCTCCTAGCACCACGAGCCATATTACCCCTTCCACGTGAGGGCTGCGTTGGAAATTGGGCGATCACTGGGCGTGCTGAGGGTGGAACGAACATCTCCGAAGGTTTGATCTCGTCTGGTGGATAGACAAATTGTTCGCAGCACTTCAGGAGTTTCCCGTCACCGATCAAGTCAAAAGCCCGCCGGAGTTCCAGATGTATGCCTCGCATCGACGTGTCGTCCGCCGTGTTGGCCAAGTTCCTTGACAAATTGAAAGGCTCCTCAACACAGAGGCGATTGTCCTGCAGCAGATGCCACGACTTCTCGACCTTCGAAAGACAGCGGCCCAGCCTGACTGAAACAACATTGTGCTCGAAGTCGAGCTCGTGTCCGTAATAGCGGAAGAAGTGAAATAGAAGTTCTCCTAGAGAAGATTTGTTCCGGCGGCCATAGTCCTTGTAAGCCTCCACGTCGCGGTCAAAGGACACATTCACCCCCGCCACTTCTTTCGGTTGCAAGTTAGGCTGTTGCTGTAAAGAAGGCAAGATGGGAGGGTCTCTCGTCTGCAGGAAATTCAAGGCAAGACATATCCATGTGTAGGAGCTAAGCGTGCCCCCAAGAGCTTAGGAATATTAGTACCAGCAGCGGGAACAACATCTAAGGATGACATACCAGCGTCGTTCAAGATCCTTCTTTTTGCCCAATACTTGATGATCATGGCCAAAGGTCTTACCCGACTGTCGATACTCACGTAGGTCCGCACCATTTGTGTATTCTCCAAAGCCAGCGGATTGTTGACATTGATATCACAGGCGACTTGTAATTCCGGATCCCAGATCTTGACAATGGGCACCTTGGCGGAAGAAACGCACACGACTCTTTCCATTCCATGCCTAGCGAGTAGTTCTGCGATATTGCAAACTCGCTCCATCTCTTTGCAATCTGTCGTGATGCAAATATCGACATCTGAATCAGCAGTCCCCAGACTGTTCCCGGTGGACCCAAACACATTGACCTTGGTTGACGATGTAGGCCACCTTTCGCGGAGGATTTTGTCGAGTTTTTCGATAAACCTCGACCGCCTTTCTTCGCTCTCGGCAGTGGGTTGTAACTCCTCATAGAGCTTTTGTACGTCCTGCGTCAGTCTCTCGTCCTCTTCGCGTGTCAATCGGACCTTCAACTCCGATTTCACTTTCTCCAAGGGATCCGATCCCAGCGAGTAAGGAACACGTCGCCGTGCTCTTTGCATCCCGGTTTCATATTTGCACCCTCCATACTGTTTTCGGCCTGCGGGAGGCGTATGGCTCTTGTCGGAAGGCAGTGAGAGAGGTGAGCCATTCTTTGTCGGGGGCTCTGGAGAAGGGGAGGCTCTGGATTCGGGACGTTGGAAGGGAGTAGACGGCATGGATTTGGATTGCGAGGAGACGTGGGTTCTCCTCCCACTGGAAGAGGGAGGACTGCGATTGGCGTCCGCTTGCATGTTAGATTGGAAGGCCTTCGTAGATGGCGCAGTCATCTGGGTTGGTGCAGAGTTCCCATCATCTTCCGGCGCGCCGTAACTCATATGACCCTCCAGCGGAGACAAGATCTCAGAGGAACTCGACTCGACAAAGAAAGCGAGGACCAATCCACCAGAATACGGCGTGTGAAATTTTCCTCCTTCAAGTATATTTTGCAAGAGGGCGAGCGTTCCGTCGCGGTTTGGGGCCCACGGATGGATCGAGGGCGGTTGGCAACTGGATATGAGGTTTGATGGTGACGACCACTATAAGACCGGGGACAGTTGAAAACACGACAGACAGCGTAGCCAGATGTCTCCAGGAAGACTCCCGCTTGCCAGAGCAGGAACCTCGAAGTTCGGATGGACTTATCTGAGTAAGCCCCGTCGAGGGCAGCGACAGGGGATGGAGGTCAATGGGCGAAATTCTTGCAGGATGTGAGAGAGTTCTCTTCAGAAAGATGTAGGGCTTGTTTTGCAGGTGCAATTGCAGGAACTTCGCGGTTGGACGGCGGTATGGTCGCCTTGAGGCTGTTGGGGTTGCCTTTCTTCGGTGAGGGAATACTGGCGATATACAGGGTTGAGAATGCGAGCAGAGTAGAATAGGACTGCTAGGCGCGTGTCGGGAGGAAGAAATGCTCAGGTTTGCACGAGGTTTGGTCCAGGAGTACGTGGTGAAGAGGTAGGTAGGTGAGAGGTGAAAGTGGTCGAGGATGCAGTGCAGTTCTGTAACGAGATGATGCTCGCTTGTTGCTCGTTCCTGGCTGCTGCTGCTGCGGTGCGTTGCGCTGCGTTGTACGGAGCACTGGAGGGCCTCCGAGACTCAACGCCCGTGGCTAACGGTAGGTTAGCGGGATGGCCGCCTGTGGATCGCCCCAAAAACAATCGTCGTCGAGTTGACAGACCCTGGAACGGTTATTTTAGTGCCAAGGTCTTAAGTTTAGGGAGGGCACTGGCAGTCATTTCAACAAGAAAGGAGATCCCGTACAAAAGAGTACTCAATGGCTTCCCCTTTTAGCTGAACGGCTGCAGGTTTCTATGGTTGCCCTCCCAGCAAGCAGGCAATCTACAGACTGACCTTCACTTAGAACACCTGCTATTTCCGTAGTTGGCCTCACCTGCGGCTTCGCAACCACCAAGGCGCGCTCGGGTGTTCCCCTTACCTGGCTCCGAACCATCGCTCAGCGCAGAGCAAGAACCTACAGGTCTAAGTTGGTTACGTTGCACGGCATAGCATAGCAAGGCAAGGCAGGGCCTGGCGTCCTGCCAGGCATACGAGGTACACCGATGACTTTTTATTGAACTCGACCTATTCTAAAGATTGGTTGTCCTTGGAGGACGAGCTTCGGTCATTCGCCCTGATGGCCGTGCAGACAAGTGTTGTCCCTTGATCTTTTACCGTGTTCCCCATTTATGCAGTGGTCTACCTCGCACCTCTCAGATTGGACCTAGCGCGTCGCGTCTCGAGAAACATCGTGTTTGCTCTTCAGCACACGTCCTCCAAGGTACTCCGTACCGTTATCCGGCATGGCCACAGAAAGATCAAAGCGCGCGCCGGAACAACCTAAACATGACACGACCAAGCTTTGAAGCCACGAGAGCTGCCGCCTGAGGGATTAGATCGCCTCGCTGCCTCTTGCTTGTTCCGTACACAGCTTTGCGCGGTGTCTTTGCGAATAGACCGCTTGACCGTATGATTGAGTCAGCGTGCTCAGCCTTTGGCCAGCTGAGAGATCGGATCCTTTAAGAGAACGAATTTGTGAACCGAATGCCCTCTTAAGATTCTGACCACATCCTCTGTTGCACGTTTCCATATATAGCCCGGTCGGTGTCCTCCGCAATCTGGGCTGACTCAACTAGCCAATGATCCCTGAAACTATCCTCGTATGATGCCTCTAACCACACTCTCGAGTGACCAAGTCCTCTGCAGTCACGATTCACTTCACCCTTATTCTTGCAGCAGTTTCGGTGACACTCTACCTTGCCTGCTAGATCAGGTTCATGTCTATTGCGGGAGCTCCACCGAGTCAGTTGCAAAAAATGTGAAGTTACAACCTGTGATAAGGGAAAATCCTTTTCTCTGTCAATTGCCTGGAAGAAAATGTTAGGCCCGTCTTCGTCACGATCAAACGTTCAGATGACATGGGGTGTGAAGCGAAAATCAAATCAGCAGATTTCCCATGGTGAAGACAGCCAATTGTCGTTTGAGAGGATAGCACAATCCCAGATCCAACGCTGCCATGGCGCTTACGAGCATCCCAAGCATATCTCACCCTTGCCGTGCATGGCTTTTGGGCTGTGATTCAGGTGGTGAAAACAGGCAGCCTCATAACCTCACAGCCTCGGCTTGAAGCTGGACTGATCTCATACTGATGTGCCTCCTGGTCCCCAGTGGCCCGAAATCCAGTGATCACTTGGTGGAACGATCCGAGATTGGAGGACTTGTAGAAATCACAAACTGGACCAAATCACGGGCAGGGACAGCGGTCATCTTGGGATATCTTCAACTGAGATGCTCAAGCTTGAAGACAGCTGCATTTCATTTTCTAGTCCAGGTCCCGGCTAACAAAGCGAAAGGTCTGCTGCAGTGTGCGCTGGTTGCCGCCCGTGGAATGACGAACAGGAGTCCACTCTCTACTTACTGTGTGCAGCCCTTCAGGAGCTTCCAGCGAGACAGTATGCCAATTCTGGGGAACCAGTTCTGTCAACAGAAAGATTTCGTGTAAGCCCCACTCTGACCGACCTCGTGGCCAGCACGATGAGCAGTTGTTTTGCACTAAAACACACAGGGTATATGGAGCTGTTATACCGAGTACCTCGTACAGAGTACTGATTCTTGCCTGCAGGGACTCTGCACCGATGCGGAGGTGAGCAGGGCGCTTTATAGCCGTAATCTGTCACTTTGCACGACTTCAAGAGCCATCCGAATAAGGATGAAGGCAAGAACGAGAAGCTTGCCTCAGACTAACGTACCCTATGAACAGCGGCCTCTACGGTTCGGATTGGTAGATGCACAACGTGCAGGTGTTGGGTCGTTCATGCAGAGGTGACTGAGGGGTAGCAATCCCACATGCTGGTGGTTCGTAGTACAAAGAAAGTCCCTTTCTGCTCCTTGCACCGTGGTTCCAGAGTTGCGTCAGATGCTTCTCGCTCCAAAAGGCTGTGAGCCTCCAAAGCTTCAGGTTCTTCGCATGAACATCGATTTTGAAAGGGAAACGGGTACAGACATACTCGGGACTCGTACTGTGTAGCTCGTAGACAAGATGCTTTCAATCCCCCACCTGACCACGCGAAATAATTTACCGGCATCCTCTTGGCTCCACCACGGAGAGACAATTTGCTTCGTAGTTTCCTGGGCCGGGCTGCTACCGAAACAACCACGGTCCTGGCGTAGCCACCTGGGCCAAGGAGGAACCTGAGCCGGCTTCGACTTCGACTTCTTTTCCTTATCAGATTCTTCTGGAAATAAACGATCGCGATGTATCGCTGGATGTGTAGAAAAACACTCACCAGTCGTCGGTCAAGTTTCTTTCAACCTCAGACATTGGCTCTGAGGGAGTTTGCACTTAGTGTTGCCGCTTACCCAGCTACTAAAGCCAGTCATCGTTAGCTCGTGCATAGTGATGGGTAGGGATGACCCGCCTGCGCTGTTGTCTCGTCCAATGCCCTGGCAGTCGCTCATCAGTTTTCTCTCCAGCACGAGGCACGGATGCATTGAGAACCGGTTGTGAAAACCACCCTGCCCGGTCATTTACAATTGCCCAATGCTGCTGCTGTAGTCCCAGAGAGAGTTCTCTATAGCGCCCACAAGAATCTCATCAAGGGCTACGCTGTGTCGCCTGTTCCGACAGAGGAGAAGCGAAGTTTCCGGACTGATGGCCTTCAGTTGAGACGAGGGCAAGTTTGTGGATGCCACCCGCTCCCACTTCGGGTGCCTTTGACTCGCTTGCATGAGGTTACAAGGGCCCCTTCGAATTTCCCTCTCGGCCTCGTGGAGGTCGGGTGCCAAAAGTGGTGCTAACGTCAACCTCGTTCTCGTCGGCGAACTTTTTTCTGACCCTCCCCATCTTCTCCGCGCCTGCGATTTTCCCATTGTTCCTTCTTGTATTTTTTTGGTGTCGCCTGCCGTCGCAGTGTGCAGGCTCCCTTCACGCCCCTCCCTGCAGTACCACCTGCTCCCTGCATTTCCGCGAGCACCCTGCGACTCGATCTCCTGGTTCTGTAAGTCAACAACCTCTATGAATTTGCGTCCCATTGCCGTGGAGCCTTGGGCAAATTGAGCGACAGGACGAATCGCGCCATTACCATTGGCTCCAAGTGGCCGATGGGCGAGAAAAATGAGAGCACTCCCCCACCCGTCGCCCGCACCGAATGGCAAAGCAACCGAACCAGACACACACCATTGCCTAAACCCCTCCTCGATCCAATATGCACGCTTCTCTTCTACCATCCTAGCCAGTCGCATTCATCCGCTCAAATCATCTTTGTGGTGGAGGCGTGGCTAACTCATTTGTTCGACAGCGAGTCTTTACCCTACGAGCCACTGCCTACCGACCTCGCCGACCATATATTCTCGGCGCGCACGTTACCCAAGATCCTTGAGCTAGCAGCGCCCCGATATACATCGAGAGAGATGTCATTTCAATACGAACCGCAAGGATGGCAACAACCTGGCCGGCAGCCATCGTGGGAGCAGCCGCCGCCCCCATCGAGATCAGGTGTGCTACATCTCGTCCGAAGCATCCTCTCACTGTTGCTTATAATATATGTCCAGGCGCGAGTTCTACTTCCCAACGGGAGGATGGCATCGCCTTTGCCACACAATTTGAAGGTGCGTTTGGCGACAAGGTAGTGGAAACGCAAATATTGACGGCACGGCAGAGGTGGATCGAGCCATGGATAATCTCATCAAGAGTGGCAAATTTTATGCTGGCGGACCACGTCCGATGGGCGTCATGCGCCCCGGAGCAGACTTTGGTAAGCGTTGATTGAATCTGGCACCGAGAAAAGGGAAGAATCCACAAACTGACTGCATCCAGGGCCCAGACCGCATGGCGGCCGTCATGCAGTAGGCGACTTCGACCCTTCACGACCACATCCGGCCGCGAATCTCCAGAGCTTCTATGCCTCCCAGAGGCATGGCCGGCAAGGAGATGCCGATCAGATGATGCAGGCCAAAAGGAGAATGGCAGCCCAGCGGGAGCGAGAACTTCGCAACTACCATCAAGAACAGCAGTATAATCGAAGTGTACTGGCGGATATGTCATCGAACAAGTCCGATCGTTCCATGAGTCCCAGCACTCTCAGTGAAGAGGGTCGTCGGGACCTGATTGCTCGTCAGCATCGCGCCTTGTATGGCGGCGACCCTGCCGCCTTCGTCGGACAAGTACCCTTTTCTCAGGAGGATGTCAATCGAGACCAGGCTGGGCAGGTGCCCAGCGGTGTGACGGGCGCTCCTCGCGGCCCTTCTCCTCGAGGCGCTGATCCCTTCAGCCCCCAAGGTGAAGCCAACGCAGCTTCCGGCCAAGAGGCTTCTCTTGGCGACAAGGTGACCTCGCCATCTGCACAAGCACCAGGATTCGGTACGTTTGATGGCGCTGCTTCTGGAAAGGCATCGACGTCCCCGACGGGGGAGGAATCGTCCCACTCTCGACAAATCTCCAAATCAACGACGGCGCCGATCGCAGGTAGCATGGGACCCATCGGCAGCCGTCCCAACGCCCAGCAGGCACCAAGTCAATCGATCAACAAGCGCACAACATCACCTCTACCTTCTTCACTAGGATACAGCTTTGGCCCGAACGAGCAGAACGCTGACCGGGCCGGTTCAGCGAACTCGAACGTGAATAACCAGAAGGAGTCCCAGAATACTGGGATGAGCACTTGGCGCAATGGGAGTGGTGTTTGGGGTTCCACCAAAATTGGCACAACCTCGGTCTGGGGTTGAATGACTTATGAGGACATGACCTGAACATGACCAGTTTTGTATGCGCGGAGTTGTGTTGCTTTTCCAGCATATCTTCGGTGTACAGGGCACTGCATAGGTGGGGTTGTTCGTTATGCATGTGTTGGGGTCTGTGATGATGCTTTCACATAGCGTGTTCAGGGAAGGGGATTGTTCTGCAGCGACTTCTTTCATTCATGTGGTTCTTGTCGGCGTTTCAGCACTGTCTGAAGGGTGAAGAGGAGAGTCCAGGAATCCTTGGGTACAAAAGTGAAGGAGGTGGGGTGACGGAGTATCCATGCCTGGGGGCCAAGTCAACAGCATCGAGGAAACAGGTGGCCTTCACGCAACAGGAGGGTGTATTCGACCTGTGCGGTTAACAAGAATCTGCGAGAAGCCCAGGGGCTACCGCTGCTCCTCACTTGTGGCTGCCGGGCAACGTGAAATGGCCTTTGTGGAAGCAATGGCGTTGTTGGAAGGGAAGCAACCTCATTTACCTTTGCCCATCGGTGTGGATGCTGAGAGCTGCGAGGGTCGCCTTTCCAAAAGAGTCGGGTTCACTGGGGGTCGAGTGTTTCGTCCAAGGCGACAATCGGGGCGTTGACGTTTTATCATCGCGTAATCACTCTCTGCTTTGCGCTAGTTACTGGGTCCGGCTGTGCTTTGGTCTATCAACGGACTGCGTCTGGGTTATGCTATCAGGGTGAATGGTTGCAAAGGAGTCTTCGAGAGGGAAACACCACGGCAAGAGGAGGGTCGATGGGAATATACAGGTGCGCGGTTCCGATGCTGCTCCAGCTGCATGGAGCTGGGCCGGTTGAATACTATACCCCCTTTTCTGCTCCACTGGACTTTCACACATCTGCACCACCGGGCTTATCTAGTACCATTTCACAATCGTACCGGTCTGACTACTTTCCCTCACCAACTCGATCAATCGAATTCCATCCCGGCTCTGTTCGGGCTGCACGGCAATCTCAGCCTTTCCACGTATCACATCCCTCAAGTTCTCGTAGAAGCCTAGCCAGTGGCCCGGGATCGTGGGATATCGACCAACCCACAGGTTCACATCAGGCTCGTGAATTTGATGGGCACGATCGAAGGGCTCGTTCTTGGTTGTGAGCAGGCCGTGCAGATGAGGTGGTTCGTGGCCAAAAGATTTATCTGTCACCGAGAGGGAGGGTTTGCCGAGGATCTGTGCCTCTTGGATACATGTGCCATGCTGGTGGCCTTGGATCAGAAGCTGGAACAAAAGGACCAAAGAAACGAACAAACCTTGACGTAACTCCCCTTTGTCCCTCTGGCGACATACTTCAACTGATCCTTCAGCGGGGACACGACATTGGTCTTCACCGTCACGAGCAGGTCCTTTTGGTGGCCCTCGTACTGCAGGATGGCAGTGAAGGAGTCTTCCACCTCGGAGTCGATGCCTCTCAACACGCGGAGGAAGCCCGCAACTGTGGAGGGGCGGCCGAAGAGGAGGAGCGCCTGGTCGAACGTGTGGCTTCCTAGGCCAAATGTCATACCGTCGCCGGGCGAGTATTCCTTCTTATTCATATCTTTATGGGCCGGCAATTTAGCATCATAATCATCATCAGCGCCGTCGCCGCCGCCACGACATTACCACTACCGGGAACCGACCAGCCAGAAGTGCGAGAAGATAAAGACTTACTGCGCATCCAGAAGGGGAAGTCGACGTCGTAGTGGATTTCTAGTTCCTTGATCGTGCCGAGGGCGTCTTTGGCGATCAAGTGGCGGAGGGTTTGGAAGTCATTGTCCTGGTGGGGGAGTCAGAGATGTGCCGATGATGTGAGCAGGAAAGTGAGAACCAAAGAGCGGAAAACGAAAAGAAACCGCTCCTTACCCATCTTCGATTCTGGAAGACTGTCAAGATTTTGTTCTTCTCCTTCGCCAGGGCGATCAAATCATCGGCCTCTGCCGTCGTTCTGGTGAACGCCTTCTCCACGACGACTAGGACACGCGCCGCTTAGCCAACCTTCCTCGCTCGCGGTCATGCGGCATCTGCTTGAGTCTGCCCGATCCGTGCATCTATCTACACATACGTACGTACCATGTTTTCCGGCATTCAGGGCCCTGGCGGCATACTCGGCGTGCGTGTCCTGTCTGCTGCAGACAATCACCACGTCAACGGCCTCGTCGGCGAAGAACTCCTCTTTCTGGCTGTAGAGCTTGACGTCGGGATAGTCGACGGTGCAATGCGAGCCCGGTTCCGCGGCCTTGTGGTCCTTTGGCGGCTCTGATCTCTGGAAGAACGCCACTACCTTGAAGTCGGCGGGTAAGGCGTTGATGAAAGGCAGGTGGAAGCACTTGGTCGAGAACCCATAGCCTATTATGCCGAGACGGATGGGAGAGGAAGTCATTGTCGCGTGGCTTACCCTTTCTTCGTTTCTTTTTTGTGTAGTCTCACGATTTGGATCCGGCGTGGAGGCTTCCTCCCAGATTGATTTTACTTCGCAGGGATTGTGTCTACGTACATACCGCTTCGGGCACTCACCACCATCCTCGGTGATATAAGCTTCTCGGGTGGAAGCTGTATGAGGAGGGATGTCCTCTATGGTCCGGCTAAATTCGTGCTGTATTCAGCCGCGCGGAGAGAATCCGTGGGGACTGGGTGGAGAGATGTGTACTTCTTTTGACACTGTGACCAGTATGTGTTCATGCTGGATGGAGGGCGACTTCGGCTATTACAGTGAGGACGCCATTCGGTCTGCTCGGCGGGGATGCCGATCCAACCCCGGGGGGTCCCAGGCCTGGCCTGCTCGCGGATATACGTATGTGTATGTGCGGATAACGCGCAAGCAGGGCGTAGTCGGCAAGGGTGTAGCGATCGATTGGTTTCGCTGGATTCACTCGTCGACGTCGACAAGACGGCGCCCCCGTAAGTTGGTGGAACGGGCTTTAAGCTCTCGTCGTGCGTACCGGTGTTTGCGGGCCGAGTTTGGGTCGAGCTTAAAGCGACTCACGCAATACGGTGCGGTGTTCGCCCATGTGGTGAAGCAGAGCAAGAATCTTGACTTCTCAACATTCACATGCGCGTAGCCCACCGCTCTTGTTGCCCAATTCTCATGGACAATCCCTTCTGTAGTTGTGATGCCGGACCAGCTCCTGCTCTTGGTCCAGCAACCCGACAGACACTGGTCTCTTCTCACTGGGAAATGTTTAATCCTGTATTTCCTGACCAGACAAACTTGGTCAGGGACCTGTGGTGAAGTTAACATACCTCGATCAAGGGTGCTTGTGCAAATATCTTCAGGTGCGACGCAATGCTTATTGCATGCAACATCCGCAGGCTCTAGCTGCACGTGAGGCCAGAGCAAGACTCAGACGACCTCGATGAAACGCAGCAGATATGCCGCTGTTTCAACTCCCACACGGGCTCGTTCCTGGTAGGGATCATCTGCTGCTTCTCTGATTTCCTGTACCTCTAGCTTTATGCCTCGTAACCACGAAGTATACCAGGGCGAATGCAAGTCCCAACCAATTCGCAGTCGTAGAGCAACTTGAAACTGACGGTTGTGCTGACACAAGAACTGCGCTGGTCTGAACGAGCTCGGCCTGTCGACACAAGATGGAGAGGACATCAACCGTCGGCGCCAGCCAAAGGCGCCTTCATTCCGCGTTGACTCAGGCCAAGCAAACCAAGCAGATGCCACTCCTGGTTCAGCCGAAGTACGAAGAAACAACTACCACCTAAACGACAGTGGTCGGCGGAAGGTGAAGGAACAGACGTTAATGGGTTTGATCCAACAATAGAGACCATTCTAGAAGTCTTCTGCAATTATTCCAGAAATACTTGACGGGTGGTCTGAGCATTCGTTGCCAATCGCTAACGAGCTGCAATCGAACCACGGATATCTTCTCCAGGAAGGGATATTCATTATCAACACGGACGGTCGCGAGGACCTAACTGGAGTGGTTGCCGAGATTTTAGATGATGGCATCGGTCGTGGCTATATACGAGCTTGCCCAGAGCAGAGGTCACCACCAGTCGGAGAGCGTTCGCTAACTGACGCGAACTCGGTAATGCACCGACCTCGTGTCTGGGATAACTTGTGGCGGTACCAACACGTGGTGCCTGGTGGCCACCACACAGACTCCTCTCGTGACGGTGGAGTCCATCTACCGACAGATACTGTCTAAATACCACAATACCGTGTAGGTTTGGGAGCCTCACTTGGCAGGGAAACCCGGACGCATGGAAGCAAGTCCAGATCTGGGCATGGGCATAGTTAGTCATCGTCCTCGAATTCTGCGGTGCACCGTTGTGGCGTTTGGCAAGCAGTCTTGGATTCTGCGTGAGCGCGGCCAATGGGCACATGTCACCAGTTTTGCCGAGTCCGGCCCAGTCAACGCCATCCCTGAATGGAAGGTTGACTTGGCATCCTGGCAGGTGTTGGATTGCTCAGCCGTGCCAGCAGCCGGGTCCAAATGGCGGGTTCACAGCTAACACCGCGAGACAGGGCACTGATAGAGCACGTCAGCGACGGTGGATCGTGCCTCCACTGGGGGCTAGACGACTAAGCCGCTCCGACAGAATGTAGGCTGCAAAATCGTCGTTGACGGGGGCACAAGCGTCGACAGTGAGGTTTCCCATGCGACCAGGAACGATTTCTCTACACGGGCTCATGGTTTCCCATGACGCGCAAAAGTCTCCCGGGTGGAAGCCTGATGGAAGGAGACGGGTTTCTTCGCTGCTTGCGTGGCTGGCATGGCATTTGCAAGCAAGGACCTCATTCGACATTGCCATCTTCCAGAAGGCATTGCTGCTTCCGGCGGCCGGGGGCACCTCGTATTCGAGGATCTACCGTTATCGTTGGCGTCCCTCACGCCTGTGTCTGTCAGAACCGGGCAGCGACGAATCGACGTGCACGGGCCTTCCATCCCGCTCTTGGCTCGCAGTCTTGGCACGCCGCTAGATCCTTGGCGTGGCTCTTCCATCGTTACATCCTCTGCGAGGCGGTCTCTCCTTCCGCCAGCATCGCGCCCTCGGCGGCCCAATCGAGTCGGTTCTCCGGCCGTGGCTGCTTGGAAGTCCATCTGCCGGATGTCTCCAGATCTCGTTTTTCGCCTGGGCGTTCAGCCTTCCTCCTGGCCGATCGACGAGGGTGCACGCACGAGACGTGACTTGACGCTGGGCTATCGTCACGGTGTCTCGAGTGCGTCGTGTCCAGCGACTGAGAGCCCCGACGGGCCTGCAAGCCTACTGTGTTCCCGCAACATGCCATAGTGCCTGAGTTGGTGTTCTTTCTTGTCCCCTTGCTCCGAACCCAACTGGGACTGGGGGGGAAAGCCTATCTATGCCAAGTGCAGCCACATGGCTCGGCGGTATGGTTCGACACCATGACGACCCAGTAACATTGTTTCCGGTACCAATACATCCTGGTTGAGTCGATATCGCCATCACCACTGTTGCCTACGGCGTCCAACAGTCCTGACGCATGCAGCTGATGTGCACTATACTTTACCCGGATGCTCCTTTCACCCGGACAAGCGAGATTGACGAGGTGCTGAGTCGCTGTCGAAACTGTTGAGGTTCGGGTTGACCACTGTCGTGGCGAAATTGCACCGGACTACTGAGATGGCTTGCGGACAGATCTGGGGCAGATGACTGGGGCAGCGCGGAGCACCTCCAAAGTTGCACGGGGAAGTGGGTTTTTGTTACACGTTGTACACCCCACCACCGGTGAGTGTTTGCATACTGCCCAACTATATATGGTCTGCCTTGAACCCAGCAGATTGACTCTCGCTCGTGGCCCCTTCTCTCCTCGTGCACTCCTCTGGTTCGGGACGTTATACCCTGCTCTTGTTACACAGAACCACACCGTTGGGTCTCTCTCTCTCTTCTACCCTCCCGCTACAGCTCGAGCAGCCCGACAGACACAACCACCAAGCGGCATGGGTGCTCCAGAAGTTGAGGTTCCCATCGAGAACCTAGACGGCAAGGATGTGGGAGCAAAGATTGAGAATCTGGAGTCCGCCTCTGCAAGCTCGCAAGACCTCGCCTTCGACAAGAAGGCTACAAGCAGGTTGATCAGGAAAATCGACTGGACGCTTCTGCCATTCCTGGCTCTTCTCTACCTTCTCAGCTTCCTCGACCGGACAAACATTGGAAATGCCAGATTGGCGGGCCTCGAGGCAGACCTTGGCATGAGTGGCTTGGACTATAACGTGGGTATATTCTTCTGGCTAGTGGATCATCTTGGCTGACGCTTGCAAAGGGTGCACTTGCGATCTTCTTTCCATTCTACGTCGCTGTCGAACCAATTTCGAACTTGATGATGAAGAGGACTCGGCCTTCCCTGTGGATTCCGTCAATCATGGTCGCATGGGGAGTGTGCACAACACTCATGGGTCTCGTTACCAACTTCGGCGGCCTGCTTGCCGCTCGTGCTGCATTGGGTATCGCAGAAGGCGGGTTGTTCCCAGGCGTCACGTTTTATATCACCATGTGGTATAGGCGACACGAGTGTGGTCTAAGAATGGTAAGCGGAACCCTGGGAGTTTGACGCGTGTAGAATGCGCCAAGACTGACGTCTCCAGGCCATCTTCTTCTCTGCAGCTACCGCAGCCGGTGCTTTCGGCGGTCTCTTGGCTCGTGGTATTACTGAGATGGACGGAGTTGGCGGCAAAGGCGGCTGGGCCTGGATCTTCATCCTCGAGGGTATCGTCACCTTCATTGTGGCCATCCTCGCTTTTTGGGTGATGAACGACTACCCGTCTACTGCCAAGTTCCTTACTCCTGATGAGCGACATGAAGTCTCTCGCCGTCTTGAACAAGACCGGAGCTCCCTCGCAGACGAGTACGACATGAAGTACTTCTGGGATGCCGTCAGAGACTGGAAGATCTGGGTTCACATGTTCATCACCATCGGGTAAGAACCCCCGTGGTGCTTACCGTTTTGGCCGCTAACAAGACTCCAGCGTCTACACCCCGTTGTACTCCTTCTCGCTCTTCCTGCCAACTATCGTCAAGACACTCAACTATACCAACGAAAAAGCGCAGCTCATGACAGTACCCCCGTACATTGTCGCCTGCTTCTTATGCATCACTGGTGGCTTCGCAGCAGACAAGCTCAAGACTCGAGGAATCTTCATGATCGGCTTCAACATCACGGCAATCATCGGCCTCATCATGCTCATCTCTTCGCAGAACCCTCATGTCAAATATGCCGGGTGCTTCTTCTTCGGAGCTGGCATTTATCCCAACGTGCCTCAAGGTGTGGCCTGGAACGGAAACAACATTGGCGGCTCTGTCAAACGAGCTGTGGGCATTGCCATGCACGTCGGTTTCGGTGAGTCTTACTCTGTTGACTTCTCTCACCCCCGCCCCATGCTAACACCATGTCTTTACAGGCAACCTCGGCGGCATCATTTCCGGGTTCATCTACTTGAGCAAGGACTCTCCCAAGTTCACCAAGGGCCATGCCATTCTCATTGGGATGCTCACCATGAGCACTTGCCTGCAGATCTTCATGACACTCTACCTTCGCCGCGAGAACGCGCGCCGAGACGCCGAGTACAAGGCGCCGGAACAATACTCTACTGAGGATAAGGCTGCTGAGAGGGAGAAGGGAGACAATGCGACCTTCTTCCGGTACACCGTCTAAGGAGCTCGAGTGAGCAGGACGATCATAGGGTTGAAGTCGAGGTCGCAACATCGTTGCCGATGTCCTTCTAAGATTAGTAATATACCAAGGTTTGGATCTTTCGAATGAAGAAATGATTGAGTCTCCAGCGACGGTTGTTGTTCGTACCTCAGCCTTGTGGGTACCTGTGCTTGATACGTTGGCCAATCAATCAGATCTCCGACCTCGGAGCCTCAGCCTTGTCCATGAACCAATCACATCCCCGTCTGTAGTAATTCGGCATTTCTTTACCCTGCGCCCAATTGTACTTTTTCCTTTCCTTGACTGCACCATCTTTACTGGATACTTCGTCCTCGTCGCATGTTTGTTTCTATTTATCATTAGGGTTGTGGGCGCATTCCGACATGGGTTTGACTTCATCAACAAGCTCCTGAGCCAGACCGTCTGCGCTGCAGTTTTACCTGTCGCCGTCTAAGGGACCATCGTCCCCTCAAAATTGCGTGATGGTAAGGATGTAGGACCTGTGTTCAAGTGACTGTGCTGATCCGCCATTCAGTTCTTCATACGCTTCGCCGGCAATGGCGCGTTGCGGGCGAGCCACAGAGCACAATGGGCGCAGAGTCGGAGCTTTCATAAGACAACGCGACCCATGCAGGATGTATTCCACGCCCAGCTCGAGGACCCTAACTCGGCCGCCGTTCTCTCCTCCTTGAAGACCTCCCCGCGACAGCCACAGACTCTCACGGAGAAAATAGTACAGCAATACGCTGTAGGTCTGGCCAAGGACAAATTCGTGAAGTCTGGCGACTATGTTACGATATCGCCGCACCATTGCATGACACACGACAATTCGTGGCCGGTCGCGTTGAAATTTATGTCGATAGGGGCATCAAAATTGCAGGATCCCAAGCAGATAGTGATGACGCTGGACCATGATGTGCAGAATCGATCGGAGAAGAATCTGACAAAATATAGACAAATCGAGGAGTTTGCGAAGAAGCACGGCGTCGACTTTTACCCTGCCGGACGGGGCATCGGACATCAGATTATGGTCGAGGAAGGCTATGCTTGGCCGGGCACATTAGTAGTCGCCAGTGACAGCCACACAAATCTCTACGGTGGCCTGGGCTGTCTTGGGACGCCAGTGGTGCGCACCGACGCGGCCAGCATCTGGGCCACTGGCCGGACATGGTGGCAGATACCTCCCGTGGCAAAGGTCACCTTTAAGGGCGTCCTACCGAAAGGCGTCACAGGCAAGGATGTGATTGTGGCACTATGCGGGCTGTTCGACAAGGATGATGTTCTCAATCATGCCATTGAGTTCACGGGATCCGAGGAGACGCTTCGAAGCCTCCCCATCGATGCGCGGTTGACCATTGCAAACATGACCACGGAGTGGGGCGCTTTGTCTGGGCTCTTCCCGATAGACAGCTTGCTGCAAGGCTGGCTGCGTGCGAAAGCTACCATGTCCGCTTTGGACGCATCCGAGGGCAGGCTTGGAAATGAACGCTTCTCACATGCACGACTGGATGAACTTTTTGAGCATCAGCTTACGGCAGACAGGGGCGCTCAGTATGCCAAGTCTTTGTATCTGGACCTCAACACTCTTTCACCGTACGTTTCCGGGCCGAATTCGGTCAAGGTTGCCACTCCCTTGAATGAGCTTGAGGATCAAAACATCAAGGTCGACAAAGCATACCTGGTTTCTTGCACGAACTCTCGCGCCTCGGATTTGGCAGCAGCTGCCAAGGTCTTCAAGGACGCGGCCGAGAAGAACGAGGGCAAGATTCCCAAGCTTGCTGATGGCGTCAAATTTTACATCGCCGCCGCTTCACTACCCGAGCAACAGATCGCTGAAGACGCTGGAGACTGGCAGGCTCTGTTGGATGCTGGGGCTGTTCCTCTTCCGGCTGGATGCGGCCCCTGCATTGGGCTTCCACCAGGCCTGCTTGAGCCTGGCGAAGTGGGTATCAGCGCAACAAACAGGAATTTCAAAGGCCGCATGGGCAGCACCGATGCGAAAGCATATCTCGCCAGTCCTGAAGTCGTGGCAGCTAGCGCTCTTCACGGCAAGATCTGTGGGCCTGGTTGGTACGAGAAACCCGAGGGCTGGTCTGGAGTCATCCGTGGCGAAGGTGACGGTGTCCGGGAGGAAGACCGAATGATCACTGCGGATGAAGCTTTCGAGAAAATCCTCAAGCAGCTGGACAGCATGATCGAATCAGCCGAGGAAACGTTCGGCGAAACGCAACAGGCCACGGAAGCTACGACATGCTCGACTGAGGTTTATCCTGGCTTCCCCGAGCGAGTGGAAGGTGAGATCATCTTCTGTGACGCAGACAACATCAACACCGACGGCATCTACCCGGGCAAGTACACATATCAGGACGATGTGTCTGTCGAAAAAATGGGTGAGGTCTGCATGGAGAACTACGATCCTAATTTTAAGGCGGTCGCAAAACCGGGGGATATTTTGGTGTCCGGGTTCAATTTCGGATGCGGAAGCTCTCGTGAACAAGCAGCGACGTCAATCCTGGCCAAGAAAATCCCGTTGGTGGTTGCCGGCAGCTTCGGGAACATTTTCTCCAGAAACAGCATTAACAACGGCTTGATGGGTCTTGAAGTACCCAAATTGATCCGACGACTACGGGAGACGTTCTCGGAGCCAGATACCCCCCCGGCGTCGACGGATCCCGTGGAACCCGTCGGCAATAAAGAAGAACAACAGAGTCTTGATTCGCCCCCGCCAGCCACGACTCAACCGCGGGAGAAGCAGCTGTCACGACGCACCGGATGGACCCTGGTCTGGGATGTGAAGAAGTCTCAGATCGAGGTGACTGAGGGTCCCAACGGGAAAAAGTGGATTGAAAAGGTCGGCGAATTACCGCCCAATGTTCAAGAAATTATTGCGAAAGGCGGCCTTGAGAAATGGGTCCAGAAAGAAATTTCCGCTGCCTGAAGACAAGTTACAGCTGAAGGCGTCCTCTCAAAAGCTGGGTTGGCAGCAGCATCATCGTCACCGCTGAGCTCAAACCAGGCGCTGGAGCTGAGACCTGTAAATACGCATGTGTGCCATGGGTTCATCCTGTGACAACGACCGCGGACCAGCAAGGAATCACAGACAATGCAGCGTGCAAAGGGTCAACACGGCCTCGCATTGTCTCGTCGGACCCGTGGACTGGAGCCATCTCAGCTCTTTTTGATTTCCGTATGTAGGCCCTCCTTGAGGAGCCCGAATATTGCGCCAACGTGAACCCTGGTCAACAGAAGCTTTGGCATCGGTCGATAAAGGCGACGTCCGAGCATCCAACCGCATGACTGGCAAGAAAAAACCATGCAAGGAACTTGATGGAGGTACTTTGGCTTTGTGTGAGCGGTGTACAATAGCATGGAGAGGGGTCCAGGGCGCCTCCAGTATGGAAAAAGTTTGTTCCGTTCCAATACTACACTTCCATTCTACGAACAGCCCTTGCCTTTTCGGCAACCCGATAGCCGCTCACAAGCTGAAATCTCGGCTGTCGGTGGCATTTGAGACGCGGCTGTGTGAAACGAGCATCAGATGGGAACGAAGCGGGAACCAGATCTGGCCCTAATTGGGATTTGCAAGCGAGCGCCTTGGCGCCGAAGCTTAAATGTTAAAAATCCACGAACATGAAACGCGTGCACGTGATGTTGGAAATGGGCTGTGCGCACAACCGCCGCCTGCCAACGAATGAGAAGCGGCAAGAGATTTTTAAAACCTCACCTCAGACGGTCGCCCACCACTCAGACTCGAGGGCGCGGGCCAAAATAACCCGCGCCAGTCCCAACGCGGGCTAGGCCGTTGGTTGCGGATGGCCTTTTGTCATTTTCAGTTTCTGCTCGATCGCATCGCATGCCCCTCTGCCATTTTTACAACCGACCAAGGCGAGGTATCATTGGAATATTGCGCCTCAGTCGCTCACTGACGCTGCGCGAGATCTGTGGGATCCCACATGCCACTCTGCTAGACTGGTCTTTCCATTTTGGCACTCACACCACCCAAGAAGGCACTACCCCTCCAACACCAAACCATCCCCCCCTGACCCCCTGCGCCCTCTAGCGACAGAGCCTCGCAGTTAGCGCGACACACACACCGTCAGATACACCTCCTCTCGTACCGAGTATATCAGACAGCCGCTCACCCTCTGACACCATGGCGGCTCGTTTCCACTACTCAGAAAAAGAGCCTTTGCTCGCCACTCATTCAAGGCGCCCCTTTCAAGGAAGCGTCTCATCTTCTTCCCACGCTCGTTCAGACCAACAGTTACTAGAAACTACTTCTTCAGACTCATCTTGCCGGAACATTGACGGTTATTCTTCTTTCTCCCCACGCTCCTTGTATATACAGATTTTCATTGGCATCATGGTTGCCATCCCTACATATATGATGGCCTCGACGGCCGTGACGTCCCTTGGCCCGCTATGGCCTCGAAACTCGGTTATAAGGTCACCTCAACCCGACCCAGTCCCACAGACAACATCAACCACAGTCATTTCAAGCCCAGACTCAAATCCTTTCGCTTCGATAATAGGACCGCACATTTCATCCAACTTTCCCGACCCGGCCGTAATCTACGTAGACGGTGTATCATACGCCTTTGCGACCAACAATCGGCAACCAGCACCGAACCACATCAACATTCAAGTCGCCGTTTCCACGGACAATCAGACGTGGACGTTGGTCGACCAACATGATGCACTTCCCAATCTTGGCGCGTGGGAAACCGGCGCCGGCGTCTGGGCGCCGGATGTCGTTCAACTGGTAAGCGAGAGAGACAAGAAGCTCTACACAAAGACATGACTGACGGTATGCCACTCAGGACGACGGCACATTCGTTCTTTACTACGCCGACAATGTCGTCTGGTCACCAGCCCACCACTGCGTCGGAGCTGCGACATCGCAGAGCATCTTGGGGCCCTACACGCCGCAAGCCAGCCCCTTCGCCTGCCCCGACGTGAACGCCCTGGGTGGCGCCATCGACCCGGACGGCTTCCTCGACGAAGCGACCGGAAAGCGCTACGTCGTGTACAAAGTCGACGGCAACTCGATCGGCCACGGCGGCTCCTGCGGGAACACCGTCGAGCCCATCGTCCCCACGCCGCTCATGCTGCAGGAGGTCGACCAGGACGGGATCACGCCCATCGGCGATGCGGTGCAGATTCTTGACCGCGATGCCTTTGACGGCCCCTTGATCGAAGCTCCCGCTCTGCACCGCTCCGCCGAGGGCATCTACTTCCTCTTCTTCAGCAGCAACTGTTTCACGACACCCCAGTACGACGTCTCGTACGCCACGGCAACGAGCATCTACGGGCCCTACACGAAGTCGTCCCGCCCGCTGCTCGTCACCAGCGACGCCGACTTGACCGGTCCGGGCGGCATGGATATCATCAAGGGGGGCGATTTGATCGTCTTCCACGGCCACATGACGATCAACAACGATCCCATACTCAAGCAGCAGGTCGAAAAGTTGGCTGCCGCGGACAATACCACCATCGCGAACGTCAACGTGCCGCTCGTGCGGGGGATGTGGTCTGGCACCGCAACTTTCCAGGGCACCAACATTTTGTTGTCATGAGGGGTGTAGATATGAGAGAGTTCGAGGGATGTTTTGGTCCTTGTTGTTGCGTCTAGCGTTCAAGCGAGTTACGAGCCTACGAGTTGGGAGTCAGAAGTTAAAAGTTGGAAGTTAGACGTTTGGGTCGGCATCTTCAGCATAGCGCGCATATACCCCTGTTAGGCGAGGCGAGGCCATGTTACATATGTGAAGCAGCATGTAAAATTTGGATTTGGATTTTAGAATCTAGACTTGACACTTTCCAGACCCTTGTCTCACAAAATGTACACTCAGTCACAGTAGTTTACGCAGGAAAGAGGCGGCGGTTAATACAAATATACCACCTATGCATGCATGACACTTCAGTCCAGAGTCCATCCACGAACGACACTCGGCTTTCCGAACTGTATGACCGCGCCTGCGCAATCAATCCCATCTGTTGCCAGATGCACTGGGCCTTGGTGTTTCACTTAGGCAGAGACAGAGACAGGGACAGACATAGCCCCACAGTTTCATGCCGTCTTCGAGAGAGAGGGCGACGGCGAGATGCAGGCGACAAGCTTCTTTGATCACGACTTGTCTTTTGTGAGGTTGGTCAACCTGTCTTCCTCAAGGATCCATCCAGGTGGAGTGTTGGTGTTCGCTACAGTACTCGGTATGATTGACGCATCTAATTGTCCAGTCTACCTCGTTCGGTCAGATCGACGGTATATTCGCGGACCATCGCCTGCACATGCAACAGATGCTCGCCACGACCTCTCGGGCCAGGGAGCTTACAGAGGTCACTTAGTAGGGCAGCTCTCGCATAGGACTAGAGGACAAACTCCCTAGGCCGGGAAGGACGTAAGGAAGGCCGAGGAATCTCATTGTCGCCGCGTAGGTATAGAACTTGGAAGCGGAGAAGAGGCTCGCCGACACTGACTCCCACTCGCCCAAGGAGACGGCTACCTTAACACTTGTTGTGTCCTCGGACACCTCTTGTCCCCAGTCAATGTGATTGGACCAGGGCGTTTGCAGGAGACAGATCCCAAGGCCCCAGACGAGCCCCTACGTAGAAGCCGCGCGCAGCTCTCGATCGTCGTATAGCGCATGCAAGCAGACTGGCGCATCGAGACTGGTCCTGACGATGAGCTTTCGACATATCGAGGCCAGCCCAGAAAGCTCACGCCCAGGCAGAGTGCATTGAAGTCCTTCACAGGATCATCTCAACCGCCATCTGGTCCCAGCCTCTGGACTTGACGTTTTCTGCCGCACCAGAACTCACCCTTCATATTTTGCACTTTCCAAATTCCTCCCACCAATCTTGACGAGGACATCCGCTTCTTGGCCGATCCGTGTAACAGCACCAAACCGGTTCCATAGTTAATGGGTCCTTCGAAGGATAGATTGTTGTAGACCGACGAGAAAAACCACTCGCAAGAGAAAGGGTTTCCCTCGCCTTCTACCCACCGCAAAGTTGATGTGGATGGTTTGAAGGCAGAGTTTTTTGTTTATTCAGAGGTCAATCCTGTTGGGGGGGATTTTGTCACTCGAACAATGGGGTTGTTACCACCATAGTCAGCTGGTGACAGCGATATGTATCTTCCTTCTCCGGACTTGTGCTCTGCCAAAAGGATTCAAGGACGAGCCCAGCTGAGTAGCCAAGAATGTTGTTCTATGAGTCAATGGATTAACGGCAGTGGCTTGAGTGGTTCATTTCTTCACTCGTCTTCAGCGCATCTCTTTCATCTTCCAGACAAGTTTGTGTTCAGAAATCGATATGGCCTGAGTGTCTGATCATCGGCCTGTTCAGATTCATCTCCGGTCCAGGTCAAATGCTCTCGTTGAAGTTGAAGGAGCAGACTTCGATTTCCAGCAGACGTGGAATGCCCATGCCATCCAAACAACACCTAACTCCAGAGTGTCATACAGCTGCATCCATCATTCGAACACTCATCCTGTTCTTACGGATACGTTCGGTGATGTCAACAATTGACGAAGCTCAAAGTGGTGGCATGCTCCATCCAAGGTGAGCTTTGCAAAGGGGCAAGTTTGCCGGCTTTGGACTTAAAGCTCGTAGGAAATTTGAGGACTGAGCAACTCACCAGGGCACCATCAACACCACCAACAGGTGTACCCAACCACCCTCGCGCGTTCTCGATGCTCTACGTGCCAGTGTCATAAATTTGCGCCACTACACCTCAACTAATCGATATAATGCCTCCTCGAATACCGCCGTCCGCAGCATCTTTCACCTTATCCTCGACACCCTCAATCCAAACACACTGCAAATCCTGCCTTCAGCGGTCTTTCTCCTCCAGTCCCTCCCTGTCGCAGACCAAACTCCGAGAGCAATTTTGGGCCTGGCTGAACGGGCCCGGTGAAAATTTCCGGTATCCTTTACCATCTTCGACAAACTACCTCTCCGCGTACGACAGGCGTGGTAATCTCCTTCGCGGGAAAGGTGAAGAACAAAATGTACAAGGGGAGTCCTCCAAAGAGAAATCGCCGGACGAGCCCATGACCGCAGACGAAGAGGCACTAGAAGCCGCCGCGACGGAGTCCGAGCAACGGGAGCAGGGATACAGGCTGCCCAAGGAGTCGTTAGATGACCTACGACCATTCCCTCTGAACAAGAATTTTGTGAGTCAGAGTATCCTATCGGAGGACCTGAGAAACGAGATATGGGAGAGGGTACAGCAGCAGGGGAAGTCTGTTAGGCAAGTGAGTATGGAGATGGGGGTCGACATGAGGAGGGTCGCAGCTGTGGTGAGGTTGACCGAGGTCGAGAGGAGAATGAAGGCAGAGGTAAGTTTGCCCATCGTCCTCTTTGATGCCCCTCGACATGTTTTCCTGTGATGAACAACAAAATCGATTAGTCTTCCAGACTTCCAAGCATGGTGATCTACAAATTCAAATTACAACTCTCTGAGAAACCCAAGACTTTAAGAATGCGCTCTTTCAGCTTCGATTCGTCGTTGCAACAGCTGACTTAGTTGACAATCCAGGGAAAAGCACTCGCCATCCCCTATGCCCGCGCGGTCCATGGCATGGTTCCCTTGACGACCCTCAACCCACACACCCGCCTGCCCTCGGAACCCCACGAATCCATAAATGACCTCGAACAACACCCACTCACCTTCCCCCAGCTCTTCTACCCAACATCTGAATCCCGTGCCTTTAATCGAACAGACGCCGGACGGGTCTTCTCCGGCGCGCCCCGCCTCCCAGAAGACCAGGAAACTGCAGTCGCCGAGGGAAAACACGAAGCCTGGCGCGACAGCAAGACCGAGATCATCGGGCGACTAGGCAGCACCAGACCAGTCTTAAAACCGGCTGATTCGAGAATCCCGCACCCTCATCTCATCGCGTTTGAGAAAGATAAGCTAGACCGTAGTCTCACCCCTCTCGAGCGCCGGGCGCGCCATCGTGAGAGATTACAGCGAGACGAAGAGAGGAGACAAGCCGTGAAGGCACGTCAGAGGGAAGAAGAAGAAGCTAAGAAGAAGCGGATTGAGGTGGGAAGATGGCAACTTGTGGTCACGGATGTGCAGAGCACCAGGCAAGGTGTGGGCCTTGATGGACGGGGAAGTGGGAAGGGGGCTGTTGGGCAGAGGTATGGTGTTCCTAGTCAGGAGAGGAAGAAGGGGAGGGTTAAGATACCTACGACGGCGGAGGTCTAGTCGGTCGAGGGAGAAAGTGTGTGTTAAGATATGGATCTTGCCAGCACACCATTGACAGATCTCGTCAGGCTGCTCTCTACTGTCCAAAGTTTCTCTTCGGAGATTCTAAGCCATCAGCGCGGACGGGTCGTCTATGTACGTCTATGTTTAGTCTCGTCACTTTCGGCGCTTGTACAGCTATCGTCACCGGACGGCGTGTCTGCCCGTTTACCTGGCTTTAGAAATGTACAACATTTTCACCTTGAAATGAATGTCACGCATTCAGGGATTCTCGGTTGAGTACGAGGGTCACGTGGAATGGCTGTTGTGTACGGCGGAGTAATGGAAGCGTTCGTATCACTACGGCGTGGCATTCGGCTGGCTGAAGGTTGATGCATGCGAGATCAGCTCTGAGAAACTTGCATGGACACAGCTGAACCTCCACGCCAATGTCGCTGGTAGTCTGGACGCAGCTGATATTGTAATGTTGTCTGCGCCTTTGTCGGCCTTGTCGTATTTCGCCTAGATGCTGGTTCCGCAGCTCCAATCATGCGTTGGGCTGCTGTTCGTCACGTCCGATGCTGCTTCTCGTCAACCCTGGTCGGCAACTTACAGCCAGCCACTGTGCCAACAACCAGCTCGTCTTGCCCTGGCAGCCTTACGTTGGACGTCTTGATTGAACTGTTTTCGTCACCATGGCCAGCAGCCCGTTGCCGTTTCAAGACTTCCTCGTGACGGATGTCGTGTCCCAGGGCGGGCGAGGATGGGACTTTTTCCCAGCCAGCCTTTTTACTCCTCGCCTGACCACGCGGCCGCTTGCAGCTCTACACCGATGCAACGGGAGAGCCCAGCCATGTTTTGTAAAACAGAAGCGGGTCGCCGTTTTGACCTGGGTCCTGTTGGATGCTTCTTGATTCACAGCAGCCGTGGTCAAGTCTGCGTGTTGCAAAGCCCGCGCATTGAAAACTCTCCCTTGGCCTTCCCTGCAACAAGCTCAGAAGCTCCGGGGATCTGCCGCAGAGAAAATGCTGTTCCTGACATCTCGATTGCTGGCCTGTGCCGCCATTGCTGTTGTGGCTCGTCTGAAAGTAGCGACAGCCAAATACACTCTCCAGGAAGAGTATAGTGGTCGCAACTTTTTCAGCAAATTCCAGTTCATCACCGTACGCCATTTCCCCCCGATCACGAATTCCAATCTCGATACTAACAAAAACCGAGCTTGCAGGTCGACGACCCTACCCATGGCTTCGTCGAGTATGTAGCATGACCCTGTCCGTTGAATGCTCCACTGCTGACAGGTACTGTTCCAGTTATGTTGACGAAGCCGAGGCTCGTAGGCTGGGCTTGATCTGGGAGACCGACAACCTGGTCTATATTGGGGTCGACCACAGTAATATCATCGGTGCATGGTGTCGTCGGGGTCGCCCCAGTGTGCGCTTGGAGAGCATAGCTCCCTATACCCATGGCTTGATTATCGGGTCGTTCTGGCACATGCCCGGAGGAGCCTGCGGGGCATGGCCTGCCTTGTGAGTTTCCTGATACTTTTTGCCAACTGGGGCGAAAGAGAAGACAGCTGATGTGATGCATTGGGCTTCAAGCTGGACGTATGGCCCGAATTGGCCTAATAGCGGCGAGATTGACATTATCGAGGGCGTGCACAAGCAGGCCATGAACGCCATGGCGCTTCACACATCGGCCAACTGCACCGTGGATGGGACCCAGTCCGGCACCTGGGTCCATCATGACTGCTCGCCCGCGACGCCCGACAACGCCGGCTGTGGCGTACAGAGCAATACCCCAAACTCATTCGGGACGGCGTTCAATGCAAACGGAGGTGGCGTCTATGCAACGCTCTGGACGTCCTCTGGCATCCAAATCTGGTTCTTCCCGCGGAACAACATTCCCCATGACATTACCGCTGGGCAGCCGAAACCCGAAACCTGGGGCATTCCGGAGGCGAACTATTCGAAACCGTGTGACTTTGATTCGCACTTCCAACAGCACTGGATAGTAAGTCTGAAGTCACTCACGCGAAGCCACCGACTTCATCATTGAATCCTCTCCCTTTGAGTCTCGCAATCATTTCTGAGATTTCTTACTGATCCCTACACACAAACAGACATTGAACGTGGCCTTCTGCGGAGATTGGGCCGGCAGTGTATGGGGCTCGTCAGGATGGTAGGTGCCTTCCCGCTTCATCTTCTCCCCCCTCTCTCGGTTCCAGAGACCGCGCCACCGCAAAACTGCATGTGCGCAAGGGACATTGCACATCTCCAGAAAAGCGACGCTGACGTTGTGCGGGGCGTGTGTCGCTCGCGCGCGGAAAGTAGCTCCTCTCCCCAATGGCCGTCATGTAACTGCTACGTGGCCATGAATCCGGCCTCCTTCATCGACACGTTCTGGCTGGTCGAATCGATCAAGGTGTATCAGGAAGAGAGAGGCCACCGCCACAACCACTCCGCCGAGCCGACGCCATCAGGAGGTCTGACCTTGCAGACTCAACCGGGTGGAGATCATTGACGGGGCGGAGAGGACTGAACGGTTCATGCCTGCCGTCGCAGGGTATGTATGGGGACTTTTTGGGCTTCTTGAATCCATTTCGACCACCTGCATTCGCAACTCGGATCCGGGTGGAAAATCATTTCCAAACAAACCCACCCCCTGTGTGTCGCTGTGAAGGACACCGCAAATCGGAACCACGATTGTTGAGTACAGTATTGTGAAGAGTCTGTTATTGGCAACACCATTTTCCGACTTCTATACGGAACGCCAAGCGAAAGGCTGGACGTCGATGGTGCGGTCTCGTACGCCTCAGACACGGTCTTCAGGAAACGCTGGGTATGAATGAAGGTCGAAACGAGCACGAGCACAAGCAGGAGCAGGAGCAGGATTCAGTCAGTCCGTATTGCGGAGTGATCTATGTCTCTTAATCCTGGATAACATTACCATTCCCTTATCGTGGGAGCATTTCAGGGTGTCGAAGCCCAGCCTTGCCATGCCATGCTATGCCTTGGACTCTCCCGCGACGTAAGCGTGATCCAACCTGGCTGGCGACTCGAGACGATGTTCGTCTACGCTCTCTCTCCCGGCCCTTGGGCCCTCATTAGAATTAGATGCTCAGTCCGGCGCTCCACAATGTTGACCCGAGCCATTTGCCTTGGCTTGGGGGGGAAGAAATTTATAAAAAAAAGCCTTCCAAGTTTGGGGCTGCATTTGAGTCCCCTCACTGTATTCGGATATTTCCTCGCTGGTCCGGCCTGGCGCTTCAGCTTAGCTGAGCTGGAACGCCTCCAAGCGTGACCATGATCAGGAGCCAATGTGAAGTCTGCGTGTCGTCGCAGTCTCCCGCAAGCAAGCAAGCAACCGTGCCAGGCTGCCGTGCAGAGGGGTTTCCAGTGGCAAGAGAGTTCCCTTTCTTCTTGCTTGAAGCCCAATTGCTGACCATTCCGAAATATCCCTCCAGTCTCGCAAGCGATGTAAAGTAGAATCCACGGTTCAAAGACGTCTCGTATTTGGGAGATAGAGCATTGATTGCATCGAGTTCACACCTCAAAATACTTTTCACTGTCTCCGCCTGTCCTCGACCCCTTGGGCTTTGCAAGCAACTTCTTCCGGCTCAGCTTCCCACAAAACGCGGCTTTGATGCTCGGCAGCGGATCTCTCGCCTCCGGCAACACGAGAAAGAGGAACAAGATCGCCACTCCGGCCGTCGCGGGCAGGAAGCCGTAGAAGTAGTGTGCTGCGGGAGCGAAATCATGTGGTAAAGAGAAGATGGCGCAAGCGAGTGCGAAAGGCGCGTATATCAATGCCGTGATGGTCAGGATGCGGGAGTAATCTGCTTGGCGGGCGGATTCTGCGTTGATGGACGTGAGAGACGTGGTGTCTTGGACCTGGCTGACGGCGAGGATGTGCTGCATCTGCGAGTCGCACTCGGCGCGGTAGTGGTGGAGGTCGATCAACAATGAGCGGTAATCTTCGTTCAGTTCGGTATCGGAGGACAAGTAGGACTTGGTGCGTGTGAGGATGGGTTTGTAGCGGGAGAGCATCGAGTCGAGGAGGATGACCTTGTCGAGCGTTCTTTTCGTCCTTGTCGGATCCGCTGTCAGGGATGTGGATACAATTTGCGATTCGAGCGTGGAGCGGATGTACTCGAAGAAATTTGTGCATTCGCTGGCAGCGATTTGGAACGCGGGCCGCATGATTTTGAGGACGTTTCCTTCCGCTGGGTCGAGGAGGCCGTCTCGGGCGAGGATCTGCCAGTGGCGACAGAGGTCGTCGAAGGGGTTGGGACACATTTGCTTGGTTCCGCACGAGCGATAGTCGTGGTCGGATCTGTTTGGTGGTGGCTTTTGTTCCAAGAAGTCGAGATAGCCGCCTTGAAAGCCCGTTACTTCGAGACGTTGGCTGGGCGCGTACGTGCCGTACGAGTCGGCTCCTAAGGTGAAGAAGGAGATGGGCGGGTCGACGAGGACGACGCAGAGCCAGGGGTCTAGGGTCTTCTTCATGTGAAACGAAATCTTCCGACGGGCAACCGCGACTTTCTGTTTACCGTGTCTTGAACATACTTCCACCCGCCTCCGATAGTTTCCCTTGCAGTAGAGCTTTTCAATGTCGACGTCCTTGCCGCAGTTTGTCGTCGTGAACACACAGGGATATTCGATGCTGAAGAAGTTTTTCTGCTGCCGTATGTTTTGTGATGCCAGTGGCGATCCTGTGTGGCCGTCCCCAGCGCCGCCAGTGGCAGTGTCACTAATGTGTGAGGCAAAAAATGCCGGCTCAATGTTGAGAAGGCTGCCTAGCGTGTCAACCATCTCAGGATTGACATTGTTAACCATGATAATCCGTCCCTGGGCACCTCGTCCTGAGCCCGAACCTGCCGACGTGGGTGGCGCTTCTGGCGATCTCCGCGTCCATTCTTTGAGTAACACCCTCAGCTTTGAGGTGTCTGTAAGGTCTGACGTTCTGAAGCTCGATTTGCCGAATTCAAGGAGAATCGCTGCTGCTCGTTGAGGCAGCTGTGGTGATGCCATCCGGCTGGCGTCGAGACCCCACTGCAGAAATTCGTCCAATCCAGCGAGGTTGTGAAACCCATGGCTCCGTAAGAAGCATACATAATCTGTGTAAGTCCAGTGTGTCGGATCTGGTGGTGCCATTGTACAGGTGTTGCAACCGTAGACCTGATCGCTGGAAGGCATTACATCAGAGGTACGCCTTGGATATGTATTGAAGAGAGTTCAAAAGCTGGGAGCAAGGACGTTTGCTTGAAGACAAGAGATCAGTGAGTTGACATGTGCGGGAGCCGGCAGACCCGGCTGAAGGAATCAGGCATAACCTTGAAACAGGTTCTTTGATGAACGGGCAGCACAATGTTGGCCCGACATGAAATATAGACGGCTGGGAGTTTTGCGAGCATTCGGCGGACGAAAGCTTGTAATTGGTTAGCCTGAACAGGGGTTGTGCCTATAAGGTTTCTGAGAGCCAGGGAGCTGATGGTAGAGCTGCAGCGAGTCGTGGTATGATGCACATGGATCACTGGCTTGACCTCGACAGTTCGCAGGTTGATAGTTTGCGCCACGATCACTTCAGCCATGCTTTTCACGGAAACAGGTGCTCGATGGTGCAGTCCGCGAAAGCCCGGCTCGCTGCTCCGTAGAGCTTCGCTCAATGCAATTGCGTGCACCGCGCATACGAGGCAATTGGGTGGCATCCGTTATTGGCGCTTCCTCCAGCCCATGAACCTCGTTTGGTGGCAGGTCCATGGGCGGGCAGGAATAGAGGGGTGGGGTCTCGGTTGTGTGAGAAGCTTGGTGGAGGGTCAGATTCCCAGCCACCAAGACATTGTTCGAGACACTGTTCGGCCGAGATACGAAGATGTTGTCCAGACCAAAGTGAGACAGACATGTGCCTGCATGGGCCCCCATGATCAAGATGCTTCGATCTCATGGCGATGAGAGGCACGTGAGAGGAAAAGAGCAGCTGCTTCTCTTGCTCTGTTCTGCTCTGCTCTGTGTACTAGCACCGACCAGTCAATGATTCTTATTGGGTCCCTGGTCGCGCTAAAACAAGCCCGTACACGGCCCGCCAAGCTTCACTTTCCATCGTGTTTGTCGTGTTTGGCCCTCGCCAGCGAAGGAACCGTGGTTCTTAGTCTCCGATGTACTCAAATGACCGCTCACATGAATGATCCCGAAGCTGCTGCTCGTGGCACTCTGGCCCTCCTCGAGACGAGACTTCATCGACTGGAGTTTCTGCTGAGCGGTGCGAGTAACGACGATGGAATTCCGCCTGTCACCGTAACTCCCAGCTCCGGCAGCGAGTCATTAAGGGCAAGATTGGACACTCTCGAGGCGGGACTTGCGAAACTGAAGAGACTAGCTGGAACTCCGGGGACAATAGTACGAGATGTTGACCGCTTGGGTGAGTGACGAGGGAGGATGCCAGCGCTTTCTGCCCCCCGGTCTGACCATGTCTCCAGCGTCAACCTATCCAGATCTATTTGCTCCTACACTCTCCACATCCGACGTCCCGAACTCGGAAGAACTGAGCACCTTCGCTTCGATCGTCCTCGCTCATGCTGCGCTATATCCAGAAGCCGCCTCCAGATTGGCCTCTTTGCAGACCTTGCAGGTCCCACCGGCGGAGCAAAGTTCGGAACTGGTATCGTTGGTGCCCAAGCTTGGGCAGCTAAGTCGAGAGGAGCAACGATTGCAGGACGAGGCTCGTGAGCTGCGAGAGCGCAGTGCCAGGTGCCTAGAATGGTGGGTCAAGGTCGGAGTAGTAGGGATGGGGGATGTATGGCAAGACTGGGAGAAACGAATGGCAGACGTTGAGAGACATCTCATACGTTGGGAACGGCGGGCGAAGGAAGAGCAAGGATATCTGTGAAAATGACAAAACCTGCAACAGGCAGCCATCACAGCGTCCATCTGAGTTGCTAAGACTCCTTGATCTCGACACGGCAACACTTGGATCCGAGTACAATGGGGAGTCAGTACATGCGCCTGATTGTTACCTGATCATCTGACTCTGCAACGCCGCCTTGCTAGAGACCGCACGCGAGAAGACGGTCAAGGAGCCTGGCTCTGTTGGAGCCGCATGACATCTCGTGGTTCAATCGCAGCTGCCTGACCTATGCATCTCTTGGTCCCCGCAGATGATCGACGGCGCACCATGGTCGCTTAGACATCGCTACGAGGAAGAGTGCACAAGCCGTACTCCGTACCTTCACGGGCAAGGTGGCGTGTTCTAGGACGACATCGTGATGCAAGAGCAACTGCTGTACGTTGTATGCAACCACTTCCGAGCGTGGCTGACGGATCGCTTGCCAGGACCAAGAGTAATCGAGGAAGGATGCGTGTGGCTGTGCGATCACCCCCGATGTGGAGGTGTTAGGATTGGTCGAGAACAATAGGATCAGTAGCTGCCAGGGGTAAAGGCCAATGGAGCCCAGGCGGCGGGTCAGGCACCGGCTGGACAGCTCCAGTTTCATCTCAAAAGAAATACGAACGGGAAATGGGGCATCCGGGTATCATAGGCAGACTAGCCATCGCTCTGAGGCGCACAAAATGGAATTTGATGATAAGAGAGGGCTGAAAGCAACCTGCAATCAAGTCGCTTCGGTTCGGGCACTTCTCTACACGTGAGGTTCTTACTCATTAGAAAGTGTGTGCCACAAAAGCGCTTGTGTTCAATGAGCGCGTGGCCTGTGTGACTTGCGCAGAAATCAGAGTAGCCAACCGTGGCGCGAGGAGGCCAGATCAAGCCTGGAGGCTAAAAAAGAGGCGTTGGTTAGCAACTCAGTCCCCGGTAGTCGGGCAAATCCAGACGTGCAACAGGGACGCGACCAGCAGGGATGATGAGCGGCAGTCAGCAGCGTAGACAGCAGCACTCAATCAGCTTTCTTCAGTGGGCACGACCCGAATGCAATTGTTCTTAGAAAAATTGTAAATCTCGAGACGCAGGTGGAGACTGCATTTGGTTCGATCAGCAAGGGCGGGGACCAGCCACAAGACCCAGGTGAAACGTGTTGCAGTTGCAGGGCTCCCTGAAGGCTTGTGTCTTACCCGAAAGGCATAGGCTCCCCTAGGCGGCTTCCCGCAGGCATTCCCCTTGCGTTGGGGCGCTTTCATCCACCATCTCCAGTCTTTCCTTCCCTCCTGAAGTCGATTCCTCGCTCCTCAAACACCAACGACCTTCCTTTCGACCAGTCCAACTCTCAACCGACACTCGTTCAGGCAACAATTTACAATCATCCGACACTTGCTTCCCTAGGCACCCTTTACCTCAGATTATTTTCATTCTTTGTCGATCGTTAAAGCTGCTCGTTCGCGGACTGTCGTCATTCTCCAATCGTTGGCCACCTTCTGTTCCTTTTCTTAGCCGCCAGTGACAAGATATTCGCCTCCTACAGCCTGTCGATTGATCGGCAAGTGTGTTGTTTGCCTCGTCTGGCCTTCGATCGGCCCTCCATCCGGTACACGCCATAACAGAAGAGCAGTCGGACAAGACCACATTCACGCCACGCGCACGGTCACTCAAGTTCAGAGCCATCTGCGCCCGGATCAACCCCTTCCCAGCCTGCGACTGGACTTTGACGTCGTCACGATCCTCCAGCCCCGAAGCTCAACGGCCTAATAATCCCTTGACTCAACTACTCAATCGACGTTGAGCTAGTCGTGTCCGCGTCGCAACAAAGAAACCTCTAAGGCCTTCATTTGACCCTTCATGCTCTCATACGGATCACTTCACTCACCCTCGTTGAAGAAGAACAATATGCTGGAAGCACGACGAGGAGGTCGAGTTGACTTCGGCTACATTGTTGGAGACCCGTTCGCGTTGGCCACAATCTCAATCGCACTGGTAAGGGCACTCCTGCCTCGAGTACATCCGACGAGCCAACTAACAAAGGGATGCAGCTGGGGTGGTTGATTGCATTTGTAGCCTCGATTATTGCCGATATCCAAGATCCCTTTCCGAAATATGCCTGGTGGACTGTCGCCTACATGCTCTGCTGCATTATCGGCATCACCATTGTTTTTGCAACCAACTCCGCTCAGACCTACGGCGTTGCGGTATGCAGTCTCACACACCAGAAATGATTTCCCACTAACGTGGATACTAGATTGTTGGATACCTCGCTGCTGGTCTGGTTATGACAACGTCCGCAGTCAACTCTCTTGTTTATCAACCAGAAGGTGCCATGGAGGCGGCCGCCGCTGGCCACATCTTGCTTTCTATGGTTGCAGTAAGTGAAGCTGGCACCAAACCGACCACCCCAGGCTGACCTGTGTAGATTGTTTGGATCTTTTACTTCGGCTCGGCTCCAGCAGCGGCCCATCGCGAATTCATCGATCAATTTGCTTTGCACAAAGAAGCACGCCAGTCATTCCGTGGTGCTCCACAGAATATGACCAATGTCTACGATCGTCCACAAACCACTGCTTCTACTCAACCGCCTCAGATGTACACTTCGGCCCAGCTGAACGGCTTTGAGACATCCTCTCCTGTTTCAGGCTACCCTGGCGGGCCTGCAGGAGCGGCGGCTCGGGCCTCCTCACAACCCATTCCAAACCCGAGCAGCACACCCGCACCAGCACCGGAAGTCGCCCCACCTACCGAATACCCATACCGCGCCAAAGCCATTTACAGCTACGAGGCCAACCCGGATGACGCGAATGAGATCAGCTTCAGTAAACATGAGGTTCTCGAAGTATCTGATGTAAGCGGCAGGTGGTGGCAGGCCAAGAAAGAAAACGGTGAAACGGGCATTGCGCCCAGCAATTATCTGATTCTGTTATGAGCAGTCCACGAGGAGGGTTGGAACCGATTTTGAAGAGATTGTGGGTATGAACTCGACATAACCCTAATGACTGGCTTTCACGACATTGTTATTTTCCCTTCTGTGCACATGATTTTCTGGCTGGGCTGGAGCGGCAACGCGGGATCCAGACGCCAGTGAGCATGCGCGATGCGAAGCCGCCTCTGACCGATCCAACTGCGTAAGTGCAGGACAGGATCCAGAGTTGGCTCAGGCAACTTTTGTGACTTGTTATTTATCTTGGCTACGAACGGTACGGAATGGGTATGTCCGCAAGGACCTGTACAGGCGTTACGGCGCGAGCCAGGACGAGGCTGAGCGGGCTGAACGAACATGGCGTAGGCCAACCGAAGCTTTTGGGAAGGTCGAAATTGGAAATTCAACCCTTGATCGTCCACCGCTTGCTCTAGGACCAGGACGAGGACAACGACAAGAAATATTGGTCGGGAGGAAACTGCCGGTGAAGGCCAGCATTGGAAACATGATTCTTTGGTGTGCACATACACGGGATGGCTGGCTTGTGACTGAATATGGATGTTTGTTGTCACTTCCGAGCCTCCGGGGCTTGAGAGTGAAGCCTTGGAAAGATGGAAATGAGAATGCCATCAATTGGATTTGTGGTTCTGTTTCGCGAAAGCTGGACTGAAATCGAGGTCGGAGATGAGAAAGAGAACAATAGCACAAAATGCACGCATTTGGAAACTTGATGTCAAGAACACCGTTTTTGGGCCTGCCCTTGTCTGCCGTTCAGAAGAGCTCTCAGCACCCGACCATCTTGCTCCCAGCGCTCTCATCCCCGTCCTAATTACAGAGTAAGCGCTTATAGAATAGACTCTGGCCTGGAGTGGAAGATGGCCGAACGTGGTAGGGGGGCTACTTTCTAGTCCCTGTCTGTTGTTTTGTTTGGATATCATAGGGAGAAGGATTCAATGAAAAAGAGGACACGCTCGAACTGTTTGAATGATCATGATAGAGGTGCAGAAAAGTGTATCGACAAATGGGTCCTTTCTATTCAAACAATATGAGGTATCTTTTCGCTGGATTAACGGGTTCACAAAAGAAGGATGATACAAAGAAACTCGTTATCGCGCCGGTTCTGGCATCGCTAACGGTTGTTGAAACTGTGAACCACCGCTGGCATACGCTCCTGGATTGTAACTCGTGTCGTGATCATGAATGCCCAGTCCATTGTGGTTCAGTGGGCTTGTAGGCGTCTGGGCAGGGAGATGGACAATGTCATTGTCGTGGTCGTTCTGCCGAATGGGTGCATAGGCGTCGTCCAAGCTCGGCTTCTGGTATGCATACTCCTGCCTGCCACCACCGCCGGGCTGATCATCCAAGTCGTCGTCGTCGTTGCGCATGTTACTCGAAAAATCATCTTGGGTTTGAGCAGAGAAGTCGTTCTTTCCCGAGCTGCCGACCGGCAGATTCTCAGGCATCATTCCCGTTCTCTTGAATGTCATGACCGCTCGAAAAGAGATGAATGCTGTTGCAATGAAGAGGAGCATCTCGAAGACCCCGAACACAATGATTGCTTCGGACAGCTTGCAACGGCCCGGGCTGCCGTATTTGAAGTTATCGCAGCCTGATTTGCCTTCGTTCTTCCCTTTGCCTTTGCCCGAGGAGACATAGGTCGCCACGGCTGCCCACGCTGATAACCAGAGGATCACAGAGAAGGAGTCGAGCGAGGCAAAGGCGTAGACATTGGCGAAGCGGCGGGCGCGGGACCACATCGGGACCATTACTAGGTAGATCAGGATGGGTATCGTGAGCCAACACTGAGTGGGGGAATTGTGTTAGTGGACTGCATTGAGTGAACGGACACAAAACACGTACGAGGGCGAAGTACCAGCCCACCCGTCCATCGGTGGAGCCAGGTCTTGTTAACAAGGCGATTGTGAGGATCCAGCAGAGGAACAGAATGCCCGCCTGGCCAAAGTGTATCAAGTGTTTGATCTTTCCGAATTTATCCAGCTGGAGCCTCATGTTGATCGCAGTGTGGAATTATGTGGTCGGCTGAAGAGAAGAAAGGACGGGTTTCAGGCAGAATATACAGAAAGGCGCTGGAAGGCTGGCCTGGTGTTGCAATCGCGTTGCCTTGCCGGTGGCTGCTTGTGTTACTCTGGAGGGACCGGTTGAGAAACGGGCGGCAGACAGTTTGCTTCCGTAGGACTAATAATGGCACGCTTGACGGAATGAACGACTCGCCGAAGGAGGGTGAAGAGAAGGAATGATACTGTACAGACGATAACAGGAAAGAACGCAAGTTGGCAAGTTGGGAATTAAGGGTAATGCATGAGCTGAGGGCAGGAATACGAAATCGACAGACACGGCAGCGGGAAAGTGAGACGCGAAGGTCCTGGGGCTGAGAGCCGAGAGCGAGTTGAGCGAGCCGTGGTGGCGCAGTCCCAGGCCATTCTGTCGAGCTGCATACTCCATGAGGCTGAACGCGCAACAGGGCTTTGCCATGATATCTCATCAGTCTCATGTTTCCAATCTGAATGTCTACGGGGTGAAATCAAGAGCCTCTCCGCGACACGGATTCAAGTGCCTACTGCTCACACAAGAGACGTTCATCGCTGTGCGGTGTGCAATGCGTCATCGCACGGGAAATGCTGGGTAGGTGACGGTGAAGAGCAAACCAATGCATGCCATTCAACGGAAACAGTCATCGGTGAGCACGATTTGAGAAACACATATATTCACGGGAAGGCAATTGCGCTGCTTAACCTCATATATTGATTGGTGAATCGTGCGAGGCAGACGGACCCAATGGCCTTGTACTTGGATCAGAGAAAGGGGCTTGCAACTGCAGGTACCGAGTACAAAAATGGCCATGCAAGCAATGTTCGATCAGTGGAGAAGGAACAATGCAGGCTCCGAGCTAGCTTCACTGGGGAAGGCATCACTTTGGACATGCGAAATCTCGCCTTCACGCTTGGGCCTGGTTAACCATCCGTGTTTGCCCCCAAATTATTTGCCCCAACTGTTCTTCTAGCAGGTGCCACGCTGTTAATGTCCGTTAGCGGCGCTCGCGCTTGCCTCCATCGGGCTCGCTGCCGCAGATTTGTGATTACCGATTCGTCACTTCCCCGTCACTAAAATGAGCCCACCGCAACTGCGCCTAAGAATTATTTTTCAAAAAGGCCCCTTCATTTCGTTTCTGCTTTGTTTCTTCCTCCATCAACCAAGATCATCCATCAACTGATCACAACCCGAGCTCTTCTTTGAACCATCTTTGAATCTAGGGCACCAAGCTACCCTTTCCACCCCTCCGTCAATTGATTCCCAAGGCAGCCTCTAGCTACCTGAGTCAAGTTCCCCTTCACAAGTCCCATCCCGTCACTTTTGAGTCAACAAACAACTTGTGCCTCAGCCACAATGTCTTCTGCCGTGGACAACCTCGCCGAGAATCTCAAGAACGCCAGTGTCGAGGACACCTCTGCCGCCAACAACGAGGGCGTTCTTGCTTCTGCTGCCGAGGGCCGTCGTCTCTACATTGGGAATCTCGCTTATGCGACCACTGAGGCGGAACTCAAGCAGTTCTTCTCCGGTTACGACGTGTATGTGGCCATCTTATAGTTCTGCATCCATCGATCTGTGGTACTGACGTTATTGGGTAGCGAGTCAACCTCGATCCCTGTCAACCCTCGCACCAACCGCCCCGTAGGCTATGCCTTCGTCGATCTGAAGACGTCTGAAGAGGCGGAAAAGGCCATCTCCAATCTGTCTGGTCAGGAGATCCTCGAGCGCAAGGTCTCGGTCCAGCTTGCGCGCAAGCCAGAGCACGGTTCTGGTACTGAGGGCGCTGGCGAAGGCGCCGAGAGTGCTGAGAACAAGAGATCCTCCGGACGCGGTCGTGGCCGTGGACGTGGCCGAGGTGGTCGTGGTCGCGGAGGCGCAAGAAACACCACCGTACGTTGCATCACCGGTCGGAGGCGGTGCTTAGATGACTAACTAGATCGCAGGAGGGTGGCGCTCAGGAGACCACTGACTTTGCAGAGAACCCACTGCCTTTGACCGACGTCACTGCCGATGCCAACAAGGCCGCTCCTGCTTCCGATGCAAAGTCTCGCACTCCCCGTCCTCCCAAGCAACGCGGGCCTCCGGAGGATGGCATCCCATCGACCACCAAGGTCATGGTTGCCAATCTGCCTTACGATCTTAGCGAGGAGAAGGTAGGATGTCATGACGAGATTCCCGAGATTCGTGCTAACATCCTGTGCAGCTCAAGGAACTTTTCGCAGCCTACCAGCCCAGCTCTGCCAAGATCGCTCTTCGTCCCATTCCACGCTTCATGGTCAAGAAACTTGCTGCTCGCAACGAACCCCGCAAGGGTCGTGGCTTCGGGTTTGTCACCCTTGCATCGGAGGAGATGCAGCAGAAGGCTGTGGAAGAGATGAACGGCAAACTAATCGAGGGCCGTGAAATCGCTGTCAAGGTCGCCATCGACAGCCCAGGAAAGGAAGACGGTGCTGAGACCACGGAGAATGGGACCAATGGTACCACCGAAGAGGTCGCTGCCGCTTAAATGACGGAGAGAAGCACAACCAGTCACGCACCAGAGTTCAAGATGGAAACAACGGTATTCTTTTAGTGGGGCATACTCTTACAGGAATGGGAAGGCTTGGTTGCTGTTTCCACTCCTTGCAGGGTCGCCAAAGACTGAAGTATCGGAACGATAGTCAATGGGGTTGATGGCAAGCCAACACGACACCATATCTTTCTTGCCCAGGTGGCTGTATCTCCCAATACAGTAATAATATCTTTGCAAACACTGGGATCTCCACTCAGTCAAGGTCGTGTCTTCTCGAGTCTGCTATGACGCACCGGATGCTGGGATCCAGCGGAGGTCCGCGTGTGAACAAGGAGAAGTGAGGATTAGAGAACCGAGTAGGTTGTCCCTGATGTAGCTCGGCGAATGTGTCCCGATGCAGCAGTGTGAGAACGTGCTGAGTCACCGAGTCGAGCTGCAAATGCGACTGCTTCTCCCTCAGTTTGGACAGGATACGAGTAGGGAGACTGACAAATACACTGACATCATCCAACCACTATGTGGAACATGATATGAATCCAGTGCACAGAGTGTTCAGAGCCCGAATCGGGCAATACTTGTGCGGACGATCATTGCTCGCTTCGCTTATTCCCGGCAGGGGACCGAATCAACATTTCGACGAGATTCGCATGCACTTACGTGGCCAGGAGCGTCTGGGCGACGAGGCTTGTCTAATGCTTGTTTGCGGAGTAAGTTCACCGGCAACCTCTAGCTATGTTCCCAACGATTGCGTTGGGGTGGTTGAGGTACGGGTGATCGATGCGCCATGTGATGGACTTGTATGCTCCTAAATTTGAGCCGGGTATGGGGTTTGTTCCACCACGGTGATATGTTGTTCCGGCTGCAGAGATCGTAGAGGAATCAATCTCTCAACGAGACTCGTCGAAGTGAAGATTAACTTTCATGGCCAGTTATGTACTGGCTGGGATTGTAGGAGTGTCTGCCACGCGCCGTCTCCTGCAAAGGTGCAGCGGACTAGCAAGGGTCCCATTCTATGCATTTCGCTATGTCATCATCGTGAAAAACTATTCGGACACCAGCTCTGCGCACTGTGTAGTGGCTTATCTATCTGCCTATGAATTTCTGCAACCACATACGGCATGCGGCCACCGACTATCCACTGCCAGCCTCGTCCAATGGCACGACATGCTACGTGAATGAGCAACCTGTACACTCCGGCTTGTGCGGAAGCTTGCTTGCGTATTGATGCTGCTCGCGCTCGCGCTCGCCCTCGGGATGCCGGACGCGTCGTAACATGTTGGATGGGTTCACCCGGTCTCGAGGAAGTATAAAGCGCTGGAACTCGCTCAGAGAAGCCCAAGATGGACATGTTCACAGATCCAGATCACAAGCACAGTCGAGTTGTGTTTTGAAAGCTTCCCAAACAGTCACTGCTAACCATCTCTGCTCGCTCTTATAACCACGCAAACAAACAGCCACAACCCTTCACGCTCACGCATAACGAGAATGGTGCACCCCGCCACAGCTCCGAAGGACGCCCCCAAGGCATACGACTTCATTGTCGTCGGGGGTGGCACTGCTGGATGCGTCGTCGCCGGTCGCTTGGCCGAGAACCCCAAGGTCTCTGTGCTGGTCATTGAGGCGGGTCCCAAGTATGTCGACATGCCACCCTACCCCCTTCCCCCGCCTCTCTCGAAGTGATGACTGACTGGCTGGCTCAGCAATACCGCTGAGATCCCCGAGATCTCGACGCCGGCTCGTGCCTTCGAATTGAGAGGAAGCAAATATGATTGGGGCTACAAGTGAGTGTGCTCCAGAAAGTTTAGGACCGTCGGGGCCTGGCTTCCCCGTACGGTTACCGAATGCTGACACTAATGTAGGACCACCATGATCGACCGCCCAGACTATACCCGTGTCGAGAAGCCCAACACTCGCGGGAAGATGCTGGGAGGATCAAGCGGAGGGAATTACTTCACCTGGGTGCGAGGCAGCGCTGCCACGTTCGACGACTGGGCCGAGTACGGCACGGATGAATGGAATTGGGAAAACACAAAGGACTACTTCAACAAGTCGACGACATACCATGACGACGACGGCCTATATTCCAAGGAGCTGGCCAAGATCGGCAACCAAGGTGGTCCCCTGCACATCTCGCACTCGGACCTGGTCCCTGAAATGAAACCTTTCCGCGACGCATTGGAGAAAGCGTGGGTCAGCAAAGGCCAGGAACTGACCAGCGACGTGTACAGCGGCGTGCAGAAGGGGCTGTTCAAGTGCGTCAACAGCATCTACAAGGGCACGCGGTCCACAGCCGCCGTCTTCATCGAGGGCAAGGAGAACGTGACGCTCGTGTCGTCGACCATCTCCAAGAACCTGGTCCTCGAGAAGGGCAAGGCTGTGGGCGTCACCGTCATCGGACCCGACGGCAAAGAATACACCTTCAACGCCAAGTACGAGGTCATCGTCTCGCAAGGTGTGTTCGAATCGCCGAAGCTGCTCATGCTCTCGGGCATCGGGCGCAAAGCCGATCTCGAAGCCCACGGCATCAAGACGGTCGTCGACTCCCAGCACGTGGGCCAAAACCTGCTGGACCACCCGATCTTGTCGCACGTCTTCAAGATCAAGGACGGCTACGGACTCGATAGCCACCTTCTCCGCGCTGGACCGCAGAAGGACGGTGCCGTCGCCGCGTACCGGAAGGACCGCTCCGGTCCCTACAGCAGTGGGTTGCTCGAGCTGGTCGCCTTCCCCCGCGCGGACGAATGGTTCAACAACAGCAAGGAATACCGCGAGTACAAGGCCAAGAATGGGGGCGTTGACCCCTTCGGTCCCGCCGGCCAGCCTCATTTCGAGGTCGACTTTGTGCCCATGTTCTCCGACGCCTTCCAGTGGCAGTGAGTGATTCCCCTTCCCCTTTCCCTCCCCCTGCCATGCCTCCTCATTCTTCTCGCTGTTTCCAAGTCCAAGTCAAGTCCTAACATGATGTGCTCCCCAGCTTCCCCACTCCTCCACAGGGCGACTACCTCACCGTGATCGTTGACCTCATGCGTCCTCTGTCCCGCAACGGCGAGGTGCGCCTCCAGTCCACCGACCCGGCCGAACAGCCGTACATCAACCTGAACTTCTTCTCGCACGACCTGGACCTGATTGCGCTGCGCGAGGGTGTGCGCATGATCGACGACATTGTCATGCACGGCGAAGGCCTCAAGGATATCGTTGAGGGAGACTATCCCTGGCCGATGCCACGCAACAGCGACGAGGCCATGATCCGCCAGATCCTGGAACGATCGCAGACGGGCTTCCACCCTTGCGGCACGCTGCGGCTGGGCAAGAGCATCGAGCAGGGTGTCGTGGACCCGAAGCTGCGTGTCTACGGCACCACGGGCCTGAGAGTCATCGACGCGTCCATCTTCCCCGTCATCCCGGATTGTCGTATCCAAAGTAAGTTCCTTTGACTCCCCCTCCTCGTGGTCTCATTCAGGCCAGATTTGAGCTATCTGGCGCGCGCGTAGGACGTCGTCGTGGCTGACACATTCCCCTTCACAGATGACGTGTACATGGTTGCCGAGAAGGGCGCGGACTACATCAAGGCCGACTACCCAGAGCTGTTCCAAACCGGTCGCCAAGTGCGAGCATGATTTCTCGACGGATGAAGTATACTGAGCGAGCGAGAGAGAGAGAGCGAGTGGGTGAGTGGGTGAGTGATTAATCGAGCGACCCTCTCTCTCCGGAGGCTGCCATAGCCATGCATTTGTTCTAGACGAGGTTGAGGTTGAGGTTTGAGGTTTGAGGCCTGAGATTGGAATCGCTGGAAAGTAATACACTCCTTTTGTGGGGACTCTTGAGAGACACGTCCACCTGTATTGTATACTATCAATATTCCACATATGACGTCTGATGTCTAATGTCTGCTGTTTTGAATTGCAGTTCTCCCTCTCCCGAACCGCACGGCAACGGCGCCTCTCTCGCCTGTACACCCGGGAGCGTGGACTGACAATACACCTTTCTTGGAGAACAAAGTCGACATGTAGTGTAAGGCCGTCGTCCTATCACCCAGGTTTCCTGCCTCACGCGCCCACACATCAATCACTGTGTCACGGTCGGCGAAGAGTGTTCTCATCACAGTGTGGACCCGGCTCCGGTGCCAGCGCCCATATCAAGGAAGTGCCTCGTCTTCTCGGTCTGGTCCCTCTGAATATATCACCCCTGAGAAGGGCGAAGGTCGTGACTTGCTTTGCTATGCTTCGTTGGCTTTCCAGGATCTCCATCCCTCATAGATATGTATATAGAGAGAAGAGGAAGGGGGGGAGGGAGGGGAGAGATGCATATAAGCATTCGAATGCTACCAATCCCGGACGGGATCCTTGAATTCATTGCATAATCACGCGGTCGCCACTCTCGATAGAAATCTTGCAGTGCGGTCTCTTTCTTCTCGGCATTTCAGATCCCATTTACGGACGATCGTGTCTGGCACACGGCTTCACAGCCTGCCACGGATCAAGAGACAACAGACCTGGGTTTCTAGAAAGTAGCGTGAGAGGAGGACATGATTTCGCTGCAGCCGCCTGGTCTTGCCGAGGTTGAAGGAATACCATCACTAGTCAATCTACTGCGTAACAAGATCGTAAGGACGATAAGACTGACAAAGGCTGATCGTACTGTCTGATTGATTGATCGATGGGGTCTGTGCTCCATACTCCCTCATTTCCCAGCCTCGTCCGAAACGCAATGAACGCTGATCGAAATCAGAGTGCAATGTTACCGACTCTGTGAAGCTGTGGCGTACTCCTCCTGCCTGTGTCGTGCTACATGCTTGCGTAGACGTCTTCCATCATCTGACTCTGCTAGTGAGGTTCGGGAACGCGTCCACGAGAGGGTCATACGAATCATTCCCATACGCGTCTCCACCGTAGCTGAGGTACCCGTTGACATACTGATTGACAGTTAGCATTCAAGACGCCTTTCACGCCAGACCAAGCACTTCGGTCATGCATAGCCGTGAGGAGCGACTCACCGGTTGCGTGGGGAACTTGTTCAGTATGGAGCTGCTGTTCCCGAACACCCAAACGGTCTGCATCCCCATGATCATATGTTGGAGCTGCATCGTGGTCAGCATCAGTACTTGTACCGTAGTAATACTGCAGGTTCTGGGGACCGTCTCACGATATGACAATGCATCATCCACGCGCCGACATCGTCTTCTGTAACGCGGATCCGCCACGCTCGCCAGCCTGACGTGTAGTTCTTCGGACCCGATGCCGCATACCTATATACCATCGTAGTATCGCGAAGGGCCGGTGTGTAGTTTCCGAAGCGCAGTTCATTGTCGGTTGCATTGTAGGTACCGTTTCTGTAAGGTATCAGAACTGTCGACTAACGCAATGTGAAATAAGTGTATCTAGGCATCCCGTCGACGCCCAGAATTCGAGCCCACTTCGCCCTTAACGACCAAGCTCAAAGGTGGGAACAAACGCAACTCCCTGGAATGGAAAACTCACCCAGAACCTAGGTCGAAATAATGCTTCCCATGAGCGTGCATTGGATGAACATCAAAGCCTCCTGTGGCGCCGGTGTTGCTTAGCCAGACGATATCGAGCACCTCGCCCGGTAAAGCAGGGAAGGCATTGCTATATGGGTCCCACCCGCCATTCTGTAGCGCCGCGGTGTAGTTCGGGGTTTGTCCGGTGGTGTAGAGCTGAACGAGGTAGGGGGCGCTGTTGTTAGATTCGCGTTGCTCGGTCTGCCAGATTAGATTGTTCTGTCTGCACAAGCGTCAGCTCATATCGATGCGACAGATTGGGGCCGAAGCGTACGCCCATTGCAGTGTGCCATTGATCGTCCCGTTGACGAAGGCACCTACGCGGATGACCTGCTGCATGGTAATATAGATCGTTCGAGTCACTTCTGATAGTCTCGGGAACGGTTCAACTGGGCTCAGCGCCTCGAGAGAATACTCTGCCCAGCCAGTCAAATTGCGAGGTAGAGTTATCGGCGGTTTCGTAGGCAGACTAGGCGGAAGATTCGTGGACCGGCCGGGAATGTTGTAATGTAACAAAGCATATCCGGAAACATTGTTCGGTCTTTCTCGATTCTCGTATCGAATCCAAAAGTCTGTTCTGTTGCCGGCTGCTGCGAGTTCCATTTGCGTCTTTGCCTGCAGGATAATACTGAAGCGTTGCCCGCTGCCGAGTTGGACATGACCTGTACCCCATGGTTTCGTGTATGAACCATCCGCCTCGATAATGGTCAAGTTCGAATGGCTTTCAATACCAACGGTGACCAGGGAGAGCGCAGTGGCGCCGATGAAACGCAGTCGATACACGCGGCCTGGGACGATGTTGATGACATAGGGGGCGCACGAAGCCTCCGAAGCGTTGCTGAAGGAAGAATTACCGCTGAGGCCGTTGATGGATATCGCCTCGGCTTCACCAGACCACTGGAAGGGGTTGGCAACAAGCCCCAGCTCTATCGATGAATCGTTCCTGGGGAAATAGTCTTGAAAGAACAGTGATAGATCCTCGTCATAGCTGTAGGGCGGCGTCTTGTTTTGCGCTTCTTCTACTATAACAACGCCCTGGGCGGTGTTGGACTGAAATCCTACGTGGGAATGATAGAAAAAGGAGCCGGCATCCCCTATTTGCGGGGTGATGGAATAGTCGAAGAACTCGTTCGGGGCGATGGGCCACTGCGAGACAGCAGGCGTGCCGTCCGAAAACGGCGAGGTCCTCTGTGACAAACCATGCCAATGCTGATCCACGCCTGTTAGGTCACATCTCACATGCTTCTGATATAGGCCCAGATCCAGAGCTGCATGACGTACCACAGTAAGATTCTCGTTCTCAATCCTGTTGTAGACTCTCACCCACGTCGTGTAGTTCTCTCTAAGGTACAACTGTCGGGTGTTAACATCCAGAACCCGAATGAAGGACAAAGCGCCGACAAGGGAGTTTTGAGGAAATCTGTGCGGATTGGGAGGGTACCTACGGGAGGACCAGGGCTTGTGCCATTAAATACTACCGAGTACCTGCTTCGACAATTGATGTTGATGTTCTGCGCCGTTGCAACAAGCACGTAGTCCGGAGAGGCTTGTGGACTCGGGGCGTTGCAAATTGTCAGTGGCGGCCAGAAAAGAAACAGTTGAAGTATCGTGAGAAACATGCTGGATACAACCGAATTAACACACACAGCAGTGCCCAACGTGAGAAATGCGAAGAAGAGCCAGGGTCGGGTGGCCGGGTCGCTAGAATGATTTTATTGTGGTCATTTCCTCAGGCCATACTGCCTTGGTGTTGTGCTCCGGGGTAGAGATGGCGCAGGAAGGGAAAACCCCAGGCCTTGATATGGACGGGACAGTGACAGTCGCCATCCTGTGTGACCACATCCTGAGTTGAACATGTACTGGTATCACCGTCCGCGGATCTGCAATCTGACCGTCAGGCCCCCACCCAGGGATAACCCGTCTGGTACCGACAGGAGCGTATTCCTGCGTATTCAACCTGGGGCCTAAGGATCGGTCCCAAAGGACGATCGCTGACTGCGGACGCATACACCAGCAGTCCATGGCTGCAGCCTGACGACATCTCCACAATAAACAAGATGTTCCATCGGGGCACCTGAAGGAAATGCCCGAAGCGTGCTGATGACTGTCATCAGGAGGCACGTGAGGTTCTTAGGAAGGTAAACTACTGTCTCCATCACTTGAAGTCTTAGATTTCTGCACGGGCCTTGTGTGCCACGAAAACCTCCGCTATACAAACCTTCGACAGAAACCTACCGGGACCGTCTGCACTGGGAGTTACCCCCGGTTGGTCGGCTTCGAGACAGACAATGGTTGAGGCTCGGACTTGCTATTGCGTTTGAGCACCAATCATCACTCCCAGCATCAGAGCCTTCAACGGTTGTCCTTCGTCGTCCGATTCGAAAACTGATAAACATGAGATCTGGCATTGGCTGGGTGCAGTGCTGGAGAGCGTCCATCAAGCTTCCGAGTGTGAATATAGCGTCTGCACCCTCCTCTTTGTGAGAGCCGTGGGAAATGGGTATAGTCCCTCTACAATACCCCATGGAGATGGACTGTTATGTGCCGCAATTAAGGCAGAATCGTGGGAACGGCCTTTACGATGGTGGTCGTCGGGCCGCTGTGGCACTGTGTGGCTGGCCCATATTGGTGCCGTGAGGTCCGCTCTGAAGTGAAAGGACATTCTGAAGGCCGATGAATCAATGCGCCATTTCGTCCGAAAAGGGCAGTGCTGGAAATGCAGCTTCACTCGGAGGCTATACCCGGCGAGATCTCGACAACCTCCAACCTAAAGAGAAATCTGATGCGATTGGTGACTGTGATTACATGTAAACCTCAGCGCACGCGACAGGTCTGAGAAATTCGCAGGCAGGTGAGATCACGTCGACTTTCCAGGGCCGGCGCCAGCTCCGTAATGCGCCTTCGGGGGTCGGCCTGCCGAGGCGGGTGGCTTGCGCGCCCCTGAAAAAGAGGCTCGGGCGTGGCCGGGGTTGCACTACCGCAAACTGGACCCTGAAACGAGGGCCGCCGTTGGCTCTTTGCGGGCAGATGGAGCCTGCAGATCAGACTGGTGTCCCAAATTTTTATTCACCATCGATGCCAGATCCAAAGCAGCAGAAACCCACATCTCAGGTGCACGCTCAAATCAACGTCATCCGGGACAAGGGCAGATCCCCAAGGAACAGGAACGAGTGTCAGCAGTAAGTGACCGCCACGAGAAGGACTCTCCACCTGCACAACGCACACACACACTGGCACCTGCCTGCAACCACATCGCTGCTGCCCACTTCGAGGTTGAGGGACCTCAATTCACCGTCTCTTCACCTCGCTCCATATTTCAAGTCGACCTTCACTCTCATTGAAAAGTATCATACAGTACCGTCTAGATCTATCATATTGTGCATAATCTTCACTCTATCAGCCATCTTGATACAACGCCTCGGCAGACACAAACGCAAACGTCATAGCCTGCTTGCTTCTCCAACATTGCTGCCACTTCGATCTTCACCAGACACTCTGGTGCATCTTCACGTCCCAACTTCGCTTCCGTGTCGCAAGGCCCATCACCTCCCATTGCCCGCGATGGCTGCCCGGTCCGCGTCTCCAACCCATGCCTTTGACCCGACACCGGCTCTCGAGCACGACCCCGACAATTATTCTCCTCTCACCCGTCCTTCAGTCATGGGAACCTCCTTCGACTTCAAGGGTGTCCGTTTCTCAGACCCTCCCGCATTCTCAATGCAGGCGCGCCATTCGATAGCCACCGACGTCCCACTGCTTCCCCCAATCCCATCTGCGAGCCAGCTGCCTAAGCATTCCTTCCAAAAAGCACCCACGGCACCTGTGGTGGACATCACTGCATACATGGAACAATGTAGGCTGCTGAATACCCAGCTGAGGCAATCTCACGAGAGCGAACGGAAAACATGGGACATAGAAAGATCCGCGCTCAAGGCTCGCATAGCAGAATTGGAACAAAAACTCAGCAGAACTCGAGAGCTCAACAGACGGTCAAGCAATGATTCCTCCGTGGGCAGTCTTCATTCCTTCAGGTCGAATTCCGTACCTGTTGCGGCCAATGGCAAACTGCGTCAGCGCATCTCCCCTGACCGCACAATCTCAGAGCCGCCTGTCTGGATAGGACCGGAAACCACGCCACCGGTGACGAGAGTCTTCAGCCACGAAGAAGATATCAACCATCTGCCGAGCATTTCGGAAGACGACGCCCTGCCAGCGCTATCCAAGGAGACCTCTCCGTCGTCGTCTGCTCAGGACAATGTCCCAGTCCCGATCGAGCAGGTTGATAAGACGCTCGACGGAATCACGCTCAAGTCCGCCGCTTTGACCTCTTCCTTTGACAAGGAGATCACCAGTCCGCAGTTCGCTAGTCCCGCACGGTCCCCGTCGCCACTACCCAGGAAAGAGGATTCCCTGAAGGTCGACGTTGGCACTCTGTTGTCCCCTCTGGATGAGAAATTGAGGCGGTTTGCTGGTCATACACCCATGGCTTTCGATGGAACCCTATCCTCCGACTCTGCGAGTACGGCATTGACACCGAAGCAAGAGAAGCCTTTCGCTCCTGCCCCGACCAAGCGTCCACCCATCCGGCCGTCTGAGAACTCTGACTCATATTTTTCATTCTCTTCTCCTAGGGAGGACAACAGGAAGGAAAACCGTCCGGAAGAGCCGCAACCGGTTCACGAAACGCAGGATGACCCTGCCCTGAAGGGACCTCTGATGCTCGATCCGCATGCCAAGACCGCTGAATCGGCCACTTTCCTTCACTCGCTTGACGCAAGGCTCATCGAAGAGAAAAGGCAGCAGGAGAGAACGGAGTCCAAGTTGGCGGGGGGCAACGAGGAGCCAGAATCAAACGATCAACAGGCGGGGTCGTCTACTACTGACGATGAGATGCCAAGGTTGAGGATGAAGAACAGCATGAATTTTGGCAGTGCGTGGGGCGGTCAAGACCCTGGCCGGATGATATAGTTCGCGAGAGCATCTTTTTCTTTTCTTTAGCGATCATTGCGCAGCGGTGAGATTTGGCTTCATTCCAGCGAGGGGCTTGAAAAGCATGCTGGCGCTTGGACATAAAAGATCTCCGAGAGGGTTCTGTTTACCCGAAAAGCGTTGCAGGGAGCCTGAGGGACATATGTAGGGGCCAGGTCCAAGCTTCGGTTCATTATGGGTGACGGGGTCAATCCAGGCTCATCATGAGGCACTGCGAACCCGCCCAGGGCATCAGAGCCTTTCGACTCAGCTTACAGGATGTGTCGAGAGAGGTCGATCTCATTTCATGTAGGTATTTATTGCCGAATGAATGTAAACATCAGATCAACCACTGTCAGCATCAGGGACATTCCACTTTTCGTCGTAACCGAGATACACGGGAGCGTCGTGCTCGTTGAGTTCGAGGAGGAAAAGATGGACACCCCTACCGCTTCCCATATATTCTCTTCTATATAGTACGACTCGAGATTCGCAGCGCAGGTGCCTCGTCTCAGACGATCCTCATGTATCTTTCAGGAGATGCATCTGTCCAGGGAGAGACGCTCCAATTATTTCTCTCGCGTCTGCAACTTGACAGAATACAGTCCGGTGTACGAGTACGGAGCATGGATAGTGATAGAAGAGACGCTCGTGCAACAATACGAGTACGGCCGTCCTATGAAGGCACGGCCAATGCACCGCCAAAGCACCAGCCAACCCAAATTCATCGGCACTGCTTAGTATGGAACCGGCACGCATGATTGGGTTACTGCGATGCTTATTTTCCCGCGCATTGAGGCTAGCCGTGTCGCAACCCCCCAGCCAGATCCCAGAGCGATGGGAGTCGATTCTCGAGTGTCTTTATCGCTCCGCTGGTTGGTCGACCGTGAAGGCCTGAGAATAATCAACCAGTCCGGCCCTCAAGTCACGATGAAGGCAAGAAACGTACATTACTTGGACAATGCATGATGGTTACGTTGTTGTTGCTGTCGCACGGTCATAGTGCTCCATGCCGCTACCGCTACCACCACCACTCCCACTAGCCCTCGAGCCTTCGACAGGCCTGACGACGAGAGTTCGGCATAATGGCATCGGAGGCGCCTCCTCCTCCTCCTTCTCCTCCCCCACCCTTCGACGACACCGAGAAGACGTTCGACGAGAAACAGCATGCGCTGGGCGCGCAGACTAAGCTGGGAGGTTAGTTCTCTCTTTGGTTGCTGCTTAAGTTCGAGTGTTTCATGGCGTGGTATAGCATGACATGATGTGACAAGCCACCGGTTAACGTAGCGGCACACCAGACGACGGGCGCGTCAACATCATAATCGACGAGGTCAACGAACTGCTCGCCCGCCAGATCGAACAACTCCAGCTATCGCGCGTGCAGGAGAACCAAATAGACGAAGGCCCCGGCGCAAGACCCCCGGTTCCCGATGCAGCAGCCCCAGCGCAGGCCCTCCTCGAAGCGAGTCATCGGCCGTCGCGCGTCCCTCCGCGCCTGAACATCGTCATCCAGGTGGTCGGATCAAGAGGCGATGTCCAGCCCTTCGTGGCATTGGGCCTCGTTCTCAAGACCCGGTACGGACACCGCGTCCGGCTCGCCACGCACGGCACGTTCAAGAAGTTCGTCGAAGAAAATGGCCTCGAGCACTTTGACATCGGCGGCGATCCGGCGGAGTTGATGGCGTTCATGGTCAAGAACCCGGGCCTGATCCCGGGGATGAAGTCGATCAAGGAAGGAGACGTGGCGAAACGGCGCAAGGGCATGGCGGAGATATTGCTGGGGTGTTGGAAGTCGTGCGCCGATGCGGACGAGGTCAAGAAGAGCGACGAGCAAGAGGAAAGTGGGAAACCAGCAGGGCCCAAGAGAAAGCCATTCGTAGCACATGCTATCATTGCGAATCCGCCGAGTTTCGCGCATATTCACTGTGCGGAAAAGTTGGGCGTGCCGCTGCATTTGATGTTTACGTGAGTCACCATGTGGCTGCTATCACCCCGGCCTCTCCTGCTTGCAGTGCTAATGGCGCCATGGGGTCTTTCAGAATGCCCTGGTCTCCGACCCGCGAGTTCCCGCAGCCGATCGCCAACATCAAGTCGTCAAACGCAAGTCGAAGCATGACCAACGAGATGAGCTACACGCTCGTCGACATGATGACCTGGGAAGGCCTCGGCGATCTTACCAACAAGTTCAGAAAAGAGACCCTCGGTCTACCCATGCTATCACAGGCCGCCGCGACGGACATGCTCCATCGGTTGCGCATACCCTATACCTACTGCTGGTGAGTGAGTGCCTTGTCCAGCTGTCTCGGCATCGCATGACAAGCCCTCCGAGAGAGAACTCAGACTGATATAGTGGGATAGGTCCCCGGCGCTGATCCCCAAACCCAAGGACTGGGGCCCGCACATCACCATCGCCGGCTTCTTCTTCCTGTCGCTGGCGTCAAACTACCAGCCCGAGCCGGCGCTTGTGGAGTTTCTGGCCGCCGGCCCGCCCCCAGTCTACATCGGCTTCGGTTCCATTGTCGTGGACGACCCCAACGGCATGACGAAACTGATCTTCGACGCCGTCAGGAAGACGGGCCAGCGTGCCCTCGTCTCCAAGGGTTGGGGTGGGCTCGGGGGCGATGACCTGGGCCAACCCAACGACGTCTTCATGCTCGGCAACGTGCCTCACGACTGGCTCTTCCAACACGTCTCGTGTGTCGTGCACCACGGCGGCGCCGGCACCACAGCAGCGGGGATCGCGCTCGGGAGACCCACAGTCATCGTGCCGTTCTTCGGTGACCAGCCCTTCTGGGGCGCGATGGTTGCCCGCGCAGGCGCAGGACCCACGCCAATTCCGTGCAAAGACCTCACGGCCGACCGCCTCGCAGCCGCGATCCTCGAAGCTCTGAAGCCCGAGACGTTGGCGCGCGCGAAGGAACTAGGCGACCGCATCAAAGAGGAAAAGGGCACCGAAGTCGGGGCTGCGAGCTTCCACGCCCAACTCAACATCGAGAATCTCCGCTGCGCGCTCGCGCCGTCACGGCTCGCCGTGTGGACCGTCCGGACAGCCAAGTCGAAGGGGCCTGCCACGCCCACAACGGATATTCGACTCAGCGCCTTCGCCGCCACGGTGTTGGGCAATGAAGGTCTCCTCGACGTCAACGCCCTGGCAGTATACCGCCCGTGCGAATATCCCACTGCATTCGGCGTCATGAGTGCCCGCGTATCGGGGCCGAACCCCATTCTCAGCACCGTGGGCGGCATCGCTTCCGACATCGTCCATGCGCCGATCAACATAGCGAAAGCATGGGGTGGGGTTGTGTATGAGCCGTATAAAGGTGCCAAAGCAGACGGCTTCAAGGGATTTGGCAGAGGGCTAGGCAGGGGAATCGGCCATTTACTCATCCCGCAGAGGAGGTTGATGATCGGGCATGCGGCTGTGGGGATCCGCGCGACGTACGACGCCATCAAGAAGAAATTGGGCAGTGACTCGACGCTCAGCTTCATCCTGGCCACGCGCTACATGGAAGGGTTCGAGGACGTGCAGACGTCGACCGAGGAGGAGCGGATCGAGGTTATCAGACGGTGGAATGAGCTCGGGCCCCCCGAATTGAAGACCACGACCACGGAGAGCAGGAGTAGCGTGTCTTCGGGGACGAGCACACCAACAAATCCAAGTCCGAGTTTGAGCCCGAGCCATTCGCGCCTGACGAGCCTGACGAGCGCGAAGAGCGAGAAAGGGTTGTCGAGGTTCTTCAGCCATTCCAGCACGAAGAGTGGTAATAGTGAGGTGACGCCGGTGGGTGATGCTGCCGGTGAGACAAGTACCGCACCTTTGGATTCGCCTTCGAGTGAGACTCGGAAAGACGAAGCGAAGGGGTCGGCAGATTTGCGTTGATCTGTCCTGGCACGGTTGCTATCAAGATTCAAGACCAAGGTAGGTTGGTCGGTAGGCAGGCATGACAAGCGAGGTGGACGGGATCTCGAAGAAACTACGATCACATTGGACGCCATTTTCCCCTTTGGCCATGCTATGCACTATAGCTTTTCACTTTCCCTTGTCGTGCCCAAGTCAACGCTATCTGTCTTCTCGAACTTGGCCCGCTTCTGGCTGGAAGTTGGCAGGGGTGGCACCGGACTTCTCAACAGGCCCTCCAAGCCGAAAGGGGTGAATGTTATCGCCTGAGCAGCCAAGGACGGCAAGCAGAGCACCGACCACTGACCACCTACCACCATTTGAGCAAAAGCCCGAGAGACCACGGTGCCACCCTATCACTGTGGTCTGGTGTCACCGGTCCAGGGGGCCGCCACGCTCACATCTCTTTCGCAAATGTTACAGAATGCCTGGATATGTGACCCATGTGGTGAGGCTCGGCCGGCCGACATGGCTAATCGAATCGCGGTGTGTAGCATGGGTTATAGATCATGTGGTTGTCTAGCTTTACGTGCTATCAGGACGTGCGTACCGCTCATTCTGGTCAAGGTTCAGTCAGCTCTGACAAAGTACGCATTGTAGTCACAGCCGTGGCCGCAGTCGTCGTCTGGAATGATGCAAAAGCACCCGGAGTGGTGCAAGAAGCTAGCGGGCGGTTCGACCATGCATAGAGTGTGTATGCTTGTTGTCCCGCCGCAATTGGTTGCAACCTCGAGGGCGGCTTGAATATTTGACGCTAGTGGTGGAGAGAAGAACACGAGCTGCTACTATAGACTGATCCAAAGGATGCTTTGCAAAAGTCCCGCGAGCCACGCCGAATACCCGCTTGCCAGATTCCCTCCGTATTGCTCAGCGTGGCTGGCTTGAGAGTGAGCGTCGCGGTCGCAGCCCGAATCATCTGGTCCCCCCCATCTATTGGCCATGAACGATATTGAGATGGGCGTGTCATTAGTCTGGAGAAAGTAATCTCAGGTAACGAAAGATAGACCTGTGGCGTTTCAAGCAACCCAAGGCTTCTTGGTCACGCTCTTCACGTCACTGGAAATGGAAGAGTTCGTTCTCCAGACTCGCTTCCGACCCAGCACTAAGACAGAATTGCATTGCTCAGAGATCGTCCCCATTGGCCAAGTCGAGGGAGCTGAATCGGATTCTCGTGTTGGCAAATCTCTTTGACACGGTTGCACGTTCGCTTCCTAGCGAGAAACAAGAACGATATGCGAGGCAGACCACATTCTGGAGAGGTGGCAATGCGTTCAGACTTTTGTCAAAAAGCCAAATGCTCGTGTGCGTGGAACTTTGGGGCGAAGCGTCTCGACTAAGAATCAATCCTGTGCAATTTGGCGAGGTTCGACATGAGGTGAAAGTCGCCGAGCAGTCTGTTGAATCGCCCCGAGCCATGTGTCATCCAATGTAGGATAGGTCTTCGGGATGAGAACTGGACGATCATCCACTGGAACTCTCCTACGCCAGACACTTCTCGTCTGCTGGGATGCGCTCAGAAGTCGAAAACACGGCTTGATACGAGGTGACTGCATGGCCTCAGGTGAAAGGGTCACGCTGAAGCCCAACAAGCAGTCGGCAGTGGTTCAGCACGGGGAGACCAGGCTATGTATAAACAAACGAGACACCTGTCGCAGTTCATGTGGAGGGTGGTGTCCATCATCTTTGCACAACACTCACTCAGTGACCTTGCCAACTCAAGATGCTGGCCCTTATTGTTTCACTCACGTCTACCTTCCTGGCAGGGCTAGCCACCAGCTCCGACGTCGGTGCTCCTCTTCTCAAGCGGAGTATCCAGCCTGGCGTCGCGGGCAATGCGGCTTGGGATGGGACCAACTACAGATGCCCTGAGGGATCGAACATCTTCCTGGAGGAGTGGTGCTGTCCAGAAGGTTACGAGTACGATAGCAACAGCAGCGAGTTCACAACGTTCATATGCTGTCCAATTGGTGAGGCCTTGAGCTTTTCCTCTCCCCGTCGGCTCAGCGGCTGAATGCTCGCGCAGGCGGACCAGAATGTTCCCAACAGGTTTTGGACTGTCCCATATGTGCCGACTCCAGTTGGGTGTACTTCGACCTCGGCGGAACAAATGTTCCACCGACATTGCCATTCTGCTGTGAACAAGGGTATGCCCCAGGCGAGTTGCAAGCACCGCAACCTGCGAATGTGTGCACTTCGGGGGCAGATCTTTGGACGGACTATGCGACGGTAAGTGGCCCCCGCTTCCGCAAGGGAGGGTCTGCTTGAGCTGAAGCGCCTCAGGCATCACAATGCGGACAAGTTGCAGACGCGACCGGAAGTGCATCTCCAGGAACGACTTCTGCGACGCCCACAGGCTCGGGAGGACAAGGTGCAAGCTCCACTTCAGAGGCAACGGCGACCTCGAGTGCGGCGGCATCAGGCAGTCCCTCAGAGTCTGGAGCGGCCCTCGGTCTGGGCTTCTCGGCGCTTGTCTTGCTCATGGCCACGTCGCTGCCTGGGATTTTGATGTTGGTGATGTAGTCGCGGCGGAGGGCGAGGAATGAAGGGGCTGGCGCGGCTGGTCCAAGTGTTCGGAGAGTCGCGTTATGGTGGAGCACGAAACGCGCTTTAAATAGGCGGGCAGCGTGTAGGTGGCGTTCCAGCCTCGCGTGGCTTGAGATAGCCGAGTTCAACCCCGCCTGCGCCCGCCAGGCACGCCTGTTTCAGGTGCCCAACCACGCTGATTTCACAGGAAATAGAAAGGCCGGGCCTTCCTGCACAGTGTGACAGTCTCGCCTGGTTCATCTTGCAATCTTTCCGCAACTCAACAGCTGCTAACTTTGCACTCTTGCACCGTGCTCGCCCAGGCCCGGACGCACGTGCCACTGCAGCTGTCAGATTGCTTCCTGTTGCTCTACCGGCGGGGCACCCTTCACTGAAGTACGCTTCCGTCCCGGTCAAGCTACTCGGCAGTGTCGACGAATCTTGAACGGCGACATCCATATTCACGTTGAAGTGGTTCCAGTCGCAGTCCTTGCTGCTGCGCCCGGACCAACCTCAACAAGAAGGGTTGATCTGCTGATAGGGTTTCCTATCTTGCACAGACCCTTGGCTCCTTCCTACGAACCGGTTCGGACAACGCGGTCTTATTGCATCATCCAGCGCTATGTCACAAGACATGTTTAATCAAGGGTTTGGAGCCCTGGCACATCCAAACCCTCGCACATTGCCATTCGATTTCGACCAAGACAACTCCCCTTTGTCACTCCCGCCTCCGCCGGCTACCAGAGGACATCAACGATCCAGAACTGCCGTTGACCTTCCACCACTCTTCACTCGAACCCAATCTTTCTCCCCGACCCGATCCTCCGCATTTTCATTCCTGCGACCTGGAAGCACTCGCTCGCTGTCCCCAGAAAGAGTCACGCCTGCAGAAGCAGACGACATCGCTATCCACAGGCGGTCGCAGTCACCCACCAAAAGGAGGTCTGGCGGTCTAGCGGCTTGGTTGGAAGGAGGGTCATCTGCTCCAGTGAATATCGGACTGGTCCCTTCTCCACAGAAAGAGAAGCTGGATCCCGTCGAGGAGGTTGGCACCACTGAAGAGCTCTTCTCCTCGAGTCACGACTCGATGGACCCCTTGACGAGGCGACCCCAGGTGAAATCCACATCGTCAGGGCCGACATCATCAACCATGTCGAAGTTCAACATCTTCCGAAGGGGTACGACTGCTCTGTCGTCTCCCGAGGACATGGATGAACTTGCTCAGCTTGATATTGCTGAGGCCCTCTTCCCGCATGGTCGGCCGGACGAGTTCTCACCTGCCGCCTTCAAAAATCTCCAGCAAAACGCCGAGGGAACGATACGCCGCTTTCAGCTGGCCCACCGAGAACAGCGTCAGTCGCTACGTGCAGTCAACTCGACGAAAAATGTCCAGGCAGACGAATTGGAGGCCGCGGAGACGAGAAACGAGCACCTGAAACTCCAACTGCAAGAAATGGCGGCACGGGCGGCAGAGCAGGAAAAACTGATCATGGAGATGAGGGCGCAGTTGGAGGCACAACGGTCATCTCTCGAGTCGCACCAGCAGAGCATCAGGATGGTTGCACAGGATCAAGATGCCAGCCCGCGTCCAAAGTACCGCCGCAATCGCTCGTCCGACGTCTCGACGTCAGGAGAATCTGAGGCTGGCTCAGAAGTGAGTTCAGTGGTCAGCGTCTTCTCAGAGCAGTTGTCGATAGCACCGTCACATGCGACGTCACTAGAATCGTCCGACACGCCGGCGAGAGCTGATTGCCCCAGGTGTCATGGCATGAGACCGTCGGACGCATGGGATGTGGTCGGGGTGATGAAGATGGAGTCAGCGGCCTTGAAGAAACGGATCGCCGTACTGGAAAGCGCGCAGGACGATGCTATGGATTTCATCAACGGACTGCAGTTGACGTTATGACCATACCACTGCGGGTTATCACTTGTTCGCAAATCTAAAGATACCCTGGTCATGGAGGGATTATGCTGCATAGCTTGAAACTTATCATGTTGTGAATATGAGTGTGCTTTCCACCTCCACACACGGAGATCAGGCTGTTTATGAGCAATTCATGATGCTCCGTCCGTTCGTAGGGCATGCATTGTGGTCTGGTCTCGGGATAATTCAACGTCACTGTGCACTGGTTCATGCTGTGACGAGGCTAGAACCCACACAGCCCCGTCCAGCCTTCCCAGCCACCTCACTTGCTACCCACTTTACTACCCATTGACCACCCAGTCGACCAAATCACCAGCCACTGGGTGCCTGGAAGAATCACCAATCCACGTTGGCGTTCGTCGACTTTCAGCTTCCCTTGAGCTGTCAACATGCTTTGGCAATGTCACAAATGCTGGTGACTACAAGGTGACTTGTCGCCGGTTGAGTTGCAGATGAACAGAGCTTCAGTCCTTGCAATTGCCTGACGCCCATCTTTTCTACCTCCTACCTTCTGACAAGAACTATTACTTGATGTGCTGACCATATAGATCCAACCATGTCCTTCAGCGGGCGGACTCCGGAATCACTACTCCCTCGTTCAGACTCGAAGAATCCGGCAACTACATGCAAGGGTATCACGTCAACTGGAAGACCGTGTCGAAGATCGCTGGCCGCTTCACCGAAGAACTCGCCCACGCCCTCTCCGAGTCGAGGTAATGGAGTACTTGCGGTACTGGATGAACAACATGCAGCAGCTTTCTACTGCTGGCAGCACAAAGACCAGGCCGAGCAACTGGCTGCTGCGCAGGGTGGGCGAACCAGCTTGCATCCGTTAAAAGAGAGGTCGAGCATCGATAGTCTTGTCGAACAGGTGGGAATACTCGACTTGGACGAAAACCTTCCAGAGAAACGGAAGCGACAACACCAGACCGCAGGCACGACGCGAAGGGATACCCTGCCGGCCGGCTGGAGCCAGATGCAAAGCCCACTGATGACAGTGCCAGAAGAGATTGTGTATCACAGACAACCAAAACCCCGGCCTCCGCCTCCACGGTCGAACGTGAAACTCTCCTGGGCGTGTTGCATACAAGCTGACCATGACGATATGCCTCCTGCACGAATCCGGAGGGACGACAGGAACAGGCACCCTCGACCTTACACACGTGCAACCGAGTCACCACTGGCGGTACGGCCTGAGATGCGCCAATCTTCCGCCAGCGTACCAACTCGAACTCGGCCAAAGCCGAGTCCAGCACCGTCCCAGACACAGACACTTCTATCCCTTATTCCCTCCAATCTGTCACCCCAAACGACCTCCGCGTTACTCGCCGAGCTATCGCGTCCGGTGTCTACCACGGATGAGGCCGGATACATCTATATCTTCTGGCTGACCCCCGAAATCGAGGTCTCCAAACCAGATGACGAGACAGCTTCGTCTCTGCTAGATGATGACGAGTTCCACGCCCAAAGAAGGATTCAAGCGCTCGCTCGCTACGCGTCCGTTCGTCGTCCGTCAAAGCAGGCTCTTCAGAGACTCACCATCACGCTGAAAATTGGTCGCGCAGCAAATGTCCATAGACGGATGACTCAGTGGACGAAGCAATGTGGGCAAAACATAACTCTGATTCGATACTATCCTCGTAGCAGCAACAACTCGGTTCCAGGATCAGCAAGTCCAGGAGCGACCAGAAAGACAGCACACGTTCACAGAGTCGAACGGCTGATTCACCTGGAGCTCGCAGATAAGAGGGTGGTCAAAAACGCATGCGATCAGTGTGGGCGCGAGCACCGAGAGTGGTTCGAGATCGAGGCGACCAAAGAGGGATTAAAAGGCGTGGACGAGGCCGTGAGACGGTGGGTTGGCTGGGCCGAGAGACAGCAGGCTCCGCTCGAGCAGTCACAGTATTATTAGCGGTGCTGCCTTTCCTGGTTTCACCATGTCAGATGCGTCTTCTCTGGGATGATTATAACATAATGCATAGATTTAGAGCTTCATATTGGCAACGAGTGGACAGATTTGGCGACGATGCCTGCACCGGGCTATCAAGTCGACCGCTGAGTGCGAGGACCCCCAACACTTCAAGACTCCCGGTTCATGCACGTGTGCGCCATCATTGGACAGACGAAGTTTCTCCTCGCCCATCTATTTGTCGGATGAGAGCACGCTCAGCAATTGGCGCGCCTTATTCGCTGGGCGGGCTCAGCCTCGTCTGTGTCCAGCATCGACTCATCTTCGCGGCAAAGATGCTCTGAATGAATTGCTAATAGTCCCGACTGGTGGTTCTAATCGCCGAGGGTGAGGAACGATTGTCGATAATGCACGAAATGGACAAAATCCCAAAGTGAATAGAGCAAAGGTGAGAGAGGGAGGAGAAAACGGGCAATGATCAAGGCGCTATGGCTACTGCCTCACCGTGCGTCCAAGGTTACCAATTAGACCGCGGTGGTCTTGTGACCCTAACGTGCACTTCAGGAACCAACGCGCCTCTGAGACGGCAGAGCAGCAAGAGTACGAACGGTCGATCCTTTGCCAGCACTACCCAGACGACAGACGAAGGCTCGACTTGGGCCATCTCGCCGAAGACGATCCAGGAATGCCAGACGGAGGAGAAGGTGCTGGTGGTGGTGCTGGTGGTGCTGGTGCCGGTGACGGTAACGACGACGATGGCAGTGAGAGACCGCCCTCCTCCTCGTCAGCCGGCTCATCTGGCACACGCGCCAAGGTCAAGGGGAAACTCAGGTCGTTCTGGAACAAGACGGTCGTGCCCGCCTTTCCCGAGGCCATCGCGGATATCTCGATCATCAAGGCCGCTTTGAAAGTCGAGGCCACCATTACCAAGGATCTGAGGGATACGAGCCGGCATCCTGAGGTTGCCAAATCGGCCACGATAAGAAGAGGTTTCGAGCTTTCTCCGGAAGAAATGCGGTTCCGAGACGTGAGGAAAGTCAAGGTCCGGGATGCTTTCTGCCGGTATCTGGATCTTGATCCTGCGGATGTGCATGTCGATGATGTGCCCATTGTGGCGTTTGGCGGTTCAGGCGGAGGATACAGGGCCATGATTAGCATGCTGGGATATGGCCAAGAAATGAAACGCTCGGGCTTGTGGGACCTGTTGACGTACGTGGCAGGGGTGAGTGGTAGTTGTTGGAGTCTGGCCGCGTACTACACTTGGGCCGGGACCAGTATGGACGCAGTGATCAAGCATTGCAAGCAGAGACTGCATCCACATCATCCGTTGTCGCCCGAGGCGATCCGGGAGGTGTTGCATGCGCCGGGCGGACCATCCAAGACGCTCGGCCCGTTGGTGCAGAAGCATCGAACAGGGTTGTCGACCGTGGCGATGGATCTGTACTCGGTCTTCACTACCGGGCATCTTTTCCTGGTGCATGATCCGAGCTTGGTGCCGCCTGGACTGCATGGCAGTAGTCCCGCTGTCAAGAGGGAGGTCGCAGGCCAGCACGAGCAGTGGTTCAAGTGGTCGTCAGCCAATTCCCATCTCGTTGATGGACAAGAGCCTTTACCGATCCTTACGGCGATCCGGCATGAAAGACCGTGGAAGGACTGGGTTGATAAAGAACACCCTTTCAAAGATGCAGATCCTGGAGCCAAGGAGCATGAGGAAGCACCCGATGCGTGGTTCAATTGGTTTGAGATTTCGCCCATCGAGGTTGGCTGCGATGAGCTGGAAGCGTGGTGTCCTACGTGGGCGTTTGGCCGGCCGTTCGAGAAGGGTCGAGACACCATGCAGATCCCCGAGCAGTCTTTGGCGTTACTGCTGGGACTGTGCACGAGTGCGCCGGCAGGGCCGTTGACGTCCTACCTTGCGACCATCAAACGAAGCCTCCCGCCGGGTTTTATTGGCAATTCGATCAACGACATGGCCAAAGGTCTTGCGCGGATGTGGGGTGAGAAGGGCACGGAGGTGTTTCAAGCGCACCATCCTCTGCACGCAGTCAACGAACATAATTTCATGTTCCACTTGAGCAAGGGCGAGAACAAGGACACGCCCTCGCCGCCGATTGAGAACTCGCCACGCATCCACCTCATCGACTCTGGAATGGACAATAACTGCCCGACATATGTCATGCTCCATCCTCGGCGGAACGTCGATGTGATCTTGAACATGGACGCTTCCAGCGACGTGTTGAAGGGCACCTTCCAGGAACGCGTCGACCAGATCGCCAGTCGAAGATGCCTCAAATTCACCAAGCGACATCCTGAGCTCAAGGCTGGCACAGACCCGACAAGTCCCGACCAATTCCAGGGCTTGTATGCACAAATCTACGACGGCTCCATCCTCATTGACAGACCAGCGGAGGTTGTCGATTCGTACGGCCACACGGTGACGAATCCACCTGCACCGTCTTGTCTGCACGAGTCGACGATGATATACATCCCGGTACTGCCGAATCGGGCTGCGGTGTCGGACTTTGACCCGTCGACCGCGAAGTTCTCGGGCTCGTATAATCTTGTGTGGACACCCGACCAGGTGGAAATGTTGGTACGGGTCTGTTGCGCGAATTTCAAGGCCGGGGAGGAGACGATCAAGACTGTGTTGAGGGAGCAGTGGCTGAAGAAGAGAGCCAAGCGGGAGGCAGCGGCTGCTAGCAGGTTACCTCTTTCTGAATCTTCTAGGGAAGTTTCTGGGTAGGGTGAGATCGAGCCTGACAAAGATAGTCCACATCGGGCGATTCCGGAAACGAGACCCTCGTTCTCCCTGTCAATTGCAGACCCAAGCACGCTCGCGAAGCAGAGTACAAACGATAGGGCGCCGGTGCAGACGAAGCAGAGTGAAGAGGGGGACAGCACTTGGCATGCAGGAAGAGCAGGTATAGGGTTCTATCGGGCATTCGCCGTCGTCTCGATCAGGCCATGCTCTCAGATTACATTGCATATCCATGCAGGCCAGCGATCCCCAAGCTTCTAGAAGCACTGGGGAAGATTGTAACACGACACGACAATATCGCGGAGCGCGAAAGCGCGGAAGGAGGGTTCGTGTCTCCCGCATGGAACGTGCACGGAACAATCCGGAACAATGATTTCCCTTGCCAAGCCTCCCGCCTTCCTCTGGCCACACAAATGCGATTGACTCGTTTCCGCTTTCTTCGGTCTGTCCTCCCTCGATCGCGCAACCACCACCACCACTGGGTGCCACAGTGCAGTCACTGAACAGTCTCGTGCCCTGGACCGTCAACACCGCGACCTCCATTCCACGGATCCAGCACGGGTGTGTAACCCCGCGCCAGCAGCCACATGATGCTGCCCAGCTCCGCCCAGGACGCCCGGTGTCTTGGTCCTCTTGGTATGCTGCTAATGCTGATCCTCCACCGTACCGACCCCAGCACCCCAGATTACTGCCTCTGGACGATAGGTCCGCGATCCTTCCCGCCTTGGTCATCGTGCTTCCTCCAGGTCGGCACCCGCCCGACGTGACATCGGCCCAGCAGGACATTATCAGCGAATGCAGGCCGACAGTTTCTGTTTGACGGCTTGGCTACGTGGCGTGTTACAAGATTACTCGGCCATGCTTGTCTAGGAGGTCAAGAGGTGCTTGTGGCTGGTCCGACACGAGCTCTATCTACGGCTCTACACGCGAGAGAGTGTCCGACGACTTCATGAAATCACCGAGAAGGTAAGTTATCGGCCAAGATGCTGATCCTCCCGGCACTCGAGTCACATCGTGCATGTGTAACCCCCGCCAGCCCACCCTCATCCTCCGCACTGCATCCTGGTGGCCCTTGTTCAACCGTGTCGTCTATCCCAAACTAGCAGTGATCATGAGTTACAAACGTGTCGCTCATCATGTCCGTCTTGCTTTGCCGTTGTCAGTCCGGGATTTGCTCGTCTCCAAGGCACTCCGATCCTTGGTCGATAAAGATGCAACCATAAAAGCCGCTGTGTCCCGTCGAGTCGTGCAATCCTCCAGCCTTCTCGTCTGTCATCGACCGTGCCACAGACCTCAACCCTAGCTATCACTCCTCACCTTTCCGTTTGTCCCCAAATATGGCCGAGACAACCAATGCTCCTGCGGACCCCATTGTTCGAGGGACGTGGGCAACGGCGAAGCAGTCCTGGTCCGATCTCTTCAAATGGAAGCAGCGTGTCGCGATCACCAATGACTACGGCGAAACCTATTGTGAATGGCAATCGCCACGGCCGTTGAGGAACCCCATCAGCCTCTTCGCCCAACTCAGCGGCAAGGACTGGCTCTTCTTCTTGGTCGGTCTGGCAGCATGGACTGCCGATGCCTTCGACTTTCACGCCCTGTCAATCCAAACAGTCAAGCTTGCAAAGTATTACGACACGAGTAAAACTAACGTGACCACCGCGATAACATTGACTTTGCTCCTTCGCTCAGTTGGCGCTGCCTTCTTTGGACTGGCAGGAGACAAATTTGGTCGGAAGTACCCCATGGTCGTCAATATGATCATTCTTGGTCTGTTGCAGGTCGCAACCATTTACAGCGCCACCTTTACTCAATTCCTGGCTGTCCGCTCGCTCTTTGGTCTCTTCGTGAGTACTCCACCTTGCCATCCTTGCGCTTTCCATCCGACAGAATTCAGTGAGCAATACTAACCGTGTACGCTACAGATGGGCGGCGTGTACGGCAATGCCATAGCAATGGCTCTCGAGAACTGCCCAGTCGATGCCCGTGGCTTGATGTCCGGCATTCTTCAACAGGGCTACTCACTCGGTTATGTCATTGCCGCATGTTGCAACCTCGGCGTCGGTGGCAGTACCGATTCTTGGAAAACCGTCTTCTGGATCGGCACCGGTCTCTCTATTGGCGTGGGCCTCATTCGTTTGTTGTTCCCTGAATCAAGACAATTCACCGAGGCCAAGAGGGCCGGTAAGGGCCATACTTCGTCTGCCGCTGCATTCTGGGTGGAAACGCGCAAGATGCTGGCCCAGGAGTGGCGCATGTCCATCTACTGCATCATCCTGATGACCTGGTTCAACTACTATTCCCACACGTCCCAGGACAGCTACACAACGTTCATGCTCACGCAGAAGGAGCTCAACAACAGCGCCGCCAGCCGCGCATCAATCATCATGAAGACTGGCGCCTGTGTCGGTGGCACCATCATCGGATATATTTCGCAATGGTTCGGTAGACGTCGTTCCATCGTCTGTTCGGCCATCATATCCGGCATTCTCATCCCGGCGTGGATCCTGCCCACCACGGAAAGAAGCCTTTCTGCAACAGGCTTCTTCATGCAATTCTTCGTGCAAGGTATGTGTGGTCCGACATGGCATTCATATCGCAGGCGTTTTGGAATCTAACCCGCTGCTCCCTACAGGCGCCTGGGGGGTCATTCCCATTCACCTGAACGAACTCTCGCCGCCGGCATTCCGCTCGTCCTTCCCCGGAATCACGTACCAACTTGGAAACATGATCTCTTCGCCCTCGGCACAGATTGTCAATGCGATTGCCGAACACAACTTGGTGAGAGCCGTCGATGGCGAGCTAGCCCCAGCATATGGGCCGACCATGGGGGTGGCAACCGCCATCATTGCAACAGGTAAGCAGGCGGCCACTGACCGAGGCATCAATGACAAAGCTAATCCACCGGGACTGCAGGCATTGCTGTGACCACGGCGTTGGGACCCGAAAGACGAGGCGCCAAATTCGAGTTGGCCAAACCTGCCGGAGTGCAAGAGGAGATCAGGCGGAAGAGCGTCGACGTGGAGAGCCAGGCTGAAGAAAAGGCGCAGGTCGTGCAGACGGAGCAGATTGCGGAGAAGCAGTGATTAGATGGAGAAGGTGTGTGTGCGATAGCGTTACATCGTCGCCAGGGTCGGTCTTGTCATGGAGAGTATCAGTGACAGACCGGCAATAGCAGGATGGGCCGAAACGTAGAAAAGGATTTGAACATTGTCGGTGCCACGATGGAATTCCCCTTGTGCAGCTACGGCCAGGAAGCAGCCAGCAGTGAGTAGAAAGCATAATTGATATCGATGCCGCCCGGACAACTACGACTGCAATTTTGAATTGAAACCTGAACATCTCGTTGTGCGCTTGATATCGATCACTATAAAAGGGGGAGCCACTGTATTTGACTACTATACACTCCTACTTTCGCTCCCACGTCCACTTCCATGTCCACATGCAGTCCCTGCACCAAGACCAGACCAGACCAGTCAAGCCAAGTCAAGGCAAATGGCTCGACCGCACCAGCTCGTCCAAGTCTATCCTCAATATCCGCACCGACCCGTCCGCCGACGCGACCGCCAACTCGCCGGCGGGCCTCGCACCAGCACCAGCGCCAGCACCAGCACCGGACCCTACATATCCGTCACCGCCACCGCCGCCGCCGCCTTTACCGGCCTCGCTCGGCCAAGACCCAGGCCCAGGCCGCCACGCCAGCCGGGTCACCGCCCTCGAGGGGCACAGGTCTCGCGGGACGTCCACGCTCTTGGTCGAAACCCTCGTGCCGTCCCCGTTCCCGTCCACCGGAAGCTCGGGGTCGAGCGCCGCCGCCGCCGCAATCACGTGGAGCGAGATGGCGCCGTCGTCCTGCCCCGCGGCGAGGACCGAGGTGCTGGATGTGCCGTATGCCGCGTTGGTGAGGGTGATGGCGATGGCGATGGCGGTCACGGGGCTGGACCGTGCGATCGAGGCAGTCAAGGTGAATTCCTGGGAGGGGGGGCCGTGGACGTTGGTCGTTGTCTGGTTCGGGCCCTGGCTCCGCTTCGTCGTCCATATCTTCACCGTCTTGTCTCGTCCCGCGGTTACGAAACTGGGGTGCTGCTCGGTGCCGGGCAGCCAGGCCGCGTCGAGGATCATCCGGCTGTGGGCTTTGGGGTTGTTGGCGACGTGGGTCCAACTTTTAGTGCTGGTCGTCTTTCTTCTGTCTGCTTCCTTTTCCGTTTCCATTTTCCCTTGGTGGTCAGACTCCCTCTCCCGCTCCCGCTTAAACACAGCCCACTGCCTGTCCCGGCCCACGCTGAGTAGATACTCGGCCTCATCCTGTCCCTTGAAAAACGCAAGCCTCGTGACCGTCAGCGAGTGCGCAAATAAAGGCGGTTTGATCTCATTCCAGCTGGTCGTGTCGTACAGGCGGATGACGGCCTGGTCGGTCGAGCTGGCTTTACATGCCGTGGCGAGGACGGCGCCGCTACGGCGAGAATGTGACGACGACGATGACGACGCCGCGGCTTCGGATATTTCAGAGCCGTGGCCGTATAGCTTTTCGTGCTCGGGCCAGAGGGTGTGGCGCGACAGGAGATCCTCGGTGGGTGGTTCGCCGATGGTGACAAGGGAGGGCGGGCCCAAATCGCTACCGTTGGCTGTTCCTGAACCTGGACCTGGAGGATCTAGATCGTTGCCCTCGGTGATCTCGGTTTCGTCCATCGCCTTGTTCGACAGTCCTAATACAGGAATTGCTGCCCTCTCAGGCATAGACATGGACATATTCGCCACGCCTGCCTGCTCTGCTCCTGTGGTCGCTTGCGCGGGCAAAGCAATCCCACAGAGCCGGTCCAACATGCCGGCCACGTCTCTTGGTTGGTTGAACACGCGGAGGAGCTTCTCGTCCGCCCCGCTGCAGAACTGCCATGGCGAGGTGCTCGCTATGCAGTTCAGATCGTAGCCGTGGATCTGCGGCCGGGAGAATTCATGCCAACTCCGCTTGGGGCCTCGCTTCCACTGGGCGTGCAGTCGCGTAGTTTGATCGGCGCTCGTGGTCAGGAGGTAGCTCCCGTCGGGAGACCAGCACAGTCCCGTCACGGCGCCGACGTGCCCGCCGATGCCGTATCGTTGGGTCCAGAATTGAGATCCCGCATCGTACTGCCACAGGCGCCAGCTGCCCGTGCGGCCTAACGAAGTGACGGCCGTGCCATCGGGGCTCCACAGCGCGGTCCAGAATCCTCCGGCCGAGCCCGTCGCGGTGGTGGCGCCTTTTTGACTACTAATCTCTCCGAGGCGGGAGACGCTGAGCCAGATCCCGGAGATGGGGTCGGGTTCCCAGATTGAGAGGGAGCCGTCGGCCGAGGCGGTCAGCAGTCGAGGATCGCTGGAGCTGGTGCCAGGGCTCCATGACGCAGAGTAGATCCAGTCATCGTGGCCAAGGAGAAGAGCCTCAAACGTGATGCGGTAGGCGTGCGAGCCAGCCGTGACGGTTTGCACCTTTGCCGAAAGGGTACTGGGTGCGTTCGTTTCCGTCGGTACGATGACAGGATTCTGCTGGCCACCGGAGTGGAAGCGCCATATGCGCACGTATTTGTCCTGGCTGGCCGATGCGAGTAGATATCCTCCGTCGGAACAGCCTGTGCGAGTCAGTGCCAATGATCGAACCCACGCTTCGTGTCCCGTTAGCGTAGCACAGAGCTTGATCTGAGGCTCTGCGGGCAGATTCTCCAGCGAGTAGACCTGGATGTCGTTGCGAGTTCCTCCTACGACCAGAAATACGTTTCCGTGGGATGCGTCTGAGACAAAAGCGCCAACCGCCAGGGTGAGGGGGATGAACCTCGGCCTCAGACGGAGCTTTGCCAACGCTTCAATCTGTCCCTCCTCCACGTGGACTCTCCATACTTTGACGGTGGCGTCGGCCCCTCCGGTGATAAAGATGTTGGACTCGACAAGACAAGAGACCGTGTTGATGGTGCCGTCGTGCGCTTTCACTCTGTTCAGGCATTTCCACTGTATGAGTTGGGTCGAACCATCTTGTAACCAAACGGCAACTTCCCCATCTGCATCCCCTGTCACCAGCAGCTCATCTGACCCCGTTGCTGATGGACATGTCAAGAACTTGACAGCCGTGACTTTCGCCCCGTGCCCGGTGAGGAGGGCTGAGATGCCGCGTCCCGAATCATTCAGTGGTGACCAGACGGCCACATTTTGATCGGCCCCAAAGGCAAGGAGGCCGGAATTTGCAGACCAGTCAGCCGCCCCGGAGTGTCTATTGCCGCCGGCGCTATAGTACTCGCTCTCGACAGAGGCAGTCATTGAATGGAATAGCTTATTGGAATGGTGAGAAGCGCGAGAAAAAGCGAGCCAGAAAATGCAAATCGAGTCTGGGGACGCCAAGCTTTGACGGAGCCGCGCGGCCTGATTGGTCAGATTCCCGCGTGCAACCTCAGCCTTGCGTCTCTCAGCCTTGTGGGCACTTGCGATCGCGGTGGTCGAACTGGCGTTCATGGCTGTTCTCGCCAGAGCGGTGGCTTGGCAGATTATCTCTCAGATATCCTTGGTCTCTTGTCCGGCGTGGAAGAGCGTCCACGTACATACCCAGAGCACTGGAGTTGAAGTGGTGATGAATTGCAGAGTACCAGGTACCTATCTCTGACTGTCTTACGGAGAAATTATTACCGTGTGTATGTCGCTGGAGCGGACAATTACAGCTTACGACGTCTATACCGTGATCTGGAATATTGGGTACTTTATGGAGCGTGGTAATCCAGCCAGTCCAGTGCTAGTCCCATGCGAGGCGCAATCGGTGCTTATCAACCCGCCCGGCACTTCTTGTCCACCCAATGCCATGACGATAGTAAAGTACATGATACGGAATCCATGGTCGTAACTATTTGCTCCGAGGGCTCAAATCAACAGATTCCTCGCCGCTGACACGACCCGACACGATAATCACCGCACACTGTCCTCCGGCGCTCGGATCACAATGTCCACCTCCCCACCTCCTCAGCGCCTCGACGCCGAATCCCTCTTCGACTCGGTCGGCCCGGCCTACGAATCGGCCTTCGCAGACTGCACGCCCCAACAAGCTTCCCTGGCGTGGCTCCTTGCGCACCTCCCGGCGCACCGGCGATGCTCCATCCTCGACATAGGCTGCGGCACCGGGCGGCCTGTTTGCTCGACGCTCGCCTCGGCGGGCCACTCGGTCACGGGCATCGACGTCTCGGCCGTGATGGTTGCGGCGGCGACGCGCAACGTGCCAGCCGCGTCGTTCGTCAAGGTCGATGTGCGGGACTTCGAGCCGCCGCCGGGGGCCGACCCCTACGACGCCATCACCGTGTACTTCAGCTTGATTGCCAGCGTCAGTCGCGAGGATATCCGGACGTGCATCGGGCGGGTGTACGACTGGTTGCACCCGGGGGGGCTGTTCGTGTTCGCCACAGTGCCCATTGCCGGAGAGGGTCTGGAGATCGCGTGGATGGGTCGGCCGATCGTGGCGAGTGGGTTGAGTGAGGCCGAGGTGCTCGACAGGATGAGGGGCGTGGGGTTCGAGGTCCTCAGCGTGGAGAAGAGTCAGTACCGGCCGAGGGCGGTCGAGGCTGGCATCTGCAAGGACGAGGACGTGTGGGAGGAGGAGCATTTGTTTGTGTATGCGAGGAAGGCCGGGCAAGATGTATAGTGTAGTACATTCGTATCCCCGGGTCAGCGTAGGGAGCGCAGGGAGCGAAGGTAGCAAACATAGCAAAGGGTACTTTGGTAGCTAGTGAATGAGCTTAGAATACGTAGCGGGCTGTCGGTTGCTGTTGTACAACCCTGTTGTTGCTCACGCCCAGGGCATGATCTTCCAGATATGCTCCCCAACGGATCCCTTTGGCCAAACATCCTTCCTCTCCAACACCTTGTCATACGGCCCCGTCGGGCCCCCCTCATACTTGAAATGCTTGCCAATATTCTTTTCTCGTTGCTTCGGATCGTCTGCCGGGAACCTTTCGTCCCCCCAATGGCCCAGGTAGCGCAACCACGCCACCGGCGTGCCCGGTTCATACGCCGAGAACGTGCCGCCCTCCGAGTCCTTGCCCGGGACCTTGGGCACGTACTTGTACAAGAACGCATTGAGGGTGGGATCCCAGAGTGTCCCCCGGTCGCACACATCCATCAACACGCCAATCGGCAGGTTGAAGTGCGGGATCGCGTGATCGTGGGTCCCGGCCGTGGCGTAGTTGGCGTGCGTGCCACGGGCGCTGTACGAGATGGGTCGCGGGCCGTTGTTGTGTTTCTCCACCAGTTTGTAGTACAACGCCTCCCCGGACGCATGTTGCGAGTACCAAAGCGCGGTGGGTTTGCCGTCCTTGAAGCGAATCATGTTGTGTTCCCTGCAGCGATGTCAGTGTGGAGAGGAGATAACAGCAGGATATGTAGTTACACTCACCAGTCACCCACATGGTCGCCGAGTTCCTTCGCAAAGATGGTCTGCCCTTGGTTGTAGGCATAGAAGTACATGTAGAACGCGTCAACGATGCCCGTGCCGTGGTCGTTGACCACAATGCAGCACGACTTGGCACCGTTCGTCTTCCCGTTGGCATCGGGTCGCACGCCTTTGAACCATTCCGGGTTCTTGGACACATCGTCGTTGGAGCTCAAGAAGACGTCTTTCCCGCCGTGCGCGTTCAATTCGTCCAGGTTGTCCAGCGTTAGTGGTGAGGGGCCATTCAGGATCGAGTTGCCCTTGTACACCGCGTGGGTATGCTTCAGTTGAGATCCGATGTCTGAAGGAAGATACTCTTCCTTGGACTGGAGATACACGATTGGGGCTAAGAGTTGTGCTCAATCAGTGGGCTGCTCATCGGCACATTGCTGCTGCTGGGAAACTGACCGTATTCAAGGACGAATGAGGGTACCTTTTCCTTGTTCGTCACAGCGGCGGGAGCTGGATGTGGAGTAGCTGTTGAGCTCATGGTGATGGTTCCCTGTGTAATTGAGAGGGATGGAGGCAATGACTATGATGAGTAAGATGAGATGAGCAGAGGCCGGCACAGCACAGTGCGGCCTTCACTGCGCTTATATCTCCGTAAGCTCATCGTCTCTTCTATGCTTCCGCTCGTTACGCATAGTGAGGCTGGCGTGTGGACAGAAAGCTGTCATGTGGAAATGGGTGCTAGCCTTGTATTCAGCTGCGCCATGGCTCGTATTGCTTTCAGCTCCAGCTGTAAGCCCATGAAGCCCCCCCGTCCAGACCTCATCCCTCGACAGTGTGACAGCCTTCGGATGGCGGCAGAAGGAGATTCTGTCCATCATGGTTAGCTTGTGTCGAAGTCGGACTGCCTTCAACCGGATGGGGAGACGAACTGTAGGAGTCGAGGGAAGCAAGGCTGGATGAGAGGAGGGGGACAAGCGGGGACGCTTGATGCCCCGCGACACCCATGGCATCCTGGTCAAAAGGTCGGGTGTGCTCGCTTCACCAGCAGAGAACGCAAAGCTGACTCTTGACGCATTTCTGCCCATCTCGCCATGGCCATGTAGCTGCGAGGCGCTGCGGATCCATCTACTGTCATGACAGTTGCCAGGACTTGAGCATCGTTGGCTGACCACAATGATATGGCTTCCTCGAATATATATGAGGATCTCGCCCTGTTGATGATCATAAAGCCTCTTTTTCGCAACACCCTTTCCGATACACCAATCTCTTAACTCGTCGGTATTCACCTCTGCGGTCCGAGGGTGTTGCGCCTCTTTCACGGCGTGTGGCACCCACTTGAAGAGCCCAATTGGCGCAGACTTCCTGGTCAACTTGTCACCGTCACTGCGGGCTCTCATACGCCGAGTTACGATGCTAATGTGAATTGTCAGTCTAATCCAGTAGAGAAGCATAACTATGGACCGTGTCGGATCTGGAAGTGGCTTGCAGGCGACCCATTCTAGACGCCGCGGTCGCTTGCGCCGCATGTCTTAGGGTAGAAAGGCTTGCGTGGCCTCCCAGAAGAGGGTGTGTATCCAGATCGAAAAGTCCTTTGGTGCCGTCTGTTGTTCTCGGTCGAACGAATAGTGGCATGTATAAATGTTCGTGCATCCCCTCCGCCAGCCCCCCGACTGCGTCAGCAAACAATTTCTGGCGAGGCTGAAGATGATCATCGGTCCACTATTAGCTCTCCTTCTGAGCGAGCTTCCACGCTTTGCCGTCGCCAATGCAAATATTTTTCCTGCAAGGCAAGAGATACAGTCGACATCTGACTCTTCCTATTCGTCCCTGTATGCGTCCTGCACAAATTATGCTGCAACATGTCCCCCCGTTCTGAATTGTAAGGAATTTTGGATCATGCCATACCATGATTTGACGCTGACGCTGACACAGCTTGTGTCGACAACTTTTGTACATCCTGTGCTTCGTTGGGAGGCAGCGCATTCCTCTCATGCTGTAGCCAGAGTACAGCGGCGGGTTGCTTTTCGTCTTTGTTGGCGCCTACCACGACCATCGCCAGCATTGCTATGGGACCTCAGGCTGCATCAATCACAAACACAGCCCCAGTGTCAACCGATACCTATTGGACGAGTTGTTCCAGCGCCTTTGAACTCATCAGCTCATGCGCGTCACAGACTCCAGGATTCACATCACTGGATGACGGTGGCCAGGCCAGCTGTCTTTGTTATTCCGGCTCCACGTTTGACCCCGGGCCATTCGACCAACTCCAGAGCGCTTGTATTTCGTATGCCTCAACAGCAGATCCAAGCGGCGTCTCTATTTATCAGGCTGTCGCGGGGTTGTGTACTCGTGTAGGCAACGTGAGGAGCGCTACCGCAACGAGCAGCATCACAGAGTCGGCAGCGCCGTCTTCGACCACATCCATCCCGGTGAAAACCGGTACCCTACCTCCAGTGACCTCGACCACTGGCCAAACGGTGGCATCGGTTGCCACAGGTGCCGCTCAAGGACAAAAGGTACGTAAGGCGAAGACAGAAACACGTATCAGTCACTAACCAGCTCTTCAGGTTGCCGCCGGCTGGCTGCTATTCCCGTTGCTCTGGCTGTTCTGAAGTCCTATTGGGCGGCCCGACCATAGGACTTAAGTTGCCGTGTTTCCCTGGGCATACAGGGACTCGTAAATCGATGGCTGTCCTTGGAGACTGAGTGAAGATAACCTCGGGCCTGTCTCAGAATTAGATGAATTAGCGAGGCCGCATCAAGACCGGGGCGCAAACCGAGGGATGTTACAAGCCCGTCGACTCTAGTGCTTGCTAGTCCTCTAAGTCCATTGATGCCTCGGTGGAAGAGCAAGCAGTAGGTTCCTCAGCGATCGGTGGCGCACTCCCTGAACACATTGTCCATTCATTTAGGACTTTGCTGGGCAAAGCTTGTCGTGAGGAGGAAATCGTCGCTGGCGGGATGCTGACTAAGCAGAGAGCCCCTCGGACACGTGATTCACATCCAAATTCAGACTCAGTCTCGGTTCCTTGCAATAATAATACTCCGTACAGTTTTCTTCAGCCTGGCTTGCGGAAAGTAAACTTGCCTGGGACGCTTCCATCGTCTTGGAAATCTCCCGGTGCTCATCTGAAGTCCGAGAATCTAAAGGGCAAACCTTGCCTCTTTCTTAGCATCATGCCTGACACAATCGACATCAGTGTGGAATTCACGTAAGCCATTCGTCTCCGATACAGGCATATCAATAACGGGTGGTCAGTGGCGGACTTGAGTTGCTCTTCGACAATGTGGCGAAGCATCCGGTGTCCCTTGCCAAGGACGCTGACGAGGGAAAGCCGCCCACAGTTGGCTTCCTAGTGAAATATCTGTGCGATCATCTTATGAAGGACTCTCGAAAGGAGCTGTTTGTTCTGAACGACAACGTGTAAGTGGAAGTTGTTTGCAAGGGGCCAGTCAAGATGCTGATCCCTTGGACGAAGGCGGCCGGGCATCCTGGTCTTGATCAATGACTCGGACTGGGAACTTGAGGGCGAAGACAAATACGAACTAGCCGACAAGGACAATATTCTTTTCGTTTCTACTCTGCACGGTGGTTGAGTACTGCTGTGGCTCGCACGCCTTGCCAGTCACCAACGAGCGGTAGCCCCAAGCAAGTCGTCAGCTGGGCAGGCCATAATGGCACTTACACTGGACTGATTCTCAAGCTCGTCCCTATGCTTGTCGCCCGGCAGCCACCACCATCTCCGAGTATACCACACTCTTCGCAGGGTCTTGAGGCTCATACATCCACATATCTCCGGGTACCATGAAGATCCTACATCACACCACATCATGCATTCTCAACGACAAGTTCTCCGAATCCTCGGGCGTCTTGTACCCCGATCCGGGCTCCGGTGTGCTGGTTCCGGTTCTAGGGCTGGCCAGACCACTACCCAGGCCAGGAACAGGAGTTGCCCAGCCGCTTGGCGGCGCAGGTGCTTTGATGCCTTCTGGCGAAGCGGGGATGATTTCAGGGGGAAGGTTGGGAATCTTGATCCGTTTCGCCTCATTATTGTAACTCGCCGGGATAATCTGGGCAAGCAATCAGAGTTTGTCGAGAGTTAGTGGGGAAAGGGGCTTACCTCGATAATTTCATCCCGCGGGAAGGACAGGAAGGGGATGTCTGCAGCGTTGCAGGCCATCAGGTATCCGTAGAGGACACGCAGAACACTTTCGTGGGCGATGATCAGCAGATCGTTTTGTTCCCTTTCGAGTTCGAGGATGATCGGTTCGAGTCGGACCGCCACATCGTGGTAGGACTGGTACTGTCAGCATACCGTTGGCGCCAATATTGAACCAATCTTACCTCTGCTCGGGGGAATCGGTGGTGATACGGATCAAGGTCATGCTTCAGCACTTCTTCAGGGTATTCCCGGCGAATTCTTCTCTCCGACTTCTTCTCACAAACTCCAGGGTTTAGCTGACTCATCTGGGACCTCTGTCTGACCTTAAACCCATGTTCTTGGAGATATGCAGCGGTCTCCACCGTCCTACGCCTGGTCGAAGTCCAGATAATAAGAGGTTTCAGTGGCGCGTTGATCCCTCCCTTCTCGATCAGCGCTCTTCTTTCCTCCTCTCTATGCTTCAACAATGTCTCGCTCATCTTCTTGGCATAGTCCTTGCCTTGGGCGGACAGGTGCGCATCAGCCTTAAACGACTCCGCCTCCAGGGTGGTGCCTGCACGTGCGAAGTAGGTGTGTCGAGACTTGATGTGGAGATTAAGTAGATAGAACACAATGCGGTGGGAGAGGTAGCCAAAGCTGGTATTGTTGACCACCAACCTCTCTCCGGCGTTGATCATTTTGATCCAGTCAAGGTCTGGTTCTTCCATAGTCTCGAAATGCGGGATCTTTGCAGCGACTCGATTTAGATAGTGCTTGACTGCCTCGGCTTCGGGCCAGCCTATGTAGTCCGGTGAGGAGATCTTGACGCTGCGGACATTCTCTTCAATGATGCGTTGATCATCGCAGCTGGACTCGATGAAGAGACACTTGATGTCATGCTTCGCAAACTCTTTCGCCAGGGATTTTCGACCTGCCGAGAGTGGATTGACTGCATCGTAAATTGCAATCTGCCCGTTCTCGTGGTTAAGGAAATGGTAGATGTCCTCCCTACACTTCTTCAGGATTTTCTGTCTTAACAGCACGGATGAGGCCGATGCATTGACGAAAAAATAGTCGTCTGGAACATCACTGCCTTGGCCAACGATTGCTCTGCGATAGTCCCCGAGATGAAAGATTCTGGTCTTGACCCCGAGCCAGCGGAGATATCGAGCCAGAGCCACTGAGATGTGCGTCTTGCCACGAGCAGGAAGCCCTACCGTAGCAATCGCAATCCGTCCGGCGTGGAACAGCCGTCCCGATTCTGTGCTGTATAGTTGAGCAGGCGCCATTTCGCCTTTCTCTGGGAGATCATGGATTGCGTCCACATAGGTGCTGGACTTCCGCCGATAGCGGGGAGAGTTGACCGCCGTCTCGGCAGTGAGAAGCGTGTCCATTTTGAGGAATGAGTCTTTTCAGCTACGAAGAAAGGCGCAAGTGTAGCTCATCAACGATCTGATGTTGTTGGGGAGGCGGGGGGAAAACGCCTGTGGGATCTGGTGGGACCTTGAGCCCAGTACCCGCCGAGCAAACAGACTGTAGTGAACCCAACTTGTTGCTTTAGAAATTGTGATACGACGGCCTTTCTCAGCTAACGTTCAGTATGGATATGAGGCTCCTCCTCTTTAAGTAATTTTCTATGACTGATAGGGAGGGGAAATGGATGTCAACGACATCGGTCATCGAAGGTCGATAAGGCGGAGGGCGACCTATCGTATCGGGTAATGTCGGTGTTGTGCCGCTGTTTTAATTGCGGTTAGCCGCGCCCTGTCTCGTTGGATGAATATTGGAGATTTGCAAAGGCGGCAACCATGCGATTGGCCGGTCTTGGCGCGAGGCTAGTGCAAAGAAAGTTCCCTGCGCCTGAAAAGTCATGAAGCTCTGGGTAGACCAGTGATTCGCACAAGTCACGAGAACAGCTCCAGGTCATTGACCGTTGTTACCTTTCGTCTTCTCCTGTTCGAGTCGTCTCCTTTACCCTTGTCTACTCTAGGTACAGCTTAGAGACTTGCAGACGTCGTGAAGATGGCCGCAACGACAGTGACGTTGCCTCAGACTGCGGTCGTAGTTGAGGAGAAGCCATCATACTCATCACCATTGTCCTTTCTCACAGACAACGCCATCGCCGCGACTATCTCAGACACCTACTCAAGCCTTTCTGCGAGGAGAAAACTGCTGGGTCTCGAGAACCCCGGAACGGTCGACAACATTGCGCGAGAAGTGCAAAAGGATGTTCTCCTGTCTAATTTCATGTTCTCTGGCCTGCGCTGCGACCTTCAAAAAGTCTTCAGCATAAACCCTCTGTTCCGGCTACAGCATGGCTTTGCTATGGGATCGCAAGCTCTGCCACCGTGGCAATTAATGGCGTTGTATGGCACTTCGGATGTACGTGTTCATTTCCCTCAAACTACAGCCTGCTCCAAGAACTTACCCGGGGCTGACCAATATGTCAATAGATCTTCATGCAAGCAGCCTACTCAAGCGATCGATCACTCACAGCATGGGGGAACCTTCGATGGACCCCTCGATTCGTGACCAAGACTCAAACCTCCATCGACCCCCGACAGGCCCAAGCAATGGTCCAGATCGAGAACGAATACACGGGTGAAGACTTCTCTGCCTCGGTCAAGGCCCTTAGCCCTTCTATCATGGAAGGTGGTCTCACTGGCATCGTCATCGGAAGTTACCTGCAGTCAGTAACACCGCGATTGTCGTTGGGTCTTGAGGGCGTCTGGCAGCGACCTGCGCTGAACAACAAGCCCGAGACCGCGCTGTCATACTGTGCGAGATACCGGGGAACAGATTGGATTGCTAGCGCACAATGGTTGAGCCAGGGATCCTTGGGAGCGTCGTACTGGAGGCGCTTGACTGACAAGGTGGAAGCGGGTGTAGACTGCCAATTGCAATTTGCTCCCGGATTCGGCGCAGGCATGTTTGGAGGTGCTCGAAAGGAAGGCACCACGACTGTCGGCGTCAAGTACAACTTTACCAACTCTGTCTACCGAGCTCAGGTCGACAGTGGTGGCAAGTTTGGCGTGGTTCTTGAGAAACGAGTCGCTCCTCCAGTCACATTGACATTCGCGGCAGAGATCGACCAGTGGAAGGTATGCACAGCGCCGCTTCCCTTTCCAATGTGGCAGCTCCTCGACTCTTACTGACCCAATTGCAGAACACCCACAAGCTTGGTCTCGCTGTCTCACTGGAAGGTGCTCCGGAAGAGCTGCAAGAGATTGCCGAGCGCCCAGAGAATCAGAGCGCGCTACCACCACCAATCTAGATATTTGCTGAAGTGAGTCGTTTGGCCGCCTAGGGCCATTCGCTGCTACAGTTAGCGAGCGCCACCTCACGCATCATCTGCCACGACCTCCTTCGCCAATGTTTTACTACCTCTTCTCTTCACTCTCGAGCAAGTTCTCTTTACAGGTCCGACCGAATGCAGGGCATCTGTTCTGTCTCTGATTCGCTATCGGAACCTTTCCTGAGAAGCAGGACGCCTAGTCGTTGCTGTGACGGACGTTACACATGCCAGCGGGTATGAGAATTACTTGTTCACCTACCGTTCGCGGAAAAGAAAAGAGAGATCTCCCCGGCTGGACCTTCTGTGTACATGGATGTGGAATGGGAGAGTCATGAGAAGATCCCGCTCGCGAGGCACCATCTGTGGCAGGAATGTTGCCCCAGCCTTGCACAGCGGGAATCAGACACGAAATCTAACATTACTGCATAATAGAAGAAAAGAAGGCTTTGTACCAACACCCAAAGAAATGATTCGCGAGGCTAAAGTCTTCTGTTCCACTTACCTCCAGTACTGACTTTATTTCAACGCACTGTAAACTCAGTAGCAACGGCCTCTTGTCTCGTGCTTTCGCTACCCCCTGACCCAGAGGTTGAGTCCTTGCAGCTCTGGACTGGTCATTGCCTTAGACTCTAATTTCGCCCACTACACCCTCGCGAACGGCTCTCTACATCAACCGAGCAGCTGATGACCAGCATGTCGTGTACGCTTTCCTCTCCATCTCCAGCTGCCAGCCTCCAAATTTCAACTGCCATATCCTGACCCGTCCGCGACTTGCAATAAATCTGGACGTTCTTGCGAGAATGGGCCTCATTGGTATTGAGAGTAAAGCATAGCAGAAATGACGCGGTCCACCGGACTGTCTGGCTGGCCTGGTTCCCTGGGGTCCACATCGTCAGGCCGACATGGACACAGACTGTGCTGGTGGTGTTCATGCTCGTGTAGGAAGCGCTCTCAAACTTTCAAGCCAACATGTGGAATGCTAGAGGAATGAGCTTGGACGGGCTAATATTGTCTCTTCTGTTCTTGCCATTGCTCCTCGGGCATCGATTTTACGAGAATCGGTCGGTTGCACAGACCCTTTTTTTTCCACTCAGAACTAGGTCCCCTCCTCAAACACGGTCCTAAGTGTGACTTTCTGTCTACGGCCGCGTAAGGGATCCAGAGCGGTCCGGTCTGGTGGATTGGGCGGATCTCGGGGTGGCCTGTGTGCCTGTGTTAGGATGCTGTGCGCCGGGACCGCAGGGAGGAATGGCTATCCCAACGTTTGATAGGATAAATGAAATTGACGTGTAGGTATGGTAGTTCGGGAATCATCTCGCCGTCTAGGATAGGACCTTTTGAGCGAGCGGAGAGCTGCTGTCGGATTTATATACCCGATAGTGCAACTTTAATCGTAGATCAGAAACGGCACAGATGCATTCATGGGACGCTCGGTTTTTATCGTCCGTCCTGTTTGTCGCCATCTCAATTGAGCCTGACCTTCTATCATACGGAAGTGAGAGGGAGGGAACGGTGGGCAAAGTCGTTGAGGTGGTGGCAGGACCAGTGGTTGGGTATGTAGGACGGCGGCGGATCTTGCCAACGCGGCAATGCGGGACATGGAGCAAGGAGACGCAAATCCGAAAATGTCAACCAAACGTCAAAAGCCTCCACTGACTGACAGGTGAGGCGAACATGTCTGGGCGTGATGCGAAGGTGGGCTGTCTCCGTAGGTTGTCCGTCAGACATGCTCGCACACAGAGCAGGCCATGATTCATTCTCCAGAGGCAGTGTCCGGCTATTATTGGGGGCGGCCAGGAATTGATGGTAAAAATGCTTCAAAGTGGTTGCATGAGAGTGAGGTATGTATGGCTGGGCACACATCTGACTCGTCCCGAAAGGTGCTCTTGCATGGACACGCTAGCCAGGGGAATACGGGTGCCGAAGGTCGCCTGTCTCAACTGCGCTCTGATCAACGCCCACCTCTTGATTGCGAGACTTCTTTCAGCAGATGTTTCTGCACTTGGGTGCAGCGTAAGGGGTGCGCTGGGTTCATGGATTGTACAGGGTGTTTGGGGGGGTTGGCAAGCAGTGTCGCTCATTGGGCAACTTGAACCGTTACAGACGGCTTCCGGATTCCCCCCAATGGATTCCAGGTTCCGTTGCTCGAGATGTGAAACTCTGTTCCTGCAAGATCATTTATTCAGAGGACACGGATGTTGACAGCCTCGTACGCGGTACGGGAAGGTAGAACCTTTGGGTGGCGGCCCACTCAGGCTGGCAAGCTGTCAGGGACTTCGCTTCTGAGGGAACCACTACTGGGTGCTCTCCGTCTTTCGAACAGGCCCACCACATACTCCGTACACGAGGTTCAATGCATGTTCGTAAAGGCGAGGCGAGAGCGAGTGCACCAGGCGTACGTAAGGCCTTGTGGTGACCGTCCAAGTCACGACTCCTGTTACCACTGGCAGCTGGATATTGTAATGGAAACCTGATCGACGTTACTACCAGATGACTGGGTATAAAAATACCTCCTCTTCATGCACATCATTTCTTGCTTAAGTACGAGTACTGGCCAGGCAAACAAGTACGTACAACGGCTGCTTGTTCTTACGGGCCATTATTAGTCTGCTCGGATGCGAGATCGACAAGATGGATCATGTGCAACACACGGCCTTTCCGTCTTGAAGCAAGGGCGGGCTGTGCATGTGAGTGGATGGGTTGTGATGGCTGGCCTGGGTCAGCCCGGACGGCCGAATATGGAACGCGCGCCGCTCTTTGACAGTCTCGTGCTTCGAAGAGATCTGTCTCGGTGGCTGTTCCTGTCACTTTGGGCATTGTTTTGAGCTTGCTTTGCTCGGATGAGCATGACGGTGGCGAGGCTCGGACCTGAGCGTGCTGATAGTCTTCTGCAGCTAAGTGTGCAGTGATTACTTCAGGCGGTCACGAGTGCTAACACAGTATGTTGTGCCGCCGCCGCCGCCGCCGCCAGCTCCTCTCCATCTGGTTGTGCCTGAAGCATGCAACGACGCCGTGTGAGCAATCCACTCGCGCATGGCAGCTGTCCGTGCTCACTTGTCATTGTGTCTTTTGAGTTCTGGTTACCGGCATCAGTTCAGGTCCACGTTGGGACCCTCCACTGGGAACAACGATTTCTCCTCGCAGTAACATGTGTTCCAAGCATCGCTTTGCTGCAGGCTCGAGGCGTTAAAGTTCCGAAACGCTCTAAGCATCATGCTGGATGACGTTTAATCACACAAATAGTTAACTCGTCTTCGCCTGGCATAAGCCAAGCACGTGTGGCACCGTTCGCCAACCGTGACCCGTGCGCCCATTTTTTGCTGCAAGACGGCACGACGGGTGCCCTATGCCCACTTCCAGGCTCGTAATTACTTTCAAAGAATTATGCATGCCATCTGTGGGCCAGAAGGCGGATCTAGCACCGCGGCAGCAAGAGTGCACTCGTGTTGAACGATGCAGAACTAGGATTCTGATCCCTCTCAATTTGATATGAAAACATGTTGTGCCACCTTGAAGATTGGTCGCAGGGTCAAGCAAAGAACGGGAGAGAGCAGCAAGGTGAGACTGGCAAAGCCATGGTCGACGCCATAGGTTTGATCGTCATTGGATGTCCGGGGCTGATCAAACAATTTTGCGCACGTGGAAAGGGGGCTTTTCCCGCAAGTTGCTTCCACGCTCATGGCGACCGGCAATCAGGAATTACGAGATAGCCAAAGGGAGGAGGAGCTACAAATCACCACTCTTTCTGGCGTGTCTCTTCTCGCAAAAAGCAGTAGTATCTAATTGTTCGTAGAGGCCGACGGCTTGTTCGTGGATGCGAGCGCGAAGCTTCACGAGGGGCAGTTTGGTAAGTTAACGGCAGGAGGGGACCTGGTGGGTCATGGTCCCTTCCAGGCGAGCCTAACAGGCGATTTGTGCAAGGTGAGTGGCCTCCCAGTCAAAGCAAAGAGTCGAGATGGAGCCAGCAGGATGGAGCATCCATGATGCGCTGCATCAGCGGCAAGGGCTATGGGGCTATGGATGGGCATCATCTGACCTGCAACCTCTTTTTTATGCCTTTATTGATTGTCACGGACTCATGGGGAGCCATGAGTTTCCATGCTTGCCCTGGTTCTCGCCTGCTTCCTCCCAAGCTCACCCAAATTCTTCTGCTCTCTTTCTCACTGGCTGTTTGTTTCTCGTCGTGACTCGAAATGCAGCACCTTGACGCCCGGCGTGTTCGCTGCGGTGCACCGGAGAGGGAGGCTCGCAGTCAGCAACCATGTGCGCAAAGGACCTGCCGCAGCAAAAGGCCTCGTCCGCCACAGCGTGTGTGATCAGAAGGAGAATTGTAAATAATGACAGGAGGCAACGGTTGCTCTCTAGGCGCAGGTCACCGTCAAATGTGTCTGCTTTGAGCCGTTGAAGGCCTGTCTGTTGATTTCTGCCCCTCTGGGTGCTATGGCGCTGCGCCTGCAGGTGCACCTTAAGTTAGATGCGCTAAGCTTCCCATAGCAAGAGTAATTCATATGGCTCCCTCAGTCGCAAACCACAGGTGACTTGAGCCTAACCATTATTATCCGCGTTATTACTGGCGCTGCTGCGCTGCACTTTCCTCTCCCTACCAGAACTTCATCTCAGAGTGAGCCCAAGGTGAATCGTCAGGGCGGGAAAATTACCAAGCCTTCAAAACCTCAATCTCAACCACTCTTCATCTTTGTTTCCTCTTTCCTGCCTCACCTACTTCTCGAATTCTCCTTCTAAATCCTATCGTCCTCAAGAAACACTGCTTCTCATCCTTACCTCAGACTGCCGCCACTTCTTCAGCCCACTGATTATCCTACGGCTTCTTTCCCGTCTCGGCTCACTGATCTACTGGCACTCCAGAACCCCGGTTTCATCATAGCGGCGCGAGAGTCCACACCTCATTTCGAAAGCCTCACCTGCGCAAAGTGGGGAAATTAGCGCTTTGTCCGCCAACCCAACCCAACCTTCCTGCTCCTCACCTGCAACTGCATAACCGTCCTTCGTCCTCGTCGTCCTCGACCATCTCTGCCCCTCGAGTCTTGCCATCGTCCACCTCTGTGGTGGTTGCCCTCTTGACACCCTCCAACTGAAGGTGGTCGCCGTCGTTCCTTTGCTCCCACACTCTCCTTCTTTGCCGCTCCCTCCTCACGCCTCTCACACGGGAGAGTGTTACTCTCTTCTGCTCAACGACACCGTCGCCAAAGTGGATCCCAAACACCCTTAGCACTCGACGATGTCGCAAAATAGGCCTGGTGGAGTTTTCTCTGGCTTGCGCATGGGTGGTATGTTTTCACCCGCCTCTGACAAAGTCATGAGACACCCAGTCTTCTTCGGGCACGTGCGCTGACATATTCTTCCAGAGGTCGTACGCGAGAAGGTGCAGGATGGCCTCACCGGAGAGACAAGAGAGATGCAATACACTCAGTGCAAGATTGTCGGCAATGGCTCCTTCGGCGTAGTGTTCCAGACAAAGCTGTCGCCTAGCGGAGAGGATGCTGCAATCAAGCGTGTTCTTCAGGACAAGCGATTCAAGGTATACACCCTGTAGATGTTTTCTGGCCGTTTTTAACAAGACACTGACTGTCTTCAGAATCGTGAACTGCAGATCATGCGCATTGTCCGGCACCCCAATATCGTAGAGTTGAAGGCCTTCTATTACTCCAACGGCGAACGGGTAAGAGCCATTGCGGCGGTGGACAATTACTGTCGCACCTCATCCACACAATAGGCAATGCTAACCGAGTTTTCGCTCTAGAAGGATGAAGTCTACCTCAACCTCGTGCTCGAGTACGTCCCGGAGACAGTCTATAGGGCCTCCCGTTACTTCAACAAGATGAAGACCACCATGCCCATCTTGGAAGTCAAGCTCTACATCTACCAGCTGTTCCGATCTCTAGCCTACATCCACTCGCAAGGGATCTGTCATCGAGACATCAAGCCACAGAACCTGTTGCTCGACCCGGCGACCGGAGTTCTGAAGCTGTGCGATTTTGGAAGTGCAAAGATTCTGGTTGAGAATGAGCCCAATGTCTCGTACATCTGCTCCCGATACTACCGTGCTCCCGAGTTGATCTTTGGTGCTACGAACTACACCACTAAGATTGGTATGGACCCTTTTTAACGCTCTGGGGATGTGCCGGATCCAAGTGCTAACATGGGATAGATGTCTGGTCAACTGGTTGTGTCATGGCAGAGTTGATGTTGGGTCAACCTTTGTTCCCTGGTGAGTCGGGTATTGATCAGCTTGTGGAAATCATCAAAGTCCTCGGTACACCTACCAGAGATCAAATTCGAACGATGAATCCGAACTACATGGAGCACAAATTCCCCCAGATCAAACCCCACCCATTCAACAAGGTGTTCAGAAAAGCATCCCCTGATGCGATTGAGCTGATCTCCGCCCTCTTGGAATACACCCCAACTCAACGACTGTCCGCGATCGACGCCATGTGCCAGCCGTTCTTTGATGAGTTGAGAGATCCTAACACTCGCCTTCCTGACTCACGCCATGCTGGTGGTGCTTCGCGCGAGCTCCCACCTCTATTCGACTTCTCTAGACACGGTTCGTACCGTCTTGATCTTGTTCAGTGACTATGTAAGGGCTAACGAGATGACTAGAGCTTTCGATTGCGACTCATCTCAACAACAAGCTAGTTCCAGCACACGCACGACCACTTCTCGCCGCGCGGGGACTTGACTTGGACAACTTCACGCCACTGACGAAGGACGAGATGATGGCAAGACTTGATTGATTCAAGGCGCTGCCAGAACTGTAACGAAGTGACGCCGAGAGGGATTTTGTGTGTTGATATGTCCATCATTGCATGCATGTGGCTTTTGGCGTCAATGCAACATGCGAGGAGAAATCCCTACAGCTACATCCCCATCATCATATGTCTAGATGGATATCTTAGCATGGACACAGAGGTGTCTGTCACGAAAAGCGACAGGTTTTGCATGCAGGTCAGCAAAGCGGGCTAGGCTGGAGGTTCGGTGCTTGATGACCACAAAAACGAGGACTGATGATTGAGCTGAACGGATCACAAAAATGGACCTTGAATGGGTCGGGAAGGGGAAAATCGTGCTTCGCCGTCAGGCCCGTCATTTCATGTCCGAGCTACTGAGCTACGAGCTGCAATGGGTGGATCGAATGAGCTTGGAGGCTCCGATGACTTGGGAAACTGGCATTTGTGCTCAGAACATGCAACAGACAGCGTGCAAGCTGTGCGTACATTGCTACTGCGTACAGCTCCAGAGACACGGCGCAACACAACACCTTTAGACGGTTTGGACCACAGAAACCCGTGGGCGTGGTTTGGTCCTCATCTCGCACTCAATTGCTTTTCACAGAAAACGACAGGATAGACTCGTAATTCTCCTTAGCACGCGCGATGATTCCGATCGACTTGGGCTCGACCGTGACGCACTCGACGCATTTGGTGCATCGAGTGGAATCATGCGGAGAAAAGTGCCAAGCCTGGTGATTCGCGAGTGACGGGATTCCTGCAGGTTTCAAAGTCACTTCCCCAAACGCGTTCCTGTTGTCGAACTCGCATGCGCCAGTTGTCCTGTACTGCGCCTTCACGCTCACATATCCTTGACCCACGCATTGATCCTCTGTGCTCCTGCCTGTGGCCATGGCTGACTACGATCGACGCCGACGAGGCGGAGGCGGTGGTGGTCACTTCAATAACCGCAAGAGACGATACCGAAGTAAGTCTCCTTCGAGGCTGCCAGATGGCTGTTAATCATGTTGCAGACGACGACTTTGAAGATCGCCGCCCGCAGCGACGCCGGTACGAGGAACCACTCGCTTCGACCCTTCGCAAACAAGTCCTGTCGATTGCAGAGAGTGTAAGATGTCGGATGACCTCCTGGACCCGGGATCACGGCTAATCCGCTGGTAGCCAATTCGACGGGCAGAAGAAGACGTCGCAGCCATCGCAAAGACGTTAGCGGATAACTATTTTGACACTGATCTCACCTCGGGATTCCTGGATCTAGCAGTGCAGCTGTAAGAGTGGCTCAACTGGCCTCACATGTCCCTGGATCTGACCGATGGTAGTACTGTCGAACAACCGCTCAAGATTCCGTTCGTTGCCGCCATTATTTTACTTACAAACGCCCTGAAACCAGAGTTCACACCAGAGATTCTGGGCCGGGTCGGAGCAGCGCTGCAAAAATACCTGAACTTGGGGCAATGGCGGGAAGTCAAGCTCTACCTGCGGCTTTTGGGCTGCCTGCAGGGCATGTTCCATGGGGACGGTGTCTTTCCTGTTCTTGACGAGCTCTTCTTGCGTGCAGCCCACCTACAGACGAAGTCATCCGAAGATGTATGTCTTGCCCGGTTCCCGTTGGGATCCTTGTCTAACTCTTGCGCAGTCCCTCGGTCTAGAGCTCGTCAAAATTATCCTTTTGACCATTCCATATACGATGGCATCATCAGCCACGGGCTTCGAAGACCAGGCCACGGCTCTTCTCGAGAAGACGGATATCATCGCCTCGACCGCCCACCCGCTTGAGGCGCTGGTCGATCCGTTCCCGAACCCCGAACCTGGGGCACCCGCCGGTTCGGAGAGCGCCCTCGCCTTACTGCAGAGACACATGCAAGAGGAGGCCAAAAGCTCCTGGGAGCTGAACTGCCTACCGCGTCCTTGGAAGAGGAATCTATCTGCTGAGGAGGAAGATCCATTGGCTGTAGCGCAAAAGCAACCGTTCCCCCCGATCACGGTTCCTGAGACGGTACAGATTGGCCCTCGACCCCTGTTCCCCGAAACGTATTCTTCTGTGTACGCCGAACAAGACATTGAGACGGTCCCGCCCCCTTCGGATCCAGCTGCATTGCTCATTCGAGATGCCTTGGCTGACACCATCAACGTCCTCGACTTCAATCGCGCGGTCGCCGCCAAGTTTTTGATTGATGTGGACTGTTACTTCGCCCCAGATACCTTTGTGAAGCGAGCAACACCTTTCGACAAACTCCGGGAGGTTGCCGGGGACAAAGCGACCTGGAAACCAGAGGATGTCATCGTCGATGCTGCCTTTGCGCAACTCCTGCAATTACCAGCTCCAGAGCATAAGCTGGTATACTATCACTCCGTACTAACCGAAGCCTGCAAACTTGCTCCTGCTGCCGTTGCGCCTAGCTTGGGACGAGCAATTCGCTACCTGTATCGTAACTTGGACAGGATGGACATGGAGCTTTCGCAACGCTTTTTAGACTGGTTTGCCCACCACCTGAGCAACTTCGGGTTCACTTGGAAATGGACTGAATGGTAAGTGAAGTAACCCGACTCTGTTCTTGACACTGCTGACGTGGCAGGGTTGACGACGTGGCTCTACCGGACGTACATCCCAAAAAGGCATTCATGATCGATGCTCTGGAGAAAGAAATCAGACTGAGCTTCTCCAAGAGAATCAAGGGCACTCTGCCAGAGCCGTATCAGGCGCTCATATCAGAAGCCAAAGAGAAAGAAGCGCCCGACTTCAAATACAACGAAGAGTCTATGCCGTTTTCCGCTGAAGCGAAGGAACTCGCACAGCTGGTTCGGCAGAAAGCGCCAAATGACGAGTTTACACCAGTCCTAGAGAAAATCGAGCAGGACGCTGCAAGTCAAGGACTAGCAGACCCCAAGCTCGCGGCGGTCGACGCGTTCGTGACCTCGATCTGCTGGGTTGGATCGAAATCACTCTCCCACGCTCTTGCTTGTACTGAGCGCTGCAAGGATCGGCTCCTAGCATTCAGCGCAGCGAGCTCGGCGTGCAGAAAACAAATCATCACCTCGGTCATGGACTACTGGCGTGATCAACGTGGCGTGGGGGTCATCCTTATCGACAAACTCCTCAACTACCAGATTTTGACGCCTGCGAGTGTTATTGAGTGGGCACTCATTGACCATGTCAACCGCGGTAGCCTCCTTGCGACGACATGGTGCTACGAACTCGTCAACAATACGACTAGCAAAGTTGCTGGTCGGGTGCGAAGTCTCGTCGCTGCGATCCGTACGCCAGGCCTCACTGAGGAACAAAGGAATGAACTGCAATCGACACTCACTAATGAGTTGGAGGGCATGAAATCTCTCTTTGCGACCATCGAAGACGCTGTCGGAAGTATCCGCGACGGTAACCAGGATGAGATGATCGAAAGTTCCGACGCCCTACGCGCGGAAGATGAAGCGCTTCTGCGAAACTGGGGTGGTCGGTGGGCGAGGGTGTTCCAGCGCAAGGGCGCAGTAGAGGAGAGTTGGGTGAGAGAGGAGTTGGCGAGGCCCATTCCCGAGCCAGAGGTCAAAGAGGAGATCATGAAAGATGAACCCCTGAAGGTGAATGAAGGGCAAGGACAGATCAATGGTGGTCCAGCGATGAATGGAGGAAATGCAGATGAACTGGACGGGATTGAGTAGACTTGGGTTCGCGGCTGGGAGCCTGGGGGTGGTTGAGGTGCTGATCGCACATTGGCGTATTGTACATCAACGAGAATTGGTTCATCGACGGAGAATTGCGGTGCCGGTTCATTTCCACCAGTTCCACTTACGAAGCTACTCTGACAAGCAAAAGTCCACAATGAATCCTCCGTGCCTGCCTCGAGTCAGTTGGAATCGGCCCGCGGAGCTCATCATTCCGACAAAGAGGCGAGTCCGAACATGCAGGACATTGTTGTTGTGCTGTGCCTATGTATTTAGACTCTAATGGAGGGGGCGAAGAGGTGGAGGAAAAGATGTCCATCAGGTTGCAATGTGTGAATAACTATCGCAGTTACGGAGGTCGACACCTCTGGCTGCTATCCTCCGTATGTTCCAACATATGAATTGTATCTGGCACTGAAATCCAGTAACTTACTATCGTAGGTTGAATCGGAGTACAATGGCGACGGCCGGGTCGACGCCTTTTTCCGACAAAAACACACTTCCCTGACGACAATGTAAATATGTTCCTTCCGACATCCTGCAGAGATTGTACACATAGAGCGGGAATAAGAACCACCGGTCTGTGGCTGTTCGTCCAGCTCACCTTCCTCCTTTCCACGTTTTCTCTTCGCCATGGACCACAAGCTATTCACCAACTCTGCAGCTCAAGCCATCGCATTGCGGCCAGCGGCCTTTCTTGTATGTTGATCAGTGGGAGCATCTTACGATATGCCTGAAACATCGACACTATTTGGCGTTGCGTCTGGAACTTGCTACATCGGTCGTGCCCCTGCGGCCGCGGGCATCTCTTGCTGTAACAGTTCATTTGTTACTGGACATCTTGGAACGGCCGCCAACGTTCTCTCGCTCCTCTCTACTCTGCCCACCCAGTTCCTGCAGAAACTCTGGCTTCGGCCTTCGCCTTCTTGTGGAAGCAGGTTGCCGCCAGTTTCTTTTAAACTTTTTCAGACACGTGTTGGCAGATGTTATCGGCACTCCAACTCCCTCCATGATGTAGCGATGGAGGTTTGGGCCATCTCTGCAGACTGCCTCAGACGTATGTTGTCCGGGAGCGGAATGCTCAGCGTAGGTTTCTTTCCACCTCGTCCTTGCTGAGTAACTTGAGGCGCAGTCCAGGACACCCTTTCGGCTTGCCGTCTTGGAGTCCGGGTCGGGAAGGCGCTCCTGGGCGTTTGTTCCGGGCTGTGGATGAGGATATGAAGTGGGTAGGGGCTCTTGCGTGAGATATAGTGTGGGGGTTTGCAGTCAATACAGGAGCTCTTGCCGTCTACAACCCGTCATGTCATCATCCTCGTCATCGCCATTGTCATTACTGTGACCCACAGACGAAGATAGATCATCGGTGTCTGATTCGTCCCTTTCCACACCTGTGGCAACATCTTCATGGTCGCCGTCCCCTTGTGGAACCACCTCTTCTCTCTGATCCTTGTACTGGTCCTCGTGGCCATACTCCTGGGCCTACTCCTGCAGTTCTCCCTCGGCGTAGGTACTGTTCGGACCACGGCCTGATCTCCGTCTGACTGAACCAGTCGGAAGGCGCACTCGGATATGGACGATCCCTGTTTCGAGATATTCGTTGATTGCGGCATTAGTGTTTCGTTGAGGCGCCCTGCGAGCAGCTCGCTGAAGAGACACTTTTTGAACCTTCGTGCCATGTACCGTAAGTTCTCCTGATGGTGTATTATGATTGACCGCCATTAACGCAGGTTTGAATATCCACTGAGCTGTAAGGCTCACATTGGCGAACGCTCGTTCAACTTCTTGGCCGCCATATGGAGTGGATGTGGACAACGAAGGCAGCAATTGTGCTGGATAAGACGAGAAGACAACTAGAAACCCCGGGCTTGTGCACGGATCTTCGGCGACTGAGGCACTGTTGGTAAAGTGAGACACGAAGCTGCGGATGTGAATTTTGACTATCGTTGTTTGCTGAGGCTCCGCTTTTATGGCCGCTTCGCTGATAGTCCTGCTTCCGGAACACTCTACTTTGCCGTGAGAGATCCCTAGAGCTGCGGAACAGATAGATACTTGTGCGCTGTGAGGGGTACAAAAGGTCGAGAAAACGTTGGAGGAGAGGTCATACCATAAGAAGGACAGAGGACCAGGGAATCGAGGCCGTTATCTCCGGACCAACGCAGGCAGCTCAATCACGCATACGTCTTCCGATTCGATCCTTCAAAACAGTGGCCAGAATAATGTCCCACAGGCAGTCCCATTTAGGTGGATGACTATTTACGAATACCGTATCCAGAGAACCCACCAGGAGGCGCGACGGGCGCCGACGGTATCGTACCAGCCTGTGGGCCACCGAATCCTGGAGGAGGAGCAAACCCAGCGGGCAAGACATTCGGTTGTGGAAATCCTGTAGGTACCTGATTGAACCCCGGTGGCATGAAGCTCTGCGGTCCGCCATAACCAGCCTGACTTGGAGGAGGTCTGGCCGGAAGTCCACTTGGTGGAGCTGCTAGCTGTGCGCTTGGTGGAGGGGGTGGTCTTGCTTGCGCCGGAGGAGGCACCGCTTGATAGTTTCCATTTGGAGGACCGAAACCAACAGGAGGTACAGGAGTTGGGGGCATGCCACCAAATACTGGTCCACCCATAGGGATTGTAGCAGGAGTCGGCTGAACGCCATGAGCCTTTGCTTGAGCAGCGAGCATCCTCTCAGCCTGGTCACCGTGTCGTTCGCCTTTGCCGTCCTTCTTGTACGCGTACTGCACAGACACCTCTTTGTTCATGAGGTACTGGCCGTTCATGTTTGCAATGGCATCATCCGAGGATTCGAAGTTGGCAAAAGAGACAAAACCATAACCTTTGGACAGGTTGTTGTCATCGCGTGCAATCTAGGCCATGTTAGCACAGTTCACGAGAGGCAAGAGGGGCATTCCACACCTTTGGAGCAGCAACCAGAGTACCAAACCGGCCGAAGGTGTCGTACAGCATTCTCTCGTCAACCATAGGATCCAAGTTGCCAACAAATAACTCTGCGCCGACTTCAACCGATTTCTGTTTATCGGCACTTGCTTTGTTGACGCGGATGGGCTTGCCGTACAATCTCACTTGATTCATGATTCGGGCGGCATATTCTGCATCTTCTTCCGAGTTGAACTCGACAAAGCCATAGCCTTGGTGCGACTGAGTGACTCTGTCCTTGGGCAAATGGACATTAACAATGCGCCCAGCTTGCAGAAAGAGTTCCCAAACGAGAGCATCAGTGACACGTTCGTCGAGGTTGCCGATATAAATGGTCGAATCCTTGTCCTGCTCCCAATGTCTTGCGCCGGACATGGTGTCGACAGCGTCTTAGGGGGCAGCCACAGAGGGTACGGTAGAATTGGGCGTAGATACGCGTGCACAGAAAGTGAGTCGTGAGTGATAAGAAATCGAAGTTGGAAGCGGAAAAGAAGGATTGAAGGCTTCGAGGCTGTGGTGGACGAGGTTTGCGCTTTCCTCCTTAGAGACTAGTCTCACTTTGGGGAATCACGTGTTGCCGCGATTCTCATGAAATTGTTTGCAGCTACATCTCGTCCCCATCACTGTATCGGATCCTCGACAACTTGCATTCCGGTTCACAGGCAAAGCTTTGGAGACTGTACTTAGCTGGCCACAGCACCCCCTCACACGATGATCCAATTTTCAGAAGAGACCAAGGTACGCCCAGCGACCCTCTCCGGGAACATCTATTGACATGCTTCCGTAGGAGCGCATCGGGAAGATTCTCGACATCACCCGCGAAGTGGTTCATTATGGCTATCTCCCATTGATACTATATCTGGGTATGCGCCCGTGAGGTCAATGTCGAGACGCTCAAGCTTACATGGACAGGATACACGAGAAGCGAACCCAAACCCGCACTGATCAGGTATTGCTCACAACCGCCGGTTCCCACCAAACGACTGACATCCATGCCAGCTTAATATCGCCGTTTGCCAATTAAGCGCCGCGAGACACCCTTTGTACAATAGATTGATCGACTTCGCGTACAAGTCAAGAGACAGTACAAACCATGCATGCGGAATGGGGAGAAACACATGGTGACATCCGGGCTCAATTGGAGCAGCGGAGTAGACCAACTGGAATGACACAGGAATGGCTTTCCACTGATGGCGTCAGGCTTGAGGAGAAAGACTTTCTGGGGACATGCATGGAGTGAGTCCAATCTCCCTCAGGTGCCAACAATACACTGCGCCAGCTTTGTACAACATTGCTGCAGAGCGTCGGCGGCATCGATCGTATCCTCTTCTCTACAACCAGGAAAAATGTGACAGGTTCGGTATGCCATGTATTCAAGTTATCCACCGAGGATCATATGAGCCACTCAGCACCACGTGTCCAATTTCCTTGGGGCAAATGCTGCACTCACCGACAGATATTCGTAGCTGGCATGGCCTCCGATAGCCTTTCTTAGCTCACCGGTGAGAATTTCTCCAGCTTGTCATTTTCGTGTGGCTTGAGGCTGCATCGTCTGAAAGCTATGGATTTACTACTTCCGAGTCTACCTTGAAGGAAAGCGACAGCGAAGGTCTGGCAGGCAGGCAGGCAGCTCCATGTCAACCGTCAGCACCAGGTCCCTTCCGAACGCCGAAGTCTTTCCTTCAAACCATCCACAGTAGTCTACCTGACGAATCTTCCTTGAATTGGCTGAAAGTAACAATCTGTTTCCAGGAGCGCACATGAACTCTGAAACCCATCGATTTCGTTGCCCTCTACGGCAAGAAGCAGATGACTTCATCAAGACCCTCGGCGTCACCAGGTCGCGCCATCGGTTGTGTCCAAACTACCACCAATCCCTCCGCCACTGTAAACACCACCAGAATCACCACCGTAACCTGGGTTACCCGGACACCCCCCAGCCGCAATGTTGATGCCGTTCGCTACACCGTCCAGGTTCGCAGCTATATGAGAATCGTGTCCCGGCTCGCCATGACTCTGCTCAGCTGTAGTATTCCCGTTGGTCGGTTTTTGGTTCCCTGATCCTGGTTTAGCAGGTTCTCCTGGCTCGATTGCCTCTCCTGTGTTCGCAGCGTTCCCTGCATTCGGGACCCCTATCCCATTGAAGCCTGGTTCTACCGCTGAACTCGAACTGTTTCCACCAAGGCCTCCATTACCCATGGCTGGATTTCCAAAAGTTTTATGATTGATTCGAATGACAAAAATGAAATGTTGATATGCCAAAATGATATGCCAAAATGTAGCTACGCTGCAATGAAATCAACAATTAAATCAAGTGACCTGGGCAGAGAATTCCGCCTCATACGCGCTGAGACGCCCCTGTCATATCCTCCTTGAACTCCTCGCGCTGAACCTCGCTATGGCCCGAGTTGATCCTATTTTGATCATGGCCATCATTTCCACCTTGATTCCAACCCTGATGATTGTCTTAAGCGGTCATTAGCCATGCTATTCAGCAACTTGTTATCCTTAATGCCATTGGTGATGGCCACCATAACCATCATCGTGTTGCTGGTGACCATGACCGGCGTGATCATTGTAGTCATGGCCACCATATCCGTCGTATTCATGGCCACCCTGTCCGTCGTAGTCATGGCCACCCTGTCCGTCGTAGTCATGACCACCCTGTCCATCGTAGTCATGGCCACCCTGTCCGTCGTAGTCATGGCCACCCTGTCCGTCGTAGTCATGGCCACCCTGTCCGTCATAGTCCTCGGCACCATGGTCGCCATAGTCATCACCGCCATTCTCATCATACTCGCCGCCGCCACCGTCTTCATCATTCTCGTTCTCATCATCTTGCTCGTTGCCATCGTCATCATCTGGTTCGTCGCCTTCTCGAGGGTGTCTGACCTTGTGCTGATGTGGCTCGAGCTCGGGGTGACCGTAAAATTTGCCTTTGACGCTCCGGGAAAACCAATCGTGCAGCTGTTTGGCTCCTGGGTTATCGGGCTCGCTCTGGAGGATGTGTTCGGCTAATTGGACGATGGTCAAGCTATGGTCATGCAGTGCGTCCTGTTGGTCGTTTTCATCCATTTCTACAAGACAAGAGACTTGTCAGCTCATATGGACCTTCTGCTGTCCGTGGTTATTGGGGGAAGCTTTGCGAGTCCCAAATTCCACCCTCAAATAACTCAGACGAAGACTTACCATCGTTGGCATGATCATTGGCGTAATGTGTACATTTTTCCCTGAGCTGAATTTTGACTGTTTCTAGGTCCCACTCGTTGTATTCGTCGCCTCCATGGGAATCCTGTTGAAGTCCATCGCTATGTCCATAATCGTCTCCATACCCGTTCTGCTGTTGGTCGTCGTGTTCGTAATCCCCGTGGTTATACATGTTTTTGTTTGATGTTCCAGAGTGATGTTACAGCGCAACCCGACCTTCAAGCAGAAATTTGTCCTGCGGTGCTTGTTTTTTGGCCTCCCAACATCTTTCCACGAGCCTTGGGGACATTCTCACCGGATTATATGAGCATCCAACGAAAATATCCTACTACTCGTTTAGTCATCGATTTCTTTTGAGCCAAGAATAGCGTCACCGAACTGGGGCTCCCACGATGGCGTTCGACAGGATCAGCCTTACCGAGGCCCCCAGTCAGATTTTGGTCTACACAGTAGTAGGAGTATTGAAAGTAGTGCCAATTTCGGAGTTATTTTAGAGTGTTGAAGCTAAACTAAGTTCGAAAGATTTCCCACCGGAGTCCGTCGAGCCCACTGGGCATCGTTGATCAGACGCCGCCACGGGGGGGTCCCCGTCACATGATCGTCAGCAGGTTAGGTCAAAGATGAATCTGACTGTGGCCATGCTCCAGAGCAAGCCACCTTCTGCAATTCGGCAGGCTGACCGGGGTCTGTTACGGTACGCTATAGGTATCACAGAGTACAATCGCCTAAAAATAGCGGGGGACAGAGCACAGGATCAATGCTCACTAGCCTTTGGCTATAACATATCAATATGTGATGATGACCGACCAACACCAGTCTTTCTCTTCGTTTCTTCATCTCTCTTTCTCTTTTCCCATTTTCGGCTACCAGGTTGAGGCCTTCAATCCATCATCATGGCGCAAGCGGAGATGGCAGCGCAGTTGGCGAATTCCGCCGGCAGCGTCGTCGCGTCGTTTGGTCAAGTAATTAGCGGCATTGGGGGTATCTTCACTGCAGGCAAGCAAATTGCCGCGGAAAAAGAGTTGGGTGATCGGCAGATCGACGCCACAAAGGAATCGACAGATCGACAGACCGACGCCCAAAAGGAAATAACAGATCGACAGACCGACGCACAAAAGGAGGCGCAAGAACAGGAGACCGCAGCACAAAAGGAAGCGCAAGAACGACAGACCGACGCCACACAGGAATCGACAGATCGACAGACCGACGCTGAGAAAGATGTACAAATGCAACAGCTCAAAGACCAATTCATTATTCAACAAGAAAATGAGGGCATCATTACAGCACAGCAAGCCGAGGCGCTCAGAGAACAGCAGATTACTTTTCAGCAAGCTCAAGATGTCATAGCACAACAGAAGGCAGCACAAGCGGCGGCACAGCAAACTGCCGCTTCAAATAAACATGTTGCCGCGGCGGCATTCTTGGACAATGTTGGAAAGGCCATCCAAGGTCTTACGCTGAACCAGTACAATATTATTATCGTCAGTGACATTGACTCTGATGTCAACAATATACCTACAACGTTGGTGACGGACAGTGTCACGCTGACATTTGGGGGGGAGACAGTACAATTCCTTTATATGGTATGTGATTCAGGGACCTATACCAAGCCCGGTACAAACGGGACGGATGTGGTATGGTGGTGGCCAAACAATGCAAGAAAGCAGAGCAGCAGTGTGAGCAGTGGAACTTCTTATACGTACACGTTCACGCCGCAACCGAAGTTACCCACAACAGGCCTGCCTATATATGATGAGGCGAAGCTAGGACCACTGTTTCTGCCGGAGGGAGCACAGCAAGCTGCCTCAGCGGCAGCAACTGCGAACGAGATCAATTCTCGCGTTCAAGGCACCATACAAAGTGAGGGACTGGGCGGCGCATCGCCGACTGGAGCAGCTGGAAACGGCTCCCTACCGCCAGGAGGAGGCGCTGGAAACGGCTCCCTACCACCAGGAGGAGGAGCTGGAACTGATCCCAACACTGGCCTACCACTAGGAGGAGGCGCTGGAAACGGCTCCCTACCATCAGGAGGAGGAGGAGGCGGAATTGATCCCAACACTGGCCTACCACTAGGAGGAGGCGCTGGAAGCGGCTCCCTACCACCAGGAGGAGGAGGAGGAGGAGGCGGAATCGATCCCAACACTGGCCTACCGCTAGGAGGAGGAGGAGGAGGAGGAGGAGGAGGCGGAATCGATCCTAACACTGGCCTACCACTAGGAGGAGGCGCTGGAAACGGCTCCCTACCACCAGGAGGAGGAGCTGGAACTGATCCTAACACTGGCCTACCGCTAGGAGGAGGAGGAGGAGGAGGCGGAATCGATCCCAACACTGGCCTACCACTAGGAGGAGGAGGCGGAACTGATCCCAACACTGGACTGCCTTTAGGAGGAGGAGGCGGAATCGATCCTAACACCGGCCTACCACTAGGAGGAGGAGCTGGAACCGATCCTAACACTGGCCTACCGCTAGGAGGAGGAGGAGGTGGAATCGATCCCAACACTGGCTTACCACTAGGAGGAGGAGCTGGAAACGGCTCCCTACCACCAGGAGGAGGAGGAGGAGGAGGAGGCGGAATTGATCCCAACACTGGCCTACCACTAGGAGGAGGAGGCGGAACTGATCCCAACACTGGCCTACCGCTGGGAGGAGGAGGCGGCGGCGGAATCGATCCTAACACCGGCCTACCACTAGGAGGAGGAGCTGGAACCGATCCTAACACTGGCCTACCGCTAGGAGGAGGAGGAGGTGGAATCGATCCCAACACTGGCTTACCACTAGGAGGAGGAGCTGGAAACGGCTCCCTACCACCAGGAGGAGGAGCCACAACCGGTCCTGACGCTGGCTTTGGTGGTAGCTCCCTACCACTAGGGGGCGGTGGGCCTGGTCCTGAAGCTGGCTTTGGCGGTGGCTCCCTACCGCCAACAGCAGGAGGAGCTGGAGCCTTTCCCCCGACTGGCACTGGAGCTGGAGCTGGAGCCTTTCCCTCGACTGGCACTGGAGCTGGGACTGGACTGGGAACTGGAGTTGGAGCAGCACCAGCTGGAGCCAGCGGCACATCCAGTGTTCTGCCTGACGGTGGGATGGTGCAAAATGCTGCTCAGAGTGTTATGTAACCTATGCATGTCACATTTGAGACAGTACTAGTAATTTGATATTGTCGTCGTTGGATAGAAGGTTTTTGAACAGGAAAAGGTCCGGCCCAAATTCAAACCACGTCTCGAGGAAGATTCCCACATCGAACCAATATCTCTGTTCCTATCGATTTTGCCTCCTCAAGTGTCGCGAGAAGCCGACGCGACGCGCAAGAATCTCGATGACGCGTCGAAGACTCCGGCTCGCGAACTTTAGTTCGACTTCCACGAGATGTAGTCGACCACAACAACCCCCTGGATTGTCTTGTTAGGGGGTCGATCTCGAAATACCGCTCCCAGCTTACGGTTAGGCTTTTTCTTTTTTGGAATCTTCCGTGTCGCCGGTTTTTGCCAGTTCTAGTAGAAGCTTTCGTCGCGATAAGCACTTTAAGCGCGAGGCGGGATTGTACAATTCAAGGGGCTCTTTTCGTTGTTATTTTAAGAATAGGATCGTTGCATTATGATGCGGGGGCCGGTCTTTTTTTTGACTTCCATTTCCCAGTTCGGCTTGTCGGATGCATTGCTGGCCGTATGTTAGTCGCCAATTGAATTGGTCACACCACTTGAAGGCCTGATCCCATTTTTGAAAGTCGGAATGCTTCGAGGGAAATATAGTGAGTGGCTCGAAATGACTGACATGCCCGAAAGTCGGTGACGGACGATGCCTTTTCCCGACGGTCCAAATGAAGAAATCCTCCCTTCTGTGTCGGATTGTACGCCAAAGCGCTGACACCCTCTCGCGAAACATGCCGGGAGCAAGTAAATCCAAACTGATGAATTCCAGCGCTTTTGAGTGATGATGATCGATCTGTGGCTCTCTCTCTCTCTCTCTCTCTCTCTCTCTCTCTCTCCGTCCTCGTTACTGCTTGGCCATATTTAATGGGGCGGGATTCGAGGCGAGCGGTTTAGTCATTGCGGATTGTAAATGTGCATTGAGCGCGTAGCCCCGGGTTGCCGCCTCTTCAATCATCATGACAGGATTGAACCATCAAAGTTGCCCTTTTCTAGAATACTTCTAGCATGTCTGCAATTCCATCGTCAAACTAAACACTTGTTCCCGCGGCCTGGACCATGCCTCCGTCCGGCACTACTGCTGTAGACCCTGTAATTGGTGCTGATCCTGCGCCTGCTGGAAACGAAGAGGTGGCCATACCTGGCATTGAACCTGCGCCCGCTGTAAATGAAGAGGAGGCCATACCTGGCATTGAACCTGCGCCCGCTGTAAATGAAGAGGGGGCCATACCTGGTGTTGAACCTGCGCCCGCTGGAAACGAAGAAGTGGCCATACCTGGCATTGATCCTGCGCCCGCTGTAAATGAAGAGGAGGCCATACCTGGTGTTGATCCTGCGCCCGCTGGATTCGAAGAAGTGGCCGCACCTGGTGTTGATCCTGCGCCCGCTGGATTCGAAGAAGTGGCCGCACCTGGTGTTGATCCTGCGCCCGCTGGAAACGAAGAGGGGTCCGCACCTGGTGTTGATCCTGCGCCCGCTGGAG